>JAHIAL010000020.1:1502000-2181500 GCA_021605145.1 Aegilops bicornis
ACCTCGTCGTCCTTGCGGATAGGGATGGAGCGTACGTTGTACTTGTGGCGCAGCTCCTAAGGAGAAGGTTGCAGTCGACCTGCACCTCGTCGTCCTTGCAGATGGGGATGGAGCGTACGTTGTACTTGTGGCACAGCTCCTAGGGAGAAGGTTGCAGTCGACCTGCACCTCGTCGTCCTCGCGGATAGAGATGGAGCGTACATTGTACTTGTCGCGCGGCTCCTAAGGAGAAGGTTGCAGTCGACCCGCACCTCGTCGTCCTTGCAGATAGGGATGTGCTTCAAACTTAGGCGAGTACCGGACTGCAGCTAAGCCCCCGAGTGGGAGGAGGGTTGCTCACCACTGCAGGTGATTTTTTCACACTTAGGCGAGTAGCATCGGACTGCAGCTAAGCTCCCCGAAAGTGGGAGGGTTGCTCACCACTCGGTAGGATTTTTCATACTTAGGCGAGTACTGGACTGCAGCTAAGCCCCCAAGTGGGAGGTGTCGGTGTCAAAACCGGCGGATCTCGGGTAGGGGGTCCCGATCTGTGCGTCAAGGCTGATGGTAACAGGAAGCAAGGGACACAGATGTTTACCTGTGTTCGGGCCCTCTCGATGGAGGTAACCCTACTTCCGCTTGATTAATATTGATGATATGGGTAGTACAAGAGTAGATCTACCACGAGATCGTGAGAGGCTAAACCCTAAGAGCTAGCCTATGATGGTATGATTGTAATTGTGATCGGCCTTTCTAAGGACCAACCTGTCCGGTTTATATAGACATCGGAGAGGGCTAGGGTTTACATGGAGTCGGGTTACAAGGAAGGAAATATAATATCCGGATCGCCAAGCTTGCCTTCCACGCCAAGGAAAGTCCCATCCGGACACGGGTCAAGTCTTGAGTCTTGTATCTTCACGCTTCAATAGTCCGGACGTTGTACACAATTCAGCTGTCCAGATACCCCTAATCCAGACTCCTCGGTGAGTCTCTCAACCAGGCTTCAATGACGATGAGTCCGGCGCGCGGTCTTGTCTTCAACATTGCAGGGCGGGTTCCTCGTCCGAATACTCCAAGGTAATTATCGAACACTCAAACCGTGTCCGGATCCACAAGATGATCTTCGTATGCCATCGTAGAGAGAATGATGTTTCACAAATGCAATCTGCTGACAACTTTTTAGGCAACGCGACGTGCCACTATGGTCAGGTCATTATTCGAACCGCTCTTCCACAACCAGCCACAACAAGATATTGCGAGGCGGTTTCCTTGACACGCCTTGTCAAAGCAGTAGATCGTGCCCCTCATTACGGGATTCTCATCAATACGGGTATGGGTAATCCCACCACATCATTAATCGTGGCGCTTTGGGAAGCAAGCGATTCCCTAACGGGCAAGTGGGGAGGCGCACGCTTTCGTCGCCTCTATAAAGGGATAAGATTTCCTCATTTTTTACCCACGCCTTCTTCCTTCTCTGCCCAGTCTTGCCTCCTCGAGCTCCAGCGCCCAAGCCCGAGTCTCCTCCGCACAGCTAGACATGTCCAGGGCAGGAGGTAAGTGGGTGGCTTCCACCGTCAAGGAGAAGCACATCACAGATCTTCGAGCGGCCGGATACTTGGCCGCAGACATAGCGCACTGCCACGGACGGGCAGGCTCATTCCGACCCTGTGACCCGACGACGAGAGTCGTGTTCGCCGCCTATTTCGCCTCGTGGACTGGGATTTCCAGTCCATCCCTTCGTCATGGGCTCATAGTTCTACTATGGGCTAGATTTCCATGATCTAGCCTCAATTTCGTCCTCAACATCTCTCGGCGCTCATCGCCGCTTGCTTTAGGCTTTCTCCGCATCCGGACTCACTTCGGCTCAGGGCCGCAAATCTTCTGCGTGAAGTCAAGATTGTGGCGCGCCAACAAGCGGAGTGCGGAGGGGCCATGGTGGGCAAGATGCCTAACATCACTGACCGGACGGCTCCTTTGCGGAGACCGTAAAAGGATGGCAATCGGGTGGTTTTACATCACCGAGCCGCTGCTGGCGCCAATCGGGCGGGCGGCCCCCGAGTTCCGATCCGAATCCCGGCGCGGCTCACCTCCTCGGGAAAAGAAGGGCCTGTCCTGGGCGATTCCACGGAGCTGGCCGGACTCAAGACATGTATAAAAAGCATGAAGGACAAGAACATCAAGCTTGTCAATGTGATCCGTGTCATGCTCGTTTCGCTGGATCCTGCCTCGCCAAAGGCGGGCGATAAATCTGCGGGAGTTCGGCCCCTGCTGAACACCAGACGCTCCGGAAGCTCTACGTCATGACGCACAAAGGCGCGTGGAAAGTGTTGTTCAAGGCCTCCGAAGTACCTCCTCCCACATCCGAGGACCGCGGACTTCACGCAGCGCGGCCCCCCAAATCCGGTGAGTTTTGGGACCACCATTGGGTTTAGTTTCTTCCCAATACATTCATGGGGTAGTTTTGAGTATTTATGTATATTTGCCTCAGGACTATGTGAAGACGGCGGAGCAGATTGACCGTCCGGCTCCATTGCCGGAAGATCCAGCAGATGCTCTCCTGACAGAGATGCTAGTCCCGGCACCGTACAAGGTGCCGGAGAAGAAGGCCGAAAAGAAGGCCCGGGGGACCAGGACGGGTCTCCGGCGTAAGGTTAGTCTCAAGCCTCGCCCCAAGACGACGAGGCGGACTCCCCACGAAGGGGTGGAGGAAGAAGAAAACGCCCCATCCGGAGAAGGATGAGGGGCCCAAGCGAACGGGCCAGAGGCCGAAAGGCCCTCGGCGCAAGGTCAGGATTCCTCTGTCGTCCGATGACGACGAAACATTCCTCCCGTGGAGGCGGGGGGAATCAAGAAGAAATTCCACCTCCCCGCACCAGGGGGAGAAGAAGAGGAAGGCCGCCCTGGAGGGGGAGGCTGGGGCGTCCAAGAAGGGGAAGGTAACCCTTTCGGACTATTCCGCCATGTCCGCTCACAGCGAGGAGGGGTGGCTGCCCCGGGGGAAGCCCCCGGTGCGATCGTAAGTGTCCACATCCTATCATGGTTTCACTTCATAGTCTTTGTACTTATAGTGCCGAACATATATGCAGTCCAGCCAAGGCTCACCCCGGGGAATCCTCCTCCGGGTCCCTGAGCGATTCGGCGATAAATTCGCTCCCGACGGCCACTTCCCCTCCACACGCGGATGATACGGAGGTGCTGTCCCGAAGGCTCTCAGAGCATGGGGAGGTGACTCTGGAGACGCCCCACGGAGGGATTCCAGATGCCGGGCATGAGGGGTTCAAGATCCCCGTGGATCGCGTCGACAAGAGCCACAACAAGGCGGACTTTCGACCGAACACTGCCCCGAAACCTCCAACGGTTCCGGACTTGGGCAGGCAGCCCCTCATTAGAGAGGGAGAGCCGCCCGTGCCGAGGACTTCCGGCGCATCAACGGCGCTGGATAGCCTGGTGGAAGCGCCCGAGGCGCCCATGGAAGAAGAGCACCGCATTTATGAGTGCGGTGATTCAAAAGATTCTGTCCGCCAAGAGCGGACTAACCGAAGCCTGCACAAGCCTTCTGACGGGCTTTGAGGTAAGTAAGAAATGTATGAAATTACCACCCGATAGGTAGTAGCCCCTGATACTTTGGTTGGTGTTCTTAAAGAAAAGCCAAACGGAGGGTCAACTATAACTCCAGGAGCCTAATAATAAGTATTGTTGTGAATAAGCAGGGCCGCTTGTCAGCTGCCGCTGCCCAGACGGCCAAGTTGTCAAACCAAGCGGATCTGAGCAGGCGTGAGAGCTCAGCCTCACGAAGAGGCAGCTCAAAGAGAACAAGGGTAAGTAATTCCCCGCTTGTATGTGTTTAAAGATAAGCAAAATTGGTCAATCTAACGCCAAAGTTGCCAGGACTGTGTGGTATCAGGCCGCCACCAAGTGGCGCCCCAAGAAAGTTGTCCGAGGCCGAAGAGCGGCCTCGGAATGCAAGGAGCGCGAGAAGCAAAGTGCTAGAGTGGGCGAGGTACAGCAGGAGCTCCAGGACCTCGGCAAGAAGTTCGAGTCCATGGAGCATGATCTGAAGGCAAAAGAGGCCGAGCTTGCGCAGGCCCTTGAGAGTATAAGAGATGCCAAGGCCGAAGCCGAGAAGTCGGAGCGGGAAATCCAGGAGGCCAAAAAGATAGCAGCGGTAAGAAGTTCTTAATGCAAAGCAAACATGTGGAGGAGGCGCTTTTACTTACTCGAATACGTAGCTCTGTGGGCATTCGCAGATTCGCCACGCAGCATGTCACACGCCATGAGTTCTACTGCGCCTGTGGAGGGTAGCTCAACGGAGAAGCTGTTCTCGTCCAAAGGTTCGTGGTCAACATCCAACGCTCGAGCGACCAATCAAGCAGCTTGGTCGAACTCCACAGACGGCCGAATCGCTATGAAAGATGTCATAGTCCGGATGTGGCCTGGTGAGCTCCTCGCCACTAGCTACTTTGGCCCGATCCAATGGATGGTGGATGCTCGCCGCTGCTTGAAGTGATCAAGCGATCCGCTTGCATTGAGGGTGCTCACGGGCTTTTGCCCGCCAGTGCATTGGGGCAAGATGGATGCGGAGAAGCTGGTGAAGGATGGGCCGGAGGGTAAGGCGATCACCGTTCCAAATGTACTATGATGATGGCGTTATGAAGGGTGCTCTGCCTCGTGGCCGATGAATGTACCAAGGACACCATTTTCGAATGAATTCACTCCTGTCATGTTTGTAATTTAAAGACGAAGTTACTTGTGCTATGTAGCACTTTTGAGATTTAAAATATTACCTTCTGTGCGGCTGTTTACAAAATTCTAAAAGTAGGCCAGTCGTTGGCTTCCGCCCCCACATAGCTGGTACTGGGGTGTTCGTGGAAAACCCAGACACTCTTTATCCAAGTGTTTGGTCCCTCAAGGAGGTGTCCGGTGCAGCGAACAAGGCAATCAGACTATTCGGCTTTATAACTTTCACTTAGCCATAGAAGTCTACAATTTTAAATTTCGGCGAAGCCCCTAGAATCCGGAAGGCTGAATTGGGGCGCTACACACGCCTAGATCGGACGAAGCCGATTTATCGCCTAAAGCGGAAAATCTTTAAGGATTTTAGAACCTCTCGAACAGCGACCAGCTCTCACCACATCATGTCGGTCAGTTTTGGCTTTCATCGAGGTGCTCGTCCGGGAGTACCGGACACAATCGCAGAAGTTCTCCCTCGCTACCTTAGCCGATATAACGGAACGTAAGGTACCAAAACAAGGGAGCCGGGCTATCCCAAATGTAGACCCAAGACACGATTCGAGCTGATGCATATAGTGCTATAAGTTCGGGTGCCGCACTGCTTAAAGTGTTCGGACTTTTAGTTGCCATATAGCGGGCGCCATAAGAAGCCCCCCGCAAACCGGGCTGCACCAAGGTAAAAGCGGATGCAATATCAAATAAACATTTATAAAAGAAAAATGCTCAAATAAGAATAATAAGTCGACGCTATATATAATCTCTCCTATTGATGAAAAATACGCTTAAGCGCATATTTACAATGGATGCGTTAAGCATAGATAAAATAGGACTATTTGACATGTCCTATCCAGGGACAGGCTGTGTGCAGATAGATAAAGCAGGTATAATGATCGTAAATAGATTCCACCTGGGTATTTCCTTCGCACAACGCCCCTGCCTCCTTGGATGTCTTTCCCCTATAAGTTCGGCACCGCTCTTTTGAGGATGCTGCGCCAACGCAGGTCCTCGAAGGTAAAAGGGAATGAGTATGAAAGTATTTGGCGGTTACCCGCACTGCCGATCGAAGTCGCTGATGCGCCTCCCTATGCCCATGGTATTTTAAGTGCGTAATTATGTGCACGTGGCACGAATGCTGCTTTGGTGGGGCTTGAGCGAGGTCGGACTGCTAGTCACGCCTTGGCGTGCTCGATGATCCTGCTATGGGTGCTCCGACTCGCTTGACTATGCTCGGTTGCTGTCCGGATTGGTTTTTGGAGAAGGTCAGATTGCACTTCCGCCGCAAGGGCTGCGGTATGTTCTTCTGTTCGTAGAGAGCGGTCCATGTTTCTGTTCACCGTTATGACCCCGCGTGGTCCTGGCATCTTGAGCTTGAGGTATGCGTAGTGTGGTACCGCATTGAATCTAGCGAATGCAGTTCGCCCGAGCAAAGGTATGATAACCATCGCGAAAAAGGGACGATATCGAAGATTAACTCTTCGCTTGGAAGTTATCCGAGATCCAAGACCACTTCCAATGTTATAGAGCCCGCATAACGGGCCTCTACTCCAGAATTACACCTTTAAAGGTGGTTTTGGTGGGCTTGATCCTTGAAGGTTCGATGCCCATTTTGCACACTGTGTCCTGGTAAAGCAGGTTCACGCTGCTGCCGCCGTCCATGAGGAATCGCGTGAGGTGGAATCCGTCGATGATTGGGTCTAAGACCAATGCGGCCGAGCCACCGTGACGGATGCTAGTAGGGTGATCCCTACGATCAAAGGTGATCGAGCAAGCTGACCAAGGGTTGAATTTGGGGCGACCGCTCCATCGCATAGACGCCCCTTAGTGCCCGCTGCTCCCGCTGGGGATGTGCGTGGCGTAGATCATGTCGACTGCTTTCACCGGGGAATTTCTTCGTCTCCCGTGTTCGGACGCCGTGGCTCTCGTCATCGCCGCCGTGGCAGCCCCTTGTCCTTGTCTTCGGTGTTTATCTTGCCGGCCCGTTTGAATACCCAGCAATCTCTATTGGTGTGGTTATTGGCTTGTCCGGTGCCATGAATTTGGCACGAGCGCCCAAAGATGCGGTCCAGACCGGACGGTCCTCGATTATTTCTTTTGAACGGCTTCTTCACGACCGGGCTTGGATCCGCTGAATCCGCGCTGACCGTCGTGTCTTCCGTGGCTGTCGCCGTTGTTCCGCCTCTTATGTCTGCATACGCGTGGCTTTCCGCTATTGTCGGGCCATCCGAATTGCCGTAATGTGGCGTAGTGCTGCGCGGCCAACCAACTGTCCTCGCCTCGCAAAAGCGGTCATTAGTGTTGTGAGAGCTGCCATGGACTTGGGCTTTTCCTCGCCGAGGTGTCGAGCGAGCCACTCGTCACGCGATATTATGCTTAAAAGCCGCCAGGCTTCAAGGCCCGTGACAATGACTATTTGGTTCTTTTTGCTAGGAACCAGGTCCAGCACTTCGGCTGACTCTCCGGCTGTTGAGTAATGTGGCTCAAGTCGTCCGGCGCCGTGGTCGCATATGTGCCCCGGAAGTTGTCGAGGAATGCGCCTTCCGTGTTTTCCCAGCTGCCAATGGAGTTTGGTCAAGGTGCTGTTTAGCCGCTGCCAGCTGGTCCTTTGAGCTTAAGGGAAGATACTTGATGGCGTGCAGATCGCCCCCAAGGGCCATGTGAATGTGGAGAAGAAAATATTCGATCCATACTGCTGGGTCTCATTGTGCCATCGTGATGATTCGATGTTTACGGGTTTGAACCCTTCCGGGAATTCATGATCCATTACTTCATCAAGGAAGGTAGGGGTGCGCGCGCCTGCCGTGCCGGGCTATGTGGCTACGCAGGTCGAATTGCTCGATGGCTATATTCGCCCGACCGGACTTGTTGAAGGCGTGTCCGGCCGACGGTCCTCGTCACAGACGAGGCGCTACCGCGATCCGTAGATCGATCTTGGCTGTCCTGATTTGTTGCCCCGGCCGTAGTATGTGGGCGTGGGGTGTTGGCTGGTATGCGGACTGGCATGTTGTTTTGTCCCGCCACGAGGTGGCCGGTCAGCCGTGGTGGTGCTCGAGTCCGTGATTCCTACCGCCGTGACTTCAGTCCATCCGTCTGTGAGCAAGTCTTGATTAGCTTGGAGTTGTCACGCTTCTTTTCGTGCTCCTCGCAGGGCTATAAGCTGACGCTTGAAGCATACCTGCTCTACTTGATCCTCAGGCACGCCGAACTCGTCGTCTCCGAGGCTGATCTCGTCTTCGGAGGGGGGCATGTAGCCGTCCTCCTCCGGGTATTCATCTGTCGCCTGTTCATCTGGGCTGACCTGCTCATCCTCCCTGCTCGGCCCGCTCAAGGCGGGCTGTTCGGGTTGTATTCTTCTTCGCACCATTCGGATTGTTTTCGCCTCCTGGGCCGGTATTGGTGTGGCGGGCTTGGAGTGGTGCCGACGACCATTCTTGCTTTTTTCCCCGAGGTTTTATCCTCCGTTGCCTCATCGCCATGTGTTTCCTTCGGAGTGTCCACCATATATATATCATAAGAAGAGGTGGTTGTCCACCGCCCAGTGAGCGGTGGTTCATGTTCTTCTCCTGCATCGTCATCCATACCGTCGATGTCTTCGGAGTGAAGTTCAGTACCTTGGTTAAGTCATCGACCGTGGCAATAAAGTGGGTGGTGGGTGGGCAACAAATTCCTCCGTCGCCTGCCTCCCACTCAAGCCGGACATAGTTCGGCGCAGAGCCTCCTGACAAAGAGAGAGACTTCAATGAGTCCAGCATGTCGCCAAAGGGTGAGTGCTGCAAGATATCCGCAGCGGTGAACTCCATTACCGGAGCCCATCCTGGCCCGACAGCTCGGAGCGCGGATCGGAACCAACGCTCGGATATGAACTGGGATTCGGAGTCACAAAGGCCACCGCAGAGGTAAGGCCCGTGTTCGCTCCACCGCTGATGAGTGTGCGACCTAGGGGCAGGGTCCATCCTCCGCCCCTAGGCAACGCAATCTGCCCGGATCTAGGTCCGGGACAAGACGGGATGATGCCCCGAAGCTTCATCCGACGGCAGGTCTAGGCCATGCTCGCCGTGATCGCTCGGTGCTCGGCATGGACCCAAATCCATCAAGATCAAGTCTCCGCGGATGTCCGCCGTAGTTCAGGTTTCCAACCTGACCTGTGGCCTAGGGCGAGCTATCGATTCGCTTCCAGATGGCTGCCGAAGTTGGGCTCAAGCGCGAAGCCGCCAACACGAAGATCTGTCCGGGAGGAAAGTCTCACCGGATAGTGTCGCTGATAATGATTGAAGGAGCCATCGAGCCCGACAAATGACGCACACGCAGGAACTCTCAATGAAAGCACCAATGTCGGTGTCAAACCGGCGGATCTCGGTAGGGGTCCCGATCCGTAAGGCCAAGGCCGATGGTAACAGGAAGCAAGGGACACAGATGTTTACCTGTGTTCGGGCCCTCTCGATGGAGGTAAAACCCTACTTCCTCGCTTGATTAATATTGATGATATGGGTAGTACAAGAGTAGATCTACCACGAGATCGTGGAGGCTAAACCCTAAGAGCTAGCCTATGATGGTATGATTGTAATTATGATCGGCCTTCTAAGGACCAACCTCTCTGGTTTATATAGACACCGGAAAGGGCTAGGGTTTACATGGAGTCGCCATAAGGAAGGAAATATAATATCCGGATCGCCAAGCTTGCCTTCCACGCCAAGGAAAGTCCCATCCGGACACGGGTCAAGTCTTGAGTCTTGTATCTTCACGCTTCAATAGTCCGGACGTTGTACACGCCCTGCTATCCTGATACCCCCTAATCCAGACTCCTCAGAGGGTTGCTCACCACTCGGTAGGATTTTTAAACTTAGGCGCAGTACTAGATCAGTAGCTAAGCCCCCGAGTGGGAGGGTTGCTCACCACTCGGTAGGATTTTTAAACTTAGGCGAGCATCGGATCAGCTAAGCCCCGAGTGGGAGTCTTGCTCACCACTGCAGGATTTTTCAAACTTAGGTGAGTACTGGATCAAGCAGCTAAGCCCCCGAGAGAGAGGCTTGCTCACCACTCGGTAGGATTTTTAAAACTTATGCGAGTACTGGACTGCAGCTAAGCCCCCGAGTGAGAGGCTTGCTCACCACTCGGTAGGATTTTTATAACTTAGGCGAGTAATCGGACTGTCGTTAAGCCCCCGAGTGAGAGGCTTGCTCACCACTCTCAGAGGGATTTTTTAAAACTTAGGCGAGTAATCGGATCTGCAGCTAAGCCCCCGAGTGAGAGGCTTGCGCACCACTCGGTAGGATTTTTAAACTTAGGCTTAGCATCGGACTGCAGCTAAGCCCCTGAGTGAGAGGCTTGCTCGCCACTCGGTAGGATTTTTAAAACTTAGGTGAAACGGATTCGCAGCTAAGCCCCCCGAGTGAGAGGCTTGCTCATCACTCGGTAGGATTTTTAAAACTCAGGCGAAACGGATTTGCAGCAAAGTCACCCACTCGGGGATTTCAAACGCAAACAAAAGCAACAACAATCGGTTAGGAAGACTAAAAAGCTCTTGTCTTTGATAAATAGACTACAGAGGAATTTTTATTACATCTCATCTGAGTGAGTACTTAAGTATAAAAGGGGCGGAGCAACTCCGCGTTCCAAGCCCGTGGCTCGTCTTTCTGATGCTCGACATTGTAAAGATGGTATATGCTCCGTTGTGGTGAACTCTGGTGACTATGAAGGGACCTTCCCAAGCAGGGGTGAGCTTGTGTGGTTTCTGCTGATCCACTCGAAGAACCAAGTCTCCCTCTTGGAAAGCTCGACCTCTCACGTTTCTGGCGTGGAATCGACGCAAGTCTTGTTGATAAATGGTCTAATCGGATCAAGGCCATCTCTCTTTCCTCCTCTAGGAGGTCGACTGCGTCCCCGCCAGCCTGTTCTCGCTTCATCTTCGTGAGAAGAGCTCGACTGGGGTGCATTGTGGAGCATGTCACTTGGTAGAACAGCTTCACTCCATAGACCAAAAGAATGGAGTTCGGTCAGTCGACCGATTGGGAGTTATCCTCAATCCCCAAAGAACTGATGGAAGTTCATCGACCCAGGCGCCTGCTGCATGCTTGAGATAAGGCATCAGTCGGGGTTTCAGTCCTTTGAGAATTAGGCCATTTGCTCTTCTGCTTGTCCATTCGACCGGGGTGAGCGATCAAGCATAGTCGACTCGTGGTGCCTTGAGAAGCCAGAAGGCTCGAACTCATCGTAATCAAGTTCGACCCATTGTCGGTGATGATGCTATGCGGAACCCCCGATCCGAATGTCAACTCTCGATGAAACCGACAGCAGATCGGTAAACTTGTCGATCGCTACAAGCACATGAGTGAAGCCGCTCCTACCAGTTCTCAGCGGTCCAACCATATCCAATGCCCAAACAGCAAAGGGCCAGACGAGTGGAATGGTCTTCAAGGCTGACGTAGGCTTGCGTGACATATTGGAGTAAAACTGGCAGCCCTCACATTTTTTGACTATATCTTTCGCCATTTCATTTGCTCGTGGCCAGTAAAACACAGCTCAGTATGCTTTAGCCACAATGGTCCGAGAGGACACATGGTGACCACAGGCCCCCGAGTGGATGTCGTTGAGGATCATTCGACCTTCTTCCGGGCGTTATGCATTTCTCGACCGACTCCACCACACTTTCCCCGAATAGCTTGTCCTCTTATCACAAAGAAGGCTCGGATCGATTTTGACGATCTATCGAGCCTCTTCTTCATCCTCCGGGAGTTCCTTCCTAAGGATATATGCAATGTATGGCAATCGCCCGATGGGAGTGATGACCAAAACCTCCATGATCAGGTCGACCACGGCCGGGACCTCAACTTCAATGGATCTGTGGCACTCTTAGGTCATGGGGCTCTTCAATGAAAGGATCTTCCTGAACTAACGGTGTGTGAATGTGTTCCAAAAACACATAGCTGGGAATGGCTTCTCTTGGAACCTATCTTTGCCAAATCATCGGCTGCTTGATTTTTCAATCAGTATATGATGGAGCTCTAACCCCTCAAACTTCTTTTTCCAACTTTCTCACCACATTGCAAAGAATCAACATAGCCGGGCTTCGACGTCCCACTCCTTCATCACTTGATTGCCACTCAAATCTGAGTCGCCATAGACCATGAGGCGATTTGACGCCGAAAGTGAGATGGCCATACGCAACCCATACAAGAGTGCTTCATATTCGCTTCGTTATTGGAGGAATCAAAGTGAATCACTGGAGGACATATCTCGAGCTTGTCTCCTCGGGGACACCGTACCACCCTAAGACTGTAATCCATTCAAAGATCTTTGAACCATCAAAGAACATGGTCCAATGCTGCGAGTGAATTTGGGTCGGTAGTTGCTGTTCGATCCACTCGGCGAGGAAATCCGCTATTGCTTGGGACTTGATAGCTTTCTTTGCCTCAAACTTGATATCCAAGGGAAGGAGTTCAATCGCCCACTTTGCCACTCGACCAGTTGCATCTCTATTGCGCAGAATCTCTGACAAGGGAGCGTCGCCGACGACTGTAATGGAGTGGTCAGAGAAGTAATGTGCAACCTTCTTCGTGGTCATATAAATCCCATAAACAAGCTTCTGATAATGAGGATATCTTTGCTTTGATGGAGTCAAACCTTCAGAAACATAATATACTGGGTGCTGAACTTTATAGGCTTTTACTTCTTCTTCCCGCTCGACCGTAAGTAATCTTGCATCGACGACTTGTCCAAAGGGCTGCAATGTAAAGCAAAGAAGGCTCTTTGCTGATTGGGGCAGCAAGCACCGGCTGGGTGTAAAGCTGGGCTTTTAGCTCTGCAAATGTTGCATGAGCTTCAGGAGTCCACTCGAACTTATCTGACTTCTTCATTTGTCGGTAAAGAGGCAGTGCCTTTTCACCGAGGCAAGAAATGAACCGACTTAGGGCGGCCAAACAACTGGTAAGCTTCTGGACATCATGCACGCGCACATGGCGTTTCATCCGGAGTATGGCACCCACTTTTTCTGGGTTAGCGTCGATCCCTCGCTCGAAACGAAAACCGAGTAATTTTCCGCCGAACTCCGAATGTGCACTTCGACGGATTAATCTTGATATCATACCTTCCGAGGTTGGCAAAGGTTTCAAAGAAGGTCAGCCAAGAGGTCGGAACCTTTACGTGACTTGACCACAATGTCATCCATGTACGCTTCCACATTCTCGACCGATTTGAGTGAGTAAACACTTCGAGTCATCCGCATGAATGTGGCTCCAAAGTTCTTCAAGCCGAATGGCATAGTGACATAATGTAAGCACCCAAATGGGGTGATGAAAGCTGCTTTTATCTCATCGGGCCCATATGCACGGATCTGATGATACCCGGAATAAGCGCCCAAAAGGACAACGCCACACCCCGCAATGAAGTCAACTATTTGGTCGATGCGAGGGAGAGGAAAGTGATCTTTCGGGCAGGCCCGATTGATATGCTTGAAGTCAATGCACATGCGAAGTGAGTCGTCCATCTTAGGGACCATGGCAACATTAGCTAGCCACTCGGAGTGGTAAATCTCTCGGATAAACTCTGCTGCTACAAGCCGTGCCACTTCTTCACCGATTGCCTTTCTCTTCTGTACGGTGGACCATCGAAGATGCTCTTTGACTGGTTTCACTTTTGGGTCGACTCGCAAACGATGCTCAGCCAGCCCCCCGAGAACACCCGGCATGTCAGAAGGTTTCCATGCAAAGATGTCCCAGTTCTCACGGAGGAACTGGATGAGCGCTTCTTCCTATTTGAGTCGAGTGTTGTTGAAATGTGAGTCGGAGCAGCATTGGGATCGGTCGGGTGAATATGAATTGGCTTCGTTTCACCGGACGACTGAAATGTTGAATCCGTGGCAGGCTTCTTATCTCGCAACAAGTCACTCGGATCTGCATTTTTCTGATACTCCTGCAATTCCACTACCGCCATTTGTGCATCGGCGATCTTTGAGCCTTTCTGGAAGCACTCTTCTTCCGTCTTTCGATTGCCAGTGATAGTGATCACTCCTTTAGGACCAGGCATCTTCAATTTGAGGTACACGTAACATGGTCGAGCCATTAAACGTGTGTAAGCTGGCCTGCCCAGAATAGCATGATAAGCACTCTGGAAATCCATGACTTCAAACGTCAACTTTTCTTTACGGTAATTCTTGGAATCACCGAAAACAAAATCATCAAGGGCGATCCGCCGAAAGTGACTCAGCCTTCTTGCCGTGAATAACTCCATGGAAACTCATATTGCTTTCATCGAGTCCGACATCGGAATGCCCATTCCTTTCAACGCCTCCGCATACAAGATATTCAGGCCATCGCCACCATCCATCGTAACCTTAGTCAACCGAAAGTGCCTTCGATGATCGGGTCGACCACTCAACGCTGCCTCCTGTGGGTGGCTATGTGTGTTGGGTGATCAGACTGGTCGAATGTAATGGCAGTCTGAGACCATTTCAAATAACTGGGTGTCGCCGGAGCCCATGTTTACTTCTTTGTTGATGACTTTCAGTAGACTTTTGCCCTCAACATCAGCAAAAATCATCAGAGTGGAATTGACGTGAGGTTAACCATCATCACTTTCCTCTTTATCCTCAACTTTGTTCGACTCTTTTTCCTTTTCTTTGGGCTGTTTCTCTCGGAACTGCTGGATTAGGAGCCGACACTGTCGAGTGGTATGCTTCGGGTAAATGAGATTACCCTCTTCATCTTTCTTGGTGTGGATGTGGCATGGCAAATCCAACACATCATTTCCGTCTTGATCTTTTATTTTCTTGGGGTTCCACAGCCCTTTGGGCTTCCCCTTGAACTTTCCCTGAGTCACGGCTAAGGTTTCTCCAGGAGCAGCTGGCTCGGCTTTGCGCTTCTGCTTCCGACTGGAGTTTCCTCCTCCGGTTTCGTGAGCGACTATTTTGTGTTTCCACTCCGCAGCCGATCCTCCTCTTCACCATTGGCATACTTGGTGGCAATCTCCATCATTCGACTCAGAGACATGTCTCCGGGTCCGACCGAACTTCAGATTCAACTCGATATTTGACACCTTCCTTGAAGGCACAAACCGCTTGGTGATCGTATTACATTCTCCACCGTGGTGCAACATGATCCATCTCTGGATATAATCCTCAAAGTTTCATTTGGCTTCAGACACAAGATCGCAGCTCATAACCCTATTGGTCATTTGCATGTTCCTTTGAATGTTCTCGACAAACACTCGCAAGTTCTTCCCAAATTGTGAATGCTGCCGGGTGCTAATCGATGATTTAGCCATGCTCAAGTGAGCCCTCCAACATCGAGGAAGATGCTTCATGGCCACCTCATCATTGCCTCCACCAATCTGCACAGCCACTCGGTAGTCCTCAAGCCAAGTGTCGCTTGGACTCACCAAAGGAACTTATCGACTCCAACCGCCAACCGTAAGTTGGAAGGAATCACCGCGTCTCGATGGCTCTCCAAGCACTCGACCTCGAGACATGCACTCTGCTGCTGGTTGGTAAATCTCTATCATGGCCTTCTATGTGAGCTCTGTTTCTATCGACCAGACCCTGAACGAGAATAGACCTCGCATCAAAGACCGGTTCCCTGGGGTCGACTAGAATCCTTCGCCCACCACTATGAGGGCGTCTGTCATCATGCTGTAGAGGCACGTATGACCCACTCCTTGGGGGAGGTGTGGGCACTCGACGACGATCATCATGATCGAGTCGGTGATCATACTGCTCATGGTTTCTCAGATCGTCTCGCCGGTTCAAGACGTCCCTCACGCCTCGAGGCGATCTTGGGCTGTGAGCCGATCGGACTATATCTCGCAACAACGGATCTGCTATGGATCCTATTCTCGATCGTGACACGGCTGTATTCTGCTCTCCCGCTGCCCGGGTAAAGCCCTGATCTGCATCAAACCTCTGCTAGCTTCTGATTGGGAGGGCTGAATTGACTCTGCTATTCGGGCTGCAGTTGTTAGGTTCTGAAACAGAGTTCGATATACCTGAGTTGGAGGCGAAAAGAGTTGTCGCCGATCGACTCAGAATCACCGCCGAGCACGCCGTCGAGTGTGTGCCGGAGGTTCTCCAATGAGTGCGCCATCCAAGTTGGCCAGGCATTTCCTCCAAGGCTCGAGCCTCGGGGTTTCTCCGACAATAGGAGTGTGAAGTGCATCCATGTTCCGCGGGCGAAGTTCTTCCCTCTCGCTGCGAGAGAGGGGCTCGGGAGGTACTCCTCGTGGACACGCTGACGGATCGCCTCCGCCGCCGCCACCGGCCGACGCTGGGGAAGCCTGGAGGACTCATGGGTCCATTGACCATCGTGACTTCGCTGGTCATCATGTCGCACTTTCGGATGCGATCTCTACGGAGCCGGTCGGCCAGGTCGGACATGCCAGAGAGAGTTTCGTCGGGCTCGATTGCCACGACTTGGGGGTGGCCGATCGGCGAGCCACCGTGCCTCACCCACCGCTGAAGCCTCGACGACCGAACGCTTGTGCCGCGGGCGGCTGTGGAGGAGGACGCCACAGAGCCGATCGACATCGAAGTCGACGGGCTGCCACAGAGGACGCTGCGAATGCACGCATTTAGTGCATTGCCCCGCTGGACGGGAGTGCGTCGATGTCGTGTGGATCTCTGCTGAAGCTGCCGGAGTCGTCGGCGACAAACACGAGCGCCAGCCGAGACGGATCTCATGACCCCTCGGCCAAACCTCCGCCTGAAACCATGCTGATGGGGATCGAAAGAATTGCAACTTCTCCAACAAGTCGCTAAGACACCTGCCCCACGGTGGGCGCCAACTGTCGTGGTTCTAAGTCTGACAGTAGAATGGGGGTAGGGATGTAGAGGCAAGATCCTAGCTATGGAGGAGTTGTACACGCAAGTTTTACGAGTTCAGGCCCTTCTCGGAGGAAGTAACAACCCCACGTCTCGGAGCCCGAAGGCGGTCGACTGGATTATATGCGTGTGAGTTACAGGGGGTGCGAACCCTTGTCACTGAGGAGGGGGGTGGCTTATATAGAGTTCGCCAGACCCCTCCGGCTCTCAGTTACGCAGGGTTTAAAGTACATTAAGACAGGGCGTTACTGGTAACGCCAAGAATAAAGTGACATAATGACCATTAAAGCTACATAATGACCAACTGTTGCAGTGCGGAGTGACTCTAGATTTCCTGGCGGTCGAGTGATAGTCTTCATGGTCGAGTGACTCCAAGTCTGTCGAGTGGAACACTTCATGGTCGATTGAAAGATGATTCTTCTTCGAATGCTTTTGGTGATAAAGTGATGTCCTTGGGGAGGGTATCTAGGCCAGGCCTGTGACCCTACCCTAGGTACATGTCTTCGTCATTGGGGTCTTCTCAAAATCCACCGATCATCACAGGGGGTCTGGGGTGCTACCGCCCTTAGAAGCATCGTTACGGTCCCATCAATACTCATATACTCCATCCTTATTCTTGACAGGGCCGGTCTTCTCAGATCTTCAGATTAATTCCTTCTCTGGCTCTTCCAGTAGCGGCATAACCTTTTCCTCAATTCTTCCGTCCTTTCATCTTGGTAAGGTTATTCCAGATCGGGTCTTCTTAGTCGACGGTCCGCGCCAATACTAAACAACTATCGATATCTCATGGTGGTCATCAATTTATGGTTTCTCCCTGCAGGAAATGGGTGCTGTTGAACCTCACAGATATCCTACGATTGGCAACAACCGCCTTGTACAAGGGAATTGTTATACCATTATAAGGTTTAAACAAGGTTTTGATCGTCGCTCTCTACTATAGGTAAGTCACTCAGATTTACCATCCCGTATAGCAAGGCGAATAATAAGAGTAAGTCGGTATGGTGATCAATCCATCCCGCACCCAAATCATTACCTTGTATATGGTTTAGCGAATCTCGCATTCTAACACTCGGTCATCCTCACAAGCATTGCAGAATTTCTCTTGTCGACGAACTAAGTTCGGATAAATCCATTGATTCTACAAGCCAGGCAAACAATCTATCGTTTCTTCACAACTCTCAGGTTTTGCGTAACTCCTATAGGATCGTCTGTCGATAAAGGCATATCTCTTCCAGGGTTTTTCCTTCAGCAAGAGTGTGCTTGCTTCTTGGCAGGTCCTGGGGCCTGTGGGTTATGGCCCATCTCATCACTTGTAAACCTTGAACTCATCCTCGGGGGCAACTGATTATTATTCCAACATCCAGCTTCCTAGCATTCTTCAATCCATCCATCTGTAATGTCTCCCTCCCTTCTATTGGCACCAAACTAAAACGTGATTACTCAGACTCATCATGGAGTTACAACTGCTCCATATTACCAACGTTCTAGCTCCTTTATATCCAATAATACTTCATCTCTTCATACTCTTGGGATACCCCACATATTGAGATAAAACTCATACTTATTTTGTCCGAAATCCACTTCGGGGAATATCATCATCCTTTCCAGAGGTCAAGGGTGCTCACATTGTACTACCACCCTCAAAGTGCTCCAATTCTTCCATAGACCATAGTTCTCATATCCTCGAAAATGGTCAAAATCTTTCTTCACAGAGTAACTACCCATAAAAATTCAAATCAGTACCAACGATGCTAACTTTATTGATTTTCCAATGATTACAATCTCTTGGTTTTCCATACATGCCTCAACTCAACGCCTCGATACAACAGAATTGTTTCCGCTACTACTTCTATATTTCTCACAGACTCAACTATTTAACACAAGTCTCCTTCTCGTTGGGACAATCTCTGGCAAATTGCCCTGCTTCATTACAGCAAAAACATACTACTTCTAACAAGTCTCGAGGTCCGTCCTGGTATCCAATCTATTTCTCTTCCTGGACTTTTCCGTACCAATTAGGGCTTCTATTTCCTATGGGTCGTACTCTACTTCCTCTGTCGGGAATTCTACTAGATCTCCATACAAACAATTTTGGGAGATGTGTCCTTCTTCTCCACATGAATAGCATGACTTGGTGCAGGGTTTAATTGGGTCTTCTTCGGGTGTGTCCTCCACCTCTTTCTTCATCACGGGTTTTTCTAAAATTACCATAAGGGCTCCTTTCTTTACTTCTTTCTTCTCGCTGTATGGTTCTTTGTACCATGGGGTAAATGTGACACCGAAAGGTGGTAGTGGGTAGTCCCTTCGCACAAGAAACAAGTAATCTGCCTAGTTGGGCATTCCTCGTCTGGGTGACTTTCTTCACAATGAGGGCATTCATCCTTGTGTTCTTTATGGTTGTGTCCTATTTCTCCACAAAGCTTGCATGCACAGGGTTTCTTCATATTCATTTCCATAAGGCTTCATCTTCTAGGACACAAACCGAGACTTTGGCAAAGTCAACTTAAATTCTTCCCAAGTGGTTACTCCTTGTCATCCATTGATGGGTTGGTACATCCTCCACCAAGTAGTAGCACCTCTTTCAAATCACTAAAGAGCATGCTAGGCCGTATCCTTTCCGGCTATAGTGTTATTCTCCATGTGATCCTCCATGTTCTGAATCCATCAGTCTGTGTCCAATTGACTTATCGGTCCCAGAAATATGAGTTCATCTCCATTCATCCTCTATTGGGTCCATGGTTTTTGGGGGGGGGAGATAAGAGAGATAGAGAGGGATACACACAATACAAACAATAGTTTTGAAAAGACAGATTTTTATTTGTGGCTGTCGAAAAAACATCAAACAAATGACAGCTCACAAACGTCGCATCTAACGTAGGTGTATAACAGGGGTTTGGTCTTCTAATGGTCAATAAATCTTCAAGGTCATCAAACTCTTTAAGTCTTGTTCATGTCTCCGATGGGCTTCTTCCGATCATGCTTGACCTTCTCAAGTTCTTTTGCCAGATCATCTCTGTTGACTCGAAGTCTCTTGTGACGTCCTTTAATATTTCTGGAGTTGCGTTCCAAACTTCTGAGTTTCAACATCCTTGGCATAAACCATGGTCCTAATGTCCTTCAGTTCCTGACGAATCTCTGGTGTCTCGAGGTTTTGCTCCACCACCGGCTTGGCTACTTTCAAACCACGGGTCCTGAGTTTTTCACGAAATGCTTCCCGGTCAAATACAGCTTCCTGAAGGTCCATCTTAAAATTCTTGATGTAATACTCCAGATCCTGGTGATACACCAGCTAAGGTTAAAACTGCATCTTTTGCTGACAGATGCTCCATCAGCCCTTTTGTCATCCAATCCTTCCAAAGAAATGCATGCTCAACTCAGCACGGTGACAATAGCATAAGCGGGCGATAACATCATGGATAGCCGGGTTTCTGCCCTTGTAATTGCCATGTGCTATCATTCCATAGTTGATATCTCCTGCCTTAGGGTTTTCTTGACAAAACTTTGAGTTTAATGCTCCATGTTCCGGTCTTTCTCTGACACGCCTTGATCTCGGGTATTGATGCCTTCCATAGTCCGCAAGTTCCATAAGGGTAGCCTTCCTAGGTCATACCAATCTAGAATTTCTTCGTAGCCTTCAAATTCTCCAAGTCTTCGGAGTCTTCAACCGTTGTAGTTTCCATTATTATATTGCACGGTAAAATCCTCTTCATCCTGAAGTGGTCTTAGAGTTCCGATACCTTGTAGTTCTTGAAGTGGTCTCATCAGTCGACTCCTCGTGTGGTCAAAAGGGAAAAGGGGGTAGTCTAACTATTTGGGATGAGAGGAAAAATACTTGGTAAAGTTTTAGAAAAGATGATAGGTAAGAGATCTTTTTGAAAATAAAGTTTTTAGAGAAAATCTTTCCTATGGGCTTGACAGCTTTCTAGGGTCACGTCCCTCAACAACATGTGCTCGATACCATCTTATAGCGACCGACCTCGAGACGGTCAAGTCTCTGTGCTTAAGTGTCATCCCTGGATCGGTATCTTTGACACACACGATGCTCGAGGATTTATAACAGAGGTAAATCACATGTATAAAGTAACGTAAACACTATTACCTCAATCCAAATAGCGGAAGTAACAAGGTTGTGGATTCCCATCAACACCAACGGCAAAGTTGAGCGTAGAAATTGTAACCCTAACGTATCACTTACTCGTCAGAAGATTCCTACAACATGAGACGTTGCAGCCACAAAGGGTCGAAGACATTGAATTTCTTGGCAAATTCACACCATAGAGCAATGATGAATAATGGCTATCACTACATGCATATTTGGTCGGTGGAAAGCTCTAAGTTTATTTTTGCATAAAGCTAACTTTTTTCCTACAACAAAGGAATATATCTTATTTAACTACAAGTTTGTTGAAAACATTGAGAAGGTTCCTCCAGCTCAATCCAAATTAAAAGTTAACAACTCAACAAATTAATTAAAGAGTGATGAGATCAACATGATAATCCAAATACCAGAGACTCAAGATGTCCATAACCGGGGACACGGCTAATCAGGATTAGTTTGTACACTCTGCAGAGGTTTGCGCACTTTTCCCCACAAGACTCGATCTCCTCCATTGGATTTCTCGCACTACATGGTGTTTGAGAAACGGATGACCGAGACACGATCTTTCGTAAGCATTAGCTCTAACCCTAAGTATACATACATCAACCTACATCCCCTACAAATCGCTAGCCTACCCTTTGGAAGAGGTCATGCAACATACTCAACTATGCTAGAGCCCATAATAGCTTGTGGCTGCACATGGAAGTTTCTAGCATGAATAATCTTATGATCCCTTTGAGCCTGGGTGGCGGACCATAGGGTGATCACACGGGTACTCCGGGATCCCCTTGGGCAAGCACTGAGTTCTCCAGGTGTCCGGGCAAACCACTGGGTGCTCCAGGGTGCCCCAACCAATCCACCCAGATGAGTATTTAAGTAGCCACCTTAAGTTAACCATTAAATAATAATCTCACATCTGTCATGGATACACTCAAACCCAATCCACGTCTACGAGCATAGCATAGCAGTATAAGCATAACGTAGAAGTAACTCCCGGGGTTTCTTAATAAAGGCAATAGGTTCTACCTCATCAACTACTTCCCAATACCCACATGTTAATCAGATCCTACTCATGCAATGCTTGAGGGTTGTAACTAATGCATAAAAACTGGATAATAAAAGGGATATGATCAAAGTGTGAACTTGCCTCATACTGTTGATGAAGATGATTCGCACTCATAACTCTTGATAGTTCTACTTGTCACACTCTGGTCAATCTATCGTAAGCAAGCAATAGTATCCACACATAAGCATTCATGCAAAAGAATCGAAGAAAAGATCTCAGAAAACTTCAAAAACAAGCAAACAACTCTTGCAACAGAAAACAATTTCTGACAATACCAAAATTAAGTGAATTTGGTCTTATCAGAAAGTTTAGGTCAAGAGCTTCAATTAGCAAAAAGAATCAACCAAATCGGAGTTATGAAACTCAAGTTATGATCAAAAGAAGTTTGAATATGAATCTGAATAAATTTCGAAATTTGAAAATTTCAAAAAATTGATGTGACAGGTTTACTGGATGGGTGAAAACAAGACGAAACTATAGGCGCTGGTTTCATCTAATTTGTATTAACGAGTAAAAAGTTATGGCTATTTGAAAAATCAGGACCAAGTTGTTTTACGGAACAAAAATAGCTATGGCTAAAAAAATTCTAGGTCTAATGTATAAATACAGAGACTAATTGATAATCTATTTATTATACCATACTAGTCTAGAAATAAGTATAAAAAAACAAAGAAAGATAAGATGACTTCGGAGAGAAAAGACAATTTCGTAAGTCCTATTTGGAGAGAAGAAATATATTTTTTAATGAATTTAGTCAAACCAAAATATTGATTTAATCCAAATCGGATGATTTTTGGAGGCTCTATGGGTCAATATTTATAGGTGAAAAAGAAGCTTAGAGGTTAAAGGCTAGGCAATGTGGGACTAAACGTAGACGAAAAGACAAAAGAGAGAAGAGAGAAGAGAAAAGCGCATGGGCCTAAACCTCCGGACGACGACATGATACAAGGCGTGCGATTTTTTTCAAACACAACAAAAAAATTAGGAAAAAAAATTAAGAGTTTTTTTGCAAACATAACCAAAAATAAATAAATATAGTATGGGCCGGCCTGAGTACACTGTGCACGTGGGCGACAGATAAAATTGGGCTGCACATACAATTTTTTATTAAAAATATAGCAACGGAAAGCAAAACGAAAATAAAATAATATTTTATATAGGCATATTATATATCAAAATTTTCAGGAAAAGATTTTCTACGACATGAACGTTATTCTAGCTCCAAATAAAATCCAAAAAATTCAAATAAAGAAAAGTGTGTCACTGCTATAATAAAACCCAATAAAAAATCATTTTAAAAAACCAAAATGATTTCAAATTTATTTCTCTTCAATTTTCTGATGTAGGAATCATTTTACCCTATTTTCCATAAATTTTATTTTTGGAGAAAAATAATTTGAATAAAACCAAATAACTCCAAATTGAAAATAATTTCAAAAGGACTTTAAATTTGATTCTCATTAAACTCCCAACTCATATTTCATATGGTTTGAAGAAGTCATTTTATCTTCTTTCGTGAAAATCATTGAGTTGCTTAAAGTTTCTGAATTTGAAATATTTTCAAATGAAATTCAAATATTTTCAACAACCCTTTTCATTTAAATAAATGGAAGAAGTCATGTCATCTTCTCGTCTAGGGTTTTGTATTTGAAAAGAATTTAAATTCATGGAGATCATAAATGCAAGATGAAAGTTTGGGAAAGTCCTTTTATTCCCTCTCATTTAACTTTCAAAAGTTTCAAATTTCACTCACTTTCAAATAATCAATCCCTGCAACAATCAAACAAACAATCAAAACTATTTATTTATTATAACATTCCAAAATTTAGAATTTTGGGATGTTACAAACCTACCACTTTAAAATGAATCTCGTCCCCTAGATTCGGAGAGGCTAGAAAGAAATAGGTTAGGATTGGGTGTCGTGGTTCTAAGTCTGACAGTAGAATGGGGGGTAGGGATGTAGAGGCAAGATCCTAGCTATGGAGGAGTTGTACACGGAAGTTTTACGAGTTCAGGCCCTTCTCGGAAGAAGTAATTGCCCTACGTCTCGGAGCCCGGAGGCGGTCGACTAGATTATATGCGTGTGAGTTACAAGGGGTGCGAACCCTTGTCACTGAGGAGGGGGTGGCTTATATAGAGTTCGCTGCACTCCCTCGCCCTCGCCATACCGTGGTTTAAAGTACATTAATATAGGGCGCATCGTAACGCCAAGAATAAAGTGACATAATGACCATTAAAGCTACATAATGACCGACCGTTGCGGTCTGGAGTGACTCTAGATTTCCGGCGGTCGAAAGTGATAGTCTTCATGGTCGAGTGACTCCAAGTTTGTCGAGTGGAACACTTCATGGTCGATTGAAAGATGATTCTTCTTCGAATGCTTTTGGTGATAAAGTGATGTCCTTGGGGAGGGTATCTAGGCCAGGCCTGTGACCCTACCCTAGGTACATGTCTTCGTCATTAGCCCCCGAATGGATCAGGGTTTGAGTTGGGAAGGAGTTGAAAAATACTTCTGACTCTTTTTTTGCGCTTCGGGTGTGTCTGGTGTTGGATCAACGAACCGAGGTGGTGACGTCAACTTCTTTTTCACTGCCTTGATCCATTCTTGTTTTTGTCGAAAGTGAACTTTTCTTTGGAAGAGCTCCGAGTGCTGATGTGGAGGAGATCTTCCGTCTGACAAGTTGTTCTGCTATCCGCGGACCTCACGCGATTCAAATTTTGGGAAGCGCACGGGGCGGAGGAGGCTGCAGTAATCGGGCTGGATAAGGCAGGGCCACCTCGATTTCTGCGCCGCCTTTTTTGCCACATATCGCGCGCGCGACTGTTGCGGGATTTGATAAGATCGCCCGGGCCTACAAGTTAGTCACTCGGAAGTAACCTCATACAAGGCGCCGGGCCAGGGCTTTTGAACAGTGGGCCCTCATTCTTCTTCCTCCTTCTCAGATTTCTCTGCTGCGCTTGCTCTCGCCCCAGTGCCGCCGTTCCGTTCGAGCTCCGGCTGCGGCGATGGGGAAAGAGAAGACAGTGGCTCTGGAGCGCGCGAAGAAGGCGACGGCGAAAGCGAAGGGGAAGAAGTCCAGCCGGGGCGGATCTTCCTCGAGGTCTGGCCTGCCGCCGGGCTGGATCCAGGGCGATTGGATTCGCTCGGCGATCCCTCAGGACTACATCGACGACCTGGTCGAAGGGGGATTGATTCCCCACAAGTCGGCGCGGCTCTCGGGGAACGAGATCGAGCTGCAGCCACGAGAGGGTGAGTGTATTCTCCTCGCCACTCACATCGACCGCGGGTTCTCCTTGCCTCCTCACCCTTTCTTTCGAGGCTTCTTGAATTTTTGGTCAAGAACTCCACCATTTTACCCCAAACACCATTGTGTACCTTGCTGCCTTCGTGTCTTTGTGTGAGAATTTCTTGGGCTGCCAACCCCACTAGGGCCTCTTCAAGCACATGTTCACATGCCGCTCCCAGTCGGTCAAAAAGGCTAACCCGAGTGACGAGAGGACGCAAGTGATCCAGATGTGTGGGGGTCTTGGGATTCAGATGAGGGGCAAAAGTTCCTTTCCAACCATGATTCTTCCCGATTCGGTCCGTGGGTGGCAGTCGACCTGGTTCTACTGCGAAGACCAGCCGACTCCAGGGCAGTTGACCGGACTTCCCCCTTTTTCCATGGCCCGAGTGGGGAAGCCCTCCCCTTTGAAGGTGATCCCTGAGGAGAAGGCACAAGTCAAGGTGCTGGTCGATCGGGTAGTTCAACTTGTCCGCGATGGGGTGACTGGTATGGATTTGCTGGAGGTCTTCCTCCGGCGACGCATCCAACCGCTTCAAGCTCATGACCATCCGATGTGGATGTATTCGAGCACTGACGACACCACTCGGACCCATCCAGAGGAGGTCGACAAAACCACGTTGGAGGGGTGGCTGATGAGTATCACTGGAAACAAAGATAACCCCAGGGGAGCCAGGAGAATTCCTCCGCTCGACCAATCTCACGAACCAGACAAGGTCCAATTTTGAACTGTCGAATGTAATCTTCATTTAATCGTGCAGCTGTTTATGCTTCGGCGACTGACTTTGTTCTGCTTGTTTTCTTCCAGGCCCTTACCGAAATGTACTCGATGCCCAACGGAGAGCAGGAGCAGGATCCGGAGGGGGAGGCAAGCAGAGGTGAAAGTGACGAGTGGCATTCTGACGGAGAGGGGAACGAGGAGAGCGACGACCCGAGTGACGAAGAAGAGGTCGACTCGCCTACTCACAGGGAAAGGCAATCCAAGCTTGGCCAAGATCCGGTGAGCGCCCGTGACAAGGCGATCGCCCAGACTGGGCAGTCGTCTAAGCGTCCTCGAACATCCTCTCCGGCACCAACTAAGAAGGCCCCCAAGCAGTCCAAGGTTGTAGTGCAGAAGGCTCGGAAGGTGCTGCCAAAAATCAAGATTGACATTCCCGTTGCTTCCACGTGAGTGCTTTTCTTTCTCTTTCACTCGATGTTCTGTGTTGTTTATCTTTCCTTTGGTTTGATCGAATGAATCTTGAAACTGGCAGTGCCGCAACCTCTGGGACTTCAGCTTATAAAAACGAGGATGAGGAAATGGAAGACGCGGTCACCTCCAATCTGGGTACAATCTTTGTTATTCTGCCTTCCCTTTGTCGACTGAACTATGATATATCCAATCGGGCGATGAAATTTTGGCGACTGATCTTTTTGCAGCTCCCAACGTCATTGACCTCCCCGACGATGATGAGGACGAGCCACAGAGGCCCTTGGGGGGAAGCAATAGGAAAACGTCCGCTAGCGAGACGCCTCAGTCGACGCCGGTGGCGGAACCGGTAGTTCAAGACGCCGGCGATGCCAATCGGACTTCAGTCTCCTTCGCCGTACCGCTGTCGAGTGCTCGACCTTCTGCTTCAGCTGCACATGCTCCTGCCGATCCACCTTCAGTTTTTGCTACACATCACGTCCCGAGGAAGGCGTGAGTGCTGCCAAAGAAGCTATACGCCAAAGTGAGCATCATGATCGAGAAGATGAAGATGGTGCGGGATGCCAGCCATGCTACTTATGATGCCAGCTCCGCTCTCTAGAGCAACGTTCAGGTTAGCAGATTGTCGACTGACTCTCTTGGCTTGTTCTGTTTAGGATATGGTACCTGAAAACTCACTTTCCAAGGATCTCTATTTCTGTACACCCAGTGGGTGTTTCAATTTATCACTGAGCAAATTCGTACTTTGAGCTGAATTCGATGTTATTGTCGATTGAATTTTTGGACTAGTGGGGCCACGCTGAGAGCACCCACAGGGAGTAGTCCCCCAGACTATGATGGACCGCGGGCGCCGATTGTAGTCTTGGATTTTGAATTTCTTCACTCAGTGCAGGTCGGTCCATGTCGAGTGGAATTTTGAACCAGATGGGGCACGCTAAGTGCACCCACTGGTGTAGTCCGGAGACCGCAATGATCGGCTGGCGATCGACTATGGTCTGAAGACTCGCTTGTTGTTGTCTCTCTCTTTTTTTGGACTTGCGCTGGAAAGGCCTTGGCCAGTGTAAGCCGAACCGGTGGGGGCATCGCTAAGTGCACCCATCGGTGTAGTCCCTCGAGACTCTTGTTGGATGTTTGATTCGCGGTAGTCTTAGAATTTGTTGGCTTTATCCTTTTACCTCTACGAAATAACCAATCTTTTATCCAAATGACCGAATTCGCTTCTTTGGTTGCGTAAATCTTGTGATCTTGGAGCTCGCTTGTGACACGGAGAAACAGCAGATTCAACTCAACCTCGATCTGGAGTTGGTTAAGACAGAAATGCAGAAAGCCAAGGATGACGCCACTGGTAAGAAAGACTTGTCGACTGGTTTGCCCTTGATCTGGATTTCATTCTGCTTTTTCTGAATCAAGCCTTATTTCTTTTCAGAGAAACTGAACCAAGCTCTGGTGAAAAAGGATCAAGATCTGGCTGCCGCGCAGAAAAAGGCTGATGACAAAACTGCCTGGCTGAATGTAGCTTCATCCGCAAATTGGAGGAAAAAAACAGCAAGATAAAATCTGCCCTGGACGAAGCCAATAAGGAAGTAACTCGCTTGAAGAAGGACAAGGTCAATCTGAATGAGAAGATGGAAGGTATTGCCCGCAGGAGGAACGATCTGGAGAGTTATCTGAGGAGCCTTGCTAAGAAGTTGTTCATCAAGCTTGAAGGTATATTCTTTGTTCCGACTGGTTTGTCCTTGTCGATTCGGCATACAACTATTGACTCACCCTCGGATTGTGCATGCAGAGTTTTGTCAGGACTTCGAGGAGGAGACCGGGTGAATTGAACCAAGCTTGGACCCCATCAACTGCTCCATGAAAGATGAAGCTGCCATGAATGTGCTCCGACTGGAATCTCGCATCGACGGTGTTGTTGATTACCTTGCCCGACTAAAGGTCGCAATGTCGTGGATCGACACAGCACTCTGGGCGAGGGCAACGCTCTAGAATGACCTCAAGTCTCTGATGACTCGACTTAATGAGATCCCCGGTCGAGTGCAGGAGTGGAAGAAGTCTTCTGCCCAATGCGGTGCTGATGTGGCTCTGTCTTTAGTCCGCGTCCATTGCAAGGAAGCGTGAGAAGAGAAGCTGGCCGCGATCAAGGTTGCCAACACCAAGAGGCATGATTTCCAATCCTTTATGGAGACTTTCATTGCTGCTGCCACTCGGATTGCCGACGGCATTGACTGGATGAGTTAAATCCGAGCCTGCTAGCCCTCCTCCTGCGGAGTGAACAAACTTTCATGCTCCACCTTAAATTTGCCTCGGGATGCCGAGTGATTTTTGTAACCGTTAAACTCCTTCGGTCTGAATGCCCGAGTACTTTGATCCGTGGTCTTGAACCTTTAGGGTTCTTCTAAACTTGATTTATCTCAGGATACGCTTGCGATTGCTTTTGGAATTTTCTCTTTATTTGGAATGACCTTTGTGTTTGAGATGCAGCCTGCTACCTCTTGAGCACTGCATAGGATTTCCCCGAAGAGGAGAGGATGATGCAGCAAAGTAGCGTAAGTATTTCCCTTAGTTTTTGAGAACCAAGGTATCAATCCAGTAGGAGGCCACACGCAAGTCCCTCGTACCTACACAAAACAAATAGCTCAACGCAACCAACGCGATTAGGGGTTGTCAATCCCTTCACGGTCACTTCACGAAAGTGAGATCCGATAGATATGATAGATAATATTTTTGGTATTTTTGGTATAAAGATGCAAGGTAAAATAAAAGGTAAAGTAAAAAGCAAAGCAATAATAAAGTGATGGAGAATTGATATGATGAGAATAGACCCGGGGCCATAGATTTCACTAGTGGCTTCTCTCAAGAGCATAAGTATTTCTACGATTGGGTGAACAAATTACCGTTGAGCAATTGACGGAATTGAGCATAGTTATGAGAATATCTAGGTATGATCATGTATATAGGCATAATGTCCGAGACAAGTAGACCGACTCCTGCCTGCATCTACTACTATTACTCCACTCATCGACCGCTATCCATCATGCATCTAGAGTATTAAGTTAATGAAAACAAGAGTAACGCCGTAAGCAAGATGACATGATGTAGAGGGATAAATTCATGCGATATGATAAAAAACCCCATCTTGTTATCCTCGATGGCAACAATACAATACGTGCCTTGTTGCCCCTTCTGTCACTGGGCAAGGACACCGCAAGATTGAACCCAAAGCTAAGCACTTCTCCCATTGCAAGAAAAACCAATCTAGCAGGCCAAACCAAACTGATAATTCGAATGGACTTGCAAAGATAACCAATCATGCATAAAAGAATTCAGAGAAGATTCAAATATTGTTCATAGATAAACTTGATCATAAACCCACAATTCATCGGTCTCAACAAACACACCGCAAAAGAAGATTACATCGAATAGATCTCCACGAGAGAGGGGGAGAACATTGTATTGAGATCCAAAAGAGAGAAGAAGCCATCTAGCTACTAACTATGGACCCGAAGGTCTGAGGTAAACTACTCACACTTCATCGGAGGGGCTATGGTGATGATGTAGAAGCCCTCCGTGATCGATTCCCCTTCCAGCGGAGCTCCGGAACCAGCCCCAAGATGGGATCTCGTGGGTACAGAAGGTTGCGGCGGTGGAATTAGGTTTTTGGCTCCGTATCTGATCATTTGGGGGTACGTAGGTATATATAGGAGGAAGGAGTACGTCCGTAGAGCTTCGAGGGGCCCACGAGGTAGGGGGCGCGCCCTCCACCCTCGTGACCGCCTCGCTTCTTTCTTGATGGAGAGTCCAAGTCTCCTGGATCATATCTGATGAGCAAATCATGTTCCCAAAGGTTTCATTCCGTTTGGACTCCGTTTGATATTCCGTTTCTTCGAAACACTGAAATAGGCAAAAAACAGCAATTCTGGGCTGGGCCTCCGGTTAATAGGTTAGTCCCAAAAGTAATATAGAAGTGGAAAATAAAGCCCAATATGGTCCAAAACAGTAGATAATATAGCATGGAGCAATCAAAAATTATAGATACGTTGGAGGCGTATCGAGGGCATCTAAGCTTAATTCACCTGCTCGTCCTCGAGTAGGTAAATGGTAAAAAGAGAATTTTTGATGCGGAGTGCTACTTGGCATAATTTCAATGTAAATCTTCTTAATTGTGGTATGAATATTCAGATCCGAAAGATTCAAGACAAAAGTTCATATTGACATAAAAATAATAATTCTTCAAGCATACTAACTAAGCAACTATGTTTTCTCAAAATAACATGGCCAAAGAAAGTTCATCCCTACAAAATCATATAGTTTAGTCATGCTCCATTTTCGTCACACAAGAATGCTCTCATCATGCACAACCCCCGATGACAAGCCAAGCAATTGTTTCATACTTTAATAATCTCAAACTTATAAACTTTCACGCAATACATGAGCGCGAGCTATGGACATAGCACTATGGGTGGAATAGAATATGATGATGGGGGTTATGTGGAGAAGACAAAAAAGGAGAAGATCTCACATCAACAAGGCTAATCAATGGGCTATGGAGATGCCCATCGATTGATGTTAATGCAAGGAGTAGGGATTGCCATGCAACGGATGCACTAGAGCTATAAATGTATGAAAGTTCAACAAAAACTAAGTAGGTGTGCTTCCAACTTGCTTGCTCACGAAGACCTAGGGCATTTGAGGAAGCCCATCGTTGGAATATACAAGCGAAGTTCTATAATGAAAAATTCCCACTAGTATATGAAAATGACAAAACAAGAGACTCTCTATCATGAAGATTATGGTGCTACTTTGAAGCACAAGTGTGGTAAAAGGATAGTAACATTGTCCCTTCTCTCTTTTTCTCTCATTTTTTTGGGGCCTTCTCTTTTTTTATGGCCTTTCTCTTTTTTTTACCTCACTTGGGACAATGCTCTAGAAAATGATGATCATCACACTTCTATTTATTTACAACTCAATGATTACATCTCGATACTAGAACAAAGTATGACTCTATATGAATGCCTCCGACGGTGTACCGGGATATGCAATGAACGAAGAGCGACATATATGAAAGAATTATGAATGGTGGCTTTGCCAAAAATACTATGTCAACTACATGATCATGCTAGCAATATGACAATGATGAATGTGTCATGATGAACGGAATGGTGGAAAGTTGCATGGCAATATATCTCGGAATGGCTATGGAAATGCCATAATAGGTAGGTATGGTGGCTGTTTAGAGGAAGATAAAAGGAGGTTTATGTGTGAAAGAGCGTATCATATCACGGGTTTGGATGCACCGTGAAGTTTGCACCAACTCTCAATGGGAGAAAGGGCAATGCATGGTACCGAAGAGGCTAGCAACGATGGAAGGGTGAGAGTGCGTATAATCCATGGACTCAACATTAGTCATAAAGAACTCATATACTTATTGCAAAAATCTACAAGCCATCAAAAACCAAAGCATTATCGCATGCTCCTAGGGGATAGATTGGTAGGAAAAGTCCATCGCTCGTCCCCGACCGCCACTCATAAGGAGGACAATCAAATAACACCTCATGTTTCAAATTTGTTACATAACGTTTACCATACGTGCATGCTACGGGACTTGCAAACTTCAATAAAACATTTCTCAAATTCACAACTACTCAACTAGCACGACTTTGATATTATCACCTCCATATCTCAAAATAGTTATCGAGCATCAAACTTTTCTTAGTATTCAACGCACTCAAAATAAAGTTTTACAAATCTTGAATACCAAGCATATTATTATTATTAAGCAAATTACCATGCTATTTAAGACTCTCAAAATAATCTAAGTGAAGCATGAGAGATCAATAGTTTCTATAGAACAAATCCACCACCGTGCTCTAAAATATATAAGCGAAGCACTAGAGCAAAACTATAAAGCTCAAAAGATATAAGTGAAGCACATAGAGCAAAACTATGAAGCTCAAAAGATATAAGTGAAGCATATAGAGTATTCTAACAAATTCCAATTCATGTATGGCTCTCTCAAAAGGTGTGTACAGCAAGGATGATTGTGGTAAACTAAAAGCAAAGACTCAAATCATACAAGACGCTCCAAGCAAAACACATATCATGTGGTGAATAAAAATATAGCTCCAAGTAATATTACCGATGGAAGTAGATTTAAAGAGGGGATGCCTTCCCGGCATCCCCAAGCTTTGACTTTTGGTGTCCTTGGATTATCTTGGGGTGCCATGGGCATCCCCAAGCTTAGGCTCTTGCCACTCCTTGTTCCATAATCCATCAAAAAAAATTCACCCAAAACTTGAAAACTTCACAACACAAAACTCAATGAAATCTCGTGAGCTCCGTTAGCGAAAAGAAAACAAAAGACCACTTCAATGTACTGTAATAAACTCATTCTTTATTTATATTGGTGTTAAAACTACTGTATTCCAACTTCTCTATGGATTATAAACTATTTTCCTAGCCATAGATTCATCAAAATAAGCAAACAACACACGAAAAAACAGAATCTGCCAAAACAGAACAGTCTGTAGTAATCTGTAACTAACGCAACCTTACGGAACTCCAAAAATCAGCCAAAATAGGGCGACCTAGGCAATTTGTTTATTGATCAGAATAAATTGGAATCAGTATTTTATCACGTTCTGGTGATTTTTAACAATTAAGCACTGGCGCAAAGTTTCTGGAAATTACAGCAAGATCAAATAACTATCATCCAAGAAGATCCTATAGGTTTAACTTGGCACAAACACTAATTAAAAGATAAAACCACATCTAAACAGAAGGTAGATGGATTATTTATTCGTAAACAGAAACAAAAGCAAAAAAACTAAAATAAAATTGGGTTGCCTCCAAACAAGCGTTATCGTTTAACGCCCCTACCTAGGCATAAAAGCAAGGATAGATCTAGGTAGTGCCGTAGTAATAAGATAGATCGGTGAAACTCATTTCATACTCCCTACGTTCGGTAGCAAGTTTTCTTTGAGGCAAGCAAAATTAATCAAAATGGCTAAATTTAATAGGGCAAAAATCCCCAAGATCAATTTTAGGAGGTATAGGTTCCTCTTCGGCCCTTCAGATTGTACAACCAATTCATCATTATAAGCATTCTTTTGAGAACCTTGTGAGCCTATACTCAAGGGAGTATCCTAGCTCATTATTTCAAATAGCCAAATCATCATTAAGTTCAGAGATTCTATCAATTAAAATATTGGTAGGCACCTTTTTTCTAAGATTTTCATTGAAAGCAACACAGTCAATAGATTGAAAACGCATTATTTCTTCTTGATCAAAAAGGATAGATTCTATGGGAGGACGACCGGCGTCCACCCTATAATCTTGCAAAGATTTCTTTGGCCTCTTTTATTATAAATCTGAATTCATGAGCCAAAAGATTGTAGGCAAGACGCTTAACAAAGGAATGCTCGATATTAGAAAATTCTAGGAAAATCCTTTGTATGGAAGGATGCATATGCATAAATTGCCTTTCAAGTTCAACGATAAGCATGGCAATAGCATCCGCAAGACTACTAGTTCTATGGAGAATAGAACTGCCCATAGAAGGCAAAGAACCGGCACAAGTAAAGAAATCTTGAATAACTCCTTTTCCAATAATAGTACCACTACCAATTCGAAATCTTTTTGTATGCAAGGTAGGGGGTTCTTCAAATGAACATCAGAATTTTCCATGTTATTATTATTGTCCATATCGGCAATAATTTCCCAATTTCGGACATAACGACAAGCGGTAGAAAAAGGCAAACGGAAAAGAGAGGCGAATAAAGCGGCAAGGGTGAAGTGGGGGAGAGGAAAACGAGAGGCAAATGGCAAATAATGTAATGCGAGAGATAAGGGATTGTGATAGGTACTTGGTATGTTGAATTTTATGTAGACTCCGACAACGGGCGCCGTAAATTCTTCTTGCTACCTCTTGAGCATTGCATTGGATTTCCCAGAAGAGGAGAGGATGATGCAACAAAGTAGCGTAAAGTATTTCCCTCAGTTTTTGAGAACCAAGGTATCAATCCAAAGAGGAGGCCACGCGCCAAGTCCCTCGTACCTACACAAAACAAATAGCTCAACGCAACCAACGCGATTAGGGTTGTCAATCCCTTCACGGTCACTTACGAAAAGTGAGATCTGATAGATATGATAGATAATATTTTTGGTATTTTTGGTATAAAGATGCAAGGTAAAATAAAAGGTAAAGTAAAAAAGCAAAGCAATAATAAAGTGATGGAGAATTGATATGATGAGAATAGACCTGGGGGCCATAGATTTCACTAGTGGCTTCTCTCAAGAGCATAAGTATTTCTACGGTGGGTGAACAAATTACTATTGAGCAATTGACAGAATTGAGCATACTTATGAGAATATCTAGGTATGATCATGTATACAGGCATCACGTCCGAGACAAGTAGACCGACTCACACTGTGCATCTACTACTATTACTCCACTCATCGACCGCTATCCGATGCATCTAGAGTATTAAGTTAATGAAAAGCAGAGTAACGCCTTAAGCAAGATGACATGATGTAGAGGATAAATTCATGCAATATGATAAAAACCCCATCTTGTTATCCTCGATGGCAACAATAAAATACGTGCCTTGCTGCCCTTCTATCCTTTGGGTAAGGACACCGCAAGATTGAACCCAAAGCAAAGCACTTCTCCCATTGCAAGAAAAACCAATCTAGTAGGCCAAACCAAACTGATAATTCGAAGAGACTTGCAAAGATAACCAATCATACATAAAAGAATTCAAAGAAGATTCAAATATTGTTCATAGATAAACTTGATCATAAACCCACAATTCATCGGTCTCAACAAACACACCGCAAAAAGAAGATTACATCGAATAGATCTCCACGAGAGAGGGGAGAACATTGTATTGAGATCCAAAAGAGAGAAGAAGCCATATAGCTACTAACTATGGACCAAGGTCTGAGGTAAACCACTCACACTTCATCGGAGGGCTATGGTGATGATGTAGAAGCCCTTCGTGATCGATTCCCCTTCCGTGAACTCCTAATAGGCCCCAAGATGGGATCTCGTGGGTACAGAAGGTTGCGGCGGTGGAATTAGGTTTTTGGCTCCGTATCTGATCCTTTGGAGGTACGTAGGTATATATAGGAGGAAGGAGTACGTCGGTGGAGCTTCGAGGGGCCCAGGAGGCAGGGGGCGTGCCCTAGGGGGGCGCCCACCCCCCTCGTGACCGCCTCGTGGCTTTCTTGATGGAGGGTCCAAGTCTCCTGGATCTTATCTGACGAGCAAATCACGTTCCCGAAGGTTTCATTCCGTTTGGACTCTGTTTGATATTCCGTTTCTTCGAAACACTGAAATAGGCAAAACAGCAATTCTGGGCTGGGCCTCCGGTTAATAGGTTAGTCCCAAAAGTAATTAAAAGTGGAAAATAAAGCCCAATATGGTCCAAAAAAGTAGATAATATAGCATGGAGCAATCAAAAATTATAGATACGTTGGAGACGTATCACAGCCCTGAAGTGGAGACTTCAATCAACCTGCACCTCGTCGTCCTTGCGGACAGAGATGGAGCGCACGTTGTATTTGTGGCGCAGCTCCGAAGGAGAAGGTTGCAGTTGACCAGCACCTCGTCGTCCTTGCGGATAGGGATGGAGCGCACATTGTATTTGTGGTGTAGCTCTGAAGGAGAGGGTTATATTCGACCTGCACCTCGTCGTCCTTGCAGATAGGGATGGAGCGTATGTTGTACTTGTGGCGCAGCTCCTAAGGAGAAGGTTGCATTCGACCCGCACCTCGTCGTCCTTGCGGATGGGGATGGAGCGTACGTTGTACTTGTGGCACAGCTCCTAAGGAGAAGGTTGCAGTCGACCTGCACCTCGTAGTCCTTGCGGATAGAGATGGAGCGTACATTGTACTTGTGGCGTAGCTACTAAGGAGAAGGTTGCGATCGACCAAGACCTCGTTGTCCCTTTGCGGATAGGGATGTGCTTCAAACTTAGGCGTAGTACTTGGATCAGCTAAGCCCCCGAGGGGGAGGTTGCTCACCACTCGGCAGGATTTTTCACACTTAGGCTAGTCTTGGACTGCAGCTTAAGCCCCCGAGTGGGAGGGTTGCTCACCACTCGGTAGGATTTTCATACTTAGGCGAGTCTTGGATCAAGTGACTAAGCCCCAGTGGGAGGGTTGCTCACCACTCGGTGGGATTTTCTAAACTTAGGCGAGTCTTGGATCAGCTAAGCCCCGAGTGGGAGGGTTGCTCACCACTCGGTAGGATTTTTAAACTTAGGCGAGTAATGGACTCTGACTAAGCCCCCGAGTGTGAGGGTTGCTCACCACTCGGTAGGATTTTTCACACTTAGGCGAGTACTGGACTGCAGCTAAGCCCCCGAGTGAGAGGCTTGCTCACCACTCGGTAGGATTTTTTAAAACTTAGGCGAGTACTGGACTGCAGCTAAGCCCTCGAGTGAGAGGCTTGCTCACCACTCGGTGGGATTTTTTAAACTTAGGCGAGTACTGGACTGCAGCTAAGCCCCCGAGTGAGAGGCTTGCTCACCACTCGGTGGGATTTTTTAAACTTAGGCGAGTACTGGACTGCAGCTAAGCCCCCGAGTGAGAGGCTTGCTCACCACTCGGTAGGATTTTTAAACTTAGGCGAGTACTGGACTGCAGCTAAGCCGCCGAGTGAGAGGCTTGCTCACCACAAGGTAGGATTTTTAAAACTTAGGCGAAATGGATTCGCAGCTAAGCCCCCGAGTGAGAGGCTTGCTCATCACTCGGTAGGATTTTTAAAACTCAGGCGAAACGGATTCGCAGCAAAGTCACCCACTGAGGGATTTCAAACGCAAACAAAAGCAACAACAATCGTTTAGGAAGACTAAAAAGCTCTTGTCTTTGATAAACAGACTACAAAGGTATTTCTTATTACATCTCATCTGAGTGAGTACTTAAGTATAAAAGGCGGGCGACTCAGCGTTCCAAGCCCGCGTGGCTCGCCTTTACGATGCTCGACATTGTAAAGATGGTATGCTCCGTTGTGGAGAACTCTGGTGACTATGAAGGGACCTTCCCAAGCAAGGGCGAGCTTGTGTGGTTTATGCTGATCCACTCGAAGAACCAAGTATCCCTCTTGGAAAGCTCGACCTCTCACGTTTCTGGCGTGGAATCGACGCAAGTCTTGTTGATAAATGGTCGACCGGGCCTGTTCTAGGAGGTCGACTGCGTCCTGCCGGGCCTGTTCTGCTTCATCTTCAGAGAAGAGCTCGACTCGGGGTGCATTGTGGAGCAGGTCACTTGGTAGAACAGCTTCAGCTCCATAGACCAAAAAGAATGGGGTTCGGCTACTCGACCGATTGGGGGTTGTCCTCAATCCCCAAAGAACTGATGGAACATCATCGACCCATACCGCTGCGTGCTTGAGATCATGCATCGGGCCGGTTTCAGTCCTTTGAGAATTAGGCCATTTGCTCTTCTCGCTTGTCCATTCGATCGGGGTGAGCGATCAAGCATAGTCGACTCGTATTGCCTTTGAGAAGCGCAGAAGGCTCAACTCATCATAATCGAAGTTCGACCCGTTGTCAGTGATGATGCTGTGTGGAACCCCATATCTGAATGTCAACTCTCTGATGAAACTGACAGCAGTGCTGGCTTCAAGATTCTTGATAGGCTTAGCTTCAATCCATTTGGTAAACTTGTCGACTACTACAAGAACATGAGTGAAGCCGCTCCTACCAGTTCTCAGCAGTCCAACCATATCCAATCCCCAAAGAGCAAAGGGCCAGACGAGTGGAATGGTCTTCAGGGCTGACATAGGCTTGCGTGACATATTGGAGTAAAACTGGCAGCCCTCACATTCGTCGACTATATCTTTTGCCATTTCATTTTCTTGTGGCCAGTAAAACCCAGCTCGGTATGCTTTAGCCACAATGGTCCGAGAGGACGCATGGTGACCACAGGTCCCTGAGTGGATGTCGTTGAGGATCATTCGACCTTCTTCTGGCGTTATGCATTTCGGGTGACTCGATCCGCTTTCCACGAACAGTTGTCCTCTTATCACAGTAAAGGCTTTGGATCGACGGACGATCTGTCGAGCCTCTTCTTCATCCTCTGGAAGTTCCTTCCTAAGGATATATGCAATGTATGGCACTGTCCAGTCGGGAGTGATGACCAATACCTCCATGATCAGGTCGACCACAGCTGGGACCTCAACTTCAGTCGGATTTGTGGCACTCTTAGGCTGCGGGGCTCTTCAATGAAAGGATCTTCCTGAACTGACGGTGTGTGAAAGTGTTCCAAAAACACATTGCTGGGAATGGCTTCTCTCTTGGACCCTATCTTTGCCAAATCATCGGTTTCTTGATTTTTCAGTTGGGGTATATGATGGAGCTCTAACCCCTCAAACTTCTTTTCCAACTTTCTCACCGCATTGCAGTAACCAGTCATAGCTGGGCTTCTGACGTCCCACTCCTTCATCACTTGATTGACTACCAAATCTGAGTCGCCATAGACCATGAGGCGACGGACGCCGAGTGAGATGGCCATACGCAACCCATACAAGAGTGCTTCATATTCTGCTTCGTTATTGGAGGAATCAAAGTGAATCTAGAGGACATATCTGAGCTTGTCTCCTCGGGGCGACACCGGTACCACCCTGGCACCAGAACCATTCAGCATCTTGGAACCATCAAAGAACATTGTCCAATGCTGCGAGTGAATTTGGGTCGGTAGTTGCTGTTCGATCCACTCGGCGAGGAAATCCGCTATTGCTTGGGACTTGATAGCTTTCTTTGCCTCAAACTTGATATCCAAGGGAAGGAGTTCAATCGCCCACTTTGCCACTCGACCGGTTGCATCTCTATTATGCGAGAATCTACGACAAGGGAGCGTCACCGGCGATTTGTAATGGAGTGGTCAGAGAAGTAATGTGCAACCTTCTTCGTGGTCATATAAATCCCATAAACAAGCTTCTGATAATGAGGATATCTTTGCTTTGATGGAGACAAACCTTCAGAAACATAATATACTGGGTGCTGAACTTTATAGGCTTTTCCTTCTTCTTCCCGCTCGACTGTAAGTATTGTACTGACGACTTGTCCAGTGGCTGCAATGTAAAGCAGTGAAGGCTCTTTCTTGATTAGGCGGCAAAAGCAGGCTGGGTGGAAAGCAGGGCTTTTAGCTCTGCAAATGCTGCATCAGCTTCAGGAGTCCACTCGAACTTATCTGACTTTTTCATCAGTCGGTAAAGAGGCAGTTCCTTTTCACCAAGGCAAGAAATGAATCGACTTACGGCGGCCAAACAACCAGTAAGCTTCTGGACATCATGCACGCGCACAGGGCGTTTCATCCGGAGTATGGCACCCACTTTTTCTGGGTTAGCGTCGATCCCTCGTTCAGAAACGAGAAAACCGAGTAATTTTCCGCCTGGAACTCCGAATGTGCACTTCGACAGATTAAGCTTGATATCATACCTTCTGAGGTTGGCAAAGATTTCAGCAAGGTCAGCCAATAGGTCGGAACCTTTACGTGACTTGACCACAATGTCATCCATATGCACGCTTCCACATTCCGACCGATTTGGTGAGTAAACACTTCTGAGTCATCCGCATGAATGTGGCTCCAGGGTTCTTCAAGCCGAATGGCATAGTGACATAACAGAAGCACCCAAATGGGGTGATGAAAGCTGTTTTTATCTCATCGGGTCCATACAAACGGATCTGATGATACCCGGAATAAGCGTCCAAAAAGAAAAAACGCTCACACCCCACATTCGAGTCGACTATTTGGTCGACGCAAGGGAGAGGAAAGTGATCTTTCGGGCAGGCCCGATTGATATGCTTGAAGTCAATGCACATGCGAAGTGAGTCGTCCTTCTTAGGGACCATGACAACATTAGCTAGCCACTCGGAGTGGTAAATCTCTCGGATAAACTCAGCTGCTAGAAGCCCGAGTGGTATGCTTCGGGTAAATGAGATTACCCTCTTCATCTTTCTTGGTGTGGATGTGGTATGGCAAATCCAACACATCATTTCCATCTTGATCTTTTATTTTCTTGGGGTTCCACGGCCCTTTGGGCTTCCCCTTGAACTTTCCCTGAGTCACGGCTAAGGTTTCTCCAGGAAGCGGTGGCTCGGCTTTGCTTCTGCTTCCGACCGAGTTTCCTCCTCCGGTTTCGTGAGCGATTGTTTTGTGTTTGCCACTCGAGCCGATCCTCCTCTTCACCATTGGCATACTTGGTGGCAATATCCATCATTCGACTCAGAGACATGTCTTGGTCCGGACCGAACTTCAGATTCAACTCTCGATATTTGACACCTTCCTTGAAGGCACAAACTGCTTGGTGATCAGACACATTCTCCACCGTGTGGTGCAACGTGATCCATCTCTGGATATAATCCCTCAAAGTTTCATTTGGCTTCTCTACACAAGACTGCAGCTCTGTTAACCCTGCTGGTCGTTTGCATGTTCCTTCGAATGTTCTGACAAACACTCGGGCAAGTTCTTCCCAGCTGTAAATGCTTCCGGGTGCTAACTGATTTAGCCATGCTCTGGCCGAGCCCTCAACATCAGAGGAAGATGCTTCATGGCCACCTCATCATTGCCTCCACCAATCTACACAGCCACTCGGTAGTCCTCAAGCCAAGTGTCAGGCTTGGACTCACCCAAAGTGAACTTCATCGACTCCAGTTGCCAACCTGAAGTTGGGACGAATCACCGCGGCCCTGATGGCTCTGCTGAAGCACTCTGGACCTGAGACATGCACTCTGCTGCTGGTTGGTAAATCTCTATCATGGCCTTCTCTGTGAGCTTTGTTTCTGTTGACCAGACCCTGAACGAGAATAGACCTCACATCAAAGCCCGGTTCCCTGGGGTCGACTGGAATCCTTCGCCCACCACTATGAGGGCGTCTGTCATCATGCTGCCGAGGCACATATGACCCACTCCTTGTGGGAGGTGTGGGAACTCAACGACGATCATTATGATCGAGTCGGTGATCATACTACTCATGGTTTCTGTACTGGTCTCGCCGGTCTCCACGTCCCTCACGCCTCGGGGGCGATCTTGGGCTGTGAGCCGACTGGACTATATCTGCAACAACGGATCTGCTATGGATCCTATTCCGCAACTGTGACACAGCTGTATTCTGCTCTCCCGCTGCCCGGAGTAAAGCCCTGATCTGCATCAAACCTCTGCTAGCTTCTGACTGGGAGGGCTGAATTGACTCTGCTATTCGGGCTGCAGTTGTTAGGTTCTGAATCGGAGTTCGATATACCTGAGTTGGAGGCGAAAAGAGTTGTCGCCGACTGGACTCAGGAATCTGCTGCCGAGCACGCTCGTCGAGTGCGTGCTGGAGGTTCTCCAGTCAAGTGCGCTCAGCCAAGTTGGCCAGGCGCACTTCCTCCAAGGCTCGAGCCTCGGGGGTTTCTCCAACAATAGGACTGTGAAGTGCATCCATGTTCCGGCGGCGAAGTTCTTCCCTCTGCTGCGAAGAGAGGAGCTCGGGGAGGTACTCCTCGTAGACACGCGATGGACCACCTCCTTGATGCATACCCGTCGGCAGCGGGGCGCTGGAGGACTGCGAGGTCCATTAACCATCGGGACTTCGCCTTACAGCGGGATCACTATCTTGTCGCACTGGATCACGATCTCTCGGGAACCCGGTCGGTCGAACATCTGCCGTAGAAAGTTTAAATCGGGCTCGATTGCCGCGGCGTGGGGGTGGCCGGTGGCAAGCCACCGCGTGCCTCACCCACCATCAAGCCTCGATCGGCCGGAACGCTTGCCGACGGCAGGCGGGAGGGAGGACGCCACAGAGCCCACCGATCTTGAGTCAACGGCTGTCGCAGAGGACGCCCATAAGCGCACGCGCAGTGTGTTGCCCGGACGGGAGAGTGCGTCGACGTCGAGTGGAGCCTCCTGAAGCCAAGCGGAGTCGTTGGCGACAAACACGAGCGCACCGAGACGGATCTCGCGGCCCTCGGCCAAACCTCCGCCTGAAACCATGCTGATGGGGATCAAAAAAATTGCAACTTCTCCAACAAGTCGCTAAAACACCTGCCCCACGGTGGGCGCCAACTGTCGTGGTTCTAAGTCTGACAGTAGAATGGGGGGTAGGGATGTAGAGGCAAGATCCTAGCTATTGAGGAGTTGTACACGCAATTTTTACGAGTTCAGGCCCTTCTCAGAGGAAGTAACAGCCCTACGTCTCGGATCCCGGAGGCGGTCGACTGGATTATATGCGTGTGAGTTCTGAAGTGCGAACCCTTGTCACCGAGGAGGAGGGTGGCTTATATAGAGTTTGCCGCACCCCTCCCATTTCGCCATACGTGGTTTAAAGTACATTAAGAGCAGGCGTTACTGGTAACACAAAGAATAAAGTGACATAATGACCATTAAAGCTACATAATGACCGACCGTTGCAGTGCGGAGTGACTCTAGATTTCCTGGCGATCGAGTGATAGTCTTCATGGTCGAGTGACTCCAAGTCTGTCGAATGGAACACTTCATGGTCGATTGAAAGATGATTCTTCTTCGAATGCTTTTGGTTATAAAGTGATGTCCTTGGGGAGGGTATCTAGGCCAGGCCTGTGACCCTACCCTAGGTACATGTCTTCGTCATTGGGGTCTTCTCAAAATCCATCGATCATCACAGGGGGTCTGGGGTGCTACCACCCTTAGAAGCATTGTTACGGTCCCATCAATACTCATATACTCCATCCTTATTCTTGACAGGGCCGGTCTTCTCAGATCTTCAGTATAATTCCTTCTCTGGCTCTTCCGGTAGCGGCATAACCTTTTCCTCAATTCTTCTCTCCTTTCATCTTGGTAAGGTTATTCCGAGGCCCAGGTCTTCTTAGCTGTGGTCCGGGCGCCAATACTAAACAACTATAGATATCTCATGGTGGTCATCAATTTATGGTTTCTCCCTGCAGAAATGGAGTGCAGGTTGAACCTCACCGTATATCCTATGATTGGCAACAACTGCCTTGTACAAGGGAATTGTTATACCATTCTAAGGTTTAAACAAGGTTTTGATCGTCGTCTCTCTACTATAGGTAAGTCACTCAGATTTACCATCCCGTATAGCAAGGCGAATAATAAGAGTAAGTTGGTATGGTGAACAATCCATCCCACACCCAAATCATTACCTTGTATATGGTTTAGCGAATCTCGCATTCTAACACTCAGTCATCCTCACAAGCATTGCAGAATTTCTCTTGTCGACGAACTAAGTTCAGATAAATCCATTGATTCTGCAAGCGAGGCAAACAATCTATCGTTTCTTCACAACTCTCAGGTTTTGCGTAACTCCTATAGGATCGTCTGTCGATAAAGGCATATCTCTTCCAGGGTTTTTCCTTCAGCAAGAGTGTGCTTGCTTCTTGGCAGGTCCTGGGGCCTATGGGTTATGGCCCATCTCATCACTTATAAACCTTGAACTCATCCTCGGGGACAACTGATTAATTCCAACATCCAGCTTCCTAGCATTCTTCAATCCATCCAATTGTACTGTCTCCCTCCCTTCTATTGGCACCAAACTAAAACGTGATTATTCAGACTCATCATGGAGTTACAACTGCTCCATATTACCAACGTTCTAGCTCCTTTATATCCAATAATACTTCATCTCTTCATACTCTTGGGATACCCCACATATCGAGACAAAACTCATACTTATTTTGTCCGAAATCCACTTCGGGGAATATCATCATCCTCTCCAGAGGTCAAGGGTCCTCACATGGTAGTACCACCCTTAAAGTGCTCCAATTCTTCCATAGACCATATTTCTCATATCCTCGAAGATGGTCAAAATCTTTCTTCACAGAGTAACTACTCATAAAAATTCAAATCAGTACCAACGATTCTAACTTTATTGATTTTCCAATGATTACAATCTCTTGCTTTTCCATACATGCCTCAACTCAACTCCTCGATATAAAAGAATTGTTCCCACTACTACTTCTATATTTCTCACAGACTCAACTATTTAACACAAGTCTCCTTCTCATTGGGACAATCTACGGCAAAGTGCCCTGCTTCATTACAGCAGAAACATACTACTTCTGACAAGTCTCGAGGTTTCCTCATGATTACATAGCCTACTTGGGTCCTCGGCTTCCTTTTTGGGCAACTGCTAAAGTAGTGCCCTGACTCCTTGCACCTGAAACAGGTGAGGTCCGTCCTGGTATCCAATCTATTTCTCTTCCTGGACTTTTCCGTACCAATTAGGGCTTCTATTTCCTGTGGGTCGTACTCTACTTCCTCTGTCGGGAATTCTACTAGATCTCCATACAAACACTTTTGGGAGATGTGTCCTTCTTCTCCACATGAATAGCATGACTTGGTGCAGGGTTTAATTGGGTCTTCTTCGGGTGTGTCCTCCACCTCTTTCTTTATCACGGGTTCTTTTCCCTCTCCAGCTAGTGCTTTTTAATAAGAGGGTGATGACTTAGCATAAAAGTAAATAGATAGAGCCTTCACAGAGGGAAGTAGGGATTTGTAGAGGTGCGAGCTTCGGTTTTGAAATAGAGATAAATAATATTTTGAGCAGCATACTTTCATTGTCAACATAACAACTAAGAGATGGCGATATCTTCCCTGCTACACACATTATAAGCGGTTGCTAAACAGAATGGTAAAGTTTATACTCCCACTCCACCAACAACCATCAATCCATGACTTGCTCGAAACAATGAGTGTCTCCAACTAGCAACAGTCCCAGGGGGAGTTTTGTTTGCAATTATTTTGATTTAGTTTGCATAAAGCATGGGACTGGGCATCCCGGAGACCAGCCATTTTCTAAATGAATGAGGAGCGGAGTCCACTCCTCTTGAGAATAACCCGCCTAACATGGAAGATAAGGGCAGCCCTAGTTGATACATGAGCTATTCGAGCATACAAAACATAATGTTTATTTGAAGGTTTGGAGTTTGGCACATACAAATTTACTTGGAACGGTAGGTAGATACCGCATATAGGAAGGTATGGTGGACTCATATGGAATAACTTTGGGGTTTAAGGGATTGGATGCACAAGCGGTATTCCCGCTTAATGCAGTGAAGGCTAGCAAAAGACACGGAAGGCGACCAACTAGAGAGCGACAACAACATGAACATGCATTAAAATTAATAAACATTGAGTGCAAGCATGAGTAGGATATAATCCACCATGAACATAAATATCGTGAAGGCTATGTTGATTTGCTTCAACTACATGTGTGAACATGTGCCAAGTCAAGTCACTTAAATCATTCAAAGGAGGATACCACCCCATCATACCACATCACAACCATTTTAATAGCATGTTGGCATGCAAGGTAAACCATTATAACTCATAGCTAATCAAGCATGGCACGAGCAACTATGATCTCTAATTGTCATTGCAAACATGTTTATTCATAATAGGCTGAATCAGGAACGATGAACTAATCATATTTACAAAAAAAAAGAGAGGTCGAGTTCATACCAGCTTTTCTTATCTCAGTTAGTCCATCATATATCATCATAATTGCCTTTCACTTGCAGGACCGAATGAAGTGAATAATAATAAGAGTGCGCGTGCATTGGACTAAGCTGGAATCTACGAGCATTCAATAAACAGGAGAAGACAAGGCAATATGGGCTCTTGGTTAAATCAAAAATAATGCATATAAGAGCCACTTCAAGAATTTAATCATGGTCTTCTCCTATCGACCCCCAAAGAAAAGAAAAGAAATAAAACTATTTACACGGGAAAGCTCCCAACAAGCAAAAGAAGAACGGGAAATCTTTTTGGGTTTTCTTTTTAATTATTACTACTACAGCAAGAAAAGTAAACTAGCTAGAAGCTACTACTAATTATTTTGGTTTTTCTCAAAGTTTATTAAACACACAAGAAGAAAGCAAGAAAAAGAAAATAAACTAGCATGGATATTACAGTGGAAGAGTATGAGCACCGACATCTAGCAATAAGTGTGTGTAAACATGAATGTAATTTCGGTGGGAAATACGTACTCCCCCAAGCTTAGGCTTTTAGCCTAAGTTGGTTTATTGCCAAGGATGGCCTGGCGGATACCCGTAGGTGTAGCTAGGGTCGTACTGTGATGAAGAGGAGACTGTCGTGGAGGCTCAAATTGTGGTTTCGGTTCCGGGGCTGGTGTAGGATTCTGATAGGCTTGAACGGCCGCCCACGGGACGAGATACGGACCTTCAGATAAATTAAACAAGGAAGGAGCAGGCAAGGTAATAGTCTCAGGGTGATGCTTATTAAAGTACAATTTGTATTTAAGGGCCCCTTCCCTATTCTTAACAATAAAATCATGCGCTAGCATACTCTTATAATCTAAATAAGCACTAGGCAGCACAAATTTGCAATGAATAAAGCACTAGAACAAAAACTAATTGGACCAATGGAGGACTCACATACCAAGGAACAATCTCCCCAAGCAGTTTCGTGAGAGGTGCTTTGAGCAAGGAGATCGAAAATCGCATCAAAATGAGCTAGAACTCGTGCTTGAGCTGGATATTGGTGTTTGTGGGAGGATGAAGGAGTGTATGGGTGCAGGAATAAGTGGAGGAGGGCCACCATGGGCCCACGAGGCGAGGCGCGCCACAGGGGGTGAGGCGCGCCCTCCACCCTAAATGGCAGTGGTTGACCCCCCCTGTTGTGTTCTCACTTCCAGAAATCCTCAAATATTCTAGAAAAAAAATCATATTTCATTTTCAAGGCATTTGGAGAACTTTTATTTTTGGGGTATTTTTATATTGCACAGATAAATCAGAAAACAGACAGAAAAATACTATTTTTACTTTATTTCAACTAAATAACAGAAAGTAGAAAGAGGGTACAGAAGGTTGTGCCTTCTAGTTTCATCCATCTCATGCTCATCAAAAAGAATCCACTAACAAGGTTGATCAAGTCTTGTTAATAAACTCATTCCGAATAACATGAACCGGAGAAATTTCGAATAACACTATGTTACCTCAACGGGGATATGCACATCCCTTATAATAAGAATATCATATTTCTTCTTGGCAGTAGGAAGAGTAAATTCAAAACCTCCAAAAATAATCGATGGAATTTTTCCAATAGAGTTGATACTATAAACTTGAGGTTGTTTCCTTGGAAAGTGTCTTAGTATGCTCATTACCATTAACATGAAAAGTGTCATTGCCTTTGTTGCAATCAATAAAAGCCCTAAAGTATTCAGAAAAGGTCTTCCAAGAATAATAGACATGCTATAGTCCTCGGGAATATCAAGAATAACAAAGTCCGTTAAAATAGTAGCGTTTGCAACCTAGCAGGCACATCCTCACAAATACCGGCAATTATAACGAGTTGATTTATCAGCCATTTGCAAAGATATTTGATGGGTGTCAACTTATTCAAGTCAAGTCTATGATATAAAGAAAGAGGCATAACACTAACACCGGCTCCAAGATCACATAAAGCAGTTTTAACATAGTTTCTTTTAATGGAGCATGGTATAGTAGGTACTCTTGGATCTCCAAGTTTCTTTGGTATTCCACCTTTAAAAGTATAATTAGCAAGCATGGTGGAAATTTCAGCTTCCGGTATCTTTCTTTTATTAGTAACAATATCCTTCATATACTTAGCATAAGGATTCATTTTGAGCATATCGATTAATCGCATACGCATAAAAGATAGGTCTAATCATTTCAGATAAGCGCTCAAAATCCTCATCATCCTTTTTCTTGGATGGTTTTGGGAGGAAAAGGCATGGGTTTCTGAACCCAGGGTTCTCTTTCTTTACCATGTTTCCTAGCAACAAAGTCTCTCTTATCATAACATTGATTCTTTGATTGTGGGTTATCAAGATCAGCAATGAGGTTCAATCTCTACATCATTATCATTACTAGGTTGAGCATCATCATGAACATCATCATTAACATTTTCATTAGGTTCATGTTCATTACCAGATTGTGTTTCAACATTAGAAATAGAATATCATTTGGATTCTCAGGTGGTTCAGAAATAGGTTCCCTAGAAGCATGCAAAGTCCTATCATTTTTTTCTTCCTTTTAGAAGAACTAGGTGCATCAATATTATTTCTCTGAGAATCTTGCTCAATTCTCTTAGGGTGGCCTTCAGGATACACAGTTTCCTGTGTCATTCTACCAATTCTAGTAGCCACTCTAAGAGCATAATCATTTTTCTTACTATTCATTTCATTGAGCAAATCATTTTGAGCTTGAAGTACTTGTTCTACTTGAGTAGTAACCATAGAAGCATGTTTGCTAACGAGTTTAAGTTCACCTTTAACATTAGCCATATAATCACCCAAGTGTTTAATCATATCGGAATTGTATTTCAATTGTCTACCAAAATAAGCATTGAAATCTTCTTGCATAACCAAAAAGTTATCAAATTCATCCAAGCATTGGCTAGCAATTTCAGTAGGAGGGATTTCAGCTCTATCATATCTATAGAGAGAATTTACCTTTACTACCTGTGTCGTGTTATCAAGACCATGAGTTTCGTCAATAGGTAGAGGATTAAGATTATATGTTTCTTCAACAGGCGGTAGATTAAGACCATGTATTTCTTCAATAGGCGGTAGATTAAGACCATGTATTTCTTCAATAGGACGTAAATTCTTAACATCTTCAGCTTTAACACCTTTTTCTTTCATAGATTTCTTTGCCTCTTGCATATCTTCAGGACTGAGAAATAGAACACCTCTCTTCTTCGGAATTGGTTTAGGAATTGGCTCAGGAGGAGTCCAATTATTTTCATTTGTCAACATATTATTCAATAGAATTTAAGCTTCATCCGGTGTTCTTTCCCTGAAAACAGAACCAGCACAACTATCCAGGTAATCTCTGGAAATATCGGTTAGTCCATTATATAAGATATCAAGTATTTCATTTTTCTTAAGAGGATGATCAGGCAAAGCATTAAGTAACTTGAGAAGCCTCCCCCAAGCTTGTGGGATACTCTCTTCTTCAGTTTGCACAAAATTGTATATTTCCCTCAAAGCAGCTTGTTTCTTATGAGCAGAGAAATATTTAGCTGAGAAGTAATAAATCATATCCTGGGGACTACGCACACAACCAGGATCAAGAGAATTAAACCATATCTTAGCATCACCCTTTAATGACAACGGGAATATTTTAAGGATATAAAAGTAGCGATATCTCTCATCATTAGTGAACAGGGTGGCTATATCATTTAATTTGGTAAGATGTGCCACAACAATTTCAGATTCATAGTCATGAAAAGGATCAGATTCAACCAAAGTAATTATATCAGGATCAACAGAGAATTCATAATCCTTATCGGAAACGCAGATAGGTGAAGTTGCAAAAGCAGGGTCATGTTTCATTCTATCCATAAGAGATTGCTGATTCCATTTAGCTAATAATCTCTTGAGTACATATCTACCATTGCAAGCTAAAATAGTTGCAGAAGCTTCTTTATCAAAAATATAACCTTCAGGAATAACAGACATATCTTCATCATCAATTTCATCAACATAATCAGTTTCAATAATTTCTTTCTCTCTAGCCCTAGCAATTTGTTCATCAAGGAATTCACTAAGGGGCATAATAGTATCAAGCATAGAAGTAGTTTCATCATAAGTATCATGCATAGCAAGTGGCATCATCAATAACATGCGACATGTCGAGCGAATAGCGAAGCAGGTTTAGGTGTCATAAGCTTACTCAAAAGCAGAAGGTGAATCAAGTGCGAGCTAGATGGCAGTTCCTTACCTCCCCTCGTAGTTGATTGGATAAATTGTTGTCTTAGTGTCTTTCAAGTTCTTCATAGTGACCAGCAGATATAAATCCCAAGTGACTCAAAGAATAGAGCTATGCTCCCGGCGTGGCCTTGAGAAAATAGTCTTGATAACCCACAAGTATAGGGGTCATAGCAGTTTTCGAGGGTAGAGTATTCAACCCAAATTTATTGATTCGACACAAGGGGAGCCAAAGAATATTCTCAAGTATTAGCAGTTGAGTTGTCAATTCAACCACACCTGGATAACTTAATATCTGCAGCAAAGTATTTAGTAGCAAAGTAATATGATAGTAGTGGTAATGGTAACAAAAGTAACGGTAGCAAAAGTAATATTTTTGGTGTTTTGTAGTGATTGTAACAGTAGCAACGGAAAAGTAAGTAAGCGAAGAACAATATATGAAAAGCTCGTAGGCATTGGATCGGTGATGGAAAATTATGCCGGATGCGGTTCATCATGTAACAATCATAACATAGGGTGACACAGAACTAGCTCCAATTCATCAATGTAATGTAGGCATGTATTCCGAATATAGTCATACGTGCTTATGGAAAAGAACTTGCATGACATCTTTTGTCCTACCCTCCCGTGGCAGCGGGTCCTAACGGAAACTAAGGGATATTAAGGCCTCCTTTTAATAGAGAACCGAACAAAGCATTAGCACATAGTGAATACATGAACTCCTCAAACTATGGTCATCACGAGTGGTCCGATTATTGTCACTTGAGTTGCCGGATCATAACACATAGTAGGTGACTATAGACTTGCAAGATAGGATCAAGAACACACATACATTCATGAAAACATAATAGGTTCAGATCTGAAATCATGGCACTCGGGCCCTAGTGACAAGCATTAAGCATAGCAAAGTCATAGCAACATCAATCTCAAAACATAGTGGATACTAGGGATCAAACCCTAACAAAACTAACTCGATTACATGATAGATCTCATCCAACCCATCACCGTCCAAAGCAAGCCTATGATGGAATTACTCACAGCAGCGGTGAGCATCATGAAATTGGTGATGGAGGATGGTTGATGATGACGACGGTGACGAATCACCCTCTCCGGAGCCCCGAACGGACTCCAGATCAGCCCTCCCGAGAGGTTTTAGGGCCTGGTGGCGGCTCCGTGTCGTAAAACGCGATGATTTCTTCTCCCTTATTTTTTTCTCTCCGAAAGCAAATATATAGAGTTGGAGTTGGCGTCGGAGGAGCTCCAGGGGGCCCACGAGGTGGGGCGCGCCCTAGGGGAGGGCGCCCCACCCACCCTGTGGACAGTGGTGTGGGCCTTGGTCTTCATCTTTTGCAGCGATTTTTATTATTTCCAAATATACGTTCCGTGGAGTTTGGTCATTACGAGAACTTTTGTTTACGCACATAAATAACACCATGGCAATTCTGCTGAAAATCGGTCAAGGTTAGTTCCATTCAAACCATGCAAGTTAGAGTCCAAAACAAGGGCAAAAGTGTTTGGAAAAGTAGATACGGCGGAGACGTATCAAGTATTAAGTTCATAAAAAATGGAGTAACGCATTAAGCAAGATGACATGATGTAGAGGAATTAACTCAAGCAATATGATGAAAACCCCATCTTTTTTATCCTCAATGGCAACAATACAATACGTGCCTTGCTGCCCCTCATCCTTTGGGAAATGACACCGCAAGATTGAACCCAAAGCTAAGCACTTCTCCCATTGCAAGAAAAACCAATCTAGTTGGCCAAACCAAATCGATAGTTCGAAGAGACATGCAAAGATATCAAATCATGCATATAAGAATTCGGAGAAGAACCAAATAATATTCATAGATAAGATGATCATAAATCCACAATTCATCGGATCTCAGCAAACACACCGCAAAAGAGTATTACATCGAATAGATCTCCAAGAACATCGAGGAGAACTTTTTATTGAGAATCAAAGAGAGAGAAGAAGCCATCTAGCTACTATCTCTAGACTCGTAGGTCTGTGGTAAACTACTCATGCTTCATCAGAGAGGCAATGGTGTTGATGTAGAAGCCCTCTCTGATTGAATCCCCCCCTAGGTGGGGCCTTGAGAAAGAGCCCCAAGATGGGATATCACGGAGTGCAGAAGGTTGCGGCGGTGGAAAAGTGGTTTCGTGGCTCCCCCGGAAGTTTTTGGGGTATTTGAGTATATATAGGAGGAAGATCTAGGTCAGGGGGTCACCGAGGGGCCCACAAGGTTGGGGGGCGGGCCCTACCCCCCTGGGCGTGCCCTCCACCCTTGTGGACGCCTCGTGGCTCTTCTGACTTGCACTCCAAGTCTCCGGGGTGTCTTCTGGTCCAAGAAAAATCATCACGAAAGTTTTATTCCGTTTGGACTAAGTTTGCTATTCCTTTTCTGCGAAATTCTAAAACAAGGAAAAAACGAGGCAGCCTTTGGGCTCTAGGTTAATAGGTTAGTCCCAAAAATCATATAAAATAGCATATTAATGCATATAAAACATCCAAAACAGATAATATAATAGCATGGAACAATAAAAAATTATAGATATGTTGGAGACGTATCAGTCATCCCTGCTCTTGGCGCGTCGTGGGTTGCCGCCACCCTCCTCATCGTTGTCGCTTGAGGAGCCACGCCTGCCGTCACCCAAGCCTCCGCCACGGCGGCCAGGACAAGCGCCGGGCGCTTCGGGGGGCCCACAGAGAGCATTGTCGTCCCCAATGACCCGAAGGTAGAAGGATGCCATCCCCTGAAGAAGCAAAGCAGACCTCAAAGAACGAACTACCGCAGCCACCGCGCCTGTGTACTTGATAGGGCCTACCCCGACGACGCTTGGCACCGCATTCAGGCCAGGCCCGGGGGCTCCTGTCGGTACAACAAACCCGGACTGTACATAGGCTCAAGAGCAAGGATTACAACATCCAAGACCAGACCAAGCAGAAGAAATAGCTCTTTGAGGAATCAAAGGGCATATCAAGAGGACCAAGACAAGCTAAAGGAGCAAGATACCACTAAGGAAAAACCTCCCTTGCCGGGCGGGCAAGCCTGGCAAGGCAGAGGTTGCCCCGAAGACAAGTCTCAAGACTCCCCCGGCAAGCTTGCCGGGGACGCTGAAGGCAGACTACCCCGCCAAGGCTCCACCGCTCCACCTCATAACAACGCAAGTCATCCATCGGTGCGGTGTCAAGCCCCCAAGTGACTAAGTGGCTGTCATGTGGCACGTGGCAGCTACTTCCAACAGAAATCACCTCAAAATGACACCCGTCCAGAGACATGTCGCGCAGGCATGCGAGAAGGTGGCCAAACCGCCCGGCAAGGCTTTCCGGGATGCGCCATGATGTGACACTAAACGGTGCATTTAATGCGCTCTGTCCTGTCTGCAGAGTTAGGTATGATAGCACTGTTTGCTATCTAATCAGTATGCAATGACTGATTTGCCATTGTGGTGACCCCTTGATCTATAAAATGAGGGTCGTGGAAACCTTAGAAAGGATCCGTACCGTTGTACTATCATACGCGTGTAGTTGCTCTCGCCCAGAGGCACCCTTGCCGGGCCAGGGCGCCACATCTCCACCACGGCCGGTCAGTCATCGTCGCTCAGCCACTCCGTCATCATCAGTGGATAGCTCTAGCTGGGAGGCTACACCGCGGTAGCGGCACAGTCCCTGGCGTAGTGTAGTGTGTGTGGCGTCCCTATTGGGTGTGCACGGAACACCCACAACACGCTCCGTCGCCCTTGCTTCATGATGGTACATTGCCATTGCCGTTGTCACCACCCCACCGTTTGCCGCCGTGGCCTCCTGATACATCTCCAACGTATCTATAATTTTTGATTGTTCCATGCTATTATATTATCTGTTTTAGATGTTTAATGGGCTTTAATATGCTCTTTTATATTATTTTTGGGACTAACCTATTAACCCAAGGCCCGGTGCAAATTATTGCTGTTTTTTTGCCTATTTAGGTGTTTCGTGAAAAGGAATATCAAACGGAATCCAAACGGAATGAAATCTTCGCGAGGGATCTTTCTTGGAACAAACGCAACCCAGGAGACTTGGAGTGGAAGTCAGAGACGCAACGAGGCGGCCACGAGGCAGGAGGGCGCGCCCAGGGGGCTAGGCGCGCCCCCACCCTCGTGGGCCCCTCGTAGCTCCACCGACCTACTTCTTTCGCCTATATATACTTTTATAAACTAAGAACATCTAGGGGAGCCAGGAAGCCACTTTTCCACCGCCGCAACCTTCTGTACCCGTGAGATTCCATCTTGGGGCCTTTTCCGGCGCTCTGCCGGATGGGGATTTGATCGTGGAGGGCTTCTACATCAACACCATTGCCTCTCCGATGATGCGTGAGTAGTTTACCACACACCTTCGGGTCCATAGTTATTATCTAGATGGCTTCTTCTCTCTCTTTGGTTCTCAATACAAAGTTCTCCTCGATGTTCTTGGAGATCTATTCGATGTAATACTTTTTATGTGTGTTTGTCGAGATCGATGAATTGTGGGTTTATGATCAAGATTATCTATGAACAATATTTGCTTCTGCTCTGAGTTCTTATATGCATGATTTGATATATTTGCAAGTCTCTTTGAATTATCGGTTTAGTTTGGCCTACTAGATTGATCTTTCTTGCAATGGGAGAAGTGCTTAGCTTTGGGTTCAATCTTGCGGTGCTCGATCCAAGTGACAGAAAGGGAACCAACACGTATTGTATTGTTGGCATCGAGGATAAAAAGATGGGGTTTATATCATATTGCTTGAGTTTATCCCTCTACATCATGTCATCTTGCCTAATGCGTTACTCTGTTCTTATGAACTTAATACTCTAGATGCATGATGGATAGCGGTCAATGTGTGGAGTAATAGTAGTAGATGTAGAATCGTTTCGGTCTACTTGACACGGACGTGATGCCTATGTTCATGATCATGCCTAGATATTCTCATAACTATAAACTTTTCTATCAATTACTCGGCAGTAATTTGTTCATCCACCGTAATATATGCTATCTTGAGAGAAGCCACTAGTGAAACCTATGGCCCCCGGGTCTACTTTACATCATATTAGTTTCCCATCATCTAGCTATTTCTGTCACCGTTTATCTTGCAATCTTTACTTTCCAATCTATACAACAAAAATACCAAAAATATTTATCTTATTATCTTTATTAGATCTCACTTTTGCAAGTGGCCGTGAAGGGATTGACAACCCCTTTTATCGTGTTGGTTGCAAGGTTCTTGATTGTTTGTGCGGGTACTAGGCGATTTGTGTGTAGCCTCCTACTGGATTGATACCTTGGTTCTCAAAAACTGAGGGAAATACTTACGCTACTTTGTTGCATTACCCATTCCTCTTCAAGGGAAAACCAACGCATGCTCAAGAGGTAGCAAGAAGGATTTCTGGCGCCGTTGCCGGGGAGATCTACACACAAGTCAAGACATACCAAGTACCCATCACAAACTCTTATCCCTCGCATTACATTATTTGCCATTTCCCTCTCGTTTTCTTCTCCCCCACTTCACCCTTGCCGTTTTATTCGCCCTTTTTCCGTTCGTCTCTTTTCGCTTGCTTCTTCTGTGCATGTGTGTTGGATTGATTGTTTGTCACGATGGCTCAAGACAATACTAAATTACGTGACTTTTCCAATACCAACAACAATGATTTTATTAGCACTCCGGTTTCTCCTATTACCGATGCTGAATCTTGTGAAAATAGATAACACCCCATGCGTTGCTGCGGAAAATTAGTATATGAAGTTCTAACTCATGAGGTGTATTTTAGAGGACAAAGAGATAATAAGGAAATGATTTTTACCACTGAAGTGGGATGCTTATGAAATCAAGCAAACCATATTTGCAAAATGATAGCTATATGTTGTTTCAATCTTGCAAATTATAGAAAAACTTGTCAAACAAATGGAACAGTTATTAAATGTATGGTTTATGGACAGTATTTCACTTCATGGACCCGAACTACTTGGCCATGCAAGCACACTTCCAACACAGACATGTGAAAATTCTGGCTAGCTTTAAAAGTACATATATAACCAATGAAATCCGATTAAGTACACTTAATATATTGTACAAAGATACATAGAGCTCCAAAACAAAACATGATGCAAGATTTAATAAACTGAATGGCATAACCAATTTCCATACATACATATCAATTTAAATACCCATAATATGTTGCACGGAGATATTGCTCCACATCTTAGGATATAAGTATATATACAACAAACAACCGGACCAATAAAAAGAATTTGCTACGCTAACATGTACCTAACCAAAAAATACACATGTTGGCAAGTCTGCTTGCATGCTTCAATCTTTGTTCACAGTAGTTTGAGCTTCACTTATACTATATGCTACTGCTAAGGAATATAAGGTAGATGATACAAAAGAGAGATCCTTAGTACATGGGTGTAAGAAGAATATGACTGAGCACAACACGACTCAAACTGTGTCAGTATATTTGGGCAAGAACTTTCAAAATGGTATGCTTCTTGGATTGCATCAGACATAGGGAAAACAATAGCAGTTGACCGTACGTAGTATGTACTTAAGCAAGATCGCTAGCGTACTTTCTTTCTCATCGAAAAACTTGTCAACAGAAATTAGAGAAGATCCTACATAGAACATGTAGAAATAATAGAAATATACAGCAAAGCTTTTGTCAACAAAGACAACTATTGCACAAATAATGAATTGTGACAGAAATCATTCAATCTACCTAATGATAAAGATTAGGAAGAACAACTTATCATACCTATCAAGAAGAGAAATTGGATATTATTCTTACCATGCAAGATACATAACTGAGAGTCCATAATATAAATAGGGTAAACTTTTTAAATTCCTTCTTCTCCAAAATAGTAAATTATGAACTGTTATATGAACTAATAAATTTGTTATGAATGAATGCATAAAAGTTTGATCAAATATATTCAGTAGGCAGTGGAGCATAAAGATTACCTAGATTTTTTTTTCAACTACAACATGCTAACATTTGCATGATTGCATCAAAGACCCTGCCGGCATGGATTAGAACATCTGCACAAACAAACATTAGAAGGATTGGAGGTCATAATTGGCAAGCAAATGTGGCCCAATATGCCATGGCAGTTGCATGCAAATAAACTATAAATAAAAACTCCTCCCAAGAATATCAGTTTGAACAAAATTTTGCAGAATTGTTAGGGGGCGAGAGAGCGAGAACAAAGAGAAGGCCAAGATCATGAGGTCAATACACACATGTCCATACATCAGAGGGAAACATAAGAAGGACGGGAGGTTTGCTTACCTACAGATGGGGCAAAGGAGGCGAGGTCATTGGGATCAGTTTCGTCAGCATTTGTTGAACATGGTCAGCTTCATAATAGATGGACAGATCAGGCAAACCCACCCATGGAGAGGTCTCTGAAACACTGAAAAAAAATACTTAGAACAACAATCACTCAAACTCCCATTAGATTGATCCATCCATTGATAGCTTCTCACATTATCTTCCTTCTTCCTACGAGAAGGGCAAGAAGCGTTACATGATCTACCAATAAGATTAGTATGAGTTGCTGCATAATCAGGAAGGAAAAGCATGAGGTAAAAAGCAAGACGTACAGGGTCTGATCCAAAAAGATGGCAGAGCACCTAGTAGGTCTTGCCAGGGCACTCCCCCTTGGCATGTGACCCTCTTCGCTGCAGTTGTATCAACCTGGGGCTTCACTATTTCCAGCACGATCCTCCACCTCCTCCGCCTAGATGGAGTCCAAGGCCACCTCCCCGCCTCCATAGCCGTCGTCGCTGCCACCGTAACGGTGGTCGTGATCGCCGTCACCACGGTTGTCACTTATGTAGCGTCGGTAGTGCCTCGGCAAGGTGCCCTTGGGTCGACGCCATGAACTTGCGCCGCTATCAAGAGCCTGCCCACCGATGCTGGCGACATGGTTGCGTTATCTTGCGGTCCTATTCAGGAATAAACACTGGCAGGGGCGGTAGCTATGGTGGAGGCTACAGGAATAGAGGAGATTGGTTGCTTAAAAGGAGGTTCGGGTCTATCTGTTAGCTTTCCATCAGTTTTCGGTGGATAAAAAGTTGAAGACGAAGAGGATCCACGGAATTAGTTGGTGGGCCATGCGGGGAATTGAGGAGATGGGGCTGCGATGGGTGGGAGCTCCAACATTTCTTCTTCTTTGGTGAGCGACCGAAACGTTGTTTTTTTAACAAAAAATTTAGACTGTGACGTGGTAACTTTAATGAGGTGGACACGCGAAATAGAGAACTGAAAGCTGACGTGTCATGAAGCTGATGTGGACAGTGTGCATGTTGAGAGAATTGGTAGTAGTGGGGATCAACTTCTTAAGAATGTAAGATTAATGCTGCTTTGTTGAATCTTGTCATGAAAGATCAATTTTCTGGGTTTCCTAGAGAAGATGCTGCTACCCATCTAAACAACTTTGTTGATTTGTGCGATATGCAAAAGAAGAAAGTGGATAATGATATTGTTAAATTGAAGCTATTTCCGTTTTCGCTTAGAGATTGTGCTAAAACTTGGTTCTCTTCTTTGCCTAAAAATAGTATTGATTCATGGAATAAGTGCAAAGATGCTTTTATCTCTAAGTATTTTCCTCCCGCTAAGATCATCTCTCTTAGAAACGATATTATGAATTTTAAGCAACTTGAGCATGAGCATGTTGCACAAGCTTGGGAGAGGATGAAATTAATGATACGTAATTGCCCTACACACGGTTTGAATTTATGGATGATTATACAAATTTTTTATGCCGGATTGAATTTTGCTTCTAGAAATCTTTTAGATTCGGCCACGGGAGGCACTTTCATCGAAATCAGTTTAGGAGAAGCTGCTAAACTCCTAGATAATATTATGGTTAATTATTCTCAATTGCACACCGAAAGATCTACTAGTAAAAAAGTTCATGCGATTGAAGAGATTAATGTTTTGAGTGGAAAGATGGATGAACTTATTAAATTGTTTGCTAATAAGAGTGTTTCTTCTCATCCTAATGATATGCCTTTGTCCACTTTGATTGAGAATAATAATGAATCTATGGATGTGAATTTTGTGGGTAGGAACAATTTTGGTAACAACGCGTATAGAGGAAACTTTAATTCTAGTCTGTTCCCTAGTAATTCCTCTAATAATTATGGTAATTACTACAACAACTCTTATGGAAATTTTAATAAGATGCCCTCTGATTTTGAGAATAGTGTTAAAGAATTTATGAATTCGCAAAAGAATTTCAATGCTTTGATTGGAGAAAAATTGCTTAAGATTGATGAGTTGGCTAGGAAAGTGGATAGAATTTCTCTTGATGTTGATTCCTTGAAACTTAGATCTAATCCACCTAAGCATGATATCAATGAGTCTCTCAAAGCCATGAGAATTTCCATTGATGAATGCAAAGAAAGAACCGCTAGGATGCGTGCTAAAAAAGATTGCTTTGTGAAAGTGTGTTCTTCTAGTTTTCATGGTAATAATGATGAAGATCTAAAAGTGATTGATGTGTCTCCTATTAAATCTTTGTTTTCCAATATGAATCTTGATAAATATGGGACTGGAGATGAGTCAACATTAGTTAAAAGGCGTCCCAGTGATTCGGAGTTTTTAGATCTTGATGCAAAAATTGGTAAAAGTGGGATTGAAGAGGTCAAAACTTTACATAGAAATGAACCCACTATTATGGATTTTAAGGAATTTAATTATGATAATTGTTCTTTGATAGATTGTATTTCCTTGTTGCAATCCGTGTTAAATTCTCCTCATGCTTATGATCAAAATAAAGCTTTTACTAAACATATCGTTGATGCTTTAATGCAATCTTATGAAGAAAAACTTGAATTCGAAGTTTCTATCCCTAGAAAAATTTATGATGAGTGGGAACCTACTATTAAAATTAAGATTAAATATCATGAATGTTATGCTTTATGTGATTTGGGTGCGAGTGTTTCCACGATTACAAAAACTTTGTGTGATGTGTTAGGTTTCCGTGAATTTGATGATTGTTCTTTAAATTTGCATCTTGCGGATTCCACCATTAAGAAACCTATGGGAAGGATTAATGATGTTCATATTGTTGCAAATAGGAATTATGTGCCCATAGATTTCATTGTTCTTGATATAGATTGCAATCCTACATGTCCCATTATTATTGGTAGACCTTTCCTTAGAAATCGATTGGTGCAATTATTGATATGAAAGAAGGAAATATTTTTTGATCGAAGCTGTGAGGCAACAATTTCACAAGATTTTATTAAAACTCAAGCAAACAAACAAGGTACAAAAGGTTCTATTCAGAGAAAAGAAAAACTAGTTACCTAAAGAATCAGGCTAATTACCTATGGCCCTATTTACAAATTTACAAAGTGGGCAGAAGAATACAAACAGCCAGTTAGGGCAGAGAATTAATCCAATGCAGCAGCAAAGGTTTTAAGGTAGGCTTAAATCTGTGGGAGAGCAGAGTTATATCATGGATGAAATTTCTCCTCCAAGCTGCGAAGGTATGTCTCTCATTTCTGAAGATTCTTCCATTCCTCAATAACCAAACATTCCAAGCAGCAAGATAAACAACCTCCTTGAAAAAAGGCTGTCCAAAACTCTTCCTGGCAGCAATGAGACACTCTGAAGAGGACAGGCCAGCAAGCCACTGGATTTGCAAATAATTCCAGACTCTTGTGCTGAATTGGCAGGTGAAGAAAAGATGCATTCTGTCCTCATGGGCTTATGCAGGGCATAAGGGACAGGTATTGTCCTCCTGCTGTGTTCTCCAGTGCCTTCTAACTAGCAGATCATGGGTATTGAGTCTATCATTTAGCATCAACCACGCAAACACCTTGATCTTCATTGTTGATATACTCTCCCAGATCCATTTGGCTGATATATCAACAGGAATATGTGCATGCATTGCTACATAGTAACTTTTGGCAGAAAATTTTCCTTTGCCAGGGATCCATGCCAAAGAATCATTGAGACTTTCATCTATATTCATATGAGCTAAGCCATTCTGTACTATGATCATTTCCTCCATTGCTTCTGGTGATAAAGGCAAATGAAAGAGCTCAGACATATCAAGGGTGTTGAGGACATCTATGAAAGAAACCTTATCATCAATTGCAAAAGAGAATAGCCTGGGAAACCTTTCTCTGAGAGGAGTAGATGACCCCAAAAAAAAACCAAGCATCAAACCAGAACAGAACAGAGTCCCCCATGTTGATCATCACCTCACAGTGTTGTCTGAAAACTTCATTCAGCTTAATTATGTCCCTCCGCCAATAGGAGCCACACAAAATAGTTCCATGGGGCACAACTCCATCATAATAAGTGTTCCATATGAGAGATACCCATGGGATATCAGCTTTATTATAAAACTTGAAGAGATGTTTGGTAAGGAGTGCTCTGTTTTTGGATGTTCAAGTTAATAATCCCCATGCCACCTTTGTCTTTAGGCCTACATACTAAAGGCCAAGCTGCCAAGGATTGTCTGGGAGTGTCAGAATTTCCCCTCCATAAGCACTGTCTCATAATCCTCTCAAGCTGCTTGATGATACCAGCTGGCAGACATAAACTGCAAAGGAAGTATATGGGCAAAGAGGATAAAACAGATTGGAGCAATTGCAATCTTGCTCCCTGATTAAGGAGACATGAGCTGGCAGACAATCTTCTCTCAACCCTGTCCACCACAGGGAACAATTCTTGAATTGTTGGCTTGGAGGTGCCCACAGGAAGCCCAAGATAGGTAAAAGGGAGGGTTCCAACCTGACAACCAAAAAGAGCAGCCAAGCGAGCAGTTTCTGCCTCGTCCACATTAATGGGTAGAATACATGATTTGTGAAAATTGACTCTAAGACCAGTGGAGGCATGAAAATCCTGTAGCATATCTTTAAGGGCCAGGAGTTGAGAGTCAATAGCAGGAACAATAAGGAGAGTATCATCTGCATACTGAACAATAGGAAATTCTTTGTCATGTGTTTCAATGGGCAAAGAAATCACTCCATTTCTCAACATATCATTTACCAAAGTTTGCAATAAATCAGCAGCCAAAACAAAAAGGAGAGGTGATAAAGGATCCCCCTGTCTCACACCCCTTTTGCAGATAAATTGTTTTCCAGGAACTCCATTCAAGATAACAGAGGAAGTACCAGATGACAAGAGCTCTTTAATCCAGCCAATCCATTTACTATCAAAACCTTTGTGATGCAGAAGTTTGAGGATAAGGTCATGCTCCACTGTATCAAAGGCCTTTGCAAAATCCAATTTGAGAATCAAAATGGGCTTTTTGGATTTATGGCACTGATGGATGTACTCCAGGGTCCAAGCAATGCAGTCCTGTATAGATCTAGACTTAAGAAACCCATATTGGTTTTTGTGAATGCATCTGAGGATAACCTGCTGCAACCTGTTGGCAAGGAGCTTTGTCAGGAATTTCAAGCAGGTATTTGTCAGGGAAATGGGCCTGAAATCATTGCGACCCTCAGGTGAGAGTTTCTTGGGGATTAAAGTGATCAAGGACCCATTGATGTTACTAATTGTGATCCTGCCATCATAAAAATCCTGGAAAAGCTGCAAAAAGTCCTGCTTGATAATGTGCCAACATCTCTTCACAAACAAACCTGTAAAACCATCGTGGCCAGTGCTCTATCGACAAGGCGTAGATTTGAGAACTGCATTTATTTCATCCTCAGAAAAGGGGGCAGACAAGTTGTTCAGACCTTCCACGGGTTCAATCAAAGAATCAAGATCAAATTTCATGTCAACCCCTGTAGAAACACCCATTCTCTCTTTAAAAGTGCCCCATAACATACCAGCCATTTGTTGATGATCAGAGACAACATTTCCATCATCATCTTGTAGAGAAGAAATAGAGTTTCTCCTAAACCTTTCAGTGGCCATTGCTTGGAAGAATTTGGAGTTCTCCTCCCCAACTTTGATCCATCTGATAGTGCATCGTTGTTTCCAGTAAATAAACTGCAAGTGGAGAAGGTCCTCAACATGGAGCTTCACAATTTTCCTGAAATTGAACCCCGGTCTTGTTGGAGCCCTTGATTCTTCCATGTTATCAAAAAACAGAACCACCTGATTACAAGCTTGAATGGTCTTCTTGAGCTTAGATAGACTGATGTACCAATGCTTAAGAGCATATCTCAGCCTTTTGAACTTTTCAGTTAACCTGGTAGCAGAATTAGATTTCATTGTTGGAGCATTCCACGACTGCTCCACACAATCAAAGAAACCAGGTAAATCCACCCAATAATTTTCAAATCTAAAGATCTTTGCCTTGGGTATAGTTGTTGCAATTGAAACTACACAGGGGACATGATCAGAGGCAGTTCTTGCAAGTGGATGGACCATTGTGTTAGGATAATCAGTGATCCAAGTAGAGGAAGTAAAAAACCAATCCAGCTGTTCCAACAGTGGATTTTCTTGCATGTTGGACCAAGTGTAAGATCTTCCTTTTAAAGGTAACTCAAGAAGTCCAAGATGACCAATTATCTCATTAAAGAGGAACATATCATTAATATCCCCACCTGGCAAATTTCTGTTATCAAGGGATCTTATGAAATTGAAGTCCCCCACAAGAAGCCAATTATCATCCACAGGTATCTGCAAGTTGTAAAGCTACTGAACAAAATCATCTCGAGCTGGTCCTTGACAAGGTCCATAAACATTAACCAAAGTCCAAGTACTTGCATTGTGTACGGATGTAAACGAAACAATAACACCATAGGGTTTTGTATCCACCAAAATGCCAGAGAAAACACTGGAACACCACAGCACTAGAATACCACCCGAGGCCCCAACAGAGGGTGAGTACACAAAGTTATCAAACCGTATGGGGCAAAATTTTCTGATTGCTCGTTGATCAAAGAAATCGCATTTTGTTTCTTATAAACAAATAACAGAGAATTGGCTTTCCTCAATTTTAGCCCTAACACTTCTCTGTCTGTCCTCTGAATTCAAGCCTCTCACGTTCCAACAAAGCACTTTCCAGTCTCTTGTTTGTTGTTCCTTTGCATAACAGCGAAACAAAAGCCTAATATATGAAATATCACCCCAGGACAAAGTGCAGGTAGCAAGCAGCGAGAAAAGATCGTTCAGACAACTGGCATGACAAGGGACATGCCTACCTTTATGACAATAAAGATAACTAATCATCATTAGAAATTGAAGAGGGCGGTGCAGTATCTGAAGAAGCCGTAAGCTTCTCCACAGTAAGCTTCTCCGGTGGCACTCCAAGCACAAACACCAATCTCTTTGAAGCAACACAATTGGCGTCGGAGGAGGGGCTTGAACATGAGGGATGGCATCTTCTGGCTGGTTCTGGTTGCTCGGTGTAGCGTTCTGAGAGTCAGGCTTCAACTTCTTAGCTTTAGGCTGCCTGAGAGGCCTAGGCTTGGGTGACAGAGGAGATGTAGGTTTAAAACCTTGTGATTTAGCTGCACTTCTGGTTATCCTCCTGTCAGAGAAGTCTGAAACAGCACTAACAGTGGGCGTCTTGGACTTTCGAGCACGTTGTTTCTTGGTCTGTGTCGGTGTCAAAACCGGTGGATCTCGGGTAGGGGGTCCCGAACTGTGCGTCTAGGCGGATGGTAACAGGAGACAAGGGACACAATGTTTTTACCCAGGTTCGGGCCCTCTCGATGGAGGTAATACCCTACTCCTGCTTGATTAATATTGATGATATGGGTAGTACAAGAGTAGATCTACCACGAGATCAAGGAGGCTAAACCCTAGAAGCTAGCCTATGGTATGGTTCTTTGTTGTTCTCTGGACTAAAACCCACCGGTTTATATAGACACCGGATAGGTTAGGGTTACACAGTCGGTTACAATGGTAGGAGATCTACATATCCGTATCGCCAAGCTTGCCTTCCACGCCAAGGAAAGTCCCATCCGGACATGGGACGAAGTCTTCAATCTTGTATCTTCATAGCCTTGGAGTCCGGCTGTCCGGACACCCCCTAGTCCGGGACTCTCTCAGTAGCCCCCGAACCAGGCTTCAATGACGATGAGTCTGGCGCGTTGATGATCTTCGGCATTGCGAGGCGGGTTCTTCTCCAAATTCCATACACTTGTTGAATAGTGTCCGGCTTCTGATAAATGCTGCGCTCTTTGGCTTCTACGCCCAATAATGGCCATCTTCCACGTGTTTGAATGAATCACGAACAGCCAGGGTATTTTTACAATTACCCCCTAGCCCACAAATGAGCCGCCCATAAAAGGGCAAGGATCTAGATCTGAGTCACACCATCCCCCTCCTCCATAGCTTTCATCAGGCGCCTCGACCAAAGCCCATTCCATCATGGACACGGTCGTGGCTCCTCTTCTCGCGCTCCCAACCCTCGGCCAGAAATTGGGAGAGATGCTCAGTCCCGCATAATGAGCTAGTTATACTCCAAACCAAGGGATTTCTCCCCCCGGCCTTCTTGGTTCCGGTTCGAGCCGGACTTGCCACCTACAAGGGCGGAAAGCAAGCGGAGAGCGTCTCCGATCCCTCTAAAGGAGAGCGGGTATGCTTTACCTCTTATCTAGTAGGAGGCCTCGGATTTCCCATCCATCCGTTTCTCCGGGGGCTCTTGGAGTTCTACGGCCTCCAATTGCACCACCTTACTCCTGCCTCCATCCTGCACATCACGGGCTTCGTGGCCCTCTGCGAACTATTCTTGGGCATTGAGGCTCACTTCGGATTGTGGAAGAGAATATTCTACCTAGTACCCCGTTCTCATGAGGGGTCAATATATCAAGTGGGCGGAGCCGAGCTATGGCGCATCACCGGGACCGGATACCTGTCCGGAACCCCAAAGAAGGCGTCCAAGACTGGCCTTCGAATGGTTTTACATGGAGGGCGTCCGCTGCGGATCCTATTCGGATCGGCCTTCCGGAGTTCAACAACGCTCCTCGAAGAAGCGCCTGCCGGGCGCCCTCGGAGCCCCCGTGAGAGAAGATGACCGGGCGTCCGTTATTTGATGAGCGAATAAGGTTCTTGGCTCATGCCGGATTGACCATGCCAGAGTCATGGCAATCTGCATTATGAGGAGTGCAGCCGCTTCTCTGAGGCCACCCCATGTGGGACTTCAACGGGGAGGACGATGCCACCCGCCATGGCCGCAAAGGGCCGGAATCGGTCACCGAACTGGTGAAGATCTTATCTGCCATGTACCAAGGAGAGGAGGAGGATTTCCTCCGTCTCAACCCACTGAAGGAGTTTTCTTGAGTAATCCTCGAAGCTGGGTAAGCAAACATCTTTGTGATCTGTCCGATCCATGTTCCCGTAGTTTAAATATCTCATTTCATGGCTTTTTCGCGAGAGCTACGCGGACTGTGGAGAAGATACACAGCCCGCCCCATAACCCGAGGATCCGGGCGATCCTCGATCCGACCTCCGAAGAGGATCCGGATATAAAGGTGGAGTTGATTGATGGGGTATTCTACCAACTTAGCATTGACAATGCGTTGGTCGCCATTACGGCTGATTACCCCGGAATATTTCCAGCCTCACAGGTAAATGAGACCGAGATCCCAAAATCCTGACAACGACCCATCCATGCTTTATTTTTTATCACCGTATACCAATGGTGTTTCGCAGGGGTACCTTCGAGGAAGGAAGCTGAGCCTGCGGCGGATGGCCAACAAAGGGCAGTGCGGCCCCGCAGGTTAAAAAGAAGTGTGGTCCGGATCGAAACTCCGCCGCAACGGTATGGCATTTCACCATACTCCCAGGATTGATTCCTGGAAGGTGTACTAACGCCGATACTCTTTTTAGGAAAAAGAGCGCTCGCCGGACTGAGTCCGGAGAGGTTGCCTATCGAACCTTCATCGGCCAGGCTTCAAAGCCGGGTCCGGAGGCGGAGACGAGCACGAGACGTGCGTCGGATGCTCCTCCGACAGAGGATGCCGACATGTTGTCCGCCACCAACTCCGAGGTGGAGAGCGCCTTGAACCACAGGCGCCGCCGGACAGTTCTTCGTGGACGCGTGTTTCTCCCGGAGGCCTTAAATGCCTTTGATTCGGAGATGCGCACCTCCGCCGCTTAAGATTGACTAGCGAGCCACGGGCGGTATGTGAAGGACATACGGGTAAGTAAATTTGTGAGTTATATATGCCAAGAGTCTCGAGACTTGAAATAGTTAGAATAACTGATTTAAGGATCATTTGTTATGCGAGATCTTACAAAAGGAATACCCGATCGTCCAGAGCTCAAAGAGTGCAAAGCCCAACTTGAGGCCGCACTAGCCGCTCTGAGGGGAGCTACAGAGACCCCGATGGTAATGTATGCTTCACAAGATAAATAATTTAGGAAGTGCGGCGTGTGTGTAAAGTGACAAAAACATTGCAGATGGCGCCGGATCGATCCGGACAAGCAACAGCTCTTCACGCCCGATTAAAGGCTGGCGAGAGCGTGCTTACGAGGGTGCGGCAGAGAAGAATAACCTCCAAGACGCCCAACACCAAGCTAGGTGAGGAACTGAAGGACGTTCGTGCTCAGTTATCTAACTCCGTAAAGGAGAATCGGGCGGCTTCGTCGCGGCATTTTCGATAAGTGCTTGAGCGAACTTTGAAAGAGTTCGGCGAGGAAGGCGACTAACATAAACATGTATGTAGGCTTGCTCACGTGTCGCCCTGAGGAGGAGATGCCCAATTCTTGGGTGATCTCCTTCCCGAATTACATCATTGCGAGGCAGAGTCCGGCGGTGATGAAAGGCATCGACCAAGCCTTGTGGCCATCTATCTCCCCGCCCGAAGGCATTGGGGAGGCTGGCGGAGGCGGCTTCAAGGGGCACGCAATGGCGCTTCCGGCTATGGAAGATATCGGCCTGCCGTCAAGGTGCTGAGGAGGCTGGGCCATGGTGAAGACACGGTACCGGAAGGTGACCCAAACCACATGGCGAGTCGGACTGTGGGGCGGATGGGATGGAGATCCTGTAAGCTTAGTGTACGGCCAAGTAGAATTGGCCGCCAAGTATTCCCAAGAAGATTGTAGAATTAGATAGCCTATTAGATGGCATTGAGGAGGAATACAATGAGTCGAATTGACTATGTAAAAATATGACATGAAAGAAATGTCTTCTAGCCGGATTGTAGATCGTTTGTCGTAGCGGACCTTTTAAGCTTCAACCTCCGGACCCAATAGTCCGGAGTGTGTCCGAATACCCTCGTGGTTATATAAGAACCGTGGTATGCATGGAGACAAAGGCGTAGGGGTCATTGTTGCTGTATCGCATAAGTGCCCAACTAGTTATGCTATATTACATGGGTAGTAAGAAGCATCTTCCAGGGAGAATAGTTCCGTTAAGGGTTCCTTTCGCTGGGGTGTATGCCCTAAAGTGCATGTCAAAGCTGCTATGAAAGCAGGAAATTATCTGGGGGCAGATGGGTAAAAAGTTAAAAATCATCTTTCAATTCACCGACCGAATATTCCCTTAAGAATGCTAGCTTTCGGCTTCACCTACCGAGGTACACATCCGGCTGACCCGGGCATAACATTCGCAGAGGTGCTCCGTAACCACCTAGCCAAACAATCGGGAACGTAGGGGTAAGCACAGAGGCGTGCAACCCAGCTTGGCCAAAACTTAAGTCATATCGATGCATATAATGGTGAATAAAAGGTACATGCGGAAGTTTAACACATGTGTTGGGCATGAAGCCCGTATAAATAAGCTTCATTAAAGAAGCCCCGAGTATAATGAGCGGATAAGCGCCTCAAGTGTGTGTCTTGAAAAAAGCGCAAAGCAGGCCTCTAAAGGCTACAAGAAGAAGAAGGAGGAAGGAGAGAAATAAAAGACAGCAAAAAGCAAAAATAAAGAATGCGGACGGAGGAAGGAGACGAACTTGGAGTCCGGCGCTTAGGCGTAGAATCTTCGTAGACGGGCTGCGTTCCATGGGTTCGGCTCGAGTCGGTTATCCGATGCGTTTCGCAGACGGTATGCTCCGCCGGTCAGGACACTGATCGATGATGAAGGGACCTTCCCATTTGGGCTTGAGTTTGTCCTTTTCTTATCCAAAGAAAGCGTAGAACTAGTTCGCCAACGTTATAAGCTTTGGCCCGCATTTCCTGCTTTGATATCTTCGAGCTCGCTGTTGATAAAATGCGAGCGAGCTTTTGCCACGTCTCGCTCCTCCTCCAATGCGTCCAAACTGTCCCTGCCCGATCGAAGTTCGGCTTCTCTTTCTTCATACATGCGCACGCCGAGGTGAGTCATGTATTATGTCGCAGGCAAGACCGCCTCTGCGCCGTACACCATGAAGAATGGTGTAAATCCGTAGTCTGATTAGGCGTGGTCCGAAGCCCCGTAGTCTGAGTCGAAGCTTCTCAACCCAAAGGTCGTGTTAGATTCCTTGAGGGACCGCACTAGTCCGGGTTTAATGCCGCTCATGATTAGACCGTTTGCCCGTTAAACTTGACCATTAGTTTGAGGGTGATAGACCGAGGCGTAATCGAGCTTCATGCCCATGTTTTTGCACCATAGTTTGACCTCATCGGCTGTGAAGTTGGTGCCATTATCAGTGATGATACTGTGGGGAACACCGTAACGGTGTACTACCCCTGATATGAAGTCTATCACTGGTCCGGATTCGGCCGTTTTACCAGGCTTGGCCTCTATCCGTTTGGTGAATTTATCCACCATGACCAATAGGTATTTCTGCTTGTGGGTTCCTCCCTTGAGGGGTCCACCCCTGATATGAAGTCTATCACTGGTCCGGATTCGGCCATTTTAACAGGCTTGGCCTCTATCCGTTTGGTGAATTTATCCACCATGACCAATAGGTATTTCTGCTTGTGGGTTCCTCCCTTGAGGGGTCCAACCATGTCAAGCCCCGGACGCGAATGGCGGTGATGGGTATAGTTTTGAGGCGGTGGGTGGCATGTGGCTTTGGTTAGCAAAAAGCTGGCAACCGACGATCGTTGGACTAAATCCTGCGCATCTGCTCGGGTCGTCGGCCAATAAAATCTGTCTGGAAGGCCTTGCCTACAAGGGCCCGGGCTGCGGCGTGGTGCCCACCCAGTCCGGCATGAATTTCAGCCAGAGGTTTCTCCCTTCCTCTTGAGGAGATACACCTTTGAAGGACTCGGGTAGTGCTTTTCTTATAAAGCTCTCCTCATGGACTTTATAGGCTTTAGAGCGTCGTACTATGCAGCGAGCCTCATTTTGGTCTTCGGGAGTTCCTGCCTAGTTAGGTAGGCTAGGAATGGTTCCGTCCACGGGCGATAACCGCCATTATTTCGTGAGCGAGGGTGTTATCTCGGGCGGAGCCTCGGTTGTGTCGAGTGTTCGGCGTCGGCGGTGCGGTTGGGTCCGGATTGTTATTGCCGGACTCCCTTCCCATAATACGGATGGCTTGAACTGCCGTTCCAAAAGATATTGGGTGGGACGGCCTCGCGTTTTGCACCGATGCGTGCCAATATATCCGCCGCTTTGGTTGTTATCCGGGCTATATGATGAAATTCGAGCCCTTGAACCGTCTTGACATTTTTAGGACCGCAATGCGGTATGCTGCCATTTTCGGATCCTTGGCATCAAAGTCTCCGTTTATTTGAGATATTGCGAGGTTTGAATCGCGCACCTCTAGGCGTTGAATGCCCATGGAGATCGCCATCCGGAGGCCATGCGAAGGGCCTCAGATTCGGCTGCGTTGTTGGAGTCCGTATACATTATCTGAAGGGCGTATTGGACTGTGTCCCGGTTGGGGATGTCGAGGACAACGCCAGCCCCGTGCCAGCCAACATTTTGGAGCCGTCAAAGTGCATGATCCAATTGGAGTATGCGCCGTACTCTTTAGGGAGTTCGGCTTCAGTCCATTCGGCCACGAAGTCGGCCAAAACCTGCGACTTTAATAGCTCGTCGTGGCTTGTAAGCTATGTCGAATGGAAGGAGCTCTATGGCCCATTTAGCAATCCGGCCCGTCGCGTCGCGATTGTTTATAATGTCGTTAAGAGGTACTTCGGAGGCTACCGTTATCGAACACTCTTGAAAGTAGTGTCGCAGCTTCCGGGATGCCATGAACACCGCATATGCTATCTTTTGATAGTGTGGGTACCGAGACTTGCATGGAGTTAGGACAGTGGACACATAATAAACCGGTTTTTGAACAGGGAACCGGTGTCCGTACGTTTCTCGTTCGACAACCAGCACCGCGCTGGCAACTTGATGTGTTGCGGCGATATATAATAGCATTGGTTTGCCTACGTTGGGCGCGGCCAGGACCGGATTTGTTGCCAAAATGGCCTTTATTTCTTCGAGTCCGGCCGTGGCGTCATCCACTCGAAGTGTTGATTGTGGCGGAGGAGGCGATAAAGAGGTAATTCCTTTTCTCCTAAGCGGGAGATAAAGCGGCTTAGAGCCGCTACACATCCGTCAATTTTTGTATTTGTTTGAGGTTTTTGGAATATCCAATTGTGTGAGCTCGAATCTTGGCTGGGTTTGCTTCAATTCCTCTACGGACACAATGAAGCCCAGAGCTTTCCTTTGGAATGCGAAGACGCATTTTTCCGGATTGAGCTTGATGTCATATTTTCGAAGATTGTCGAATGTGAGCCTCAAGTCGTCTACTAGAGTTTCGACGTGCTTGGTTTTGACGACCACGTCATCTACATATGCTTCCACCGTTTTGTCGATCTGGTTGGCCAGACATGTCTGAATCATGCGCTGATATGTTGCGCCAGCGTTTTTGAGCCCAAAGGGCATTGTGTTGAAGCAGAATGGGCCGTATGGAGTGATGAATGCTGTTGCAGCTTGGTCTGGCTCCGCCATCTTGATTTGGTGGTAGCCAGAGTACGTGTCGAGGAAGCACAATGAGTCGTGTCCTGCTGTGGCGTCAATGATTTGATCAATTCGCGGGAGGGGGAAGGGATCCTTTGGGCAAGCCTTATTGAGGTCTTTGAAATCAACACATAGGCGCCAGGATTTATCCTTCTTTGGTACCATCACCATGTTTGCTAGCCAAGATGCTGGATGTTTTATATCTCTCGATGAATCCGGCCTCCAAAAGTTTGGATAGCTCCTCTCCCATGGCCTGTCTCTTGGGTTCGGAAAAGCGCCAAGAAACTGTTTGACTGGCTTAAATCCTTTTAGGATATTTAGGCTGTGCTTGGCCGGTGACGTGGGATTCTGGCATATCTGAAGGGTGCCGAGCAAAGATGTCCCAGATTTTCTTGTGAAATTTTTAAGTAGTCTTGGCGTCTACATCAGGGTTTAATTGTGCCCGATGGAGGCCGTCTTTGCAAGGTCCGTTGGGTGGACTTGGAATTTGACTATTTCATCCGCTTGTTTAAAAGAAGTGGACTTGGATCTTTTATCAAGTATCACATCGTCCTCGTTCACCGTGGAGCGCATCGCGGTGAGTTCCTCGGCCGCTAGGGCTTCGGATAGTGCCTCGAGGGCTAGTGCGGCTGTCTTATTTTCGGTAGCGGGCCATTACTCGAGATCACTAAGCGAGAGTGATGATTCCGTTCGGACCGGGCATTTTAAGCTTCATGTATGCGTAATGGGGTATAGCTTGAAAAATTGTGAATGCCTCTCGTCCTAGTAGCGCATGATATCCGTTGTTGAATGGGGCCACTTGAAATGTGACCTCCTCGGACCTGTAATTGCCCGGCGAGCCGAACACTACATCCAGCGTGATTTTTCCTGTGCAGCATGCTTGCCGGCTGGGAATTATTCTTCTAAAGGTTGTGCTGCTTCGTTCAATGCGGTTCCAGTCTATTTCCATCTTTCGGAGAGTTTCCTCATAGATGAGGTTTAGTTCGCTGCCGCCATCCATGAGTACCTTAGTAAGGCGGCAAGCCGCCTACTATCGGGCCGAGGACCAATGCGGCCGGTGCCCGGGCAGTTCGAATTTAGGTTCGTCGCGGCATTGAAGGTAATAGCCGTGTCACTCCATGGATTCATTGTTGCTACTTGGTAGACTTGACAAGGTTGCGGAGTTGTCGTTTTCGCATGTTATTTGATGTGAAAGTCTCAAGATTGCTAAGACCGTCTTTGGTGTTGCTTTGGGCTGGGATTACGGGCTAGAAGCCCTTCGCCACTTTTGGCCACCTGCCGTAGTATCCAACATGCTCGAAGGCTATGAGTTGGAGCGGCGCCCTTTGTGCTATGAATTTTGCAGGGTCCGTTTAGCCAACCCTCCAGTACAGTTCCGTACCCTTTAGGGGGTTTTGGTTTTTTGGTATTCAACCCGGGTGCTTGATAATGATGCACCCTTTTGTTCCGGACTAGGGATGTATTCGGGGCCGGATTATCCCAAAATTTACTTTCGGTTTTCCAAGCGCTCTCCATCGCACAGTACTTTTGTACTATGGTCACCAAGTCAGCAAAGCGTGTAATTTCGCGACGACTTATGGCGTTTAGGATTCCCTTGTCCATGCAATTATTGCAAAAAAATGGGATTGCGTCCTCCTCTCGGCAGTTCTTTATCCTGTTCATAACCAGGAGGAATCTGGCCGAGTAATGATGTACTGTTTCAGCTGGCTCTTGCCGAATTCGAGAGAGATCGCCAATGTTTGGGTGGGCGGGTGGCACTAAATCCAGAACCCCGTCCAATTCAGGACTCAAGGGCGAGAATTTTCGAACTTCGAATTTTGTATTTTTGAGTGCAATCCAATGAGTCCGCCCGCCGCTTTGACTTTAGGTTCGTGGCTTGATCAACATCCGTCCCTCCGCGAGGAATCCGGCATCGAGGGATCGGGAATCCCGACGTAACTAGTCCTTAAGGTAGGAGAAGAATCGCGCATTGCTCCTCTATCACAGCAACATGATGGGTAGCCCGGGAGAGTTGATCTCTCTCTCGGATCGGTTTTAGGCCCGACCCGGTCATGTCTGTGGCGACTCCCGAGCGGCGTCACGATCCAAGAGCTCATTTATGGAGGAGAGCTCAATCGGATCTAACTGTTCGGCAAGTTCGAACTAACTTGAAGATTGCTTTCGATGACTCGAGAGGTCATCGTCGGCGCGGCGGCCGAACTAGAGGTCATGAGAAAACCGCCAAGCCGAAGGTCTGACCAGTGGCCAAGGCTTCTTTGGTGAAGGTGTCGTCTTTAAAGACGAGGCGAGGCATCCTACCTGACGGCGATGGCACAGAGGAACTCTCAATGAAAGCACCAATGTCGGTGTCAAAACCGGCGGATCTCGGGTAGGGGGTCCCGAACTGTGCGTCTAGGCGGATGGTAACAGGAGACAAGGGACACAATGTTTTTACCCAGGTGCGGGCCCTCTCGATGGAGGTAATACCCTACTCACCTTGATTAATATTGATGATATGGGTAGTACAAGAGTAGATCTACCACGAGATCAAGGAGGCTAAACCCTAGAAGCTAGCCTATGGTATGATTGCTTTGTTGTTCTCTGGGACTAAAACCCTCCGGTTTATATAGACACGGATAGGTTAGGGTTACACAGTCAGTTACAATGGTAGGAGATCTACATATCCGTATCGCCAAGCTTGCCTTCCACGCCAAGGAAAGTCCCATCCGGACACGGGACGAAGTCTTCAATCTTGTATCTTCATAGCCTTGGAGTCCGGCCGTGACGATAGTCCGGCTGTCCGGACACCCCCTAGTCCGGGACTCCCTCAGTCTGCTTGGCGCTGCAAGAGAAAGTGAAACTCTTGTTGGCAATCTCCTGAGAAGACTCGATGAGACTATCAGCTGTCCCTGTCGGAGGGAAATGGCTTGTGCTGTCTTCCAAAAACAACTTTCTTGCAACATGTTGTGAGGGCTCGTAAAGCGATAATAGCGAAGGACCGAAGATACTTTGGGGATCAAAAGCCAGCGACCAAGATCTTTTGTGCCTGACAAACACTGGCAGGAGGTGACAAATCTCTAGGGATTTGAGCTGTTAAGAAGGTAGGCAAAAGTGACTCAAAAGATCTTCTCCAGATAAACTCAGGGGGTAGAGCTGGCCCCAAAACAACCCTGACAAGACCAACATGCAGAGGAGGTTGCACCACAATTGGGTTATATGGGACAATGGCAAGGTTGTTCTGCTCATTTGGCAAGTCCTCCGCAAGCAAATCCATGACATGGTCATGATGAGCATCTTCCAAAGCTGCAGGTTGCTCAGGTTGAACCATACGCTGAAGAGGAACAAGTTCATCAAGCTGGGGCACTATCTGCTCTGGTTGTGGTACATGAGGGACAGCATCCTGAACATGCTCATCAACTAAAATTGGGCCCTGGACCACAACATTGTTAGGCCCATCCTGAACAGCAGGCTGGACTGGGCCGTCAGCATCAGCAGAATCGTTGGAGCCCATTGAAGGATTCAAAACCATCGAATTTGCTTCCTGGACCTGTGGTTGTACCTACTCAATGTCATTCACATTTTCCCCATTGCCCCAACCATGCAAATCTTGGGGATGTGGTTGTTGTGGTTCATCTGGAACAGCAGGTTGTGGAACATCATTCCATCCTGCAGCGAGATACGGTGGCAAAACCCAAAAATTCTCAGGCGGCTACAGCTGACCAGGCATTGGGTGGGGATTACCATCTATTGGCATGACATCCTCATCAGGTGGCAGTTTCTCTGCAAACTCAGTAGTGAGGATAGAGACAGACGCAGTCCATGAGACAACTGCACCTCCAACATTCGCAAACTGGCGAAAAACTACATCTCGTGGTACTAATTGGTCATCGGGGAAAGAAGCATAAACCAACGCTCCCACCTTCCGATCATCTTGATGATTCCAATAATGAAACTGACCGAAAGTGCCCACAACTTCAAACAGATTGACCTCATTGCGATAGTCAAGAGGTACCCCAACAAACATGAGCCAACCAGTTTGGTGCCCTTGCAAAGCGCTATAACCCTGACCATCATCATGTCGGATAAATCTAATGAACATCTCATTGCCATGCTGATCCAAACCAAGCGGCCAAGGAGGATGAGAAACTAACGCAGCACGAATAACTGGATCTTGCATCTCATAGAGGCCAACTCCCTGAAACCAAGTCTGAGCAGACCGTACCGGTAACTCCAGCTGGTTGGTGATGAAAGCATGGACTTGCTGGCGGCGAATAGCAACATCTTCAGGCGGAGGAGGAGGCTCGACGATGCCCACCATGTAAGATTCATGGCGGCGTGGAGGAGCTTGAGCAGGAGTGTAGTACGTCCTCGGGACGCGGAAAGGCCCGCCGTCGATGATGTCGTGGCCCGCCGGGAGGAAACGGCGAGGATCAAGTTCGTACACCGCCATTGAAGGAAGCGGCGATGATCTGCGGGAGTCTGGTGATTCGCTGCTCGTAGGTGGCGGCGATTGTGGTTTTGGAGGGGAAGCAGAGGAGTCTAGCAGCTTTAGGGGAGTTGTGTCAGGGCTGGCAGGGGGGCGGTGGAGCTCGAAACATCAAGCTCCTTGCTGATGGCGCGAGGCTCGATGCGAGACGCCTCGGTTTTGGGAACCCAGAGTTTAATATTAGGAGGAGACCGGGTGCAGTCCTTTTTAACGTGACCAGACCAGAAACATTTTCGGCATCTGACCTTATTGGTGCAACATTGCAAACAATGACCCATACCAAGGCAGTTTGAACAATCCCAAAACCTGGCTGCAATTTCCTCCACAACTTGATCGAGACCTTGCAAATCACGCACGATATCTTGCGGAGACTTAGGAGAAACATCCTCGGATATGCCAGAAGATATAAGAAACTCAGGTGAATTAAGTAGGCCAGATTCTGAAACATGATCAGAGTCATTGTCTGATAATTCCAACTGGTTTTGGGCTGAGCCCAACAAGGCAGGCCGGGGAGAGGGTCTGGCAGGCCCAACATGGGATGCATGGGAGAAAATCAAACCCGATAACGTACCCGATCCCGATGTTTTCGGAGCAAGATCAGAAGGAGATATTGATCCAAACGTGACATCTGGAGAAGGCAACAACCTCAACGGTGTGGTCGCCGGAGGAGACGCCGGCAGTGAGACTAAATCCACACGGTTAAGATCAGCAAGCTCCTGAGGATCAACAGTATAACTAGCATCTAAAGTAACAATATTGATCTCTTCCGCATTTGCTGTATAACGATAACCCTTGCAAGCATCGTAATTCAAGAATGTAGCAAAACGTAGGGATTTCTTAGTGGTGTGAGCAAACGAACGCAAGGAGGACTTAGTTGGTGCACGTTTCATGGCCTCAAGGCCAAGGCGTGCACGCCTCTTGGACGGACTAATCAGAGTCGATTCTTCCTGGCATTCAAATTGCCAAGCACGAAATTCCTTATCCCAATCAGGACCTCCATGGCCCCAAAGATGGAAGTAGCTTTTGAATTGAGGACAAACAAAGGAGCATTGATGCAGGATGAAAAACCCCACTTCCTTGCAAGAAACATGAAAGGCAAAAACTTGATCACGTAGGCAAGATACCTTGAGAGAAGAACAATATCCACCAATCGCAGATTCCAACGCCAGAGCCACGTTCTCCTCATCCAGACGGAAACTATGGCGTGCAAAGGACACCACCATGATGAAATGCCCAGATCGATCCAAGGGATGCACCGTGCGATGGAGAGAATGCCAGATCGCTTTCGCCATATCGATCCCCGGGGAAAAGTCCAAACCCAGGGAGATGGCCGAGTGGACACCCATGGAGTTGATGACCAGAAGAGAGAGGAGGAGACGCTAGAGATGATGACCGGATCAGATTCCAAAACCCACGGGGGGAGATGGAGATCGCCGGCGGTGGGTGGGGCTAGGGTTTAGGTGGGGGTGGTGGGTGGGAGTCGCCATATTCATCGTCTAAAGAAGGAAATATTAGATTCCAATTTCCATTAAAGAAAGGCATGGAACACTTTCCTAGGAAGAAAATTAAATTACCTTATGAATCTATTATGAGAGCCACTTATGCATTGCATACCAAATATGACAATACCTAGATCCATTCTTGTTTTTATGCCTAGCTAGGGGCGTTAAACAATAGCGCTTGTTGGGAGGCAACCCAATTTTATTTTTGTTCCTTGCTTTTTGTTCCTGTTTAGTAACTAATAATTAATCTAGCCTCTGTATAGATTTGGTTTTATGTTTTAATTAGTGTTTGTGCCAAGTAGAACCTTTTGGAAGACTTGGGTGAAGTCTTTGTGATCTTCTTTGTGAAAAATGTAAAACTTTAGCGCTCACGAGATTAGGCGTAGCTTTTTTTCTTTGGAGAGTGCTTTTAGGTTGATTCTTTTTTTGACCGTAAGCAGTGGGGAACCCCCTCTTGTGAAAGAATGAAATTAATAATGGTGGTAAGTTACATGGTTACTTTACAACTCCATTTTCCCTCTGGGAAAAGGTCAAAAGGCTACTCTAATGAAGGGATGACAAGAATAGAGGGATGAAAGTTTTATGCTTCTCCCTTATCCTATAGGTTAGGAGTGAAAATCAGACTTGAATCTGTTAAGCCAAGCTAAGCGAGATAGAGCAATCCCCCTAAAGTGTTTGTTGTTGTGTTCCTTCCATATGCTCCATGCTGCCAATTGGAAAACTTCCATGAAAAGCGGCCTTCCACAAGCTTCTTTTGCCATTGAGATCTTGTCTAGTCTTGTCCTCCCTTGGTGCCAACCAATTCCAAGTGTGGACCAACATTATGTGCTGATGTGACAATCAAAGAATATATGTTCCAAAGTTTCTTCTATGTGCTGTCCACAGAGAATGCAATCATGGTTATTCCCAATGTTATAGTGGCGTCGCTTGAGCATATTCCTTGTATTTAAGCGGTCAGATAGTAGTAGCCAGCCGAAAACTTTAATCTTCATGGTTGATTTGGATTTCCAAAGCCGTTGAAAAGCTTGATGCCCTTGGGTATCTCGAAGGCGAGAATGTATAGTATTTGTGAGTGGTATATTCTTTGTCTCCCCAAGTATATGTCCGATTATCATTACGTGGCCTTTGCATTCGACAAAACAATATCCCTGGTGTCCAACTGGATTTGTCTTACTTCATCATGTGCTTGTGGAGAGAGGGGAAGATGAAACACTTCCTGGAGCGACGTGATGGCCAAGAAATCTTTAACCAAGACATCTTCATCCTTGGCATATGAAAAAGCACGTGGGTACGCCTCAGCTAGGATGTTATCGCACCACTCATCTTTCTAGAATAGGAAAGTGGTACCAGTCACAACTTGGACCTTAGTGATTCCCCGAAACACTGGCATGAGTTTAGTTACGTCTCTCCACCAGAACGAGCCGCGAGAGTCGGATGCATGTGGGACCTGTCCGTCATAGTATGTGTCTTTAATCAGCTGAACCCAGGGTACGTCCCAACTGTTGTAAAACTTACGAAGAAATTTGAGCAGAAGTGCATCTCCTTGAATTCGAAGGTCAATGACTCCCAAGCCTCCACTTGCTTTGGGCTTGCACACCATATCCCAAGATGCCAAGGAATTACATTTGTCGCCCTGATCAGTTTTTTGGTCCAAAGGCATGTCCGTCGAATCTTGTCCAGCAACTTAATGATTTTGGTTGGCAAGCGCAAAGTGCATAGGGCGAAGATGACTAGAGAGGTAATCACTGAGTTGAGAAGCGAGAGCTTTCCTCCGTATGAAATCATATTGAGGGTTGCAGATAACCTTCTTTCTACCATGCATGCTAGGGGCATAAGGTCCTGAACGGTGGGCCGTGTTGTTCCCAGTGGCAGCTCGAGATATGTAAACGGCATTTTTCCTATGACACACCCAAAAAGACGTGCCATCTGATCACAACGGTCCACAACACAGTTGATAGGAATGATGGTTGACTTATGGAAATTTATTTTCAGTCCAACGGAGGTGGCGTAATCAGTTAAGATGTTTTTCAGAACCAAAGCTTGTTGCAGGCAGGCTGGTAGCAGCAGGATGGTGTCATCGGCGTACTGTATAACCGGATAATCTGATTGGTTGCGTGCAGGAAAAGGCAGCTGAATTTCATGGCGAGCAAAAGCATCATTAATGGCCGCTTGGAGGAGGTCTATTGCGAGGACAAACAGGAGAGGGGACAACGGATCGCCTTGTTTGACCCCGCACTTACAGTGAAATTGTCGCCCCGAGGTGCCATTAAGGAGGATAGAAGATTTTCCTGAAGAGAAAATGCATCGCATCCAATTCAACCATTTGTCATTGAAGCCCGTACTTTCCATGATTTCAATTATTGCTTCATGTTCAATGGTATCAAATGCCTTTGCAAAGTCTAACTTGAGAAGGAGGATTTCTCTTTTGAAGATTGACATTGATAGATATATTCATATGCCCAAGCGAGGCAATCTTGAATGGATCTACCCTTGAGAAAACCATATTGGTTACGATGTATTATCTTTAAGATCACCTTTTGCAGACAGTTGCCAAGATTTTTGTGACAACTTTCAGACATCAGTTAAGTAAAGTGATCGGTCGGAAGTCGTTAACTGAGGCTGGAGAATTTATCTTAGGGATTAGAGTAATGAAACCATCATTAATACTCTCCAGGTTAAGGCCGCCCTCATGGAATTGGCTGCGAAGCCGATAAAAGTCCTCTTTGATAATGGGCCAGCAACATTTCAAGAAAACTCCGGTGAACCCGTCCGGACCAGGTGCACGGTCCGCAGGCATTTCCATGATGACCCGATCAATTTCTTCATGTGTGAATGGGAGGGTAAGTTGATCAAGGCCCTCATATTTCTTAATGATACGGGACAGGTCAAATTTCATGTTGTGTGGTTTGGCAGTGCCCATTCTTTGTTTGAAGGTTTCAAATATGATTGATTCTTTGCCTGCGTGGTCATCAACAATGTCCCCGTTGGTTGTGGTTAGAGACACAATGTTATTCCGTCTATATCTCTCTGAGGCAAGGGCTTGAAAAAAAATTTGAATTCTCGTCTCCAAATTTGACCCACACATAACTTGTGCAACGCGTTTCTTCCGATGAAACTGCTTTGGTATCTAAGGAGTCTCAAAATGTGAGCTTTCAATATTTTTCTGAAGTTGCTATCTGGTACCGAAAGAATTCTCTTGTTTTCCAGTTCATCAAGTTCATCAAGGGCTTTGTTATAGTTTGCAATGGCCACTGAGAGTTTGGATATGCCTTTACTCCAATGTTTGAGATCACGACATAGGTTCTTGAGCTTTCGACAGAGGACAGTGGCATAGTTTGTTGATTGAACCTGCTTAGCCCAAGATTGTGCTATTGTCTCCATGAATCCAGGATGATGAATCCAATATGTTTCAAATCTGAAAAGCCTGGATCGGGGGATAGTCGTTTCAATAGTGACAACACATGGAGTATGGTCCGATACAGGTTTCCCTAAAGGTTTTACCATGGTTTTGGGATATGTGGTAGTCCAGTTATTGCTGGTGAAGAACCAATCAAGTTGTTCGAGTAACGGATATGTCTGCATATTGCTCTAGGTGAAAGAACAACCTTTAATTGGCAACTCAATGAGGCTCTGTGTTCTTATGAAGTCGTTGAATGTTATCATATCATTAACATTACCCCCAGGTTTATTACGATTATCAGGTGCACGGATGAAGTTAAAGTCGCCCACAAACCACCAATCCTCATGAGAAGGAATATCAATATCAAAAAGCCAGTGAGTAAATTTTTGAGGTTGCTCTCCTTGGCAGGGCCCGTAAATATTGACCAGTGTCTAGTGTTGTGCAGACTGCGTTGAAGTGAACCTAGTGACAAGTGCAAAATCTTCAGAGAATAACGTTACAGCCGAGAAGATCAAGCTGTTCTAAATGGTCGCAATACCACCCAAGGCCCCACGCGAGGTGACGAAAGCTAATTGGTCATAGTTACGCGGGCAACAAGATTTAACAAATGATAGATCAAAAGAGGTCTTTTTTGTTTCCTGCAAACAGACGACAGCGCAACCACTAGACCTGACAGCATTTGAGAGCGCCAACTGCTTGTCGTCAGAGTTTAACCCACGAACATTCCAACATAAAACATTCCACTTCACTAACAGAGGCATTAAGTAAAAGAGGATAAAGTATTAAGTAGAGGCATCCTGCTCCTCCTCCAGAGGAGCCATGAGAGAATCATCAGAGAGCTCACCAGCTGGGATAGCACACAGGTTGGTGCCAATGTGCTGAATAATATTGACAGGAGTTGGCAGGGGAACCTGTTCTTCAACGTTCTCACTGATCCTCATAGCAGCAGGTACAATCCGGGGATTAACCTTGGAGACCTTTATCTTGGTGTCAGAAACTGGATGAATGCGAAAGCCATCATATTTATTGGAGCAGGCACTACGGTGCAGAGAGACCGAACATTCAGGCACCACGGCCTTCCCCTTGCGTTTGGCAGCAGCTTCGATCTCTTCAGAGTGGGCAGTGTCAACATTGTCCGGCTAGTCTTGTATCATAACCTCGTCAGCAATGTCAGTGGTAGGAATCAGCTGATCCTCCTGGCTAGTTTCAGTGATAGGTGCATACTCCAGCAACGGCAGGTTAGTCACTGAGTTACCAGCAGAGGCGACATTGTTTAGACAAAAGTTCCAACTATACGTATGCGGATAATTTTCAGTCAAAGGCAGGAGTATTATCATCTTGTGTGATCGTCAGAGAGGCGTAATTGTGATCAAAATACCATCATTCTCAGGGAGTGTGAAGTTGAGAGCCACACATTTGTGTTTGAAACCATAATTGGATCTCCAAGGGCCATAGGATGCAATTATAGGCATAACAGCAGCTTTCAGGTAAGTGTTAAACCTTTGCATTGGCACACATTCATTCAGAATCATGGATGGAATGAAATTACCGTGATCTACCATGATTAACTGCATCCCAGATGCTGACACAGTGAGGGAGATGTCCAAAGAATTCGCTGGCTGAGTGTAAACAGAAGGGCTGGACAGAGCCTGGATGGCCGAACTGGATGCTTCCTCAGGCCAGAATTGGTTCATCAACGTGACAGGGACCAGCACATAAGACTCGGAGATAGTGGTACTGGAGTTTGAGCTACCATACATAGAGATTGAATCATTCCATGCAAAAGTGGGACTATCTTGGAGATTGTTTGGAGGCACAATACCATGGTTTACTTGGAGTCCTTCCCCTGCTAACCATTCCTGAAAAGTTATAGAGCATTGGTGGAGCTTGTGGTGGTGGTGGAGGCCAAACTGCCCATTCAGGGTGGAAGTCAATATCATTTCCCTCATCCACAACGATGTTCTCACTATCACTTTCTCCTTAATTAGCATTGGCAGCAGCGTTCTAAAGTTGCCAGTTGTGCGATTCTTTGTCACGATAGATTTGTTATTGATCGGACCATTGCCAAACAGAGGATGCGGAATGTCGTCAGCAGGCGGTGGATCTTCTCCTGCCGGAGGGACCTCGGGTAGATGTGCATTCCAGTCCGAGCTGCGCAGAATGGTTACTACAACTGTCCAGCTCTGCCTAGGACCACCTAACTGACGCATAACCAGGCTTTTAGGAACAAGACGCGGATGGATCACCCGAACTTTAACAAGAACAAACTTTCTATCATTCCTAGGATTGTGCCATTCAACAAGACTACCAAACTTATCGACAGATTTGTGGATATAATGCTGTGTCTGGTAATCATACGGAAATGCGATGTAAAGCAGCCATACTTCAGGACCAAAGGTGGTGAGTCTCATATTTAAAGCAGCATCATGCAGAACGAAGGAAATAACAGTGTGCTCATCAGCCTCATCTTCATCTAGTTCAAACATTGTGCCCACTACAGCATCCCGAACCAAGGAGTCCACAAATCCAAATATTGCAATGCCAAGAGGATGACCATCAACTTCAGTAGGGAAGTAGTGAGAATCATGGAGCAAACCTTCCACCGTGTGTCGTAGCTGAGCCTTGCGGTGATGAGGGACGAAGCGGTTTGCCTCTGCAATGGCCAGAAAATCGTGATGCAGAGGAGGCACCGGGCCAATCACCATATCGTCGCGCACCCTCCGATCCGGCGGCCCAAGCTCAATCGTCATCCCATGGGGAAGGTAGGGGACGACGTTGAGGGGGAAGTTCGCCATGACTGGGGAGAGCGGGGGAGTAGAGGCTGGAGCAGAGGTTGGTGCAGAGTGCGAGGCGTAATCACGTGTCGGCGGGGTGGGAGACTTGGGTACCCAGACTCCTCGATCTACTTGTGCTCTCTTTTGGCAATCAGCCACCACGTGTCCGTGTAGTCCACAGGATGAGCATCGGGCGGTCCTCATAGCCTAACTAGCAGGGGGGCATTATTAAACTTTCCATTTAATGGGATACTCTGATTATCACAGATGGTAGGCCCATTATCCTTCGTCATCCTCTTTTCGTGTAGAGACCGATCTCTTTCATGGTTAATAGGCAATGAATCAACATTAAGAGGCAAGCCACCAACTTGAGAATTAACAGAATCAATTTGCAATACCGTGTCGGAGTAAGATGTATTTGAGATAATTAGAGGATCCATATCTGTAGATGCACCTGAGGTCGAGCTTTTGGGCCTCCAGCACAAACGAGGCACATGGGGCAGATGGCATTTACTTTGGAAATGGCCCAGCCAGACATAGGCCAAGCATCTAGAACGGGCCGGGCAATCGAAAAAAAAACATGGTCAGAGGAACCACAGGAGAAACAGGCTCAGACTGGCTCAGTACACGTACACGTGCATGGCCTATCAGAACAAACCAAACAGTAGGATCCCGGGCAATTGTCATCCAAGTGATCCTTGGCCCTGCAATTTGAGCAAATCCTTAATTTTTCATAGATGAATGCGGGAGTTGGTACAGAGGAAATTTTCCAGATAGAAGCAATCTTGTCTTCCGAGATTCCAACGCAATGATGATCCAAAATGTGGAGCGGTACAAAGGGGGGGGGGGAGTGAACTGCATTCATTATGTTTGAATTTATGGCCCACAAATTTTCCCTTGAAACTCGCAGAAGAATCCATAAGCGTCCCCTTAAGGTTAACATTGAATGCTCCAATAGACAAAGCCCACGGTAAAACCTTATGATTAGAGACACCCTTATCCTTAGTATTGATGGGGCAATTAAAGCAGCCAAGAGCCAAATTATCGGGTAATGAATGCTCCCTAGAATCCAAGGATTGCACCTTACCATGCACGTCCTGTCTTATCACCGGAGCTAGCCAGGAGGTCGCCACCGACGAGGATTCCGGCCGGTCATCCCCATGATTAGGGGCATTAACAAACCCAAATTTTGAGAGGACTGCCCTAGAAGCATCATCACAAATAACCCCTTTCTGAGTAAATGGAAGCTTAGATTTGATCGGCAAGGGAGAACGAGCCAAAACCTCTGGAATTGGCTGATCAAGATGCCAACTCAAAGATGAATCTCTATTACCACCAGCCTCAAGGCGGAAAAGGCTAAAATGACAAACAAAGTCCGGCCAAATTCGATCCTTAAGGCCATAGATGAAATGACCAACTCGATTAGAAGCAACTGAAAACCGATATCTTCGTCCATGCAAATGGACCACATTGAGACCACAAGGGAGACCACCAATGCAACATTGAAGGGCCATCGCAACTGATTCCTCATTGACCAGGAAGGAGGCAGACGAGAAATGCACAACCAAGAAGAATTCCTTGGTTTGATCGGAGGGGGAGAAGTGAACCGAAGATCCAAAGCGACGACGCACCTGAGCCGCGACCGAAAGGCCGGGGGAGAAATCCCAATGGAGAAGCCCCTCCATTGAACCCCAGATCAGCAGATGCCATGGTTGGAGGTGGAGGTGGAGGTGGTGGGAGGAGACGCCATCCGCTCTGCGATGATTGCTGTGTAGTGGATTGTGGTTTGCTTGACGGTCTTAGCCTAGGTTGATTCTTTTTGCAGATGTTTAATAGATAAATTCCTCACGTCCACCAATTTATTTCATAATTGTTGGAGTTCCTTAAGTATATGTTTGATACAGATTACTCTGACTGTTACATTTTTTGACAGATTCTGTTTTTTTCGTATGTTGTTTGCTTATTTTGATGAATCTATGGCTAGTATCGGGGGGTATGAACCATAGAGAAGTTGGAATACAGTAGGTTTAACACCAATATAAATAAAGAATGAGTTAATTATAGTACCTTAAAGTGGTGGTTTGTTTTCTTACACTAACGGAGCTCATGATATTTTCTGTTTAACTTTTGTGTTGTGAAGTTTTCAAGTTTTTGGGTAAAGAATTGATGGATTTCAGAATAAGGAGTGGCAAGAGCCTAAGCTTGGGGATGCCCAAGGCACCCCAAGGTAAAATTCAAGGACAACCAAAAGCCAAAGCTTGGGGATGCCCCGGAAAGCATCCCCTCTTTTGTCTTCGTCTATCGGTAACTTTACTTGAGGCTATAATTTTATTCACCACATGATATGTGTTTTGCTTGGAGCGTCTTGTATGATTTGAGTCTTTGCTTTTTAGTTTACCACAATCATCCTTGCTGTATACACCTTTTGGAGAGACTCACATGAATCAGAATTTATTAGAATACTCTATGTGCTTCACTTATATCTTTTGAGCTAGATAATTTTTGCTCTAGTGCTTCACTTATATCTTTTAGAGCATGGTGGTGGTTTTATTTTATAGAAATTATTGATCTCTCATGCTTCACTTAGATTATTTTGAGAGTCCTTTAGAACAGCATGGTAATTTGCTTTGGCTATAAAATTAGTCCTTATATGATAGGCATCCAAGATGGGTATAATAAAAACTTCCATATAGAGTGCATTGAATACTATGAGAAGTTTGATACTTGATGATTGTTTTGAGATATGAAGATGGTAATATTAGAGTCATGCTAGTTGAGTAATTGTGAATTTGAGAAATACTTGTGTTGAAGTTTGCAAGTCCCATAGCATGCACGTATGGTAACCGTTGTGTAACAAATTTGAAGCATGAGGTGTTTCTTTGGTGTCCTCCTTATGAGTGGCGGCCGAGGGCGGCGATGGTCTTTTCCTACCAATCTATCCCCCTAGGAGCATGCGCGTAGTGCTTGGTTTTGATGACTTGTAGATTTTTGCAATAAGTATGTGAGTTCTTTATGACTAGTTCTTTATGACTAATGTTGAGTCCATGGATTATACGCACTCTCACCCTTCCATCATTGCTAGCCTCTTCGGTACCGTGCATTGCCCTTTCTCACCTCGAGAGTTGGTGCAAACTTCGTCGGTGCATCCAAACCCCGTGATATGATACGCTCTATCACACATAAGCCTCCTTATATCTTCCTCAAAACAGCCACCATACCTACCTATTATGGCATTTCCATAGCCATTCCAAGATATATTGCCATGCAACTTTCCACCGATTACTGTTTATTATGACACGCTTCATCATTGTCATATTGCCTTGCATGATCATGTAGTTGACATCGTATTTGTGGCAAGGCCACCATGCATAATTTTTCATACATGTCACTCTTGATTCATTGCCTATCCCGGTACATCGCCGGAGGCACTCATATAGAGTCATATTTTGTTCTAGTATCGAGTTGTAATCCTTGAGTTTTAAATAAATAGAAGTGTGATGATCATCATTATTAGAGCATTGTCCCGTGTGATAAAAAATAGAAAGGCCAAATAAAAAATGCCAAAAAAAAGAAAGGCGAAATAAAAAAAGAGAAGGCCCAAAAAAAGAGAGAAAAAGAGAGAAGGGACAATGCTACTATCATTTTTCCACACTTGTGCTTCAAAGTAGCACCATGATCTTCACGATAGAGAGTCTCTTATTTTGTCACTTTCATATACTAGTGGGAAGTTTTCATTATAGAACTTGGCTTGTATATTCCAACAATGGGCTTCCTCAAAATGCCCTAGGTCTTCGTGAGCAAGCAAGTTGGATGCACACCCACTTAGTTTCTTTTGTTGAGCTTTCATACATTTATAGCTCTAGTGCATCCGTTGCATGGCAATCCCTACTCCTCACGTTGACATCAATTGATGGGCATCTCCATAGCCCGTTGATTAGCCGCATCGATGTGAGACTTTCTCCTTTTTTGTCTTCTCCACACAACCTCCATAATCATATTCTATTCCACCCATAGTGCTATGTCCATGGCCCGCGCTCATGTATTGTGGGAAAGTTGAAAAAGTTTGAGAATACTAAAGTATGAAACAATTTCTTGGCTTGTCATCGGGGTTGTGCATGATGAGAGCGTTTTGTGTGACGAAAATGAAGCATGACCAAACTATATGATTTTGTAGGGATGAGCTTTCTTTGGCTATGTTATTTTGATAAGACATAATTGCTTAGTTAGTATGCTTGAAGTATTATTATTTTTATGTCAATATTAAACTTTTGTCTTGCATCTTTCGGATCTGAACATTCATGCCACAATAAAGAAAATTACATTGAAAATTATGTTAGGTAGCATTCCACATCAAAAATTCTGTTTTTATCATTTTTGATAAGTCTCCAAGGTATCTACAATTTTTTATTGTTCCATGCTATTATATTATGTGTTTTGGATGTTTAATGCGCTTTAATATGCTCTTTTATATTATTTTTGGGACTAACCTATTAACCGAAGGCCCAGTGCAAATTGCTGTTTTTTTGTGCCTATTTCAGTGTTTCGCAGAAAAGAAATATCAAACGGAATCCAAACGGAATGAAAACTTCGTGAGGATCTTTCTTGGAACAAACGCAACCCAGGAGACTTGGAGTGGAAGTCAGAGAGCGCCAGGCGGCCACAGTAGGAGGGCGCGCCAGGGGGGTGGCGGGCCCCCACCCTCGTGGGCCCCTCGTAGCTCCAATCGACCTACTTCTTTCGCCTATATATACTCTTATACCACAGAAAACATCCAGGGAGCCACGAAACCATTTTTTCACCGCTTGGCCAACCATACATGCGTGAGATCCCATCTTGGGGCCCTTTCGGCACTTCTGCGGAGGGATTCGATCATGGAGGGCTTCTACAGCAACACCATAGCCTCTCCGATGATGCGTGAGTAGTTTACCACAGACCTTTGGGTCCATAGTTATTATCTAGATGGCTCCTTCTCTCTCTTTGGTTCTCAATACAAAGTTCTCCTCGATGTTCTTGGAGATCTATTCGATGTAATACTTTTTGCGGTGTGTTTGTCGAGATCCGATGAATTGTGGGTTTATGATCAAGATTATCTACGAATTGATTCTTCTCTGAATTCTTATATGCATGATTTGATATCTTTGCAAGTCTCTTCGAATTATCGGTTTAGTTTGGCCTACTAGATTGATCTTTCTTGCAATGGGAGAAGTGCTTAGCTTTGGGTTCAATCTTGCGGTGCTCGATCCGATGTGAGAAAGGGAATCGACACGTATTGTATTGTTGCCATCGAGGATAAAAAGATGGGGTTTATATCGTATTGCTTGAGTTTATCCCTCAACATCATGTCATCTTGCCTAATGTGTTACTCTGTTCTTATGAACTTAAGACTCTAGTGCAGCGATCCGACCTCAGATGGTCAAATCTCTGTGCATAAGTGTCATCCCTGGATCGGTAATGATGACACACACAGTACTCGAGGATTTATAACAGAGTGCAATCACACACTTATTACATCGAAATAACTCAAAAGAGTACTTATTACAATAATATGGCGCTAGGCCATCTAATTAAGATAACCACGGAAGCATCAAAGATAAATGAGTCCATCAACTCCAACGACATAGCTGAGTGCACGACAACGACCTAGCGCACCTTACTCTTAAATGCGAAAATTCTGCAACATAATATCTTTGCAGCCGAATGGGTCGACACATGGAATATCTTTGGCAAGATAACACAATAGAGCAAAGAACAAGTAACACCTATCACTACATGCATATATGGCTGGTGGAGGCTCTATGGTTAATATTTGCAGAAAGCTAGTTTTTTCCTACAACAAAGGAATATATTTTATTTAACTACAAAGCTTGTTGAATACGTTGAGAATGTTCCTCCAACTCAACCCCAAATTAATAATCATCAACCCAACAAATTAATTAAGTAGAGTGACGAGATCAAATCAATAATTCAAGTACCAGATACTCAAGATGTCCATAACCGGGGACACGGCTAACCATGATTAGTTTATACACTCTGCAAAGGTTTGCGCATTTTTCCCCACAAGACTCGATCTCCTCCGTTGTATTTCTCGCACTGCATGATGTTTGAGAAACGGATGACCGAGACACAGTCTTTGTGAAGAGGTCCCCTTAACCGATAGATAGGCCGGTACACCTACAATCCCCTACATCACGCTAGCCCATCATGGAAAGGTTTCCCACAACTTACTCAACTATGCTAGAGCCCATAATGGCTTGTGGTTGCACACGGAAGTTTCTAGCATGAATAATCTTATGATCCCTTTGAGCCTGGGTGGCGAACCATAGGATGATCACACGAGTACTCGGGGATATCCCAGGACAACGCTGGATTGCTCCAGGTGCCCAGACAACCACTAGGTGCTCCAGGGTGCCTCAACCAATCCACCCAGATGTGTATTAAAGTAGTCGCCTTAAGTTTAACCATTAATTAAAACTCTCACATCTGTCATGGATCACTCAAACCCAAAGCACGTCTACGAGCATAGCATAGCAGTATAAGCATAACGTAGAAGTAACTCCTAGGGTTTGAAAATAAAGGCAATAGGTTCTACCTCATCAACTACTTCCCAATACCCACATGTTAATGAGATCCTAACCATGCAATGTTTGAGGATTGAAACTAATGCATAAAAACTGGGTAATAAAGGGTATGATCAAAGTGTTACTTGCCTTGCTGACGATCGGAAAAACCCTAGTGATTCGTAGTAGCACGCTTTGCACTCCGGAAACTCTATCGTAAACAAACAGTAACATACACAAGCACTCAAGAATAATATGCAAAGGTAAAACTCAAAAGAAAAGATCCAAACTGACAGCTCAACTGAAGAGCTTCGATTTGCAAAAAAGAATCAATCGAATCGGAGCTACGAAACTCAAACTACGATCAAAATAAGTTTGAATCCAAATCTGCTTGAAACCAAATTTTAAATTGTCAAAATCATGTTCAAGTTGGTTAACTGGAAAGAGGGGTTCGACACAAAGATTTTGGCGTTGGTTTCACTGGATTTGGACTAACGAGCAAAAAGTAACGAGGGTCTGAAGATCAGGGACTAATCTGTGATAAAAATAATCACAGATAGGTCCCTGGCCGAAAAATAAAATAAAAGGAAAAATCTAACGGACGAACGTTCGCTAACAGAACCAAACTAACGAACATTGTTAACTCTATTGAGATTAACGGACGAACATCCATAAATTATATCCCAAACGTAACCCTAACCCTAAAATAAACCGATCTAAATGAAGAATCGAAAAAAAATCAGCATCGAACTTAAGACCGGGCGGTTTTTACCTGCTCACGACGTCACGGCGAAGTCAGCGACTCGGCGAAAGCGGCGGCTTGGTAGGCGGCATCTTGGCGTCGTCGTCGGCAAGCTAAGCGGCGTGACGCGTGGCTGCGGTGGCTAGTGGCGGGCTCGGGACGGGGTGAGGAGGAGGAGGCGGCGGGGCGGGCTTTAAAGGCCGGGGGCTCGGACTCCCCTCGGCGTCCGTGTGGCGGCGAGGCTCACGCATGGGAGGGAGGTGGCGCGTAGGTGGGCGGCCTACTTTTGGAGCCTTGACCCGATCATGCGGGGAAGAAGATTTTTTTTAAATAAAATTCCACCCGAAGAAAAATCCTAATAAAATATAAAAAAATCTAAAAATGCCAAAAAACAATTTTCACCGTCTAAATCTAATATTTAGAACAAATGAACATTTCTCTGGCCTAAAATGCAATTTTTAAAAATGCATATTTTTTTTCTAATTCAAATAAAATCCAAATAAAATATAAATTTGATTTTAAAATTTCTTCTCCAATATTCCTCTCTTTTGAAGAAGTCATTTTATCTTCTCTCTTTTATTTTTAAAATTAGAAATAATTGGAGAGAAAAATATTAAAACCAAATTGACCCTCTTTTCAAATTTGAGAAAATTCAAATATGAAAACTTGTGAAGTCTCCAACTCTCTCCTTGGGTCCTTGAGTTGCTTAAGATTTCTGGATCACAACCAAAAGTACAATTAAAATATGATATGCATATGATGACCTATGTATAACATCCAAATTAAAAATTGGGATGTTACGTCTAGATGCATGCTGGATAGCGGTCGATGTGTGGAGTAATAGTAGTAGATGCAGAATCATTTCGGTCTACTTGACATGGACGTGATGCCTATGTTCATGATCATGCCTAGATATTTTCATAACTATCCGTTTTTCTATCAATTGCTCGGTAGTAATTTGTTCACCCACCGTAATATATGATATCCTGAGATAAGCCACTAGTGAAACCTATGGCCCCCGGGTCTACTTTACATCATATTAGTTTCCCGTCAACTCGCTATTTCTGTTGCCATTTATTTTGCAATCTTTACTTTCCAATCTATACAACAAAAATACCAAAAATATTTATCTTATTATCTTTATCATATCTCACTTTTGCAAGTGGCCGTGAAGGGATTGACAACCCCTTTATCGTGTTGGTTGCAAGGTTCTTGATTGTTTGTCTGCAGTACTAGGCGATTTGCATGTAGTCTCCTACTGGATTGATACCTTGGTTCTCAAAAACCGAGGGAAATACTTACGTTACTTTGCTGCATCACCCTTTCCTCTTCAAGGGAAAACCAACGCATGCTTAAGAGGTAGCACCGCCACACCACTGTCGAAAGATAGGGCCATTACCCGCTCCGCCCCCGCGGCCTGAAGGCGGGAGGTGGCCGTCGTGGCCGCCACCCCACTTCCGGCCACCATGGCCATCACCCACTCCGCCACCACGGCCCAAAGGCTTGAGGTGGTGGTCGTGGCCGCCACCCCATCGTCGGCCGCCGTGGCTGCCAGCCCACCATCGACCGCCGGGGTCATCACCCGATCCGCCACCGTCGCCCGAAGGCGGGAGGCGGAGGTGGAGGCCCGCATGTGCGTCAGAGACCTTGCGCGCTACATCGAGTTCCTGCGGGGGGAGGAGGAGTGCCTCGTCGAGCATGCAAAGAGCCTTACTGCCTCTGTGTCCGCAGCACAGGCCACTGCAAAGGCGAGGAATCAGGAGATCTACGAGGAGAACAACCACTTCGAGAGGGGGCGTCTGGAGTGGCAGAGGGTGTTCAAGGTGAGCGTCGCTAAAGGTGCAGCAGCGGCAGGCACCATATTGCAGTAGTCTTGCTCGTCGGTAGGCTCCTCCTCCTCTGCCTCTTACTGAGCGCGCTCGGCAAAGGAGAGGCTACCGGAAGTACTACAAAGCCCCTTCATAGTATAGTAGTATTTTGGGGCTATTTTGTTCAATTCATCTGACTATAGATTTGGTGGAACTGTACAACGTACTTAAAATTAGGTAGTATATATAGTTGAACTAGCTATTTAAGTGCATTGGTTGGCAACAATTGGGGAAAAGTTTGGTCGGTTCAGGTGTCGAGTTGAAATGTTTGTATAAAGAATATTTGCTTAATCTATGAATGAAATCTATGCTTAATTACTGAATTTTAGTTGCAAAAAATAGATGGTGCTAGTGATTTTTAGCTGCATATTTTCACAATTGGCAGTGTTACAAGGTTGACAAATGGCAATGTTACTAGATCAACAAATGTCAATCTTTCCAGTTTGACAAATGGCAATATACCCAATATGACAGATGCAAATCTTACCAAATTGTATATACGTGGTTGCACACGGGTCATCCAAAATATCCGTTTGCGTTGAAGGGATGTACAAATCCTACTCGGCACGTTTTCTCTTGGCTTAGCGCCGAAGTCTGGCTTTGCATACAGTATTCAATCTGAGCCGTTTGCATTGAAGAGATGCACAAATCCTGCACTGCGAATTTTCCCTTGGCTTACTGGGGAAGACCATAGCTCTCACTTTGCATATGGCTGTTCTATCTAAAACGCGATGAAGAGCTGCACAAATCCTGCTTGGCACATTTTTCCCTTGGCTTACTGGGGAAGCTGCCAGTTTACATACGGGTGTTATGTCTAAAACATTTGCGATAAAGAGCTACACAAATCCTGCTCAGCACATTTTCCCTTGGCTTCCTGGGAAAGTTTGTCGGTTTGCATATGGGTGTTCTAACTAAAACGTTTGCTATGAGTGTTTTATATTTAAAAATCATTGAGGTTTTTAAAAAAATCATTTGATAAGTTTGTACATTCAGAGAGAAAAAACGCAAGTTCGTTCAAACCATATCTTTCATTCATTCGCACTGCGAATTTATATTCATATGATCGAGATACGGTACTAAACCCAAAAAAACTAATTCCGGCCACAGCAGAGGTGGTGTGCCGCGCCGGAGTTGTCGTTGTCATCCTCTGGGACGTCATTGTTGAAGTCTCCAAGGCAGCACATAATGTTCTTCACTTGGAAATCAAAGATCATGTCGCCACTTGCCGATCGGACCAGGCGGTAGGGAGAGAAGCAACAACACGTGTGGCCTGCGAGTAGCGATCGGCGGCGTCCCATGCCGCGTAGAAGCGCGAACTTGCGAACGCATGGCGGCGAAGTCTTGAGCCTTGACGGGGACCGGCGCGGCCCGTGGGTGTAGGGGTCCGCCGCAGGCACAAAGCACTGCGAACGGCTGGCATGTACATGAGCTCGCGCGAGTCCGCGGACACCTCACTTACGCCCGTGCCTTCCAGCTCTGCGATAGTGCTCGGCGACAAGCCCGTCAATGCTACGGGGATGGTCGCTATCGCGGGCGCATGGATGGGAGCTGGGATGGGCGCGGGGGCAACAACCATCGCGGCCAGCTTGTTTAGGGCCATGTCCATGAGGCCCCATTCCTCCTTATTTTCTATCTCCTCCGGCTTGGAGTCGACTTCACCAAACTAGAAGACTAGTGGCAGATGATCCTTTTGCGCTATGGCGTTGGTGGAGGTGTGCGGGAGGGAGGGGAATGGGAGGTGAGGGAGTCCTGGATTAGGGGGTGTCCGGATGGCCAGACTATGACCTTTGGCCGGACTCCTGGATTATGAAGATACAAGATTGAAGACTTCGTCCCGTGTCCGGATGGGACTTTCCTTGGCGTGGAAGGCAAGCTTGGTGATCTGGATATGTAGATCTCCTTCCATTGTAACCGACTTTGTGTAACCCTAGCCCTCTCCGGTGTCTATATAAACGGAGGGTTTTAATCCGTGGGGCGAAGAACAATCATACCATAGGCTAGCTTCTAGGGTTTAGCCTCTACGATCTCGTGGTAGATCTACTCTTGTACTACCCATATCATCAATATTAATCAAGCGGGGAGTAGGGTTTTACCTCCATCGAGAGGGCCCGAACCTGGGTAAAAACATCGTGTCCCTTGTCTCCTGTTACCATCCGCCTAGGCCTTGCAGTTTCGGGACCCCCTACCGAGATCCGCGGTTTTGACACCGACATTGGTGCTTTCATTGAGAGTTCCTCTGTGTCGTCACCTTTAGGCCCGATGGCTCCTTCGATCATCAACAACGACGCGGTCCAGGGTGAGACTTTTCTCCCCGGACGGATCTTCGTATTCGGCGGCTTTGCACTGCGGGCCAATTCGCTTGGCCATCTGGAGCAGATTGAAAGCTACGCCCTTGGCCATCAGGTCAGATTTGGAAGTTTGAACTACACGGCCGACGTCCGCGGAGACTTGATCTTCGACGGGTTCGAGCCACAGCCAAGCGCGCGCCTTTATTACGATGGGCATGATCTGGCTTTCTGCCGCCCGAACGGTGTCACGGAGGCCGCACCGGTGTCGCTCCGACCCTTAGCTCGGAGCCGACTACGCCTATTGAGGGCGGGTGGCTGGACACACGCCTCGGGCTGCAATCTCTCGGGGATCGAGCCGGAACACCATACGTCGCCCGAAGCTTCAGACTCGGGGTGCGGACTCCTTTCCGGACTCCGAACCTTCGCGCCCACTGCTAATCGAACCTGGTTGGGCGCCGATAATGGAGTTCACCGCCGTGGACATTTTTCAGCACTCGCCCTTCGGCGACATTCTGAATTCACTAAAGTCTCTCTCTTTATCAGGAGAGCCCTGGCCGGACTATGGTCGGCAAGGATGGGACGCGGACAACGAAGAAATTCAAAGCCCACCCACCACCCACTTCAGCCAGCTAATGCCGATGATTTAACCGACATGCTCGACTTCGACTCGAAGACATCGACGGTATGGGCGATGATGCAGGAGACGAACAAGAACAGCGCCTACTGGGGCATTGGAAAGCCACCTCGTCATATGACATATACATGGTGGACACCCCAAAAGAAGGGAGCAGCGAGGGAACAACGGAGGATGACCCTCCAAGAAAGCAGCCTAAGCGCCCGGCGTCGTGGCGCGCTCTAAATCCGCCCGCGGCAAAAGCGGCGATTCGGCACGGAGACAATAACACCCCTGGACGGTCTGAAGACAACCCCTCCCGGCAGGATTCAGCACGGAGGATGGAGAAGCCAACCTTCATGAGAGAAGCGGCGGATAGAGAGGTAGAGGGCGATAATTACATGCCTCCCTCCGAAGAGCGAGGCAAGCCTCGGCGATGAAGAATTTGTCGTGCACGAGGATCCCGCGAACAACAAGGCGTTTCAAGCATGGCTCATAGCCCACAATGAGCAGCCTCAAGAAAAACAGCAACAGCTTAGAGCTGACCAAGACTTGCTAGCCGACAGATGGGTGATGTCCTTGCGGCGAAGAGTACTGAACTTCGAATGCCCCTCAAGAGCTACCCAAAGCGCAGGCTGCTACCTCGATTAGAGGAGGAAGCACCTAGACCTACATCACCGGTAGCATGATACGGTCGACCCGGCCACCTCGTGACATGACGAGAGAGGCCTCTCGGCCTCCACTCAAGCCGCACCCGGCGCCGCTCAAACAATACCAAGGCACGCGAAATGCGCCCGGACCTGCGATATATATTGGAGGACAGGGCAAGGCAAACAAGATCGATCTATGGATCGGCGTGGGCGCCCCGACCACGTGGCGATAACCGTCATGCGGATATGGTAAATCTGGTGGCTGAACACAGCAGACAAAGCTCATTTGAGCTACGTCATGATATAGCCCAATACAGAGGCGCCGCACACCCACTATGCTTCACAGATGAAGTAATGGATCATCAAATCCCCGAGGGTTTCAAACCCGTAAACATCGAATCATACGATGGCACAGCAGACCCTGCGGTATGGATCGAGACTATCTCCTTCATATCCACATGGCCCTTGAGGGATGATCTACTGCGCCATCAAATACCTCCCACTCAAGCTTAAAGGACCAGCTCGACATTGGCTTAACAGCTTGCCAGCAGAATCAATTGGTTGTTTGGAGGACCTGGAAGCCACATTCCTCGACAACTTCCGGTGCACCTATGTGCGACCACCAGACGCTGATGACCTAAGCCAAATAATCCAGCAGCGGAGGAATTGGCGAGCAATTACGGACACGGTTCATAACAAAGAAAATCAAATAGTCGATTGTCCGGGACGAGAGGCCCTTGCAGCCTTCAAACGCATAACATCCGTGACCGTGGCTTGCCCGGCACCTAGGGCGAGGAAAAGCGAAATCCATGGCAGCCCTCACGACACTCATGACCCGCTTTTTGGCGGGAGAAGACAACTGGCTAGCTCATAGTAATAACATGACCAAGATCCTGGTAATTCGGATACCAAGGACAACATGGGCAGGTCGGCGTCGCAACAAGCAAAGCGCCCGCGTGCTGGCGATAATGCGAGGATACGGCGGTTAATGTATCGATTGAGGCTCTAAACCCGGTCGTGGAAAAAGCCATTCAAAAGAAATACTCGGGCCCGTCCAATTTGGACCGAATACTCGATCGCTCGTGCGGATACACGGCACCCCGAAAAACCAATAGCGACACCAGCGAGGATTATTGGGTGTTCAAGCGAGGCGAGCAAGTTAAGCCGACAACAATGACAAAGGGGCTGCATAGCGATGACGAGGAGGAGCCCGACCACCGAACAATAGGGGACGAAGGGTTTCCCCCACAAGTGCGGACGGTGAACATGATATCGCAACCCACATACCCAAAAGGGAGCGGAAGCGTGCACTCGAGGGGCGTATATGCGTTGGAGCCAGTCGCCCCAAAGTTCAACCCATGGTCCTCCTGCCCGATCACTTTTGATCAAGGACCACCCACTAGCATCCGCCATGGCGGATTCGCCGCGTGGTTTTAGACCGAATCATTGACGGATTTCACCTTACTAGAGTCCTTATATGGGCGGCGGCAGCCTAAACCTGCTTTATCCGGATACGGTGCGAAAAATGGGCATAGATCCCTCAAGGATTAAACCCACAAAAGCGACCTTTAAAGGCGTCATACGGGTGTAGAGGCCAAGCTACGAGCTCAGTTACACTTGAGGTGGTCTTGGATCCGGATTATTTCGAAGCGAGGAGTTAATCTTCAACATAGTCCCGTTCGCGATGGCTATCACGCCTTTGCTTTCGGACGAACTGCATTTGCAAAGTTCAATGTGGTGCCGCATTTCGCATACCTCAAGATCAAGATGTCGGGCCTCGAGGAGTCATTACGGTCAATGGAAACAACGAACGCTCTCTCCGGGACGGAGGAGCATCTGGCTGACCCTCGCGGCGGATGTACAAAGCAACTGTCAAGGCAATTCTCCGATCCGGCCATTAAGCGTCCGGACACGTCAAAAGCCTTTCGGGTAACCTACAACAAGACCGCTGGCACGTTCCGAAAGCCGCCAGCGTAGCAATGCTAACCCCAGCCCTCATGAAATTGCGAAACCGATGCTGCAGCGTACATAACTTCGCTCTGGAAATACCATGGGCATAGGGGAGGGACACGACCAGCACGCCAAAAAGCAGCTCAATCGCACAAGGGCTCCGATTTTGTCATTCTTTTTTCTCTTTCTTTCTTACTTTCAGGACTCCACTTTTTTCGGAAGGCCTGTCCGTAAGATAATCGCCCGAACACACGATGCAACAGCCGGGGAGGCGAAAGTTACGTCAGTGTCCGGTGGTCTCTAAAACGAGCAGTATACTTGTTTCACATATAACCCCGCAGCTCGCCCCTGGAGGGAGGACATGTTAAATAGTCCCATCTCTTGCTTGTCGCACTATTTGTATCGTTCGCGCTCGAGGGTTTTAGTCCGTAGGACGAAGAACAATCATACCATAGGCTAGCTTCTAGGGTTTAGCCTCTCTGATCTCGTGGTAGATCTACTCTTGTACTACCCATATCATCCATATTAATCAAGCAGGAGTAGGGTTTTACCTCCATCGAGAGGGCCCGAACCTGGGTAAAAACATCGTGTCCCTTGTCTCCTGTTACCATCCGCCTAGACGCACAGTTCGGGACCCCCTACCCGAGATCCGCCGGTTTTGACACCGACAGGAGGCGTATAGTAAGTCCACCCGTATTAAACAGCGGCTCGGGCGCCATTAATGGAGAGGATGCGAGCAAGGCAGGCGGCCATGGAAGTCAAAGGGCTCGCTTTCTAGTAAGCCTGCGCAGCATACAACTCGCACACTTCCCGATGAGCCTGTGCATTGGAGGACAGCTTGCACGTCTCTCGGTCGACTGCGCGCACGGATTGCGCTTCATGCGCCTCCCATTCAGTCAAGCAGCTGTCCGCACGGCACCTTCTATAGCCATTCAAAGAGAGACACGTGGCATCACGTGAATGGTTAACAGAATGCACACGATTTAAAATATACAAACATTTGAGATGTTAAAATGACAGCTATTTGTTTTAAAGTGCCTTTGTTGGCTGTTATTCGAGTGCGCCTTCTCTCAAAATGGACATGAAAAATACCATGGCAAGTCAGGTGCCATTCCATGATAGCATGCCAAGTTTCACGAATTTCAGACGACTTTTGGATTTACTAGAATTTAAAAACAAAGTATCTAAACGTTTTGTTGGCAATCAACAGTGCCCTGGTGTTTGAAATTCATTCCCATTTCTTGCATGGGACCTAAGCATACACCCAAGGACACACATTTGATATGTCAACCCATTTTTCTGCACTGGAACATGTGCATGTAGTTCAAATTTGAATTATGCACATAAAATGCCTAGAAAACCTAGTTAATGTATAAAAATGTCCAAGCGAACCCCGAAAAATCCCAAATATTAAAACAACACTTCCGTTGTTCTATGTTAACACTAGAAAAAATTTGAAACCAAGAAGAGGCAACGGATATCGTTTTTGCCCCCAAAGGTGGCACATTCCCTACCGAAACCATCAGGCTTGTTGTGAGAAGCTCTGGTTTGCGAGAAGCTTATACCCAAACATGTCCCAAATGGGACAAATTTTTAATCACAACATGTTGATGCCGCTCCATGATAGCATGTCAAGTTTCATTAACTTCAAACGAGATTTGGATTTACTAGAATTTAAAACCATGTATCTCAATGTTTGTGGCCGAGCGATGGTGGCAAGGTGTTGGACATTCATTCTCATTTCTTGCATGGGGCCTAAGCATGCAACCAAGGACATAAATTTGTTTTTTCAACCAATTTACATGCACTAGAGCATGTGCCTGTAGTTCAAATTTGAATTATGCACATAAATGCATAGAAAACTCAGTTAATGTATTAAAATGTCCAAATGAACCCCAAAAAATCCTAAATTTAACACAACACTCCTGTTGTTCTATGTTGACACTAGAAAACAATTGAAACCAAGAAGAGGCAACGGATATCGTTTCGTCCAGAAAGGTAAAATGTTCCCTACCATAACCATGAGGCTTGTTGTGAGAAGCTTATACTAGCACACCTGCCCCAAATGGGACAATATTTTTAACACGGCATGGTTATGTCATTCCATCTTTGGCATGTCAAGTTTCATAAATTTCAGACAGCGTTTTGATTTACTAGAATTTAAAAACCATGTATCTCAATGTTAGCGGTTGTCAAGCGGTGGCAAAGGTGTTTGATATTCATTCCCATTTCTTGCATGGGACTGAAGCATTCAACCAAGGACATACATTTCAATTTTGAACCCATTTATATGCACTGGAGCATGTGTGATAATCCCCAAGTGCAAGGAATCATCGTAGCAATTTCCAAAGGTGGAAGTGATAAGTATGGAATGTCGAACCCCACAAGGAGCTAAAGGTAAGATCAATATTCTCTCAAGCCCTATCTGCCCTTGGATCGACTCTCATTACACGAGCGTTTGCTTCAACTAACTAGCGAGAAATAAAACTACGTTGTGGGTATGAAGAGGATAACTATGTATGATATCGGAGAGCTAAAACATAAAAGTAGGTGTTGTTATCATAAAGTTAGAATATATTACTAAATATTATAAATAGCGAGTGTGGAATAATGGTGGATCGATCTTGCGGAATTGTCCTAGGCAATCGTTAACAAGACCGGTAATCACTATTGCGCTACATATGAGGAGAGGCATAAGCTAACATACTTTCTCTACTTGGATCATATGCACTTATGATTGGAACTCTAGCAAGCATCCACAACTACTAAAGATCATTAAGGTAAAACCCAACCATAGCATTAAAGCATCAACTCCTCTTTATTCCCATATGCAACAACCCCCTTACTCGGGTTTGTGTTTGATCCTCACCAACCCACTATAAGCGAATCATGAGCGTGTTGCAACACCCTACAGCGGGAACCCCTCACGCTTACGACGACACCGGAGGGCACCATAGGACAACATCAAAGTAAAACATACAACTCATACCAATCTAGATCATCAATCAACCCAAAGACAAAAGATATCTACTCAAAACATCATAGGATGGCAACACATCATTGAATCATAATATGTGGCATAAAGCACCATGTTCAAGTAGGGATTACAAAGGGGAGTGCGGGAGAGTGGACTGCGTAAAATAGATGAGGATGGTGATGATGATGGTGATATTGATGAAAGACGATCACATGGCGATGATTCCCTCTCAATGGCACTCGGTGCCACCAAGAGAGGAGAAGAGGTTCTCCCCCCTTGTGCTTCCTCCTCCATGGCCTCCCCCTAGATGGGGAAAGGTTCTCCTCTGGTCCTTGGCCTTCATGGCGATGATGGCCTCTCAGGATACTCCTCCATGAGCACCGGTGATGATGGCCCCCTCCGAGAAGTGCGGAGAGGGCCTAGATTGATTTCTCGTGGCTACAGGCTTGCGGGCGGTGGAACTTCTGATCTAGGTTTCTTTCTCGGAGTTTGGGTATATATGAGAGGTGTTGGCGTTGATTTCACGTCGAGGGTTTCGGGCTGTCCACGAGGCGTGGCTGCGCCCGGGGTGGGCGCGCCCCCACCCTCGTGGGAAGCCCGGGACTCCTCAGGCCTACTTCCGGTACTCCGTGGGCTTCTTCTGGTCCAAAAATGATCTCCGTTAAGTTGCACGTCAATTGGACTCTGTTTGGTTTTCCTTTTCTGCAATACTCTAAAATAAGGAGAAAACAGAAACTGGCACTGGGCTCTAGGTTAATAGGTTAGTCCCAAGAATCATATAAAAGTGTATAATAAAGCCCATTAAACATCCAAGATAGATAATATAACAGCATGAATACTTCATAAATTATAGATACGTTGGAGACGTGTCGGCATCTAAGCTTAATTCACCTTTCGTCCTCGAGTAGGTAAATGATAAAAGAAATAATTTATGAAGTGTGAATGCTAGCAAAAGTGCTTACGTTTGATCAATGATAATTCTAATCACTTTTTCTAGCATCATTACATGTCATAACAATAGCTCATCTCATAAAACTTTTCATGATCAAGTAACAAGCAATTCACGTGTTAAAGTATAGATCATAAACTTTCTTGAAAACTAACAAACCGTGTTATCAGTCATCAAACAATTACAATTCATCTTATTTTCAGGAAGTGTCTATGTCAGAGCTTTGATTTAGCAAACTCCACATACTCAACTATCATTTAGTCTTTCACAATTGCTAACACTCACGCGATATTTATGGGTTCAAAGTTTTAATGGAACCTGACAGAGGAAGATAGGGGCTTATAGACTGCGCCTCCCAACCTTTTACCTCAAGGGTAATGTCAACAATAATAGTTCATGATGCCTTACATCCAATTGGATATATATATATATATATATATATATATATATATATATATATATATATATATATATATATATATATATATATATCAGAATATTTCCAACACAATGTGCCTTGCCAAAGGATAAAATGTAAAAAGGAAAGGTGAAAATCACCATGACTCTTGCATAAGGGTAGAAGATAAAAGTAAAAGATAGGCCCTTCGCAAAGGGAAGCGAGGAGGTTGCCATGCGCTTTGTGGTTGGATGCACGAAATCTTAATGCTAAAGAACGTCACTTTATATTGCCACTTGTGATATGGACCTTTATTATGCGGTCAATCGCTTTTATTTCTTCCACATCAAAAGATCGTATAAAGCTTATTTCCTCCACACTAATCAATCATACATATTTAGAGAAGCAATTTTTATTGCTTGCACCGATGACAACTTACTTGAAGGATCTTACTCAATCCATAGGTAGGTATGGTGGACTCTCATATGGCAAAACCGGGTTTTAAGAGGGTATTCGGAAGCTTTAAGTAGTATCTCTACTTAGTGCAAAGAATTTAGCTAGCATGAGGGGGAAAGGCAAGCTCAACGAGCTAGGCGATCCATGACAATATACTTTATTTCAGATATGAAAACATAACCCATTACATTGTCTTCCTTGTCCAACATCGACCTTTTAGCATGTCATATTTTAATGAGTGCTCACAATTACAAAAGATGTCCAAGATAGTATATTTATATGTGAAATCCCTCTTCCTTCAATATTCTTTCATGAATTGTTCAAGTGACCAATTCTACATTTGCTAACTTTCAATAAGTTTACTACCTATACTTATTATGTGTGAAGTCATTACTCCCCATGTTATAAGCATATGAAACATATATAAATTCAGATTGATGACATTCAATTTATTCAACCATTTACTCATAGGATATACGTGAAGCACATGAGTAAATGACAAACTACTCCAAAAGATATGAGTGAAGAACACTAAGTAGTCAAATAATTAACTAGCCATGGGAGGATTTTCTTTTCATTCAATATTTCAGATCCAATGATTTTATTCAAACAGCAAGTAAAATTGAAAATACACTCCAAGCAAAACACATATCATGTGACGAATAAAAATATAGCTCCGAGTAAGGTATACCGATAGTTTTGAAGGCGAAAGAGGGATGCCTTCAGGGGCATCCCCAAGCTTAGGCGCTTGAGTCTTCCTTGAATATTACCTTGGGGTGCCTTGGGCATCCCCAAGCTTAGGGTCTTTCCACTCCTTTTTCTCCTCATATCGATATCTCACCCAAAGCTTGAAAACTTCAATCACACAAAACTTAACAAAACTTCGTGAGATAGGTTAGTCTGATAAAGAGTAAACCATTCACTTTGGTACTGTCAAGGACAAGTTTCATAATTGTTCTCACACAATGCCTGCTGTACCATATCGTTTCTACAATTTATATTGAGAAATATAAGTCATAGAAACTAGAAAACAAGCAAACTATGCAATGAAAACAAAATCTGTCAGAAACAAAACAGTCAGTAATGATCTAAACATAAACCATACTTCTGCTACTCCAAAAATTATGAAATAAATTGTTGTACGTGAGGAATTTGTCTATTAATCTTATGCAAAAATAATCAACTCAAAAGCACTCTTATGTAAAAAAAATGACAGCTAATCTCGTGAGCGTAAAGTTTCTGTTTTTTACAGCAAGATCACAATGACTTTCTCCCAAGTCTTCCCAAAGGTCTTACTTGGCACTTTATTGAAACAAAAGCTATAAAACATGATTAATACAGTAGCTTAATCATGTAAACACACAAAACAGTAAGGGTAAATATTGGGTTGTCTCCCAACAAGCGCTTTTCTTTAATGCCTTTTAGCTAGGCATGATGATTTCAATGATGCTCACATAAAAGATAGGAATTGAAGCACAAAGAGAACATCTTGAAGAATATGACTAGCACATTTAAATCTAAACCACTTCCTATGCCTAGGGACTTTGTGAGCACACAACTTATGGGAACAAGAATCAACTAGCATAGGAAGGCAAAACAAATAAAACTTCAAAACTTTAAGCACATAGAGAGGAAACTTGATATTATTGCAACTCCTACAAGCATGTATTCCTCCCGCATAATAATTTTCAGTAGCATCATGAATAGCAACTTTGTTCTCATAATCAATTGGAACCTCTTCCGAAACAGTGAATCATTACTAGCTAAAGTTGACACTCTTCCAAATCCACTTTCATAAATATCACACTAAGATTCAACACCTCCAAAATAGTGAGATCACTAATTCCTAAAGTTGACACTCTTCCAACCCACTTTAAATGATAGTATTATTCATACTCCAAAAGATATAAGTGAAGTTCATGGAGCATTCTACAATTAACATAGACTAACCAATATCCAAGCTCAAAATGTATAAGTGAAGCACATGAAGCATTCTATAAAACCATACTCAAAAGATTTAAGTGAAGCACAAAGAGCAATTCTATAAGATCATACTTAAAGATATAAGTGAAGCACATGAAGTATTCTAAAAATCAATGAAGGGCTATCTCATGCTAGCATGGTTCTTAAAGGAAAAACAAAAGCACAAAAGACACAAATCATGTGAACAAAGCAAAAACCGAGGTATACTGATACTTGTTGAAGAAGAAAGATGGCATGCCAACCGGGGCATCCCCAAGCTTAGATGCTTGAGTATCCTTTGAAATATTTACTTGGGGTGCCTTGGGCATCCGCAAGCTTGAACTATTGCCTCTCCTTATTCTTCTCATATTGATAGCTCCTCAACCTTCAGACACTTCATCCACACAAAACTTTAACAAAAACTTGTGAGATCCGTTAGTATAACAAAGTAAATCACTACTATAAGTACTGTTGCAAACCAATTCATATTTTGTTTTTGCATTATAGCTACTGTAATATAACTTTTACATGGCTTAATCCACTGATAGAAATCAATAGTTTCATCAAAACAAGCAAGCAATGCATCAAAAACAGAATCTGTCTTAAACAGGACAGTCTGTAGTAATCTGGAAGTTTAGCAAAATTATGTAACTCCTAAAATTATGAAATAAATTTGACAATTTGAAATATTTGTACATAAGTAATGTGCAAAAAGTTTCAGACCCATTTGGCCTTCAAGTAAAAAATGTAAATTCACGCACTACAGCCAAAGTTTCTGTTTTTGTTCTGCACATAGTAAACAAGCAATCTAATCATCCTAAAACCAAAGCTTGGCACATTATTTTTATAATACAATGGATATATACAAGTGGATAATTATTTACAGAGAAACTTCCATGAAAAATTCTACATTGTTTCCGTGAGCATGAACACAAGTGCTCAAGGTCGACCCTCACTTCTTCAATGCATAACTTTCCAATCACTTCTCTTTTTGAAAATCTTTTTAGGCATGAGAGGCAAGTAATTTTTTTGTATTTTCATTCTTTTAATTTTTTTGTATGTTTCACCCACAACTAAACAGAAACAAAAAGGGAAAACAAAATCTACTTAGTGAAGAAAGCAAACAAGCACACACGAGAATATCAACCCCACGCTATAGCTCCCTGGCAACGGCGCCAGAAAAGAGCTTTGATAATCCCCAAGTACAAGGAATCATCGTAGCAATTTCCAACGGTGGAAGTTATAAGTACAGACTGTCGAACCCACAAGGAGCTAAAGGTAAGATCAATATTCTCTCAAGCCCTATCTACCACTGATACGACTCTCATTACGCGAGCGTTTGCTTCCAACTAGCATCGAGAAATAAAACTACGTTGTGGGTGGTATGAAGAGGATAACTTTGTATGATATCGGAGAGCTAAAACATAAAAGTAGGTGCTGTTATCATAAAGTTAGAATATATTACTAAATATTATAAATAGCGAGTGTGGAATAATGGTGGATCGGTGTGCGAAATTGTCCTAGGCAATCGTTAACAAGACCGGTAATCACTATTGCAGTTTCATATGAGGGAGAGGCATAAGCTAACATACTTTCTCTACTTGGATCATATGCACTTATGATTGGAACTCTAGCAAGCATCCCAATAACTACTAAAGATCAGTAAAGTAAAACCCAACCATAGCATTAAAGCATCAAGTCCTCTTTATTCCCATACGCAACAACCCCTTACTCGGGTTTGTGTTTGAGTCACTCACCAACCCACTATATGTGAATCATGAACGTGTTGCAACACCCTACGGAACTCCCTCACGCTTCTTGGCGACATGGAGGGCCCCACAGGACAGCATCAAAGTAAAACATACAACTCATACCAATCTAGATCATCAATCAACCCAAAGACAAAAGATATCTACTCAAAACATCATAGGATGGCAACACATCATTGGATCATAATATGTGGCATAAAGCACCATGTTCAAGTAGGGATTACACGGTAAGTGCGGGAGAGTGGATAAATGTAAAATAGATGAGGATGGTGATGATGATGGTGATGTTGATGAAGACGATCACCGCCAAGCGATGATTCCCTCTCAATGGAACTCGGGTGCCACTCAAGAGAGAGGAGGAGAGGTTCTCCCCTTGTGCTTCCTCCACCATGCCCCCCTAGATGGGGAAAGGTTCTCCCCTCTGGTCCTTGGCCTTCATGGCGATGAAGGCCTCTCCGGATACTCCTCCATGGCCACCCGGTGATGATGGCCCCCCTCGGCAGGAGTCTTGGGAGTGGGCCTAGATTGATTTCTCGTGGCTACTGAGAGGCTTCCGGCGGAACTTCTGATCTAGGTTTCTTCACTGGAAGTTTGGGGATATATGAGAGGTGTTGGCGTTGATTTCACGTCGGGGGTTTCCGGCTGTCCACGAGGCAGAGCGCCCGAGGGGGTTAGGCGCCCCCACCCCTCGTGGGCAGCCATGACTCCTCTGGCCTACTTCCGGTACTCCGTGGGCTTCTTCTCGTCCAAAATGATCTCTCCGTCAAGTTGCATCGTCAATTGGACTCCGTTTGGTTTTCCTTTTCTGTGATACTCTAAAACAAGGAGAAAACAGAAACTGGCACTCGGCTCTAGGTTAATAGGTTAGTCCCAAAAATCATATAAAAGTGTATAATAAATCCCATTAAACATCTAAGATTGATAATATAATAGCATGAATACTTCATAAATTATAGATACGTTGGAGACGTATCAATGTGTATGTAGTTCAAATTTGAATTATCCACATAAAAGCTTAGAAAACTCGGTTAATGTGTAAAAATGTACAGGCGAACCCTGAAAAATCCCAAAAATTGACACAACACTCCTGTTGTTCTATGTTGACACGAGAAAATTTTTGAAAGTAAGAAGAGGCAACGGATATCGTTTCGTCCCCAAGGTGGCACGTTCCCCTCTTGAAACCATCGGGCTTGTTGTGAAGCTACGGTTTGCGAAGTTTATACCCAAACCTGCCCCAAATGGGACAATATTTTTACCACGGCATGTCAATGCCATTGCATGATATCATGTCAAGTTTCATGAATTTCGAAGGGCGAGCTTTTGATTTACTAGAATTTTAAGACCATGTATCTCAATGTTAGCGGCCGAGCGACAGTGTCAAGGTGTTTGACATTCATTCTCATTTCTTGCATGTGGCCTGAGCTTGCAACCAAGGACACACATTTGACTTTTCAACCCGTTTTTAAGCACTGGAGCATGTGCATGTAGTTTGATTTTGAATTATGCATATAAATGCGTAGAAAACTCAGTTAACATATAAAAATGTCCAAACGATCCCCAGAAATTTCCAAAAACATGACACTCCTGTTGTTCTATGTTGACACCAGAAAAAAATTTGAAAGCAAGAAGAGGCGACGAATATCGTTTTGTCCACAAAGGTGACACGTTTCCCTAACGGAACCATGAGGCTTCTTGTGAGAAGCTCTGGCTTATGAGAAGCTTATACCATAACCTTCCCCAAATGGGACAATATTTTTTACCCCAGCATGTTGATGACATTCCATGATAGCATGCAAAGGTTCATGAATTTCAGACGGGTTTTGAATTTACTGGAATTACAAAAGCAAGTACCTCAACGTTTGCTGGAGAGCCACGGTGCCGTGGTGTTAGAAATTCATCCCTATTTCTTGCATGGGACATAAGCATAAACCCATGGACACATGTATGATTTACAACCCAATTTGTTGTAACGGAGCATGTGCAAGTAGTTTAATTTTGAATTGTGAACCTGAAATGGCTAGAAAACCAAGTTAATGTATAAAAATGTCCAATCGAACCCTGAATAATTCCAATTTTTTGACGACACACCTATAGTTGCACGTTCGCTGCAGATAAAAGTTATAGCAATTCAAACACTCTCCTTTGCCGCTGTGACCCCATTATGTAATTCAAATCAAGATGAAAAATCAAGTAGATCACACACACAATTTATTGTCACCAACCATGTGAGATGCAGTACAAAATATCTTGGAGCACCGTCGGAGTATAGTACGACTATGGCTTACACGAGAAGGTGCGCTGACTACAGTCCACAGCCGGCATGTCAAGCACACTAGCTCGCTTCCCAAATATCATCTCACTGTTCAATCGTCGCCGATGAAAGATGGGGACGTGGACCCGCATCGTGAGGGCAACTTCGGTAGCCCACTCCGGTGAAAGCACGGTCGCAGCTGCCATGCGCGTGCTAACAAGCTGCATGAGCGCGGCCGCAATCTGTGACCGGGCGGCCAAGGCATCTCAAACGGCCGATGTTGCTTCTCAGGTGGCGGCAGCAACATCTGCCTCGGGGATAGCAACTAGCGAGAGCGGCACAACAGCTATCCGTTCCGCAGCTGCGGCCTTAGCCCTGATGGAGGCCGCCCACGCCCAGCTCATGGCGTTCACCGCACAAATCGATCTCCGACAATGGTCGGCAACCGACGGCCGAAGAGTTGGCAATCACTGAGAGCGTTTGAGTAGCCGTCCATTCCTCCGCGGCATACATTGCCATGAGGGAGCCCGTCCAAGCCTAGATCGCGGCCGCCCACGCCCAGCTCGTGGCGGCCTTTTCCAAAGAGATGGCGGATACGGATGGTGAGATGCTTGCCGTGTATGGTGCGATGGATGCAATGGAGCCCCTTCCCCAGGAGATCGTCGGGCGCGAGCTGGACATGGAGGAGGCGGCGGAGATCGACGAGCACCATCCGGTCTTTAATTTGTTAGAGTAATGTTTAGGTCAGCTAGCTCTGTTTAATTGCTAAACTTGCTCGATTAAGAAGTGTGGGTGTGCTGTAGTCTCCTTTGTGTACCCAAATTATGCAATGACGTGGATGACCATTGTAACTACAGAAATTCGAACCAAAATTTGCACGTTCAAACTCATCACACACGGGTTAAGCTATATGAATCGTTTGTGATGTTCACATATCGTACACGGTGTTGAATAAGGGACCGTGTCTGATGACACTTCTTGCCGATTTTTATTTGCACCGTGCAAAATTTTAAACTTAGTGGAAATATCGACCTCCCCGCGTCCTCCCCCTTACCAAAAGCCACATTTCCCCTATTTCCGCCTTCCTTTCCAAGCTGAAACCTTCACTCCTTGCTTGCAGTGCCGCCTCCTCACCGGCGACCCTCCTTCACGCTGCTCGGCCTTGTCGATCCAGGCAGGTAATCCACACCCGACCCCCATCCTCCTCCTCCTTCCACATCCCACATGCCCCGACCGTCGATGCAACACCTTCCACCAAAATCACCGACCCCTCCCCCAAATAAGCGCCACCCTAAGCAATGGTGCACGCAGTATAGCCAGGAGCTCAAGGAGCATTTGGCAGCGGAGAAGCAAATCGTCGTCGTATGCGCGGATGAGGTCGCGATGGCTGCATTCATGCCAACCCCCAGATCTTGGAGGAGCACCACGCCGTCGAGGCCACCGTCGACGCCTCGCGCACCGACATCGCAACGCGGTTGCTTGCTTTAAACGACATTTTGTGGCGTTTTCTCAAGGCCACCGTCGGTGCCTTCAACAAAGACTACGAGGTGTTTTCTCAGCGTGCCCATGCTTACCTCAACTCGAGAGCCAGCAGGTTGGTGCCTGGAGTGCTCAGGCAACTCACCACTATGACGAGGGCACCCACGATGTGGAGGCATTTCCCTCTTCCATGTCCAAGGATCCAATCATCATCGATATCTTCGATGATGAGCAGTAGCTTGTCTTATTAGCTCACTATAATGAACTATGTTCAGTTTGCTAGCTACGCTGGTTAAGCTTGCTCGGTTTACCCATTGCATGTGTTGCTCCTGCCTTTCCTTAACAAATTCTATTGAATTGTCCTATCTACTTTTACCATGCAATCTGTTGCTCTAGTGTATATGTTCTATATGTCATGCAATGTGGTGCTCGCTTATTAACTGTTTGGTTAATTAGTTGTCGTCTTGAGTTAACTGTTTGGTTCAATTCTGCAAATGTGATGTTAAATTCTTCAGGGTGCAATTTTGTATTGTCTTCCATGTGAGAAATAAATCGAATTTATATATACAAAATACATTAGAAACAAATACAATTGCTATATTTCCAAGTTGGCAAGCACGCTTGTTTTGGTTAACTATCTGATCTTCTTGTATGTTATACATGTGCAATGTGGTGCTCAGTTAATGTTTGGTTCATTTGTTGTGGTGTTTAGTTAACTATTTGGTTCAATTTTGCAATGCGATGTTCAATTGTTGTGGGTGCATTCTATTATTGTATACCATGTGAGAAATAAATCGAATTTGGTTGTACTAAATACATGAGAAACAAATACAATTGCTATATTTCCTAGTTGTTAAGCATGCTTGGTTTGGTTAACTGCCTGATCTTATATCGGGAGTATGTTATATTGTGCAATGTGGAGCTCATTTAATGTTTGATTCATTTGTTGTGGTGTTTAGTTAATTGTTTGGTTCAATTCTGCAATGCGATGTCCAATTGTCGTGGGTAGAATTTTGTATTGTTGTGCATGTGAGGAATAAATCAAATTTGGCTGCACTTAATACATGAGAAACATATACAATTGCTATGTTTCCTAGTTCTTAATCATGCTTAGTTTGGATAAATGGGTTTTCCATGTGGCTTGAATTAATCTGATGAACTTGCAAGGTGCTTATTTTTCATCAACATATATTACTGATAGCATGTGAACCTTCACTTCACTTGATCACTAACTACCTTATATGTGTTGCAGGGAAACAATGGGAAGCGCTGAGGTTTACAGTCGAGGTTTGCACAAGCATGATCCTTTGTCTAATAAAGTACATTATTGTGCAATTGCGGAACCATTCTAATATTTAGGTTTTTAACAATTTGGTCTTGTACATGTAGGTCCTGCTTGTCAAAGGTTTTGACCTTGCTCGACCCTTTTTGCATATGGGGAAATGAGTTGTCCATGAATCAGTCAAGTCAAGAAACTCAGAAAGATTGTTAGGATAAAGAAATTAGCGATAAAAAACAACAAGATCTTTGTCTACACAATGAAGAAGACATCAGTTCACTACAGGATGGTACTAACAAATATACCTTGCCTTTTTTATTCCTTTGCCCCATTTTCAATATAGAGAAGATATTAATGCACATCCTTGTTTTCATGCCTTTCTAAAGCAGTTCACCGATGATTACCTCTCAAACCACCTGTATGGTCAGGAGGCGAGGAAGGTATTCATACAACACCCCACGGTTCAATATTGAAGTGTTCCTGAAGAGGACGAAGGATGGACGATCAATCATCCACAGGCACTAGCCTAAAGTTGCAAAGACCTTCAACATCAATGAAGGCTCAATATTCGCCTTCCTCTTCAGCATTTCCAGATGAGATTCATCTGTCTATCTACCATCTATGATGCTAATTTCGAAAGGTTATAGATGTTGCATGTCAAACTTCGTGTTGGTGCAGTTGTGTAATGGGGTAGCTGTAACATCCCAAAATTCTAAATTTTGGAATGTTATAAACAAATAGATAGTTTTGATTGATTGTTTGATTGATTGACTGAAAGGGAGTGAATTCAAAACTTTTTGAAAGTTAAATGAGAGGGAATAAAAGGACTTTCCCAAACTTTCATTTTTGCTTTTATGATCTTGAGAATTCAAATTCTTTTCATCACGAAACCACGGAGAGAAGATGACATGACTTCTTCCATTTATTTAAATGACAAGGGGTGTTGAAAATATTTGAATTTCATTTGGAAAATATTTCCAATTCTGAAACTTTATGCAACTCAATGATTTTCACGAGAGAAGATAAAATGACTTCTTCAAAATATATGAAATATGAGTTGGGAGTTTCAAGAATAAAAATTCACAGTTCTTTGAATTTATTTTCAATTTGGAGTTATTTGAGTTTTATTCAAAATTATTTTTCTCCAAAAATAAAATATATGGAAAATAGGGTAACATGATTCCCTACCTCAGAAAAATGGAGAGAAATAAATTTGAATTCATTTTGATATTTTTAAAATGATTTTCAGTGGATTTTATTAGGGCAGTAGCACTGTCTGAATTATTAGAATTTTTGTGTATTTTATTTGAAGCTATAATAATGTTCATCATGTAGGAAATGTTTTTCTGAAAATTTTGATATATTATATGCCTATATATTATTTTTATTTATTTTGCTTTCTTCTTATTTTGTTTTTCTGAAAAAAAAATGTTTATATAAAAAAAATTGGCCGAAGCCGACCGAGCCAGGCCGGCCCAGCCAGAGGCCGAGCCAGCCCAGCACCGCTCCCACTTGCCGGCCCGCTGGCCTTCGATTGTGAGGCCAGCCAGCCGCCCGCTGCTCGTCCCAGGCTCCGCTCGAGACCAGCCGCCCGCGACTTCTTGGCGCCGACCTCGGCGTCGTACCCGCCTGTCTCCCTCTGCCCCCCTGCACGCCAAGCCGCCCCTCTCCTATAAAACCCGAGGCCCGGGCCCGTTCCTCTCTCTCTCTCCTTGCCGCCCTTGCGCCGCATCTGCCCTGCCCGGCGAGATCGAGCTCCGCCGCCGCCCTTCTCAGCTTTGACGCCGGCAGAGCCCCACGCCGCCAATCTCCTCCCTCGCCGCCTCCCGTTCACTCCGCCCAGCCGGAGGGCCACCGAAACCGCCGCCCAGCGGACCCGAGCCGCCCGCCCGTCCGTCAGCCGAACACGCCATCGCTTGCCGCGGAAACCGCCGCCGCCGGTTTAATTTCCGAACTGGTACAAAACCGCAAAAGCCCGACCGGTTTTCTTTTAGTCTCGGTTTTATTTTAAAAGCCCGGTTTTTTGTTTTAATCTAGTTATTCAGAGAGGCGTTCGCTGGTTAGAGTTAAGCGAGCGTTAACGTCTATTTAGATTTTTCCTTTTTATTTTAGATTTCGGCGGGGACCCATCCATGAATATTTTCTTCATAGATTAGTCCCTAATTTTCAAACCCTCATAACTTTTTACTCGTTAGTCCAAATTCAACGAAACCAACGCTCACGTCTTCATTACGATCTCCTCTATCCAGTAATCCAACTTAACCATGTTTTTGAAAGTTTTAAAATTTGAATTCAAACAGATTTGTATTCAAACTTCGTTTGATCATAACTTGAGTTTCGTCACTCCGATTTAGTTGATTCTTTTTGCAAATCGAAGCTCTTGACCTAAACTTTCTGATAAGCCCAAATTCACATAATTTTGGTACTGTTATAAATTGTTTTATGTTGCAAGAGTTATTTGCTTGGTTTTGATGTTTTCCGAGTTGTACTCTTCGTTCTTTCCGATCTTTTGAGTGATTGCTTATGTGTGGTTACTATTGCTTGCTTACGATAGATTGACCGGAGTGTGACGAGTAGAACTATCAAGAGTTTTGAGTGCGAACCATCTTCATCGACATTGCAGGCAAGTAACACTTTGAACATACTTTCTCATACCCAGTTTTATGCATTAGATCAATCCTCAAACATTGCATGATTAGGATCTAATTAAATTGTGGGATGGGAAGTAGATTGAGGTAGTACCTATTACCTGTTTTACTTATGAAACCTTGGGAGTTACTTCTACGTTTGCTTATTATGCCATGCTATGCTCGTAGACGTGGATTGGGTTTGAGTGAATATCCATGACATGTATGTGAGATTGATAATTAATGGTTTATCTAAGGTGGCAACTTAAACACACATCTGGGTGGATTGAGGCACCTGGTTACTCCAGGACTTGCCTGTCTAGGCACCTGGGTTTCCAGGACTTGCCTGTTTTTTTGGGACCGCCACCCAGGCTCAAAGGGATCATAAGATTATTCATACTAGTAACTTACGTGTGCAGCCACAAGCCATTATGGGCTCTGGCATAGTTGATTAAGTCGTGTGAACTCTTACAAAGTGGTAGACTAGCTGATGTAGGGGTTGTAGGTGGTACGGTCTACCCATCGTAAGGTGCAAACGCTCGAAGACTATGTCTCGGTCATCCGTCTCTCAAACACCATGTAGTCACGAGAAACCAAGCGGAGGCGATCGAGTCTTGTGGGGGAAAAGTGCGCCAAACCTCTGCAGAGTGTACAAACTAATCATGATTAGCCGTGTCCCGGTTATGGACAATCTTGAGTATCTAGTTCTTGGATTATCCTGTTGATCTCATCACGTTACTTAATATAATTTGTTTGGGTTTAATGAGTACTTTTTAATTGGGATTGAGGATGCTGTCAACCATTCTCAATGTTTAACAACCACCATGATAGTTAAATAAAATTTATTCCTTTGCGTAAAGAGGGGAAAATTGGCTTTTAGCAAAACCTTATAACCATAGAGCTTTTCCACCAGCCATATATGCATGTAGTATAGGCTTATTCCTTCATTACTCTCTATGTGTTACATTGCCAGCATATTCCATGTCTTTGACCCGTTTCGGGCTGCAACTTTTCATGTTGCGGACTTTTCGCATTTACGACAGTAAGTGATACGTTAGGGTTACGATTTCCTATACTCAACTTTGCTGTTGGTGTTGATGGGAATCCACAACCTTGTATCTTCCGCTATATTATGGAATGAGGTAATAGTATTAACGTAACTTTATACATGTGATATACCTCTGTTATAAATCATTCGAAAGTACCTGTGTCAAAGATACCGATCCGGTGGATGACACGAAAAGCACAGACTTGATCCATTCGGGTCGGTCGCTACAAGATGGTATCGAGCACATGTTGACTGTAGGACGTGACCCTAGAAACTGACAAGCCCGTAGGAAAGATTTTTCTCTAAAACTTTCTTTTCAAAAGATCTTTTACCTCTCTTCTCTTCTGAGCTTATTCAAATATTTCCCTTTTAGTGAGACCATACCCCTTTTCCCCCTTTTGACCACGAAGATTCGTTGACTGATGAGACCACTCCAAGGAGACAAGTTATCGGACAACTAAGACCATTTGGAATGAAGAGGATTTTACCATGTAAATGGAAACTACAACTGTTGAAGACTCCGAAGACTATGAGATTTTGAAGGCTCTGAAGAATTTCCAGATTTTATGACCTAGGAAGGTTACGCTTATGGAATTTGACAGACCCAGGAAGTTGTCAATACCTGAGATCAAGGTGTATCGGAGAAAGACCGGAACATGGAGAGCATTAGAACTCAAAGTTTTTGCCAAGGAAACCCTAAGGCAGGAGATATCAATTATGGAATGAAGCTCATGGCAGTAACATGGGCATAGACACGGCTGACCATGGTGTTATTGCTTATGCTATTGTCACCATGCTGAGTTAAGCATGCAGATGCATGGAAGGATTGGATGGTAGAAGGCTGAAGGAGCATCTGTTAGCGAAGGATGCAGCTTAACATAACTGGTGCATCACCGTGATCCTGAGTGTTACATCAAGGAGTTAAGATGGACCTACAAGAAGCGGTATTTGATAAAGAAGCGTTGCTGTGAAGAACCCAGTCCCAGGAAGATTAAAATAGCCAAGCCGGAGGAGCAAAAACCTCGAGATACCGGAGATTCGTCAGGAACTAAAGGACAGTAGGACCATGGTTCATGCCAAGGATGTTGAAACCCATAAGTTGGAACGCAACTCCAGAATATTAAAGTACGTCATGAGAGACTTCGCATCAACAGAGATGATCTGGCAAAAGAACTTGAGAAGGACAAGCATGATCGGAAGTAACCACAGGAGACATGACCAAGACTTGAAGAGTTTGAGGACATTGACTTTTAGAAGACCAAACCCCTGTTATACCCTTACGTTAGATGCGACGATTGTGAGCTGTCATTTGTTTGATGTTTTTCCGACAGCCACAATAAAATCTGTCTTTTCAAAACAATTGTTTGCTTTGTGTGTATCTCTCCCTCTCTATCTCTCTTATCTCACCCCAAACCCATGGGCCCAATAGAGGATGAATGGAGATGAAATCATATTTTCTGGACCGATGGGTCAATTGGAGACAGACCGATGGATTCAGAACATGGAGGATTACATGGAGAATAACCCTATAGCCGGAAAGGATATATGGCCCAGCATGCTCTTCAGTGCTTTGAAAGAGGTGTTGCTATTTGGTGGAGGATGTACCAAACCATCAATGGATGGCAAGGAGTAAGCACTTGGGAAGAATTTAAGTTGACTTTGCTAAAGTCTCGGTTTGTGTCCCAGAAGTTGAAGCCTTATGGAAATGATATGGAGAAAGTGCATGCAAGCTTTGTGGAGAAAAAGGACACAACCATAAAGAAAATAAGGACAAATACCCTCATAAGCAGAGGATTACCAAAGGAGTTAGCCGAGGATTTTCAGGGAACTTCGATTGGAGATTGTTCCCAAAGGTTTTGTTGCAGCAATGGAAGTTCAGTCTACATTGTTGGGAAAGATACGTGAAGCTTCGGAAGGATGACAAAGAGATTGCTGAGGTAAAAGAGAGGATGAGCAAAGGAAAAGCCAAAGGTTTTCGTAAGGATGAGCACGACACCTTATGGTTCGAGGACCGTGTAAATGTGCCAATAATGCAAAAGATCGTGAAGTTAATACTTCAGAGGCTCATGACTCACCCTACTTGATTCGCCCTGGAAACACCAAGATGTATTTGGATTTGAAGGAGTGTTTCTGGTGGACTGGTATGAAGAAGGATATTGCGGAGTATGTAGTCGTAAGTGATGCATGCCAGAGAAAGTAAAAGCATAGCATCAGAAGCCAGCAGGATTACTACAGCCTATGCCGATACCCGAATGGAAGTGGGATAAGCTTGGCATGAATATTCATTACCGAATTTCCCAGAACCCGATTGGGATATGATTATATCTGGGTAGTAGTTGATTAGCTTGACCAAAGTGGCTTGCTTTATCCCAGTGAAAAACCACCTATACAAGTGTGAAGTTGGCCAAGATATATTTGACAAGGATCGTATGTCTGCATGGAGTTCCGAGGACCATCATAGAGGAACACAGTTTACCTCAAAGTTTTGAAATCAGCTGCACCAGACTTGGGTACTAGGCTAGAGTTCAGTACAGCCTTTCATCCATGAATGATGGATGACGGTGAGAGTAAATCAGATTACGGAGGACATGTTGAGAGCTTGTGCGCAAGATTATGGATCTAGTAGTGATGAAAAATCTACCTTACGGCGGAGTTCTCATACAACAACAGTTACCCGGCTAGTTTGAAGATGGCCCCTTTTGAAGCTTTGTATGGGAGAAGGAGCCGCATTAATCGTTGATGTGGGATGACGTTGGAGACCATCGGTTGTTTGGACCAAATGTGATCAAGGAGTCGAGAAGAGAATGTTAAGTTGATTCGAGATAGATCAAGGTAGCTCGATCTGGCGTAAGAGTTATGCGGACTCAAAAGCGCAAGGAGGAAGTCTATGAAATTGGAGACAGAGCATGTATTCATGTGTCCCTCTACGAGGAGTTAAACGATTTGGAGTTAAGGGAAAGTTAGCCCGAGATTTGTAGGACCATACCGAGTTGGAGCATTATGGAGAATTGGCTAACAATGTTGGAGTCACCCGAAGGACTGTCAGGAGTTCAGGAAGTGTTTCACGTTTCCCAGTTGAATAAGTGCCATGCAGAGATGGCCAATATTATCTTGTAAGCACGCTTGACCCTGGAAAGGATAATGATGTTCCACGAAGTAGAGTATGGATTTCATAAGTATAAGTTTTTATCTCGGTATGTGGGATATTCCACGAGGATGAAGAGATAAATAACTATGGGACATAAAGGAGGTATGATGTTGGAAATATGGATCAATGGAAATTCCATGATGAGTCTGAAGTAATCATGTCCTAGTTTGGTGCCAATAGAAGGAAGAAGGACAGTACAATTGGATGGAATTAAGTATGCTATGTAGTTGGATGTTGGATTAAGGATCAGTTGCCCCGATGATGAATTCAAGGTTTGCAAGTGATGAGATGGGCCATGACCCACAGGCCCCAGGACCTGCCAAGAAGCAAGCACATTCTTGCTGAAGGAAAACCCCGGAAAAAGTTACGATTTTATGGACCGACGATTCTATAGGAGTTTACGCAAAAACCTGAGAGTTGTTAAGGAACGATAGTTGTTTTGTTTGGCTTGCAGAATCAATGGATTTTCCGAACTTGGTTTGTCGACAAGAGAAATTCTGCAATTGCTTGTGAGGATGACCGAGTGTTAGAATGCGAGATTCGCTAAACCATGTACAAGGTAATGATTTGGGTGCGGGATGGATTGATCACCATACCGACTTACTCTTATTATTCGCGTTGCTATATGGGATGGTAAATGTGAGTGACCTACCTATAGTAGAGTGACAACGATCAAAACCTTGTTTGAACCTTAGAATGGTATACGCATTTTTCCCTTGTACACGGCAGTTGTTGCCAACCGTAGGTTATACGGTGAGGTTCAACCCAGACCCGTTTTCTGCAGGAGAAACCATAAATTGTTGACCACCATGAGATATCGATAGTTGTTTAGCATTGGCGCCCGGACCAAATGTCGACCTAAGAAGACCCAGTTTCGGAATAACCTTACCAAGAGGAAAGGATAGAAGAATTGAGTAAAAGGTTATGCCACTACCGAAAGAGCCAGAGAACGAATTATCCTTAAGATCTGAGAAGACCGACACTGTCTGTAATAAGGATGAAGTATATGAGTTTTGATGGAACCGTGAATAACTATGCTTCTAAGGGTGGTAGCAATTTTGAGAGACCCCGAGACGATCGATGGATTTTGAGAAGACCCCAAACCCTCAACCTATTTCTTTTCTAGCCTCTAAGAATCTATAGTACTAGATTCATTTTAAGGTTGTTAGTTTGTAACATCCCAAAATTCTAAATTTTGGAATGTTATAAACAAATAGATAGTTTTGATTGATTGTTTGATTGATTGGTGAAAGCGGAGTGAATTAAAAACTTTTGAAAGTTAAATGAGAGGGAATAAAAGGACTTTCCCAAACTTTCATTTTTGCTTTTATGATCTTCGAATTCAAATTCTTTTCATCCACGAAACCACGGAGAGAAGATGACATGACTTCTTCCATTTATTTAAATGACAAGGGGTGTTGAAAATATTTGAATTTCATTTGGAAAATATTTCCAATTCTAAAACTTTATGCAACTCAATGATTTTCACGAGAGAAGATAAAATGACTTCTTCAAAATATATGAAATATGAGTTGGGAGTTTCAAAGAATAAAAAATCAAATTTCTTTGAATTTATTTTCAATTTGGAGTTATTTGAGTTTTATTCAAAATTATTTTTCTCCAAAAATAAAATATATGGAAAATAGGGTAACATGATTCCCTACCTCAGAAAAATGGAGAGAAATAAATTTGAATTCATTTTGATATTTTTAAAATGATTTTCAGTGGATTTTATTAGAGGCGTAGTAATCTTCTGAATTATTAGAATTTGTGTATTTTATTTGAAGCTATAATAATGTTCATCATGTAGGAAATGTTTTTTCTGAAAATTTGGATATATTATATGCCTATATATTATTTTTATTTATTTTGCTTTCTTCTTATTTTGTTTTTGAAAAAAATGTATATATAAAAAAATTTGGTCGAAGCCGGTAGAGCCAGTGGCCCAGCCAGAGGCTGCTGGCCCTGCACTGGCTCCCTCACAAGATCAGCCCGCTGGCCTTTCTGCCCAAATAGGAGGCTTGACGCCGACCTTGCTCTCGAAGCTCCGCTGAGACCGCCATGCCACGACACATGCTGAGCCTCGGGCGTCCGTGCCTTGGTCTCCTCTGCCCCTCCCGCACGCCAAGCCGCCGCTCTCCTATAAAACCCGAGGCCCGGGCCCGTTCCTCTCTCTCCCGCCGCCCTTGCGCCAGCATCTCGCCATATGGCGAGATCGAAACCGCCGCCCGCCCTGCTCAGACGGCCCGGAACCCGACGCGCCTTAATCTCCTCACCTCGCCGCCGCCTCCTCCCGTTCACTCCGCCCGAGCGAGGGCCACCGGAGCTACGCCCGGCCGACCCGAAGCCGCGCCGGGTCCGTCGCGGAACACGCCATCGCCGCTGGAAACCGCCGCCACGGTTTAATTTCCGAACCGGTACAAAACCACAAAAGCCCGACCGGTTTTCTTTTAGTCTCTGTTTTATTTTAAAAGCCCGGTTTTTTTGTTTTAATCTAGTTATTCAGAGAGTGTTCGCTGGTTAGAGTTAGAAAGCAAACGTTCGCTATTTAGATTTTCCCTTTTTATTTTAGATTTCGGCCAGGGACCCATCCATGAATATTTTCTTCATAGATTAGTCCCTAATTTTCAAACCCTCATAACTTTTTACTCGTTAGTCCAAATTCAACGAAACCAACGCTCACGTCTTCGTTACGATCTCCTCTATCCAGTAATCCAACTTAAACATGTTTTTGAAAGTTTTAAAATTTGAATTCAAACAGATTTGTATTCAAACTTCGTTTGATCATAACTTGAGTTTCGTCACTCCGATTTAGTTGATTATTTTTGCAAATCGAAGCTCTTGACCTAAACTTTCTGATAAGCCCAAATTCACATAATTTTGGTACTGTTAGAAATTGTTTTATGTTGCAAGATTTATTTGCTTGGTTTTGATGTTTTCCGAGTTGTACTCTTCGTTCTTTCCGATCTTTTGAGTGATTGCTTATGTGTGGTTACTATTGCTTGCTTACGATAGATTGACCGGAGTGTGACGAGTAGAACTATCAAGAGTTTTGAGTGCGAACCATATTCATCAACATTGCAGGCAAGTAACACTTTGATCATACTTTCTCATACCCAGTTTTATGCATTAGATCAATCCTCAAACATTGCATCATTAGGATCTAATTAAATTGTGGGATGGGAAGTAGATTGAGGTAGTACCTATTACCTGTTTTACTTATGAAACCTTAGAGTTACTTCTACGCTTGCTTATTATGCCATGCTATGCTCGTAGACGTGGATTGGGTTTGAGTGAATATCCATGACAGATGTGAGATTGATAATTAATGGTTTATCTAAGGTGGCAACTTAAACACACATCTGGGTGGATTGAGGCACCTGGTTACTCCAGGACTTGCCTGTCTAGGCACAGGTTTCAGGGACTTGTTTGTTTTTTTGGGACCGCCACCACGGGCTCAAAGGGATCATAAGATCATTCATGCTAGTAACTCTGTGGTGCAGCCACAAGCCATTATGGGCTCGCATAGTTGATTAAGTCGTGTGAACTCTTACGGTGGTAGACTAGCTGATGTAGGGGTTGTAGGTGGCACGGTCTACCCATCGTAAGGTGCAAACGCTCAAAGACTATGTCTAGGTCATCCGGTCTCTCAAACACCATGTAGTGCGAGAAACCAAACGGAGGCGATCGAGTCTTGTGGGGAAAAGTGCGCAAACCTCTGCAGAGTGTGTAAACTAATCATGATTAGCCGTGTCCCCGGTTATGGACAATCTTGAGTATCTAGTTCCTGGATATCCTGTTGATCTCATCACGTTACTTAATATAATTTGTTTGGGTTTAATGAGTACTTCTAATTGGGATTGAGGATGTCATCAACCATTCTCAATGTTTAACAACCACCATGATAGTTAATTAAATTTATTCCTTTGCGATGAGGGAAAAATTGGCTTTTAGCAAAACCTTATAACCATAGAGCTTTTCCACCAGCCATATATGCATGTAGTATAGGCTTATTCCTTCATTACTCTCTATGTTGTTACATTGCCAAACATATTCCATGTCTTGACCCGTTTCGAGCTGCAACTTTTCATGTTGCAGACTTTTCGAACGACAGTAAGTGATACGTTAGGGTTACGATTTCCTATACTCAACTTTGCCGTTGGTGTTGATGGAATCCACAAACCTTGTTGCTTCCGCTATATTTTGGATTGAGGTAATAGTATTTACGTTACTTTATACATGTGATTTACCTCTGTTATAAATCCTTCTTGACCGTGTGTGTCAAAGATACCGATCCAGGATGACACACGAAGCACAGTAGACTTGATCCATTCGGGTCGAATTAAGCTACATGAGCTGAGTGCTGAAAGCTATATGATGTTGTACTCTAATGTATTTCAATTATGAAATCATGTTTCCTTAATATGAAAATGAAATATATTGTGTGCTTAATATGAAATGATAGTTAGATTAATAAATGGATTATTAATAATAGGACAATTAGCCTGCTAATGGCCAATTTGCTTGCTAATTGGGTTTTTCCTATTGCAAACGGTTATTAAGAAAACACCATGGGCGATGACCTTAGGAAACGCACACAGTTTCTAGGAATAAACAGTGTTAGATCTATGAACAATCACACACGACATCCTCTTGAAAACCGTTTGCATTAGGCCACCTTGCGCAAACATTTACCACATAAAAAGTGTGTGTGATGGACAACCTTTGCCACACAGTTTCTTCTATGCACCGTGTGTGATGCATTCAATAACACAAACGATAAAATTGTTAATATTGTGTGCAATGGCAACACTATCACAAACAATTTAATGGGAAAAATTGTGTCTCATGCACTGCACGAAAAAATGTTTTCCTTGGAGGTATTTGTGTGGGATGTATATACGAACGTAAATGTACTTCTTGGATTAACTGTGTGGGATGTACATACTAACGGAAACATATTTCTTAAATTGACTGTATGGAATGTATATAGGAACGGAAACGTTTAGCTGGGACTGACTGTGTGGGATGTACTTACGACCGGAAACGATTTGGCCTGTATAATTGTATTGTTTTAGCACTCATCAGACGTAATAACCGTATTTGATTGCTACTGCCGCTTTATGACCTCACTTCTTTGCGCGCGATGTGACCGGAGGGCTTATCCCCGATGGTTTATGGGTCGTGTGGGAAGGACCCCCCATTCGCAGTCACTCACTTGGCGACGGTTCAAAATGCCGTCGCGGAAAGGGGTTAAAAACCGTTTGTATAGCACCTCGTTTTACTAGTGAAGGTTGCTTCTTCGTGGACCCTTCGTGGGTGGAGCCCTCCATGGACTCGCACAACCGTTATCGTTCGTGGGTTGAAGTCTCCATCAACGTGGAAGTACGATAGCACTACCTATTAGAACCACGCCAAAAATCTCAGTGTCTCCATTGCGTTTGCCTTCTCCAAACCCTTCCCTTTTACCTTTGTACGCAATGTTTTACTTTCCGCTGCTATACTCTTAGAAATGCATGTGTAGGTTGATTGCTTGACTTGTCATAATTGCTAAAATCTGTCCATAACTAAATTGGGAAAATGAAATATTTTTATTTGGTCAAGTAGTCTCATCACCAACCCTCTAGACATACTTACGATCATACATCGCTGGAAGTCACCCATCGAGATGTGCTTGTTATGAACCGAAGTGGGGGATGTGTCCAAATAATATGCTGACCGGCACGAGTCCTGCATCAAGAATCATTGTCCTACCGCGGGCCTATCCGTCCTGAGGGGTTTTCTCGATAATTAAGATAATGAAATCAGACAAGAGCTTTGGGCATTTATTGACTACACCTCATGTATTCCCAAGGATAGGATCCATGTTACCCAACTAAACCTTAGTGTCACCAGTGTTCTGTACAACATTTCACGGTCTCCTTGCTCCTAGCCACACCGTGGCTCGTTCTCCATAATCCTGGGTACCTGCAAGGATGAATATCGCGGAGAAGACAAGAGGCATCTATGGGACAATTTTATTTCACACATACAGGATGTTAATTCGAAGCCCTTCCGTTGATCCCCACAACAAATACAGAGGGTTGCAAGCCTTATGGCTCAACCCATACCTTACCAGACTACTCAAACATGGAGATTAGATCACTGTCGGTGTCAAAACCGGCAGATCTCGGCTAGGGGGTCCCGAACTGTGCGTCTAAGGATCAAAGGCAATAGGAGACAGGGACATGATGTTTACCTAGGTTCGGGCCCTATTAATGGAGGTAATACCCTACTTCCTGCTTGATTGACTTTGATGAGTATAGGGGTTACAAGAGTTGATCTACCTCAAGATCGTAAGGGCTAAATCCTAGATGTCTAGCATGTATGATTATGATCGCCTCTATAAACTAACTGAAGGAAATATGCCCTAGAGGCAATAATAAAGTTATTATTTATTTCCTCATATCATGATAAATGTTTATTATTCATGCTAGAATTGTATTAACCGGAAACATAATACATGTGTGAATACATAGACAAACATAGTGTCACTAGTATGCCTCTACTTGACTAGCTCGTTAATGGAAGATGGTTGAGTTTCCTAGCCATGGACATGAGTTGTCATTATATTAACGGGATCACATCATTAGGAGAATGATGTGATTGACTTGACCCATTCCATTAGCTTAGCACTTGATCGTTTAGTATGTTGCTATTGCTTTCTTCATGACTTATACATGTTCCTATGACTATGAGATTATGCAAATCCGTTTACCGGAAGAACACTTTGTGTGCTACCAAACGTCACAACGTAACTGGGTGATTATAAAGGTGCTCTACAGGTGTCTCCGAAGGTACTTGTTGGGTTGGCGTATTTCGAGATTAGGATTTGTCACTCTAATTGTCGGAGAGGTATCTCTGGGCCCTATCGGTAATACACATCACTATAAGCCTTGCAAGCAATGTGACTAATGAGTTAGTTGCGGGATGATGCATTACGGAACGAGTAAAGGGACTTGCAGGTAACTAGATTGAACTAGGCATTGAGATAACCGGCGATCGAATCTCGGGCAAGTAACATACCGATGACAAAGGGAACAACGTATATTGTTATGCGGTTTGACCGATAAAGATCTTCGTAGAATATGTGGGAGCCAATATGAGCATCCAGGTTCTTCTATTGGTTATTGACCGGAGACGTGTCTCGGTCATGTATACATAGTTCTCGAACATGTAGGGTCCGCACGCTTAAAGTTTTTTGATGATCGGTATCATGAGTTTTGTGTTTTGATGTACCGACGGTAGTTCGGAGTCCCGGATATGATCACGGACATGACGAGGAGTCTCGAAATGGTCGAGACATAAAGATCGATATATTGGACGACTATGTTTGGACAACGGAAAGGTTCCGGAAAGTTTCGGACATTTACCGGAGTAACGGTTACCGAACCCCCGAGGAGTTAATTGGGCCTCATGGGCCTTAGTGGGAGAAGAAGAGGAGGGCGGCCAGGCAGCCGCGTGCCACCTCCCCTCTAGTCCTAATTGGACAAGGTGGGGCGGCGCCCCCCTTTTCCTTCTCCTCCTCTCTCCTTCCTTCCCTCTCCTACTCCAACAAGGAAAAGGAGTCCTACTCGGTGGGAGTAGGACTCCCCCTTGGCGCGACTCCTCCTAGCCCGGCCGCCTCCCCTTGCTCCTTTATATATGGGGCAAGGGGCACCTCTAGACACAACACCAATTAATCTCTTGATCTCTTAGCATTGCGGTGCCCCTCCACCATATTCCACCTCGGTCATATCATAGCGGTGCTTAGGCGAAGCCCTGCGTCGGTAGCAACATCATCACCGTCATCACGCCGTCGTGCTGACGGAACTCTCCCGTGAAGCTCTGCTGGATCGGAGTTCGCGGGACGTCATCGAGCTGAACGTGTGCTGAACTCGGAGGTGCCGTACGTTCGGTACTTGGATCTATTGGATCGTGAAGACGCATCGACTACATCAACCGCGTTGTGCTAATGCTTCCGATTTTCGGGTTCACGAGGGCACGTGGACAACACTCTCCTCTCGTTGCTATGCATCACCACATGATCCTGCGTGTGCGTGGGAATTTTTTGAAATTACTCGTTCCCCAACAAGGGCATCTGAGCCAGGTTTTATGCGTAGATGTTATATGCACGGAAGTAGAACACAAGTGAGTTGTGGGCGATACAAGTCATACCGCTTACCAGCATGTCATACTTTGGTTCAGCGGTATTGTTGGATGAAGCGGCCCGGACCGACATTACGCTGTACGCTTTATGCGAGATCTGGTTCTACCGGCGTGCTTTACTGGTACATAATGCGGCTGGCGGGTGTCGGTTCTCCAACTTTAGTTGAACAGTGTGTAGCTACGCCCGGTCCTTGAGAAGGTTAAAACAGCACTAACTTGATGAACTATACGCTGTGGTTTTGATGCGTAGGTAAGAACGGTTCTTGCTCAGCCCGTAGCAGCCATCGTAAAACTTGCAACAACAAAGTAGAGGATGTCTAACTTGTTTTTGCAGGCATGTTGTGATGTGATATGGTCAAGGCATGATGCTAAATTTTATTGTATGAGATGATCATGTTTTGTAACCGAGTTATCGGCAAGCTGGTAGGAGACATATGGTTGTCTCTTTATTGTATGCAATGCAATCAGATCAGAATTGCTTTTACTTTATCACTAAGCGGTAGCGATAGTCGTAGAAGCAATAGTTGGCGAGGCGACAACGATGCTTTCGATGGAGATCAAGGTGTCACGCCGGTGGCGATGGTGATCATGAATGATTAGCGGAGATGGAGATCGAGCACAAGATGATGATGGCCATATCATATCACTTATATTGATTGCATGTGATGTTTATCTTTTATGCATCTTATTATGCTTTGATTGACGGTAGCATTATAAGATGATCTCTCACTAAATTTGAAGATAAAAGTGTTCTCCCTGAGTATGCACCGTTGCCAAAGTTCGTCGTGCCGAGACACCACGTGATGATCGGGTGTGATAAGCTCTCGTTCACATACAACAAGTGCAAGCCGCTTTTGCACACCACGTAATACTTGGGTTAAACTTGGCCGAGCCTAGCATATGCAGATATGGCCTCGGAACACTAAGACCGAAAGGTCGAGCATGAATCATATAGTAGATATGATCAACATAGTGATGGTCACCATTGAAAACTACTCCATCTCACGTGATGATCGGACATGGTTTAGTTGATTTGGATCACGTGATCACTTAGATGATTAGAGGGATGTCTATCTAAGTGGGAGTTCTTAAGTAATATGATTAATTGAACTTAAATTTATCATGAACTTAGTACCTGATAGTATTTTCCTTGTCTACGTTGATTGTAGATAGATGGCCCGTGCTGTTGTTCCGTTGAATTTTAATGCGTTCCTTGAGAAAACAAAGTTGAAAGATGATGGTAGCAATTACACGAACTGGGTCCGTAACTTGAGGATTATCCTCATTCTTTGCCTGAAGAATTACGTCATGGAAGCACCGCTGGGTGCCCGCTGCGATGATACTGGCCCAGCGGCGTTAAGAACGTCTGGCGTAGCAAAGCGATGACTACTCGATAGTTTAGTGTGCCATGCTTTACAGCTTAGAACCGGGACTTCAACGACGTTTTGAACGTCATGGAGCATATGAGATGTTCCAGGAGTTGAAGTTAATATTTCAAGCAAATGCTTGGATTGAGAGATATGAAGTCTCCAATAAGTTCTATAGCTGCAAGATGGAGGAGAATAGTTTTGTCAGTGGACATATACTCAAAATGTCTGGGTATAACAATCACTTAATTCAACTGGGAGTTAATCTTCCGGGTGATTGTGTCATTGACAGAATTCTTCAATCACTGCCACTAAGCTACAAGAGCTTCGTGATGAACTATAATATGCAAGGGATGGATAAGACAATTCGAGCTCTTCGCAATGCTAAAGGTACGTGGAGGTGGAAATCAAGAAGGAGCATCAAGTGTTGATGGTCAACAAGACCACCAGTTTCAAGAAAAAGGGCAAAGGAAGAAGAAGGGAACTTCAAGAAGAACAGCAAACAAGTTGCTTTGCTCAAGAGAAGAAACCTAAGTCTGGACCTAAGCACGAGACTGAAGTGCTTCTCTTGCCAAGCGGTAGTCCTTTGGAAGCGAACTGCCCCAAGTATTTGGCGGATAAGAAGGATGGCAAGGTGAACAAAGGTATATATGATATACATGTTATTGATGTGTACCTTACTAGAGCTCGCAGTAGCACTGGTATTTGATACTGGTTACATTGCTAATATTTGCAACTCGAAACGAGGGACTACGGATTGCGAAGGCGGCTAAGGACGAGGTGACGATGCGCGTGGGAAATGGTTCCAAAGTCGATGTGATCGCCGTCGGCACGCTACCTCTACATCTACCTTCGGGATTAGTTTTAGACCTAAATAATTGTTATTTGGTGGCAGCGTTAAGCATGAACATTATATCTGGCTCTTGTTTGATGCGAAAAGGTTATTCATTTAAATCTGAGAATAATGGTTGTTCTATTTATATGAGTAATATCTTTTATGGTCATGCACCGTTGAAGAGTGGTCTATTTTTGTTAAATCTCGATAGTAGTGATACACATATTCATAATGTTGAAGCCAAAAGATGCAGAGTTGATAATGATAGTGCAACTTATTTGTGGCCTTTGCCCGTTTGGGTCATATTGGTGTAAAGCGCATGAAGAAACTCCATACTGAAGGACTTTTGGAATCACTTGATTATGAATCACTTGGTACTTGCGAACCATGCCTTATGGGCAAGATGACTAAAACGCCGTTCTCCGGAACAATGGAGTGAGCAACAAATTTGTTGGAGATCATACATACTGATGTATGTGGCCCGATGAATGTTGAGGCTCGCGGCGGGTATCGTTATTTTCTCACCTTCACAGATGATTTGAGCAGATATGGGTATATCTACTTAATGAAACACAAGTTCGAAACATTTGGAAAGTTCAAAGAATTTCAGAGTGAAGTGGAAAATCATCGTAACAAGAAAATAAAGTTTCTACGATCTGATTGTGGAGGAGAATATTTGAATTACGAGTTTGGTCGACATTTGAAACAATGCAGAATAGTTTCGCAACTCAAGCCACCCGGAACACCACAGCATAATGGTGTGTCCGAACGTCGTAGTCGTACTTTACTAGATATGATGTCTCTTACTGATTTACCGCTATCATTTTGGGGTTATGCTTTAGGGACGGCTGCATTCACGTTAAATAGGGCACCATCAAAATCCATTGAGACAACGCCTTATGAACTGTGGTTTGGCAAGAAACCAACGTTGTCGTTTCTTAAAGTTTGGGGCTTCGATGCTTATGTGAAAAAGCTTCAACCTGATAAGCTCGAACCCAAATCGGAGAAATGTGTCTTCATAGGATACCCAAAGGAAATTGTTGGGTACACCTTCTGTCACATATCCGAAGGCAAGACATTCGTTGGTAAGAGTGGATCCTTTCTAGAGAAGGAGTTTCTCTCGAAAGAAGTGAGTGGGAGGAAAGTAGAACTTGATGAGGTAACTGTACCTGCTCCCTTATTGGAAAGTAGTTCATCACAGAAACCGTTTCATGTGACACCTACACCAATTAGTGAGGATGCTAATGATATTGATCATGAAACTTCAGATCAAGTTACTCTTGAACCTCGTGGAGTCAACTAGAGTAAGATCCGCACCCAGTGGTATGGTAATCCTATTACGGAGGTCATGCTACTTGACCAAGGCGAACCTACGAACTATGAAGAAGCGATGGTGAGCCCAGATTCCATAAAATGGCTTGAGGCCATGAAATGCGAGATGGGATCCATGTATGAGAACAAAGTGTGGACTTTGGTTGACTTGCCGATGATCGGCAAGCCATTGAGAATAAATGGATCTTCAAGAAGAAGACCGGCCGTGACGGCGGTAATATTACTGTCTATAAAGCTCGACTTGTTGCGAAGGTTTTCGACAAGTTCAAGGGATTGACTACGATGAGGCTTTCTCACCCGTAGCGATGCTTAAGTACATACGAATCATGTTAGCAATTGCCGCATTTTATGATTATGAAATTTGGCAAATGGATGTCAAAAGCTGCATTCCTGAATGGATTTACGGAAGAAGAGTTGTATATGATGCAACCGGAAAGGTCTTGTCGATCCAAAGGGAGCTAACAAAGTGTGCAAGCTCCAGTGATCCATTTATGGACTGGTGCAAGCCTCTCGGAGTTGGAATAAACGTTTTGATAGTGTGATCAAAGCATATGGTTTTATCTGAGACTTTTGGAGAAGCACTGTATTTACAAGAAACAAAGTGAGTGGGAGCTCTGTAGCATTTCTAATATTATATGTGGATGACATATTACTGATTGGAAATGATATAGAATTTCTGGATAGCATAAAAGGATACTTGAATAAGAGTTTTTCAATGAAAGACCTCGGTGAAGCTGCTTACATATTAGGCATCAAGATTTATTGAGATAGATCAAGACGCTTGATAGGACTTTCACAAAGCACATACCTTGACAAAGTTTTGAAGAAGTTCAAAATGGATGAAGCAAAGAAAGGGTTCTTGCCTGTGTTACAAGGTGCGAAGTTGAGTCAGACTCAATGCCCGACCACTGCAGAAGATAGAGAGAAAATGAAAGATGTTCCCTATGCTTCAGCCATAGGCTCTATCATGTATGCAATGCTGTGTACCAGACCTGATGTGTGTCTTGTTATTAGCCTAGCAGGGAGGTACCAAAGTAATCCAGGAGTGGATCACCGGACAGCGGTCAAGAACATCCTGAAATACCTAAAAAGGACTAAGGATATGTTTCTCGTTTATGGAGGTGACAAAGAGCTAGTCGTAAATGGTTACGTTGATGCAAGCTTTGACACTGATCCGGATGATTCTAAATCGCAAACCGGATATGTGTTTACATTGAGCAATTGGAGCTATCGGTTGATGCGATTCTAAACAAAGCGTCGTGGCGGGATCTACATGTGAAGCGGAGTACATAGCTGCTTTGGAAGCAGCAAATCAAGGAGTCTGGATGAAGGAGTTCATATCCGATTTAGGTGTCATACCTAGTGCATCGGGACCAATGAAAATCTTTTGTAACAATACTGGTGCAATTGCCTTGGCAAAGGAATCCAGATTTCACAAGAGGACCAAGCACATCAAGAGGCGCTTCAATTCCATCTGGGACCAAGTCCGGTGGGAGACATATAGATTTGCAATATACATATGGATATGAATGTTGCAGACCCGTTGACTAAGCCTCTTCCACAAGCAAAACATGATCAGCACCAAAACTCCATGGGTGTTAGAATCATTACTGTGCAATCTAGATTATTGACTCTAGTGCAAGTGGGAGACTGAAAGAAATATGCCGTAGAGGCAATAATAAAGTTATTATTTATTTCCTCATATCATGATAAATGTTTATTATTCATGCTAGAATTGTATTAACTGGAAACATAATACATGTGTGAATACATAGACAAACATAGTGTCACTAGTATGCCTCTACTTGACTAGCTCGTTAATCGAAGATGGTTGAGTTTCCTAGCCATGCACATGAGTTGTGATTTGATTAACGGGATCACATCATTAGGAGAATAATGCGATTGACTTGACCTATTCCGTTAGCTTAGCACTTGATCGTTTAGTATGTTGCTATTGCTTTCTTCATGACTTATACATGTTCCTATGACTATGAGATTATGCAACTCCCGTTTGCCAGAGGAACACTTTGTGTGCTACCTAACGTCACAACGTAACTAGGTGATTATAAAGGTGCTCTACGGGTGTTTCCAAAGGTACTTGTTGAGTTGGCGTATTTCGAGATTAGGATTTGTCACTCCGACTGTCGGAGAGGTATCTCTGGGCCCTCTTGGTAATGCACATCACTATAAGCCTTGCAAGCAATGTGACTAATGAGTTAGTTACGGGATGATGAATTACGGAACGAGTAAAGAGACTTCTTAGTTGCAACGAGATTGAACTAGGTATTGAGATACCGGCGTTGAATCTCGAACAAGTAACATACCGATGACAAAGGGAACAACGTATGTTGTAATGTGGTTTGACCGATAAAGATCTTCGTAGAATATGTGGGAGCCAATGTGAGCATCCAGGTTCCGCTATTGGTTATTAGGGTTGTACATAGTCGGTTTATAGAGGAAGGAATTTTCATATCTGAACGCCAAGCTTGCCATCCACGCAAAGGAGAGTCCCATCCGGACACGGGGGAAATCCTTCTATCTTGTATCTTCACGGCCCACTAGTCCGGCCCATGTCACACACGGCCGACGCCCGAAAGACCCTAATCCAGGACTCCCTCAGTAGCCCCTGAACCTGGCTTCAATGACGATGTGTCCGGCTCACAGATTGTCTTCGGCATTGCAAGGCGGGTTCCTCCTCCGAATACTCTAGAATAATCCTTCGAAAACAAGAACTGTATTCGGCTCTGTTGAACAGTTACCACACACAACCACAAAGGGCATAATACTTAACAAGTCATGTCTGCTGACAACTTTTCTGGCAAGACGTTACGTTCTTGCCTCGTTATTATTTCGAACCGTTTTTTAGCCTCCCGCCCCATGTTCCGAGACGCGGTTTTTATTGGCACGTCTTGTCAAAGCAGAGATCATGTCCCCTTATCGCGGGATTCTCATCAATGCGGGTGTGGGTAATCCAACCGTGTCGTCCGCACGACCCCTTGGGAATAGGCGAGCTTTAAGGCTCGTGGGGGGATGCTTGATATTCACTGCCTTTATAAGAGGATAAAGATCCACCTTTTTACCCCACGCCTTCTTCCTCCTCCGCCCATCTGTTCTCGAGCTCCAGCGCCCAAGCTCCAATCTCTTCTGCCAACAAACACTCCAGCCATGTCCGGATCCGAAGCCCAGGGCAAGTGGATGGCCTCCTCCGTTACAGAGGGAAACATCAAGGAACTCCGGGAAGTGGGGTACCTGGCCAAGGAAATCGCCCACCGGCTTTCGGCCAAAAAGCAGATCGTCCCTACTCCGGAGCCTAATGAGAGGGTAGTATTCGTCCCCATTTTCTTCGTAGATTAGGGTTTCCCCTCCATCCTTTCGTCCACGGTCTTATGTTTTTCTACGGGCTAGATTTCCATTATCTAGCCCCGAATTCCTTCCTCAACATTTCGGCGTTCATCGTCGTGTGTGAGGCATTGCTCCGCACCCCCCCCCCCCCACTTCATCTTATGGCTCAAGGTCTTCAATGTGAAGCCGAAAGTGGTGGATGTTCAACACCTTGAGTCTTGATGCGTGCCATGGTAAGCAAGCTTCCCAACGTCACACAGCCCAAAGGGCACCTTCGTGGAGACCGTGGAAGGGATGGCAGCAGAGTGGTTCTACATCACGGAGCCCTCACGACACCACATGGGCCACCGCTCCCAAGTTTAAGTCCGGGCCTCAATGCGGCACATCCTGGCTCAACAAGGGCCTGGATTGGGCGTCATAGGAGGTGATGGCTGCGAAGCGTCAAAAGTATGTAGACAAGAACACCGGTCTTGCCCGGCGTGATCGGTGATGCTCTTTCCCGGATTCTCCACCTTAGCGCCGGACTCGGTATTTGTGGGACTTCAATCCGGCCGGTCCCCGGACCCTGCAGCAGTTCTTCGGCACAACACACGAAGACATATGGAAGCTGCTTTTCAAGGCCCAGAAGTCGTGGCCAGAAATGACCGAAGACCTCGGCCTCGATCGCACTTATCCAGCCACTCCAGTAAGTTTTCTGATAAGCTTAATTTGCAAATCCAAGGAGTATACTGTGCTTTCCGTTCTCCTCGCCGCGGCTGGGCCGAAGAAGGTGGAAGCGGATCCATTGCCGACTCCAGCTACACGAAGACCCGACCATTCCTCTGCTAACGAGGATGCTGGTTCCGGCGTCATATCAGGCACCGGAAAAGAAGGCCAAGAAGAAAGGCAAGGAGGCCAAAAGTGGCCTCCGCCGTAAAGGCACTTCGGACGTAGTGTCCGAAGACACCAAAACTCACTCCTCCCATGACGAAGATGAAGAGGAGGAGGAAGAGAGTAATTCTCCCCTTAAGGGGGGAAGAAGAAAAGGGCGGCTTCCGCGGATCTAGAAAGCGGAGGCGTCCAAGAAAGGAGAAGTCTCCCTTACGGATGATTCGAATCGGATGCCGGCGACATCCACAGTGGCGACCAGGCCAAGCCCCTGGCGGATCGTAAGTACTCAAAAGGCACTTTTATATATATATATATATATATATATATATATATATATATATATATATATATATATATATATATATATATATATATATATATCCATTTTTCCACCTTGTGATTTTAATACATTGAATTACGTGCTGCAGTCCGGCTCACGATCTCCCCCAGCAATCCTCATCTTCGGGGAATTCGCTGGGGCCGAACATGATGGAGAGCGGGTCGCCTCCGCCGGCCTTCCCCCGCACTGCTACGGATAACACCAAAGTGTTATCCCGAAGGACCCTTCCAGGTCAGGGAGAGGTGCGGGAAGCCGTCAAGGTGGCGCCAGAGGGTGATACCTCCATTGCCGGAAACATGGGGGAACCTACCCCCATGGAGACTGGCGACGGGGGCCGTGCCCAATTCGGCCCCCAACCAAATATTATTCCGGAGACCCACACGGCTCCGGAATCAGGTGAGCAGCCTCCTTTGAAAGAAGGGGGTGCGTCAACTCCACCGGCGACCTCTGTTAATCCGGAGGCGCCGAACACACTGGTGGAAGCGCTTCAGAGCGCTTCCATTGTGGAGGAACACCATATCCTTATGGGTACGGTGATTGAGAGGGTTCGGTCCGCTAAAAGTGGATTGAACGAGGCCTGTACTAGCCTTCTGATAGGCTTTGAGGTATGTGATGTAATATGAAAGGAGCTCCTGTGTATAGATAGTAGCCCCTGAGACTCTGTTCGGCATTCGCGAAGAAACGGCGGACAGATGATCGAATAGTTTTCACAGGAGATTAACATATATGTCTATTTGAACAAACATGCTTCAATGCTAACGGCAACCTCCCATGCCGCTGAAGTGTCCGAACTAAAGCGGAGGTTGGAGCGGGCCGATGAAGAGCTCATCCGCGCCAACAAACAACTGGAGGAGAAGCAAGCTATGCAATACCTATTCATATCTGAAATGATATGAGTTGTTGTGTTATCTTGCTGATCTTGTTGTAATGATGCTCTCAGGCGATGCGTCTGAGGTCGAGACCCTCAAGAACGCGCTAGCCGAAGCCAAGAAGGAGGCGTAAAAGAGCGAGCCGCCCGCCAAAAACATGAATCAAGGGTGGAGGATGTCCAGCAAGAGCTCAAGGATGCCATGAGTAAATGTGAGTCCTTGGAGCGCAAGATTTCGGATCGAGATTCCGAACTTGCTAAGGCCCTCCAAAGCGCACAGGAGGCCCGGGTTGAGGCCCAAGGCGCCTTCCGGTAGATCCAAGAGGCAAAACAGATCACGGCGGGTAAGGCCTTTAATATGCAGAGCAAATTTGTGAGGAGAAGGTACATCTTACTGACCCGGGTTTGGAGTTCTCCAGGAGCGTTTGTGGATCTGCCCCAGAGTGTTCGCGTCTTTGTGGAGTTCTTCCGAGGCGAAGAGGGAGCTCAACGGAGAAGCTGTTCGTCACAGATTTTGCGCCAGGAGCATCCAGTGCCCCTCGTGATCCAGGCTGAAAGCATTGTTAACCCGAACAACCACGGGGTGGCGGATTGGCCATGAGAGATTTTATAATCCGTCATTGGCTGCCGAACCCATACCAGCCCGATTACCGGGCTCGTGGAAGCGGCTAGTCAATGCCTGCCCCTAGCTTGATGTCGTAAAGCGGTCGGTCTGTATCGAAGGTGCGCGGATGGCCTTCGCCCGTGTCAAGGTGCTGTGGGCGAAGATGAATGCTGTCAAGATGGCAACCGAGGGACCGCCCGCAGGAAAAGGGCACTGCACGCCGGAGCGGTATTTTGATGAAGTCCTCGAAGGATCCCGCATTGTAGAGGGCCTGTGTTCGAAGGGCATTATTTTTGAATGAATGTATCCGTGTTGCCCGAACTTGTATTATGAAACAAGGCTTTATGTATGATATGGTGCTTGTTTTACCTTAAAATGTTTCCTCTGTCGACCGTTTACGGTATCTGAGAGTTGGCCAGTCGTCGGCTTCAGCCCCTACGTAGGTAGTACTAGGGTGTTCGGGATAGCATCTAGACACACTTGACCCAACGGCTTGGTCCTTGAAGGAGGTGTTAGTGCAGCGAACCAGGCAATCGGACTGTGTGGCTTTATCACTCTCACTTAGCCATAGGAGTTTCACAATGGGAGTGTAGGCGCAGCCCCTAGTATTATTCGATTATCCGAACTTGGGTGTTGTAGATGCCTGACCGGGTGAAGGCCGGTCTGTCGCGTAATGCGGAAAAATTGCCAAAGATTTATACTTAGTCACTGAATAGCTGACCAGCTCTCGCCGCATTCATGACAAATTGGTCAGTTTCGACTTTCTCTCTTGAGGTGTTTATCCGGATGAACCGAGAAACACAATGTGATAGTTCTCCCTTTACTACCTTAGCCGAACAAGCGGAACATAAAGGCAAGTAACCACCGAGCAGGCAACCCAACTATTGACCAAAGACATGATTCGAGCCGATGCATATAATGCTATATTCGGGACGCCAATTGTACTATAAAAGTGTTCGGACTTATTTTATGTTTAAGAAAATGTACGTGGCTCAATAGTACCCCCGCGCGATTTAAGTAAATGTAAGTGTACATGACAATCAGACAAAAAACAGGGAAATGCAGATTAAGAAATAAGCCAGTACCATATAGGTTAGGCTAGAAACTGTTTCCATTATAGTCTGATTGATACGTCAAAAAGTATTTGTACAAATAATGCGATAAGCAACGAGGCTATTTTACATGTCGAGCACAAGGGAAAGCTCTGTACGGGTCCTGAAAATGGACGAGGTGATCTTTAAAGACCTTTTAGATATGCTGCCACGCATCTACGCTGCTTTTCTCCTTGGTGTATTATCCTTCGAAAGGATCACAATCGGGCTGTCATGATGGGCCTAGAAAAGGGCCCCTGGCACCGTCGAAAGGTGATGTGGGTCGTAAGGAACCTGGAAAAATAAAAATAAGATAAAAAAGAAATATGAGGGTCCGGATAGGGTCTAGCCGTATTATGGACTTTATCTTTACTATGCCTCCATCTTTGCCCATGGTATCTTTAGTGCGTAGTTATGTACGCGTGGTACATATGCCGCAATTTAGTTGGGGCTGAGACGGAGGCTGAATTGCTAATCAAGCTCCTGACGAGCTGGACTGTCATGCTGCGGGTTTTTCCAGACCCGTTTGATAGTGTCCGGGGGCTTCGCCGCCGATGTAATAGTTGGCTTTATAAGGCCGCCCTGTACTTCAATTGCCAGGGCTGCGGTGTGCTCCTCAGTACGGAGGGAGCGTTCCATGTTTCCGTTGACTGTTATAACACCGCGTGGTCCGGGCATCAGTTTGAGATAGGCATAGTGTGGGACCGCATTGAAGCGAGCGAACGCGGTTCGTCCGAGCAGTGCATGGTAGCCACTGCGGAAAGGGACGATGTCGAAGATCAAGTCTTCGCTTTGGAAGTTGTCCAGCGAACCGAAGACAACCTCCAATGTGATTGAGCCCGTCGTGGGCCTCTCTACACCGTATTACTCCTTTAAAGGTAGTTTTGGTGGGCTTGATTCTTGGCGGATCAATATCCATCTTAGCGGATCGTGTCCCGATAGAGAGCAGGTTAAAGGCTCTTTGCCGCCGTCCATGAGGACTCGCGTAAGGTGGAATCCATCAATAATTGGGTCGAGGACTAGTGTGGCCGAACCTCCGTGACGGATACTGGTCGGATGGTCTCTGCGATCAAAAGTGATCGGACAGGCTGACCATGGGTTGAACTTTGGGGCGACTGGCTCTATCACATAGACGTCCCTTAGCGTGCGCTTGCGCTCCGGCTTCGGGATGTGAGTAACATATACCATATTCATTGTTTTGACTTCGGGGGGAAATTTCTTCTGTCCCCCTATGTTTGGTGGACGAGGCTCCTCGTCGTCGTCCTTGCTGGGTGACCCCTTCTCCTTATGTTCGGTATTTAACTTACTGGCCTGTTTAAAGACCCAACAACTTCTATTGGTATGGTTGGCAGGCTTATCGGGGGTGCCGTGAATCTGGCAGGATCGATCGAGTATTCGGTCCAAGCTGGATGAGCCGTCTCTATTACTTTTGAACGGCTTCTTCCGCTGACCGGACTTGGAGCCACTGAATCCGGCGTTGACCGCCGTGTCTTCGGTATTGTCATTTTTTCTTTGACGCTTGTGTTTGTTGCGTCGGGGCCTACTGTTGCTATTCCTGGCTTCGGAAGTGCCAAGGTTGCTTGTACTGTTACTGCTACGGGCTAGCCAGCTATCTTTGCCCATGCAAAAGCGGGTCATGAGTGCTGTAAGGGCTGCCATGGACTTCGGCTTCCCTTGGCCGAGCTGTCGGGCAAGCCATTCATCGCGAATGCTGTGTTTAAAGGCCGCTAGGGCTTCGGCGTCCGGACAGTCGACAATCTGGTTCTTTTTAATTAGGAACCTGGTCAAGAATTTTCTGGCTGACTCTCTGAGCTGCTGGACTATATGACTGAGGTCATCAGCGTCTGGAGGTCGGATATAAGTGCCTTGGAAGTTGTCTCTAAAGGCATCTTCCAAGTCTTCCCAGCTTCCAATAGAGTTTTCTGGGAGACTGTTTAACCAGTGCCGAGCTGGTCCCTTAAGTTTTAGGGGAAGGTATTCGATGGCGTGTAGATCATCACCGCGAGCCATGTGAATGTGGAGAAGAAAATCTTCAATCCATACTGCGGGATCTGTTCTGCCGTCATATGATTCAATGTTCACGGGTTTAAACCCTTCTGGGAACTGGTGCTCCATTACCTCATCGGTGAAGCATAGGGGGTGTGCGGCGCCTCTGTATCGGGCCATGTCACGACACAGTTCGGATGAAGTCCGTGTGCGGTTTTCGGCCCGGGTGTGGTTATGCTTGTCGCGCCAGGCTTGATAGCTGTCGTCTCGCACTGGGGCACACCCCCGTGATCCGTAGATTGATCTGGTCTGACCGGCTCTATTTTCCAGGTCCTGTCGTAGGTCATAGGTGTATCCCCGAGCCATTGTTTCTATGCCTTTTGGGCGAGGTGGTGCAGGCTGGTGTTCGGCTTGAGTTGCCGTTCTGTCCCAGCAACGTGGTGGTCGGTCGGGCCTCTCAACAACGTCACGCGTTGACAGTATGGGCTCGAGGGCCTCATCGTCGAATTGGGGTAGCAGTTTGCGCTTCATGTAGCTCTTTGTTGGGCGTTCGAGGCTGTATTCTTCTGCTGCCAGGACTTTAGTCCATCTGTCGTTGAGTGTATCCTGTTCGGATTGGAGCTGTTGCTGCTTCTTTTTGAGGCTTCTCCTAATTGCGATTAGCTGGCGCTTAAAGCGTTCTTGTTCGAGGGGTTCCTCTGGCACGATGAAATATTAAATGCGCCAAGGCTCACGTCGTCTTCGGAGAGTGGTAGATAGTTGCTATCCTCCGAGTCCTCGTTCCCTGTTGGCTCGTCAGGGTCAACCTGTCCGTCCTCCCGATCATCCTGCTCGGATGTTGGTTCGATGGGGGCTTCTTGGTCTTCGACGTTCTCCAGAGTATTGTTGTCTCCGGTGCCGGTATTGCTATCTTTTCCGCGACGCGATTTAGAGCGGCGGCGCTGACGTCGACGCTTTGGTGGTATCTCAGGAGGTTCGTCCTTGACTGGATCCCTCTCATCATCGTCGTCGCCTTCTTTAGGCGTGTCCACCATGTACACGTCATAGGAGGAAGTGGTCGTCCAGCGTTCGGTGAACGACGGGTTTTGGGCCTGCTCATCTCCGGCATCGTCGTCCATGCCGTATATGTCTTCAGAGGCATAGTCTAGCATGTTTGTTAGATCCTCGACAGTGGCTATGAAGTGGGTGGTGGGTGGGAAGTAAAATTCCCCGCTCTCAGCCCCTAGTCCGGGCTGGGCGCAATTCGAAAGTGATTCCTCTGTGATGGCGAGGGATCGCATTAAGTCCAAAGCCTCGTTTAAGAGCGAGGTTTGGGCCGAGAAGCGAGAGTCTGCGGGGCTGACCGGGGTGAGAGCCTCCTGGCCATGCCTGCTCGATGCAGCCCTAACAGAGCACACCAAAATGGGGGGGAGGCCGACAATTTAGCAGCGAGGGGAGCTCGGTTCGTCTTCGGGTCAGCCGATGACCCCATCCCCTCCAGACCTCCAGTAGCAAGTTCCATAACTGCGGGGAGGCCGGCGGGCTCTAAACTCCCATCTTCGAATCTGGTGATCGGCTCTGGATCTGAAGCCAGAGCGGTGGTCGGGGCCACAAACCCTTCGAAGATCAAGTCTCCTCTGATATCAACTGATCTGATGACCAGGGGCATAGCTGTCGATCTGCTCAAGGTGGCCAATCGAGTTGGCGCGCAGTGCGAAGCCGCCGAATACGAAAATCTGTCCGGGGAGAAAGGTCTCCCTCAAGGCAGCGTTGTTGTAGATAATCGATGGAGCCATCGAACCTTCTATCGACGGCACAGAGGAAATCTCAATGAAAGCACCAATGTCAGTGTCAAAACTGACAGATCTCGGGTAGGAGGTCCCGAAATGTGCGTCTAAGGATCGAAGGTAATAGGAGACAGGGACACGATGTTTACCCAGGTTTGAGCCCTCTTAATGGAGGTAATACCCTACTTCCTGCTTGATTGACTTTGATGAGTATAGGTGTTACAAGAGTTGATCTACCTCGATATCGTAAGGGCTAAACCCTATATGTCTAGCCTGTATGATTATGATCGCCTCTATGGACTAACCCCTTCTGTTTATATAGACACCGGAGGGGCCTAGGGTTGTACAGAGTCGGTTTACAGAGAAAGGAATCTTCATATCCGAACGCCAAGCTTGCCATCCACGCAAAGGAGAGTCCCATCCGGACACGGGAAGCCTTCTATCTTGTATCTTCACGACCCACTAGTCCGGCCCATGTCAAACAGCCCAGACACCCGAAGACCCCCTAATCCAGGACTCCCTCAATCACGAGAAGAAAACATTGAAGAACACATCCTGAAAATTAATTGATTGCAAATATGTCTTACAATGGATGACTTGTGCGATGCACGATTACAAGTATGAACTAGATGAGGAAGCACAATGATGGTGATGGTGGCTATGGAGATGGAAATGGCGGCGGCTACGGTTTGTGGATGAAGAAGAAGAAGATATTCTGGCTTCTGTTGACGACTCCCCCATTGACATTTCGATGGGGTCCCCTTTATAAAATTTGTTCAGGTGGATGATCTGCCGTGGTTTCCACGCCATACGGGCACTCATATGGGAGCACACACCCATATGGAACGCCGTCTTTTTTGCTGTTTTTACAGAAACGCCTCCTGATGATTCCTTCTTTCTGCATTTTCCTTCCTTTCCATTTCCACATGTGAGTTTATTCCCTTTTTAGCCCATTTCCTATGGAAACACATCATCACATCAAAGAGAGGATTTGTGGAATCCTTTGCATTCATTAGTCACTAGTAGTAATATCGAAGCGAATATCTCTTTTTAAATGAAATATCTCGATTTAAACTAAGGTAGATGAGTGTAAAAGTATCACTCATCAAATCTGATGCCCACCGCGGCCACAACATCAATGCAAGGCTGATGCAACAGTGTCTCGAGACTTCCAAACGTTACGTTGCCTGACCCTAAGCCACTGCAACCAAACCCCATTGCCACCTGGATGACGAGATGACTGGAGCTGGTCTTCCTCCTCCGACAATGATGTCGACAGGAGCCCAAATTTCTTTGCCATCCACCTTAATTTCTTTTGTCTACTTAGAACCCGTTAAACTAGGTTTGCATGTTCCAGTCAACTAGATACTTCTATGTTAAAGTACTACGGAACTTTGAATGTTGCATATATAATTAGTAATGTTGTATGCTAAGGCTATGTTGTATGTAAATTTAATTAGCTATGTTTGTGCATACATTTGGATGCTTTTGGATAATTTCCAGATTTAGTAAAAAAATGTTTTGGAAAAAGGTGATGGACATTTGGTGCATCTGAATTGATACCACCATATTTAATGGTTCCAAACTCTTGATAATTAACCTGGAAACTATAGCGGCTCACCACACATGTTATGCACTTGGACCCTAGCAGATAAAAGCATCTCAAACTAGACCTCTGTCGGTGTCAAAACCGGCGGATCTCGGGTAGGGGGGTCCCGAACTGTGCCTCTAGGCGGATGGTAACAGGAGACAAGGGACACAATGTTTTTACCCAGGTTCGGGCCCTCTCGATGGAGGTAAAACCCTACTCCTACTTGATTAATATTGATGATATGGGTAGTACAAAAGTAGATCTACCACGAGATCAAGGAGGCTAAACCTAGAAGCTAGCCTATGGTATGATTGTTGATGTTGTAGTTGTTGTCCACGGACTAAAACCCTCCGGTTTATATAGACCTGCCGGATAGGTTAGGGTTACACAAAGTCGGTTACAATGGTAGGAGATCTACATATCCGTATCGCCAAGCTTGCCTTCCACGCCAAGAGAAAGTCCCATCCCAGGACACGGGACAAAGTCTTCAATCTTGTATCTTCATAGTCTTGGAGTCCGCCATGACGATAGTCCGGCTATCCGGACACCCACTAGTCCGGGACTCCCTCGGTAGCCCCTCAACCAGGCTTCAATGACGAGTCCGCGTAGCATATTGTCTTCGGCATTGCAAGGCGGGTTCCTCCTCCGAATACTTCATAGAAGGTCTTGAACACAAGGATAGTGTCCGCTCACGCAAAACAAGTTCCACATAACATCGTAGAGAATAACTTTTGCATGATCTGCGGCGTATTCCGCGGCGTGACATCACACCACGGCCGGAGCCTTTACATGAATCGTTTTCTTTGTTCCACCTCGGTACGTGTTTAGCGAGGCGGTTTCCTTAACGCGTCTTATCAAAGCATAGATCGTGACCCCTTATTCCGGGATTCTCGTCAATACGGACGTGGGTAACCCATCCGCGCCATTGATTACGGCGCTTGGGGAATAAGTGAGTTTTACCGAGTGGGGTGGGGGCGGATAGCCGTCCCGTCCATATAAGGGGATAAGGATCCACCTTTTCACCTCGCCTTCTTCCTCCTTAAGCTTATCCATTTCGCGCTTTTCGAGCTCCAGCGCCCAAGTCCGCACATCCCACCTTGACCTTTCTCCAACCATGTCGGGAGGCGGGAGGCGGTGGATGGCCTCCTCCGTCAGGAAGGGCACATTACCAAGCTGCGGGAGGCCGGATACTTGTCCGGCAACATCGCGTACAGGCTGCCCGAAGCGGGGCAGCTTATTCCAACCCCCGGGCCCCATGAGGGGGTAGTGTTTCTACCCCACTTCCTCCGCGGACTAGGTTTTCCACTTCACCCCTTTGATCAGGGGCTCATGTTCTACTACGGCTGGACTTCCACGATCTGGCCCAATTTCATCCTCAACATTTGGCGTTTATAAATGCGTGTGTGAGAACCTTCCTCTGCTTCCAGCCCGCCCGACTTATGGCTGAAGATCTTCAATGTCCGGCCCGAAGGTAGTGGGCCGCCAAGCGAGTCTTGGGCGCCATGGTTGACAAGATGGCCAAGGTCCTATGGCTCGAGGCGATTTTGTGGAGACAATAAAGAGGGTGGCAATCGGGGTGGTTCTACATCACCGAGCCACGCGACCCCTGAATGGGTGGCGGCCCCAATTCAGATCTGGCTTCCCCACGGCTCTCGTCATGGAAAGAAAGCGGGCACGACATGGGGGATTCGGAAGAGCTATCGGGACTCAGACATGCGTCAAAACCTGGTGGACAAGAATCTCAAGCTTGTCGGCGTAATCCAAGTGATGCTCATCCGCGGATTCTCCCCCTTAACGACGGGCCTTTAATTTGTGGGAGTTCGATCCGGCCTGACACCGAACCTTGAGCAGCTCTTCGACACTACGTCTGAAAGATGCACGGAAGGTGCTGTTCAAAGTCTTTGCCCCATCATCCGCTACCAAAGATCGCGAGTACGATTGCACGGCGTCCAACCAGCGAGGTAAGTTATTTTACCCTTTACGGGACTCTTTTTCATAGATTGACTCTATGCGGGATCTAAAACTCCTAATTTTTTGACAGGACTGGCTGAAGGCGGCCGAGCGGATTAACTGTCCGGCTCCTTTCTTGGAAGACCGGAGGGCCTTTGATTAGCCAGGGGCTGTTGGCTCCGGCGCCTCATGTGGTGCCGGAGAAGGAGGCCAGAAGGAGGCCACGGGAACTCGAAGGAGTTCCCGGCGCCAAGTGCTGTCGGAGTTCTCAGGCAGAATCTTCTCCACGAGGGCGAGGAGGAAGAAGAAAGCTCCTCCCAGTGAGGAGGAGAAGAAAGGAAGGCCGCCCCCAGCAGAGGCCGGAGGGTCAGAAGGAAGAACCCTTCCTCGGGACTTCTCCACCAACATGGACGACGACGAGGAGGACTGGCCAAGAAGGACCAAGCCCTGGCGAGATCGTAAGTGTCCGGATACCCATGGTTTTCATAATTGTATAGTGTTCTCTAATGCCGAACAATCATGCAGCCATGCCCAAGGGCCAGGCTCGCTCAATTCATCAAGCGGGTCCCACAGGCTGCGTCGGAAATGGAGAGTGCCTCGCCTCGGCCGCCTCCTCGCCTCACGCCCTTGGGACGACACAGCGGTGGGGCCCCAAGGAGGGCTTGGTCAAGAGGAGCTAGCGCATGAGGCGCCACAAAGGCGACCTCCCGGATTCAGGCCTTGAGGCAAGACCCGAGGGGCTCTAAGCCCGACCCTCGTCCGGACTCCATGCGGAACCATCAGTGATTCGAAGTCCGGACAGCGGATCCTTCGCAAGAAGGGTAAGACGCTGGTGTCCTCCGGCCCAACCGAGGCACCGGATAACTTCTTGGAGGCGCTCATGGCGCCTCCATCGAAGGAGCACCGCACTATTATGAGTGCGGTGATCTCGGACAGATTCAATTCGCCAAGAGCGATCGACCGAAGCTTATACAGCCTTCTAATAGGCTTTGAGGTAAGTTTAAAACATATAAAAATATTACCGCATGATGACAAGAGCCCCACGATGCTTAGTTCGGTGTTAGGAAAGAAAAGCCGGACCGAGGATCTAAAAGATATATGCAGAGTCTAACATAAGTATGTCAATATGGGGATGCATCTTTAGCCGATTTGACCTCTGCCGCCTTTGGATCATGGAGGTCAATACATTGAAGCAAAACCTCGGCGTTCCGAGAGAACGAGCTCGGACAAGCCAGAAGCAGCTCGAGGACAAGGAAGGTAAGAAATGCCTTATTAAAGAAATACCTTATGGAAAAGGTTTTGGTTGCAAAAATAACAGAAATAACATGGGTACCGCAGACCCACGAGCGAGTGGAGACCACGAGGGAAGCGGTGGCCGTGGTCGAAAACAAAGCGGCTGCGGAGCGCACCAAGCGAGAGAAAGGGGTGGCGCAGCTGGCGGAGGTGCGGCAAGAGCTCCAGATTCTCGTGAAGAAACACGAGGGTTTGGAGCGTGACTCAAAGACCCGAGAGTCCGAGCTTGCCTCGGCTCTTGAGAGTGCCAAAGCTGCTAAGGCCGAGGCCCAAAAAGCCCTCCAAGAAATCGAAGCACTAAAGAAGATAGCGGCGGGTAAGGCATTCTTTATGCAAAGCAAGAATGTAAAAGTCAATTACCTATTACTTACCCGGATTCGAGCTCTCCGGGAGCATTCGCAGATTTGCCCCAGTGGGCCTCGATGTCAGCTGCGTTCTTCACGCCAGGAGGAGCTCCACGGAGAAGGTGTTCTGGTCTCGGTATGCTGAGGCCAGACATCCAGTGCCCCTAAGCGACCAGCTGAAGCAATTGGTCGAGCTCCACAAGGTCGCCGAACAGGCCATGAGGGGCCTTATAAATTTGTGGCCATTGGAGGCCATGCCGGGAGCTACTTCGCTTGGTGCAGCGGTGGTGGATGCCTGTCCGCGACTTGAAGTTATCAGGCGCTCAAATGCATTGAAAGGGTCCGTCGGGCCCTTGCCCGTGCTAAAGTGCACTTTGGGGAAGCTGGATGCGGAGAAGCTTGTGACAGACGGGCCACGAAGGGCCATGAGCATCATACGCCCGAAATGTATTATGAGGGCCTCTGAAGGGTGCTCGCCGAATAAGCGGATGAGTGCTCCAAGGATGTAATTTTTGAATAGACTTCGCGTTTGTTATTACGTATGCTGAAAACTTGTTCATATCGCTAAGCAACGGTTATTAATTTAAAATATTACCTTACGTGCGGCCGTTTATCAAATTTGAGAGATGGCAAGTCGTTGGCTTCAGCCCCATGCCACGAGTCTTTGGGGTGTTCGGGATAGACTTGAGGGCTCTTGTTCCCATCCTTGGGTCCATCTAGGCAGGCGCTCAACACAACGAACAAGGCAACCGGACTTATAATGCTTGAACACTCTCACTTAGCCATAGAATTCTATAATTTTAAATTTCGGCGAAGTCCCTAGTATTCGGAAGAGACCGAGTTAGGCGCTATCCACGCCTTGGCGGATAATTCCGGTTCCTCGCTCTAAGCGGCATAAGTCTTTAGGGACCCGAAAAACCTCTCGAACAGCGACGGCTCTTGCCTTATCATGACGGTCAGTTTTGGCTTTCTCCTTTGAGGTGCTCGACCTGCAGAATAAGCTGGGGCACAATCGCGATGGTTCTCCGGTGCTACCTTAGCCGATATAAGCGGGCGTAAGGTACCAAAACACGGAGGCAGGCAAACCAACTATTGACCCAAGACATGATTGAGCCAATTCATATAATGCTATAAGTTCGGGTGCCGCACTTGTGAAAGTGTTCGGACTTTATCACACCATAATTTTGGGATACTTGAGCCCCTGGTGTATTAGCCGTACCAAAGTGTACTGCAGTTGCGACATGTCGTGAAATGAACATATGTATATATATAAAGGAATTAAAGCAATAATAAGCAAGAGCTATGTATTGTTTATTCAAAAAGGTACTGCAATGGAAGCAGAAGCGATACAAATAGTGCGATAAGCAAGGGATGGGACTATCTAACATGTCCCCTCCGAGGGTAAGCTGCGGGATGGTATGTAAAACAAGTATAATGCTCATAACGAGAGACCACCACGAGCACTTGGCGTGGCCTTCCGCTTCCACGGCTGTTGCTTCGTGAGTTCGGAGATTCATGTGCCTGACAGGACTGTTCGAAGACGAAGTCCTGAAAGTAAAAAGGAAAAGAAAAAAGGAAAAAGGAAAAAAAAGAAATGACATAGACGGTAGCCCCTGGGGCGGTCGAGCCGCTCTCTTGGCGTCCTGTTGTCTTGCCCCTCCCCATATGCCCATGGTATCTCCAGAGCGTAACTATGTACGCGTAATACTGGGTTCGCAATTTCGTGAGGGCTGGGGTTGGGGCCGGATTGCTACTCATGCTTGAATCGTGCCACGTGGTCTTGTTGCAAGTTACTCAGGGCGCGCTTGGCAGTGTCCGGACGCTTAGTGGCCAGACTCGAGAATTGCCGTGAGAGGCTGGTTTGCACCTCCGCCGCGAGGGCCGCCGTATGCTCCTCCGTCCGGAGAGAGCGTTCGGTGTTCCATTGACCGTGATTACTCCACGAGGGCTGGCATCTTGAGCTTGAGGTATGCGTGGTGCGGTACCGCATTGAACTTGGCAAACCGTCACGGTCCGTCCGAGCGATGCGTGATAGCCGCCTGCGGAATGGGGCGATGTCGAAGATTAACTCTTCGCTCGGAAGTTATCTGGAGATCACGAAGACCACTTGAGTGTAATCGAGTTCGCTGTACAACCGCCTCTACACCCGGTATAATGCCTTTAAAGGTCGTCTTTGTAGGTTTAATCCTTGAGGGTCAATGCCCATTTTGCGCCTTTGTGTCACAGTAAAGCAGGTTCAGGCTGCTGCCGCCGTCCATCGAGGACTCTAGTGAGTGAAATCCGTCGATAATTGGGTCAAGAACCAATCTTGGCGAAGCCGCCGTGACGGATGCTAGTGGGTGGTCCCTTGATCGAAGGTGATCGGGCAGGAAGACCATGGGTTGAACTTTGGGGCGGCTGGCTCCATCGCATATCGTCCTTTAGTGCACGCCCGCTCCCTTTTGGGTATGTGGGTTGCGTATATCATATTCACCGTCCGCACTTGCGTGAAAACCCTTCTGTCCTTTATTGCTTTCGTGGCCGGGCTCCTCCTCTTCATCGCTATGCAGCCCCTTGTTATTGAGTTCGCACCTAACTTGCACCTTGCTTGAACACCCAACAGTCCTGTTGGTGTGATTGGCTGGAGTTTTCGGGTGCCATGTATCCGCACAAGCGGTCGAGTATTCGGTCCAAGTTGGGCCAGACCTGGGTATTTCTTTTGAATGGCTTCTTCCGTGACGGGTTTAGAGCCTCACGAATCCGGCATTGACGCCGTGTCTTGAGTATTATCGCCCGTTAATCACGGCGCTTATTAACTTGCTGCGGCGCGACCTGCCATTGTTGTCCTTGGTATCCGGACTATCGGGATGTTTGGCCAAGTTGTTGCTTGAGCTAGCCAGCTATCCTCTCCAGCATAAGCGAGTCCTGAGGGTTGTGAGGGCTGCCATAGATTTCAGCTTTTCCTGTCCTAGGTGCCGGGCAAGCCACTCGTCACGGATGTTATGTTTGAAGGTTGCAAGGGCCTCTGCATCCGGACAATCAACGATTTGATTTTTCTTTGTTAGGAACCGAGTCCAGAATTGTCTGGTCGATTCTTCTGGCTGCTGAATTATGTGGCTAAGGTCATCGGCGTCTGGTGGTCGCACATATGTGCCTGGAAGTTATCAAGGAATGCGGCTTCCGAGTCCTCCCAACAACCAATTGATTCTGGCGGCAAGCTGTTGAGCCAATGCCTAGCTGGTCCTTTAAGCTTCAGGGAGGTATTTGATGGCATGTAGATCATCACATGGGCCATGTGGATATGGAGGAGATAATCCTCGATCCGGACCGCGAGGATCTGTGGTACCATCGTATGATTCGATGTTTACGGGCTTGAAGCCCTCTAGGATTTGATGGTCCATTACTTCATCCGTGAAGCATAGTGGGTGTCTTGGCGCCTCAGATATTGGGCTATATCACGGCGTAGCTCATACGAGCTTTGTCTCTGTGTTGACGGCGGTTTCTTTGCTGTATCCGCGCGACGGTAATCATCCCGTGTTGTTTGGCGCCCATGCGATCCGTAGATCGACCTTGTATCTTTGCCTTATCCTGCAATATATCTACTTAAGTCCGCACGCGTTTTCCCTTGCCTTGGTACTTTTTGAGCGGCGTCGGGGTGTGGCATGAGCGGAGGGCGAGGCTTCTGTCAGCGGCCACGAGGTGGCCGATCTGCCATGTCGTCTGCTTGGCGACTTTTGTGCTTCCTCCTCTAGTCGAGGCAGCGGCCTGCGTTTGGGGTAGCTTTTGGAGGGGCATTCGAGTTCATAATCTTCGCTGCAAGGACTTGATCCATCCGTCGACTAGCGGTGTCTTGATCAGCTCTAAGCTGCTGCTGCTTTTTCTTGAGGCTGCTTGCGTGGCTATAAGCCTACGTCTGAAAGCAGCTCCTGTTGGCGGGATCCTCGGGCCGCGACAAATTAAAGTCGTCGAGGCTTGCCTCATCTTCGGAGGGAGGCGCCAGAATTGTCGCCCTCGACCTCTCTTTCGGCCGCCTTTGTCGCGGACACTTCTCCTCCTCCTCTGCTTTGAGTCCTGCCGGAGGGTTCTCTTTCAACCTTTATGCAGGTGCTATTATCTCCCGTGCCGGAATCACCGTTTTTATTGTGACGGGATTTAGAGCGGCGCCGCTGACGTCGGCGCTTCGGCTGTTTCTTGGAGGGGTCATCCTCCGTTGTTCCATCGTCATTCCCATCTTTTGGGATGTCCACCATATATATGTCATATGAGGTGGCCTTCCGGTGCCACTGTGGGCTTGGGTCTTAATTGTCTCCGGCATCGCTGCGTTCATGCCGTCGATGTCTTGGTCATAATCGAGCATGTCGGTTAAATCATCGGCGGTGGCTATAAAGTGGGTGGTGGGTGGGCGTTGAATTTCTTCGTCCGCATCCCAACCTTCTGTCCGTAGTCCGGCCAGGCTCTCCGGATAAAGAGAGAGACTTTAGTGAATTCAGGATGTCGCCAAAGGGCGAGTGCTTTGAAAGATGTCCGTGTGATGAACTCCATGACCGGCGCCCAATCGGATTCGATTGGCGGTATGGAGGGTTCGAGTCTGGAGAGGAGTCCGCACCACAGGTTGAGGTTTTTGCAAAGGACGGGGATGGAGTTCAGCTCGATCGCCGTGGAGATTGTAGTTTCCCCCGAGGCGGTGTCCAACCACTCGTCCTCGATCGGGAATCCGGCTCCGGATTAAGGGTCGAAGCGGATCTTGATGCGGCCTCCAGGCACGCTTGTTAATTTGCAGGCGAGATCATGCCCATCGAGACAAGTGCGCACGCTTGGCTGCAGCTCGAATCCGTCGAAGATCAAGTCCGCGGATATCGGCCGTATAGTTTAAACTTCCAAATCTGACCTGATGGCTGTGGGGCGAAGCTTCGATCTGCTCCAGATGGCCTGGCGAATTGGCCCGATGCAAAAGCCGCTGAACCACGAAGATCTGTCCGGGAGAAAAGTCTCACCACTGGACCCAAGGCTCGTTGTTGATGATCGAAGGAGCCATCGGGCCTATCGGTGGCGACACGGAGGAACTCTCAATGAAAGCACCAATGTCGGTGTCAAAACCGGCGGATCTCGGGTAGGGGGTCCCGAACTGTGCGTCTAGGCGGATGGTAACAGGAGACAAGGGACACAATGTTTTTACCCGAGTTGGGCCCTCTCGATGGAGGTAAAACCCTACTCCTGCTTGATTAATATTGATGATATGGGTAGTACAAGAGTAGATCTACCACGAGATCAAGGAGGCTAAACCCTAGAAGCTAGCCTATGGTATGATTGTTGATGTTGTAGTTGTTGTCCTGGGACTAAAACCCTCTGGTTTATATAGACACCGGATAGGTTAGGGTTACACAGAGTCGGTTACAATGGTAGGAGATCTACATATCCATATCTCCAAGCTTGCCTTCCACACCAAGGAAAGTCCCATCTGGACACGGGACGAAGTCTTCATTCTTGTATCTTCATAGTCTTGGAGTCCGGCCGTGACGATAGTCCGGCTATCCGGGCACCCCCTAGTCCGGGACTCCCTCAGCCTCCCAAACCATCGTCCTATGTCAAATATGACACCTCACGTAGGGCCCAAACAAAAAACTTCTCCAACGGAGACCCCAAATCTCCACCATTTGTTTGGATTGTTTGCAACCTCTTGAACCGAAACCATTTGTGGGGGAGGAAATAAGGGTGTCCCAACATGTCAGACAGTCTGCCACGTCAACATGGTTCACCCAGACCATGTTTTCTTTCTCTCTATCAATGATATGCATGTGTTAAATAATTTAGGAATAAATTAGAGAATGCATGTTGTGTATCTAGACAAATGGGGGTTTATAACGGATACACCAGACACTATCAACGTGTTTGTGGACAAATGGGTGACAATCAAATATTTGATGTTTGCGACAGAGATGCTCTAAGATACATGCCGAGTGTTCCCGGTTCCACCACAAACACAAAATAAGGGCATCTCCAACGCTGCTTCTTAAGTTGGACACACTAAACGTCCGTGCACCCGGATATGGGAGAAGGACACCCAATCTTGTGCATCAAAGGTTCACCCCTATTTTTTTTTATGTCCGTCGCATTCCCGGTCCCTTTACTTTTATATTACTAAACCTTGTTCCTATTGCCATTGTTGGCTTTATTAATTTAAAGTCGGGCGCTGCTTGTGCCTGTTTCTAATTTTTTATCTAAAATTTGGCTATGACATTTGACCCAAACACTTGTCGAACGTGATGTCCGCCATGGAGGGCATCTGCAAGGGTGGACGGTTCCTAGGTAGCAGACAGACAAGGGGTGGAATAACAACAGACTCCAAGACATACACGCGCTTGCATGGGGCGGCCGAGGTCCAGCAAGGCCTGGTAGAGGCAGTACATCGAGAACATCGGTTTCGGAGGGAGCCGATACAAAGCACAAGTGGGAGGGGACTGAGAAAGACACGGCTTCGGGTGGGGTTTTGGGTGGGCCAGGGATATCGGAGTCCTGTGTGGCAAAGGTTCGTATGCTTGCAAACCTCTCCTCTGTTTGGCTGCCGCTTTCTAAGAATTCAGATGCCCACACATGTCGACGTTTACGGCACAACGTTGGACGGCAAAAAGTACGGACACCGTGACCGAAATATTTAGGGGCAGGAGTATAACATTGGAGATGCCATGCGTACGTTGGTTGCTTGTTAGGGCATCTTCAACGCTATCCTAAGAGCATCTACAATCAGGATTGGCTAATTTCGATCCCCAAACGTCCGTAGAGCGTGCCCGATTAGTCATTTTGAGCATCTATTTATGCATGCATGCATACAACCATGTCCCCTACTTTCTTCGTAAATTGTTTGGTCAAATGTTTGTGATTGGGGATGGAGAGAGATAGAGAAAAGTAAGAATAAATAAAGAGAAAAAGTGATCCGATGGGCCGTATCCTACATGAAGGGTTACCTGGACATGCCCGGACATTTCCATATCCTCCCCATATTTCAATGTTTTAAATAGCAGACTATGTCAAATAACGGCGGACCTTAAAATCTGCTATAGCAGGCTATACCAAGCTATTTGTACATGAGATCATTTAGCGGCACTCTGCTGAAAAGGCTATAGCGTAGTTATAGCCGGCTTAAAACTATGCATATTTAGTGTAGATGAGAATTTGCGGACAGTCAAGTCATATAAGGACAAAGTGAGGGGCGGTAGGATGGTTTTTTCTTCTCGTTCGAATAGTGACCGGACAGTGACCGGGCTATCGGACAGGACATTTGAGGAATCCGGCTGTAGATGCCTAAAACAGACACACTATCAACGGATCGTATCCGGACGTGTCGGGAGCTGGTCATCCAACTATGTACCTTAAATAAACATCAAATCCGAAACAGAGATGAGCTAGACAGACCTAGAGAACAAAGCACAGCTCTGAGCACATGCGATCCAATTGATAAGGGCCTGCAGAAAAACGAATAGATCCGTGAATGTTTAGGGTATCGTATTAGATAATAAAAGATGCCCGGACTACATGATCCGAACCATCCGAACCTTTAGGGGCTTAGGGGATGCTCTTAGATGTTCGCAGCTGTTCGATGTAACAAGACGGCACCTCCAGTCCAAATTCGCAATGATGGCTCGGCGAATAATAAAAACGAGGGTCTAATCTAGTGTCGAGCCTGTGTACCCATCAATCGATACGACATACGGGTCAGAGTGCTGTGGCAATTCTTGAGCTCTCCACACTTGAGCAGCTCCATCCTGTCAGCTCATCTCCAACGACAACTCATAAATTTCCTCTCACATCTGTCTGTGGATGTGGATAGAGAGGATGGTCTTCTTTGGTTCATAGGATAGGAATGTTATAGGAGTAGGAAAATCATAGGAAGTGAGATGACATGCATCTCAATTCCTATATAGGAGGAGATGTCATTTGATGCATAGGATAGGAACTTTTCCATTGAGTCTTAGCTAATGTTTTTTTTCCTTCAAAATGTGAAGGATTGATTCCTATCCTACATAGGAATAGGAATCCATTCCTACAAACCAAAGGGCTTCAAAGGAAAATTTCCCTTGTAAATCCTATCCTATAGAAATCCTATGAAATTCCTACAAACCGTACACGAATGCGGAAGGCAGCTATCTAACCGTATCCACATATTTTTTTATTACAATTCAAAACAACCAGATGAAATTTAATCAAACCGAACAAATTTTGGTATAAACACGACACATTTCATTGAAAGTAGGATAGTTTGTACATAAAGTCGAACGATATTTCGTCCGGTGAACTAAAAACATAAAACTAAAATCCTAAACTACCATATACTTCACGATGACCTTGTTGGCCATGTCGGGCTGGCCAGCGGCTCCTCCGTCGTCATCATTGCCCGGCCCGGTCGGGTTTGGGGCGGTGGAAGATGGGGGCGTCGCGGCAGGGCTACCCGGCAGCCACCTGACGCTTGCGGATGATCCTCTCCATCTCCTCCTGCGTCTTGCACGGTGCGGCCGTAGCCACCGAGGAATACGTGTGTGGTGTGTTCCAATTTGTATGTTTGGGAAGGGAGGTAGATGTTCCCACGTGCTCTGAATTGCACTAAGAGATGTTATATGTGGAACCTTTATGTTAACTTCTGCTACATATACACCCACCATATTGACCAAATACCACATAAAAATGGTAAAAAAATCCTTAGAGCCATAGTGTGATTAATTATATTAACAGAAAAACTAATCTGTGCACGTGCCCAGATAGTTTTCCTATACAGCGGATTCCGATGCAGCTCATTGCCAATAGGGAAAGATGGTGTATGCATGCGCGGAACCTACCACTTCATGCCGATGCCATCAGTGTTTATTGCTAAATCCAAAATCCAAAATAATTTATGCCCTAATCCACCAACCTGATTAACGATCCATCTTAATTGTTGAGTTCGTTTCGGCAGGAGCTTCTAAACAAGATCCCATTTTGTCACTACCAACTACCAGATTATCATACAACCGCTACCATATTACTAGTAGTGAAAGATTATCACCCTAATAGTGCATGGGGTTACCAAGTAATAATGTATTTAGGCATTGCAATCTTGTGTAGTCTCAGAGAGTGAGAATTCAATTGTTGCCAATACGTAGGAGATGATATCAGACCATAGAAGTACCACCATGTAAGTGTTATATGAGTGGGAGAGTGATGTCCCTAATGTGGCAACCAAGCGTCTATAATCTACTAACCAAGTGGCTATAACATGGTAACCAAAAAAAGGATCATCAAAATTTATCAACATGGGACCAAATTTCCAAGATCTTGTCACAAAAATGCTAGTGGTGAAACAGATCACCAATCAAGTACACAATCTGAGAAAAAAATTATGAAAATTCAAAATCGAGGTAGTAATCTTTGCTGACGTAATACTATGGATTAGTTTGCATGCGTCATGCATGTTTAGATTACCGAGATCATGCCAACCTTTATCAACTATCGGCGGGCCCATATGAGAAGACTACACGGACCCATGCATCAAACAGTTTGACCTTCTATTTATAACAAGAGGTAAATACACTTATTTATAACAAGAGGTAAATATCTTTGGAAGTCACAAAACTTGCACACAACATTCAATTTGATGCATAAACTTGTAAAATATATATTTACGTCATCTAACTTGTCCTTTTGTTCATATCACGTGCTTTCTACCGTATTCCTATGTGTGCCACATGGCAAGGCCCATTGTCGTTAAATGAGGTGGTGGTAATCCGCGTGCAATCGCTCTTTTTAGATAGCATCCTTGCATTTTATTTATTTACGCAGAAAATGCACAAATCATATGAAAAACATTGGAATGTTTGTGGGATTCGAACGCACGCCCTGCCTTGATCTGCGACGGATAGACAACCACTACAACAACAACAACAACAACAACAACAACAACAACAAAGCCTTTAGTCCGAAACAAGTTGGGGTAGGCTAGAGGTGAAACCATAAGATCTCAGAACCAACTCATGGCTCTGGCACATGGATAGCAAGCTTCCACGCACTCCATGTCCATAGCTAGCTCTTTGTCGATACTCCAATCCTTCAGGTCTCTCTTAACGGACTCCTCCCATGTCAAATTCGGTCGACCCGCCCTATCTTGACATTCTCCATGACGCTTTAGCCGTCCGCTATGCACTGGAGCTTCATGCGGCCTACCTTGAATATGCCCAAACCATCTCAAATGATATTGGACAAGCTTCTCCTCAATTGTTGCTACCCCAACTCTATCTCGTATATCATCATTCCGGACTCGATCCTTCCTCGTGTGGCCACACATCCATCTCAACATACGCATCTCCGCCACACCTAACTGTTAAACATGTCGCCTTTTAGTCGGGCAAACACTCCATACCATACAACATTGCGGGTCGAACCGCCGTCTGTAGAACTTGCCTTTTTAGCTTTTGTGACACTCTCTTGTCACAGAGAATGCCAGAAGCTTGGCGCCACTTCATCCATCCAGCTTTGATTCGATGGTTCACATCTTCATCAATACCCCCATCCTCCTGCAACATTGACCCCAAATACCGAAAGGTGTCCTTCCGAGGTACCACCTTGCCATCAAGGCTAACGTCCTCCTCCTCACACCTAGTAATCTTTGAAACCGCACATCATGTACTCGGTTTTAGTTCTACTAAGCCTAAACCCTTTCGATTCCAAGGTTTGTCTCCATAACTCTAACTTCCTATTTACCCCCGTCCGACTATCGTCAAATAGCACCACATCATCCGCAAAGAGCATACAACATGGGATATCTCCTTTTATACCACTTGTGACCTCATCCATCACCTATTCAAAATGATAATGGATCAAAGCTGACCCCTGATTCATTCCTATCTTAATCGTGAAGTCATCGGTGTCGACATCTCTTGTTCGAACACTTGTCACAACATTATTGTACATCTCCTTGACGAGGGTAATGTACTTTGTTGGGACTTTATGTTTCTCCAAGGCCCACCACATGACATTCCGCGGTATCTTATCATAGGCCTTCTCCAAGTCAATGAACACCATATGCAAGTCCTTCTTTTGGTCCCTATATCTCTCCATAAGTTGTCGTACCAAGAAAATGGCTGCCATGGTCGACCTCCCGTGCATGAAACCAAACTGATTTTTCGTCACGCTTGTCGTTCTTCTTAAGCCGGTGCTCAATGACTCTCTCCCATAGCTTCATTGTATGGCTCATCACCTTAATTCCACGGTAATTAGTACAACTCAACATCCCCCTTGTTCTTGAAGATTGGTACTAATATACTCAAATCTCCATTCTTCGGCATCTTGGTTGCTCGAAAAATGAGGTTGAAAAGCTTGGTTAGCCATACTATCGCTATGTCCCGAGACCTTTCCACACCTCAATGGGGATACAATCAGGGCCCATCGCCTTGCCTCCTTTCATCCTTTTTAAAGCCTCCTTCACCTCGAGACTCCTGGATGCGCCGCACAAAACACATCTTGGTCTCATCAAAGGAGTCGTCAAGTTCAATGGTAGAACTCTCATTCTCCCCATTGAACATCTTGTCAATACTCCGCCATCTATGCTTAATCTCTTCGTCCTTCACCAAGAGTTGGCCTGCTCCATCCTTGATGCATTTGACTTGGCCAATATCCCTCGTCTTCCTCTCCCGGATCTTAGCCATCTTATAGACGTCCCTTTCACCTTCCTTTGCCTAACCGTTGGTAGAGGTCCTCATATGCCCGACCCTTGCTTCACCACAGATCGCTTATGCGGCCTTCTTCGCCATGTTGTACTTCTCTATGTTGTATGCACTCCTATCCGGTATAGGCGTGCGAAGCAATCTTTCTTCTCTTTAATTGCCTTCTGGACATCATCATTCCACCACCAGGTATCCTTATCTTCGCTTCTCCTTCCCCTGGACACTCCAAACTCCTCCGAGGCCACCTTATGAATGCAAGTCGCCATCTTCATCCACACATTGTCTGCATCCCCTCCTTCCTCCCAAGGGACCTCCTTAATTACCCTCTCCTTGAACACCTGAGCTACCTCCCCCTTGTGCTTCCACCACTTCGTTCTAGCGACCTTGGCACGCTTATCCCGGGACCACGAATCCAAAGCGGAAGTCAAGAACCACCAGCTTATGTTGGGGTACAACACTCTCCCAGTATCACCTTACGGTTTAGGCATGCGCCTATCTTCTCTTCTCGAGAGGATGAAATAAATCTGGCTAGAGTGTTGGCCACTACTAAAAGTCACCAGATGTGATTCTCTCTTTCTAAAGAGGGTGTTAGCTACAATCATGTTGTAGGCTAGAGCAAAGCTTAAGACATCTTCTCCTTCTTGATTCCTCCTCGATGCCATAGCCAAAGCCCCCATGCCCCTTCAAAACTGTGTTAGATGTACCCACGTGGCCATTGAGGTCTCCTCCTATGAAGAGCTTCTCACCAATCGGTACACTCCTAACCATGTCTTCCAAGCCTTCCTGAACTCCCTCTTGGTGTTCTCATTGTAGCCTACTTGCAGGGGCATCTACGCTGATAACATTGAGAACCAAGTCCTCAACTACCAGCTTGACCGGGATAATCCGGTCCCCACGTCTCCCGACGTCTACCACTCCATACTTGAGGCTCTTGTTGATCAAGATGCCTCGCCATTTCTGTTTGCAGCCGTCCCCATGTACCACAGCCTTGAAGCCGTATCCTCCACCTCCTTAGCCTTACATCCTCTCCATTTGGTTTCTTGGGCGCAAAGGATATCAACACCTCTCCTCACCGCTGCATCAACTAGCTCCCGAAGCTCCCCATCGCCGAGACCCTATGTTCCAGCCTACCTGCGAATCCTCCTAGGCTTGGCTAGATTCCTTACCCTTCACTTTCGTCGAGTCAAATGCGAAGACCCTTGCTCATTTTCCACTACATCCAGGCGCCCAGATGTGGCGCTGCCACTAAGGATGCGACGACCCGATCCTCGCTCACTTGCCACCGTGATCCGGATCAAGATCTGGCGTGCCACTTGGGGGTGACGGCCCGCCCTTGCCCATTTTCCACCACACCGGGTTCCGATGTGGTGGCGTCGGTCACGAGAGGGTTACGCCCAACGAAAATCTTTTGGGTTTCATCTCCATAAGAGTGGCTGAGTTTTTACGTTGGCTCGCCAAGCCTATCACAACCCTCCTCCTTTACCCGGGCTTGGGACCGGCTATGTTGAGACAACATAGGCGGAGTTGGATAGACAACCACTAGACCAACTGAAATCAGACGTTTAATGTATACAATAAGCTTTATATAATCCTTGAGCTCTAGCGCCCAAGTCCCCATCTTTCTCCATCTCCAAAAAGCATCCGACCATGTCCGGATCCGGAGGTCAAGGCAAACGGATGGTCTCCTCCGTCAAGGAGGAAGACATTACGAGCTTGAGCGGCAACCGGGTATTTGGGCGAAGGAAATGCACTGTCTTTCCAGCCCATGGGCAAGTCGTCCCCACGCCGAAGCCCAACGAGAGGGTGGTATTCATCCCTCATTTCCTCCGCGGGCTAGGGTTTCCACTCCACCCTTTCATCCGCGGGCTGATGTATTATTACGGGATAGACTTCCATGATCTATCCCCGAACTCTTTCCTCAACATCTCGGTGTTCATCGTCGTGTGTGAGGCCTTCCTCCGCATCCAACCCCACTTCGGGTTGTGGCTCAAAGTCTCCAACGTGAAGCCGAAGGTAGTGGACGACCAGCACCAGGAGTGCAGAGGAGCCATGGTGAGTAAGCTGGCCAATGTCTCCTGGCCAAAAGGCACTTTCGTGGAGGCTGTCAAGGAATGGCAAAAACAATGGTTCTACATCACAGAACCCCACGGCACAAACTGGGTTGCAGCTGCCGAATATAATTCCGGCGCTCCCATGCGACTCACCTCCTGGGCGACAAGAGCCCGAGGCTGGTGTTCGCCAGGGCAGGCTAATAGTGCTGGGACGCAGCGTTCAAAGCATGGTGGACAAGAATGTCAAACTTGTCGATGTAATCCAAGTGATGCTGGTTCGCCGGATCCTCCCTTGCCAAAGCCGAAAACACCCCCTTTGGGAGTTTAATCCGAGGAGGCAGCAAACCCTGGAGAGGCTCTTCGGAACGACTCATGAAGATGCCTAGAAGTTGCTCTTCAAGGGCGATGAGATACCGCCAGCCACGGATTCAGATTGTGGGCATGACATTAACCATCCTGCCAGCGAGGTAAGTTTCTATCGCGTCCTCTACTTATTTGCTTCAAGGAGGATATCTGAACTTTTACTATCATCGCCTCTTGAGAATGGATGGAAGGCAAAGCGGATCCAAAGGTCAGGGCTCCGCTACCAAGAACAGTCATTTCGCGTTTAGCAAAGATCTTTATGTCGGGCGCCTGACAGCATAGCCGTGAAGAAGGCCAAGGGAAGGCCAAGGGGTCCGGAGTGGCCCCCTGTCAGAAGAGTGCTTGACGCCGACGTCCGAAGACAAAACCTGCTCCTCCGCCGCCGAAGATGATGACGATGAGGAGAAGGAGGAGGAGGAGAACAACCCTCCCCCTGATGGGGGAAGGAAGAAGAGGGCGGCCTCCACGAGCCTGGAGACGGGGACGTCCAAGAAGGGGAAGGGCTCCTTCACGGACAAATCCGCGTGGGACGTCAACAATAGTCCGGAGCGACACCCCCGCACCAAGCCTCAAGCTGCTTCGTAAGTGTTATGACTCCGCATACCCATATGTCCAGCCTCTCCATTTCAATGTATTGACATGGCTACTTATGCTATTACAGTCCGGCCCACGACAACTCCCAGCGATCCTCATCAAGAGGTTCGTTGGACCAAAAGGAGATGGCCAGCGAGACACCGCCAGCCGCTTACTCTCCCAAGGCCAAAGGGGACGATGAGGCGCTCTCCCAACTGACCTTCCCAGGCCGGGGAGAGGCTCAAGAAGCACCCGAAGGCGAAGCCCCCGTCGCCAAACACCAGGGGGAACCAATCCCCCGGGATACTGGGGAGGAGGGTCGTACTCAGTTCGGCCCTCAATCGGACTTGATTCCGGGGACCGATACGGCTCTGGAATCCGGCATGCAACCTCCTTCGGAAGAAGGGGGTATGCCTATTCCACCGGTGACCCCTGTCCAACTAGGGGCACCAAATGATCTGCTGGAAGCGCTGCGAGGCACTTCCATTGTGGATGAGCATCGTGTTCTTATGGGAACGGTGATTGAAAGGGTTCAGTCTGCCAAGAGCGGACTAACCAAAGCCTGCAGCAGCCTGCTGACAGGTTTTGAGGTAAGCGACGCAAAAAAAGGGGAAATCCCCATATAGACAATAGCCCCTGAGACACTGTCCGGTGTTCGGAAAGAAAAGCCGGACAGAGGATCATTCCTTTATTGCAGGGAACTAACTAAATTTGTCCGGAATGCATATGCGAGCATCACGCTGGCCATGACCTCACATGTCAGCCAAGTCTTGAACTTAAGCGGAGGCCGGAGCAGGCCGAGGAGGAGCTCGGCCAGGTGAAGAGGCAGCTCTAGGAGAATTAAGGTATGTAATAACCCAAGAAGTATTCGGAAAGAGTAGGATGTTATTATTGACCGAAGTGTCTTGATATAAATAGGAGCAACGATCGAGGTCGAGGCCCTAAAAAAGGCCCTGGGCGAAGCCAAGGGGAAGGCCGTCAAGGAGCAGGCTGCCCGTAAGAAGCTCAAGGCCCGGGTCAACAAGGTCCAACAAGAGCTCCACGACGCGGTGAAGAAGTGTGAGACCTTGGAGCGTGACGCCCGGCCAAAGAGGCCGAACTCTCAAGGCCTCGTCGGGAGGCCGGAGACGGCCCGAAACGAGGCCTGTGGCGCCCAAGAGGTCCAGGAGGCGAGGAAGATTGCTGCTGGTAAGGCATTCTGTATGCAAAGCAGATATGCGAAGAGGAAGTATCTTTTACTAACCCGGATTCGGAGTTCTCCAGGGGCTTTTGCTGATTTGCCGCAAAGTGTGTCCGACGCCGCGGAGTTCTTCCGAGCCGAAGGAGGGAGCTCTATGGAGAAGCTATTCTGGTCACAATATCTTGCGCCAGAGCATCCCGTGCCCTTCACCGATCAGCTGAAACAGCTGCTGGAGCTGCATAGGGTGGCCGAACTAGCCATGAAGGATTTGATAATCCGGCTATGGCTAGCCGAAGCTATGCCCGGTAGCTACTTCGGACTCGTGAGGTGGAAGGTGGACGCCTGTCCTCGGCTGGATATCGACAAGCGATCGGCTTGTATTGAGGGTGCGCGTATGGCCTTCGCCCGTTGCAAGATGTGGTGGGCGAAGATGAATGCCGTCGAGCTGGCCCGGGGGCCGCCAGATGGCAAGGAGCACCGCACACCCGAGCGCTACTTCGCAGATGTCCTGGAGGGGTCTCGCATTGTAGCAGCGCAATGTGGGCAGGACATTATTTTTGAATGAATACATTCGCGTTGTCTTTGCCTTGTATGGTGAAACAAAGTGTGTTTGTATTATAATGATTGTTATGTTTTTAATTCTACCTCCTGTGCGGCCGTGTTTATATGGAATTCGAGGGTTGGCCAGTCGTCGACTTCTGCCCCCATGTAGGTAGTACGGAGGTGTTCGGGATGGAATCTAAACAATCTTGATCCAATTATATGGTCCTTGAAGGAGTTGTTTAGCGCAACGAACCAGGCAACCAGACTATTCGGCTTTAAAGCCCTCACTTAGCCATAGGAGTTCGACAATAAAAACATTGACGCGACCCCTAGTTTCCGAACTAGAGTGCTATAAGCGTCTGTTCGGAAATTGCCGATCCTTCGCGCAACACGGAAGAAATCTCCAACGATTTGTAACCTCCGAATAGCTGACCGGCTCTCGCTGCATCATGACAATCAGTTTTCGGCTTTCTCTACTGAGGTGCTCCTTTGGATAAACCAGGGCACAATCGCAGTAGTTCTCCCTTTACTACCTTAGCCGATATAGCGGGCGTAAGGTAGCAAGCACCGAGCCGGGCAACCCAACTATTGACCAAAGACATGATTCAGAGCCAATGCATATAATGCTAAATTCGGGGTGCCAAACTATACTATAAAAGTGTTCGGACTTTGTTGCCGTATTGTGGGGCGCCTGGGAGCCCCTGGCAAATATGAAACGTACCAAAGTGTACAGGTGCTAGAAGATATGTTATTTAAAGGAAAACAGAAAGAAAGCAGAGGTAATATCTTGGGCCCTTAAACTTGAGCCACGAACTGTTTCCATTATAATTGGGTTAATGCGTCAAAGCGCATTAATACAAATAGTGCAATAGGCAATCTGGCTATTTAACATGCCATGACCAAGGGCGAGCTGCGTGTGGGTCCTGGCAACAGGTAGAGTGGTCGCTGAATTGACCTCTAGAGCTTCCCATATACGTCTGTGCTTCTTGCCATCCTGGTGTTTTTATCCTTTGACAGGGTCAGTGGTCGGGCCATCGAAGAAGGCCTATGTAAAATAAACCTGGAAAAGGAAAAAGGAAATATTGATAGTATATGTCTGTCTGGGATCGGTCGAGCCGAACTGTGGACCACAAGCTAGTTGTGCCTCCATCGATTCCCATGGGATTTCTAGTGCGTAATTATGTACGCGTGGTACAAATGCCCCTTTGCTGATCGGAAATTTGGGGCGGAGGCCAAATTGCTAATCGAGCTCTTGACGAGCCGGCTGTCTGTTGCAGCGTAGTCCGGACCTTCTTAACGGTGTCCAGGGGATCGGCAGCCGGATTACGGTTCTGCTTGAGAAGGCAATTATGTACTTCTGCTGCTAGGGCGGCGGTGTGCTCCTCTGTACGGAGGGGGCGTTCCGTATTTCCGTTGACCGTGATGACGCCGCGTGGACCGGGCATCTTGAGCTTAAGATAGGCATAGTGTGGCACTGCATTGAATTGAGCGAACACGGTTCGTCCGAGCAGTGCGTGATAGCCGCTGCGAAAGGGGACGATGTCGAAGATTAATTCCTCGCTTCGGAAATTGTCCGGAGACCCGAAGACAACTTCTAATGTGATTGCGCCTGTGCAGCGAGCCTCGACACCTGGTATGACTCCTTTGAAGGTAGTCTTTGTGGGCTTGATCCGTGATGGATTGATGCCAATTTTTTGCATTGTATCCTGATATAGCAGGTTTAGGATGCTACCTCCGTCCATAAGGACGCGTGTCAGGTGAAATCCATCGATGATTGGGTCGAGGACTAGTTCGGCTAAACCTCCATGACAGATACTGATCGGGTGGTCCCGACGATCAAAGGTGATCGGAAATGACGACCATGGATTGAATTTTGGGGCGACTGGCTCTATCTCATAGACGTCCCTTAGTGCGCGTTACGCTTCCCTTTTGAGGATGTGTGTAACATATATCATGTTTACTATTTTCACTTGAGGGGGGAACTTCTTCTGTCCCCCTGTGTTCGGTTGTCGGGGATCCTCCTCGTCGTCATTTTCCCTGTTCTCAGCGTTTTCCCTGTTCTCAGCGTTTAATTTGCCTGCCTATTTAAAAACCCAACAGTCTCTGTTGGTATGATTGGCTGGTTTTTCCGGGGTGCCATGTATCTGGCACGGGCGATCGAGTATGCGATCCAGGCTGGATGGTCCCTGATTGTTTCTCTTGTATGGTTTCTTCCGCTGGTTGGACTTGGAGCCACTGAATTCGGTGTTGACTGTAGTGTCGTCGGTATTGTCACCATTGCATCGGTGTTTGTGTCTGTTACGTCAGAGCTTGCCGTTGTTGCTCTTAACCTCGGAGGGGCCTGCCTCGCTAGCTGTGTTTTTGCTGCGAGCCAACCAACTATCCTCACCCGCGCAAAAGCGGGTCATGAGTGCCGTGAGGGCTGCCATAGATTTTGGCTTTTCTTGGCCGAGGTGGCGGGCGAGCCATTCATCGCGGATGCTATGTTTAAAGGCCGATAAGGCTTCGGCATCCGGACAGTCCACGATCTGGTTCTTTTTAGTTAGGAACCTAGTCCAGAACTTCCTGGCTGACTCCCGGGGCTGTTGAACTATGTGACTTAAGTCATCGGCGTCTGGCGGCCGAACATATGTACCTTGGAAGTTGTCGAGAAAAGCTTCTTCCAGGTCCTCCCAGCTGCCAATAGAATTCTCGGGTAGGTATTTTAGCCAAAGGTGTCGGGCTGGCCCTTTAAGTTTTAGTGGGAGGTATTTGATGGCATGAAGATCATCCCCGCGGGCCATGTGGATGTGGAGAATAAAATCCTCGATCCATACCGCGGGATCGGTTGTTCCATCGTATGATTCGATGTTTGCGAGTTTAAACCTTACGGGAATTCGTGGTCCATTACTTCGTCGATTGAAGCAAAGAGGGTGTCTTGGCGCCTCTATATCGGGCTGCATCGCGACGTAGCTCTGATGGAGTCCGTCTGCGGTTTCGGCTCGGGCGTGACTAGGTTTGTCACGCCCGAATAGATCAGTTGTCCCAGCGTTAAAAGGCACGTCCTCGCGATCCATAGATCGATCTTGTATGTTCCGCTCTACTGTCCAGGTCTTGGCGGAGGTCATATGTATCGCCCCGAGCTGTCTTATCCCTGCCTTTACGGTGGGGTGGGATAGTCTGGTTTTCGGCTCGGGTTGCAGTTTTATCCCGACCGCGCGGTGGTCAATCGGCCCGCGTTCGTGATCTTTGGTCTTGAGGCTGGCGCCTCATCATCGAGCTGAGGTAGTAATATGCGCTTTGGGTAACTTTTGGCTGGGCGTTTAAGGCCGTATTCCTCAGCTGCCAGGACATCGGTCCATCTGTCATTGAGCAGGTCTTGATCAGCTTGAAGCTGCTGCTGCTTCTTTTTCAGGCTCCTCGCAGTGGCTATTAGCTGAAGCTTAAAGCACTCCTGCTCCAGGGGATCCTCAGGCACGATGAAGCTTCGTTGCCGAGGCTCACCTCCTCCTCGGAGGGCGGACGGTAACTACCATCCTCCGAGTCTTCTTCTATGGCCTGATTCCTGATTGTCTCGTTCGACAGTTTGTTCATCGGGTTCTTCTGTGTCTTCGGCCAGTGCCGGTGATGCTATCCCTGCTGCGTCGGGATTTAGAGCGGCGCCACTGACGCCGGCGCGTTAGTTGTGTTTTAGGAGGGTCCTCCTTTGCTGGGTTTTCCTTGTCATCGCCGCTATTATTTTTCGGCGTATCTACCATGTAGACGTCATAAGAGGAAGTTGCCGTCCATCGTCCGGTGAACGGCGCGTTTTGGGCCTCCTCGTCTCTGGCATCGTCGTCCATACCGTCGATGTCTTTGGAGTCATAGTCAAGCATGTCGGTTAAGTCTTCGACAGTGGCTATGAAGTGGGTGGTGGGTGGGAGGCAAAATTCTCCCCCATCATCAGCCTCCAGCTCGAACCGGACATAATTCGGCTGTGAGTCCCCCATGTAGGATCGAAAGTATGTCTAGAGGGGGGTGATTAGACTACTTGACCAATTAAAAACTTATCCTTTTGCCAATTTTAGTCTTTGGCAGATTTTAGCTATCTTAGCACAAGTCAAGCAATCTTAACACAATTCAAGCAAGCATGCAAACAGTATATGAGCAGCGGAAAGTAAAGCATGCAACTTGCAAGAATGTAAAGGGAAGGGTTTGGAGAATTCAAAGCGCAATTGGAGACACGGATGTTTTTGTCGTGGTTCCGATAGGTGGTGCTATCGTACATCCACGTTGATGGAGACTTCAACCCACGAAGGGTAGCAGTTACCTTGAGTCCACGGAGGGCTCCACCCACGAAGGGTCCACGAAGAAGCAACCTTGTCTATCCCACCATGGCCGTCGCCCACGAAGGACTTGCCTCACTAGCGGTAGATCTTCACGCAGTAAGCGATCTCCTTGCCCTTACAAAATCCTTGGTTCAACTCCACAATCTTGCTCGGAGGCTCCCAAGTGACACCTAGCCAATCTAGGAGACACCACTCTCAAGAAGTAACAAATGGTGTGTTGATGATGAACTCCTTGCTCTTGTGCTTCAAATGATAGTCTCCCCAACACTCAACTCTCTCTCACAGGATTTGGATTTGGTGGAAAGAAGATTTGAGTGGAAAGCAACTTGGGGAAGGCTAGAGATCAAGATTCATATGGTAGGAATGGAATATCTTGGCCTCAACACATGTGTAGGTGGTTCCTTTTCAGAAACAGCAAGTTGGAAGTGTAGGCTTGTTTTGATGGCTCTCTCCACGAATGAAGAGGAGGTGGAGGGGTATTTATAGCCTCCACACAAAATCTAACCGTTACACACAACTTGCCAAACTCGGTGGGACCGAATTCATAAACTCGGTCGGACCGATTCAGCAAATCTAGTGACCGTTACGATTTTCGGTGGGACTGACATGCAACTCGGTAGGACCGATATGGTTATGGTTAGGGCATAACGTAATTTCGTTGAGACCGATTACACAAACTCGGTGAGACCGATTTTGGTAATAAGCTAACCAGAGAGTTGGTCAGGTAAACTCGGTGGGACCGATTCGCTCTTTTCGGTGAGACTGAAATGTTACGAAGGAAGCGAGAGAGTTTACATTGCAATCTCGGTGGGACCGATCGCTCATCTCGGTAGGACCGAAATGTTCTGAAGGGAAGCAGAGAGATTACAATCCCATCTCGGTGAGATAGAGATCCCTATCGGTGAGACCGATTTGCCTAGGGTTTGTGGCGATGGCTATGACATCCCCGAACTTCGGTGGCGGGTAGAAAGAATCGGTAGGGCCGAGTTTGACTTTGGGTTTAGGTCATATGTGGATATGAGAAGGTAGCCGAGGGTTTTGGAGCATATCACTAAGCCTTTGTGGAGCAAGAAACTCGTTAAGCAACACCTCATCCCTCCTTGATAGTATTGGCTTTTCCTATAGACTCAATGTGATCTTGGATCACTAAAATATAAAATGTAGAGTCTTGAGCTTTTGAGCTTGAGCCAATCCTTTTATCCTTAGCAATTTGAGGGATCCACTTTTCTCATCCATGCCATGCCATCCATTGTGCTTTTCCTGAAATATTCATCTTGGAATGATGTTAGCTCAATGAGCTATATGTTGTTAGGAATTACCAAAACCACCTAGGGATAGTTGCACTTTCAATCCCCCCTTTTTGGTAATTGATGACAACATATAGATCAAAGCTTTGACAAATGATAATAAGAGTGAAAAACATTGTCGCTTTGAGAAGTATGTGATAAGCAAGAGCTCCCCCTAAATTTGTGCATAGTTTAAGATTTGCTTTGGACTGCAAATGCACAAGGAGTTAGGCTCATGGGTAACTCTTCCATGTCACATACATCTTGGTGGAGTGCTCAAAATGATAATGATTAAATACATGCACTCATAACCAAGCAAAATGAATGATCATATAGGGATAAAAAGGATGATGTCATCCAACAAGCATAACTGTAGCATATGATCAAACACATGATCATCCAGGTATCACACAGACATAATGATCTCAAACAAGCAAATAAAGTTCAACCACTAAAGCAAGAGAGAACAAAAAGCAACACTCTTTCTCGAAGCCTATGATCTATACATTTTTCTCCCCTTTGGCAACAAGTTACCAAAAGTTCATAGAAAATGCATAGCACTAAATGCGACTCTCGGGCTTGATCTTCGTGTGGTGGTGTAGACAGGACGCCAAGGACGAAAAGCGTCTGTTGATGTAGATGGAGGCTGGTGCAGATGGGTCTTTGGAGCTGGTGGCCTGAAAGGCATGTGTGGTGAAGATGAAGTGGCTCGTATCATCCATTGCACTGCGTTGATCTGTGAGCTCTAGGCACTCTGGCGAATGCATTTGTGGTTGTCTTGTCTTTCCTCTCCTGCATGTCATCCTGAAGCTGCTCAACAACAGACTGGATCTCAGTTACCTTTATATCCATGTCATAGGACTTCTGCTCCATGATCCTCTCCAAGCTCTCCTGGTTTCGAGTCAAGGTGGCCAGCCCCTTCTCAATCCTTAGAGTGGATGCAATCAAGTAGTCAAGTTGATCTTGTTTGCTCTTCAGAAGGAACTGGGATGCCTCTTCCATTGTTGGCATTTTGGCAGCCTTCTCTGCCCTTGCCTTCTCCTTTTTAGCTTGTTCTTGCACTAAGGATGGTTCATCTTCATCCATAACCACTTGGTTGTCCTCGAAGTCTGGATAGATAGGCATGTGCTCCTTATCCAACAGATATGTGCCTGTGCCCATCTTGGAGTTTATCAGCTCCTGGATCTGTGGGGTATATCCACAACTTCTTTTCTCGGTCGTGATTTGTCCTTTTGATAGTCTCTCAACTATAAGGCTCATGGCCTTGAACTTCGTGGCGCATCAAATATATGTAGCAAGTTTATTGCATGGCCTCACGATCATTACATGATCACCGGACTTGAGCAAGAGAGTGTGCTGAGGATCCAATTGATTGTAGGCGCACCTCCACGACAAGTGTTTCAGCGATCCAAAGCTGGTGAGTCTCAAGATCTACTTCAGGAATCTCTTTGTACATACGTGCCATAGTGTTATGATCCATCTTTTTCTTGGCATAGACATCCAAGTCATCCTCTTCCTCTTTAGGTGCATTGATCACATTGGCCCATTACTCAATAATTGATTGGTACCTTCTACCTTCAGACATCCATACTATCCTGCCATCTGGATAGAAGTGGGCTGTGGAGTAGAATTGCATTATGAGCTCCTCATTCCACTTTGTGAGCTTCTGCCCAACAAAGTCTTGTAACTCCACAAGCTTTGAAACTGCCATACACACCAGGATAGTGTTCCTCATTCTCCTTTATGTAGGTCCAAATCGACCCACCTCATATCACACACTATAGGCTTCTTGTCCAACAAGATTGTCTCATAGAAGTCCTGTTGTTGCTTTGTGTGGAACACGTAATCAACCAGCATCCTTCTTCAGTGGCATATGGATCTCGACTCTCTCCAGAGCCTCAACCACGAGTCTCTCCCCGATCTTCATGTTCTCAGCCACAGGATGAGCATCATTGTGGTCTGGAATCTTTGGCTTCAACTTTCTCAGGATTTGCTCTTCATCATCTTCTTCTTCAGCAACAGTCTCAGGCACTGGGGCCTTGTTCTTCTCAGCAGCAGATATGTTCCTGGTATTCCTCTTTGGTGCAATCTTTGGTTTGGAGGCAGCTTTGGGTGCTTCTTTGGGCTTTGATGATGCAGCCCCTGACTTAATAGCATCACCCATAAGCTTCTGAGCCTTGGGTGCTGGTGCAGCAACCTCTTCTTCTTCCTCCTCTTCCATCATGGAAGGTTTTCCAATAACTCTGGCCATGGTCTTCTTGACCCTTTCCGGCCTTTTCTTCCCTTCTGCGTGACCTCTTTGGGTTGGGATTCCAAAGATGCTTGAGTGGAGGCTCTGGCTTTAGACATGGGTTGTCTTCCTGCTGGCCTTTTGGTCTTCAGACCTGGCTTAACTGCAGCTGAGCTATACTTCTTATTGAGCACCTTTTTCTTGGAAATGGCCTCATCCTCTACTGCCACATAATCTTCATCCTCATATTCTGAGGTTCTCTTCTTCCTTGTCCTGGTGGCAGCTTTGGGCAAGTTGCTTGGGGTGCTTCTGCTACCCTCATCTGGGCTGCTAGAGGGACTAGTGCCCTCACTCATCTGAATCTGCTCCTCGACTTGTTCAGCTGTCACTCTGATCGGACATGTACATGTCGCAAAACCTTATTGCAGACCACTGTGAATAGATATAGATGAGATAGAGTGGATGAGCATCACAAAATCTGAGAGATTTTTGCAAAAGAATGAGTCAAAAACATAGTTTAAGTTTTCCACAGAAAGCATTTCGGATCAACCGATTTGCAAACTCGGTGATACCGAAGCAGCTTTTGGAATCTAAACAAGTGAAATCGGTCAGACCGAGTCACAGTTCGGTGGCACCGAGACTGCTAGGGTTCAACAAAGTCCTGAACTCGGTCACACCGATTTGCAATTCTCAGTCGGGCAAGAGAACCAAATGTGCAATGGCCTTGGCGAATCGGTGGAACCGAAGTTACGCAACTCGGTGGGTCCGAGATGGTTTCGGCGAAAACCTATCCCTAAATTTTCAATTCATCTCTAATCTACGGAGTGTTTTGACTAGATAGAGTCGTTTGAATAGTGGCAAGAATCATGATGAACACAAAGTAATAGGAATCGGACGGGGGTAGCACAGTGATAGAGTACATAACCAAGATCGGCGATGAACTGCGCTTCTGGCGGCAACGGCGAGGATGAATTCCATTGACGGCGGCAGAGACCAGCGACAGGAGGCGGCGGCATTTAGGAGGACGATCCAGACCACGGAGGCGAGCGAGCTATGCGCGGGCGAAGGGGTTTGAGAAAGTTTCAAATTTTGCCCGTGAGTATATATAGCCCGACCACATCGGTGCGGAAGTCGAATTTCTTCGATTGCACCGAGATGCATAACTATCAACAGTTATAGCAACTCGGTGTGACCGAAAAGTTGAAATCGGTTGCACCAAGATTGAAAACCTAGATCGACTTAGTGATCTCGGTATGACCAAAATGGAGGAATCGGTCGAATCAAAGCGCACAAAGAAGTTTTGGAAGTTTAAGTCTATGATTTAATCGGGGACTCGAAAGTGCTCCTCACACAGAGTGGTTCGAATCTGACTTGATAAAATTTTGTGATGTAGCATGAATAGAGTTTGAGACGAGAAGAGCATAGATATCTAGAAAGGTTCTCAGGCATTCTTGTTCATCCACTTGGCCAAAGAAAAAGAAACCAATCAATCAAAACCACAAGTGGATGTCCTTGAATGAGTAAAATATGCAACCAACATGCTCACACAATAAAATGACAAATGAAATATGTGACAAAGCATGCACAAACAATTCTAGCATCTATCAAAAAATTGGCGATGACTAGGTCATCTATATATGAGTATATTGACTTAGGAGTCAAATGAGAACATTTTATCATAGGTCATACTCATCGTTTAAGCTCAAGTGGGGTTACCACTTCTACATAATGCATTGTTGTGTTCACACCATTAGAGTTGCTTTAGCTCAATTCTTTAGAGTAAAGCTCCCCCTAGATGTGAGATCCCTCCTTAGAGGGATGAATTAACCTTGGGTTTTGTCGATGATGACTTCATGTAGGTGTTGAAGATGTGGATGCTCAATGTTGATGAAGATCATTTGGAGCAATCCTTTTGGAGTGAGTTGCACTTTCAATACCTACACGGGTTAGTCCCACAAGGAACAAATAAGGATATCCATAGACATAGAGTGATGCACACATAAGATGATCTCTATGAAAGCATTAGGTTACCTTGTCCCTTGTCTTACCAACAAGAGGGTTTGTGACTCCTTGAACTAGTGCAAGATGTGGAAGTTGATTGCACTCGTTGTTTGCCAAGATAATATGAGTGAAATATGTTGGCAGAGTCACGCTCAAGAACTCTCTAGTTCTTCTTATTCGGGATCCACATCATCTTGATGGGAATCCTTGGAGTTGTAGTCGTACTTGATGAAGTAGAACTTGTCGTAGTCTTGGGAACCCACTTGACCAAGGCCTTAGGAGTTTCTTCAAATGCATCAATCTTCTCTTGAAGCTTGTCCTTTCCTTTTTGCTTGTGGTCTTGTGGTTGAAGATCATCTTGAGCTTGTGTCCCTTTGAAGGAAGTAGGATCATACTTCTCTTGTTGAGGAACAAACTTCGTCTTGGGATATTGATCTTCTTCCCACTCAACTCCATTGGCATTGAACTTTCGTTCAAAACCAACACCTTGATTCTTCCTGCCTTCCTTGCTTGCGTATAATTTCCTCAAATTGCTTACTCCGGCAAGGCTCTTGTAAACACCTTTCTCTATAATTCCCTTCAATAAGCTATTTTCTTGCTCAAGTGTAACTTGGCTAAGAGAATCATTAGTGGAATCAAGAGAACTACTAGAAGCAACAACATTTGATTTAGCATGATTATTGTTACTACTAGAGGAAGAATCCTTCTTGTTTTTGTTAGTGGACTTGACTTGAGGCATGTAAGTAGATAAGAGTAAACGCTTGGCAATGTAAGAAGAACTTTTCTTACGAAGATCATCATTGATTGCCTTTAAGAACTCATGCTCTTGCTCAAGATTGAGCTTTTCAAAGCGTAACTTCTCATGAGTCCTTAAAAGTTCTCGATGATCTTCTAAGATAGTTTCATGAGCTAACTTAAGAGTGTTTACTTCTTTAGTTAGAAGCTCAATCTTCTCCTTATCATTGGCATTCGTTTTATCTTGATTAGCATGATTAATTGACGTTTCATCATAGTATTCATCACTAGAGTTGTCAACAAGTAAATCATCATCACCTAGCAAGTCATCTTCATCACTATTGAAATCAACATACTCGGGGTGTGTTACCTTTGGGCCTTTGGCCATGAATCATCTTCCAATTCCTTCATTTGGTGAATCAAATATGTCGTAGGAGTTGGTTGACACAAGTGCTAGACCCGCAACACCTTCATCTTGAGTATATTCGGAGTCGGAGTGATAACTTCTCTCGGAGTGATTGTCGGAGTCGGAGCCGGATACCCATTCACCAACATGAGCTTGATGTCTTCGTTTTGTGTAGCTCCTTGATGACTTGTCCTTCCTTTCCGAATTCTTGCTTCTCCGTGAGGGTCTTCGTTCATAACGATCATCTCTACTCCTTCTTTCTCTTGGTGGTGATTCTTCTCTTCTACTTCTTCTTTTGGAGAATCTTCTCTTCTTTTGTAGGTGTCGTGCACTCATTGGAATAGTGTCCGGTCTTCCACAATTATAGCAATTACGCTCCCGACTAGAAGATCTTTTTGTCATTGTAGGACCTTGACTTGGAGCTTCTCTCTTTGCTTCTACTCTTGTAGAATTTGTTGAAGTGCTTCACCATTAAGCTCAATTCTTCATTGAAGGTTTGTTTCTCACTTGATGATGTGGGGGCTTCACATGAGGCTTTGTAAGCACCACTTGACTTGTTGTGAAGTTCCTCCTTATCCTTGAGTGACATCTCATGAGCAACAATTCTTCCAATGACTTCCGTTGGCTTGAGATCTTTGTAATTGGGCATCATTTGGATCAATGTGCACACGGTATCATATTTTCCATCCAAAGCTCTTAGGATCTTCTTGATGATGAATTTGTCGGTCATCTCTTCACTTCTTAAGCCAAGCAATCTCATTTGTGATAAGAGCAAGCCTAGAGTACATTTCTAAATACACCTTCACCATCCTTCATTTTGAACTTGTCAAGTTGACTTTGGAGCACATCCAACTTGGATTCCTTGACGGAGGTCGGTACCTTCATGCATAGCAATCAAAGTATCCCAAATTTCCTTTGCATTCTCAAGACGGCTGATTTTGTTGAATTCTTGAGGCACAATCCGTTGAAGAGGATATCGCAAGCTTGAGCATTGTATTGCAAAGATCTTCAACTCTTCCGCACTAGCTTCACGGTTGGTTCTCTCCCATCAAAGAATTCACCTTGCAAGCCAATACACACAATAGCCCAAACAGCGAGGTTATGTCCAAGAATATGCATTTTCATCTTATGCTTCCAACTAGCAAAATTAGTACCATCAAAGTAAGGACTTCTATGGTGATAATTTCCTCGCTAGACGGCAAACTCTCCTAGGTTGTGAAACCAAGGCTATGACCACCAAAAGCTATGGAAATCAAAGCAAATGGAGACCAAAGCTCTGATACCACTTGTAGGATCAAAAGTATGTCTAGAGGGGGGGTGGTTAGACTACTTGACCAATTAAAAACTTATCCTTTTCCCAATTTTAGTCTTTGGCAGATTTTAGCTATCTTAGCACAAGTCAAGCAATCTTAACACGATTCAAGCAAGCATACAAAGAGTATATGAGCAGCGGAAAGTAAAGCATGCAACTTGCAAGAATGTAAAGGGAAGGGTTTGGAGCATTCAAACGCAATTGGAGACACGGATGTTTTTGTCATGGTTCGGATAGGTGGTGCTATCGTACATCCACGTTGATGGGGACTTCAACCCACGAAGGGTAACAATTCTTGTGAGTCCACTTGGGAGGGCTCCACCCACGAAGGGTCCACAAAGAAGCAACCTTGTCTATCCCACCATGGCCGTCGCCCACGAAGGACTTGCCTCACTAGCGATAGATCTTCACGAAGTAGGCGATCTCCTTGCCCTTACAAACTCCTTGGTTCAACTCCACAATCTTGCTCTGGAGGCTCCCAAGTGACACCTAGCCAATCTAGGAGACACCACTCTCCAAGAAGTAACAAATGGTGTGTTGATGATGAACTCCTTGCTCTTGTGCTTCAAATGATAGTCTCTCCAACACTCAACTCTCTCTCACAGGATTTGGATTTGGTGGAAAGAAGATTCGAGTGGAAAGCAACTCGGGGAAGGCTAGAGATCAAGATTCATATGGTAGGAATGGAATATCTTGGCCTCAACACATGAGTAAGTGGTTCCTTCTCGTAAATGTAAAGCAAGTTGGAAGTGTAGATTTGTTCTGATGGCTCTCTCCATGAATGAAGAGGAGGTGGAGGGGTATTTATAGCCTCCACACAAAATCTAACCATTACACACAACTTGCCAAACTCGGTAGGACCGAATTGATAAACTCGGTCGGACCGATTTAGCAAATCTAGTGACCGTTAGGATTTTCTTGGGACCGACATGCAACTCGGTAGGACCGAGATGGTAGGGTTAGGGCATAACGTAATCTCGGTGAGACCGATTACACAAACTCGGTGAGACCGATTTTGGTAATAAGCTAACCAGAGAGTTGGTCAGGTAAACTCGGAGGGACCGATTCGCTCTTTTCGGTGAGACCGAAATGTTACGAAAGGGAAACAGAGAGTTTACATTGCAATCTCGGTGGGACCGATTGCTCATCTCGGTTGGACCGAAACGTTACGAAGGGAAACAGAGAGATTACAATCCCATCTCGGTGAGACCGAGATCCCTATCGGTGAGACCGATTTACCTAGGGTTTGTGGCAGGGGCTATGACATCCGAACTCGATGGCGCCGGGTAGAAAGAATCGGTGGGGCCGAGTTTGACTTTGGGTTTAGGTCATATGTGGATACGAGAAAGTAGTTGAGGGTTTTTGGAGCATATCACTAAGCACTGTGGAGCATGAAACTCATTAAGCAACACCTCATCCCTCCTTGATAGTATTGGCCTTTCCTATAGAATCAATGTGATCTTGGACCACTAAAATATAAAATGTAGAGTCTTGAGCTTTTGAGCTTGAGCCAATCCTTTTATCCTTAGCAATTTGAGGGATCCACTTTTCTCATCCATGCCATGCCATCCATTGAGCTTTTCCTGAAATATTCATCTTGGAATGATGTTAGCTCAATGAGCTATATGTTGTTAGGAATTACCAAAACCACCTAGGGATAGTTGCACTTTCACCCCGCCAAGGACAAATTTCTTAACGAATTTAGCACATCGCCCAAGGGCGAATGCTGGAAGATGTCTGTGGTGCTAAACTCAAAGATCGATAAGCGATCCAGTTCGGTGTCCGCGGATGCACATGGCTCGGAATTTATGACCAGATACGAGTCCGGAGTTGCAAAGACGTCGTGTGACTTTAGGTCTATGTTTGGATCCAACACCGTGGAATCTGCGGCCTCCGCGGTGGGGTTGAGCCTCCCGTCCTTGGACGGTGCAAGATGCTCTGGATCTATGGCCAGAGCAGTTACAGGAGCAATCTCCTGGATGCGGCCCAATGACAGATTTAGGTCATGTTCATCGGGATGACTTGGAGCGGTCGCCGCGGTCTCGAGTCCGGCAAAGATCAAATCTCCACGGATGTCCGCGACGTAATTCAAGCTCCCAAATCTGACCTGATGGCCAGGGGCGTAGCTGTCGATCTGCTCCAGGCCAAGCGAAGTTGGCCCATGATCTGGCCATGACGCTAAGATCTGTCCGGGGAGGAAGGTTTCCCCTTGGAAGGCATTATTGTTGACGATTGAAGGGGACATCGAACCTTTCATCGACGGCACAGTGGAACTCTCAATGAAAGCACCAATGTCGGTGTCAAAATCGGCGGATCTCGGGTAGGGGGTCCCGAACTGTGCGTCTAAGGTCGATGGTAACAGGAGACAGGGGACACGATGTTGACCCAGGTTCAGGCCCTCTCTACGGAGGTAATACCCTGCTTCCTTATTGATTGATCTTGATGAATAGGGGTATTACAAGAGTTGATCTACCACGAGATCGTAATAGCTAAACCCTAGAAGTCTAGCCTGTATGACTATGGTAATGAGTATCTGTCCTTTCCAGACTAAGTCCTCCGGTTTATATAGGCACCGGCAAGATCTAGGGTTACACAAGGTCGGTTACAAAGGAAAAGAATCTACATATTGATTGCCAAGCTTGCCTTCCACGCCAAGGAGAGTCCCATCCGGACACGGGTGCAGTCTTCAGTCTTCGTATCTTCACAGCCCATCAGTCCGGCCCATGGCTAACAGGCCGGACGCCCGAGGACCCCTTAGTCCAGGACTCCCTCACTCCTAGCCAATAAAAAAGGGGACGTGTGGCCGCACGTAATTGGTAAGTAGAACGCCCACGGTTTCAATAATACTTGTGTTTCCGATTTGTAACATGACAGCAGTTGTTCCAAAATGACTTTGTTGATTGTTAATGTGTGCGCCTTCGCAAATCGGACAGAAAAATTACCACATCATGTTGGTGCCATGTCATGACACCATGCCAAGTTTCATGATTTTCAGGCGTGTTTTGGAATTACTGGAATTAAAAAACCAAGTCTCTCAATCTTTTCGGCCGAGCCACGACGCCGAGATGTTTGAATTTCAGTCCCATCTCTTGCATGGGACCTAGAAATTCACCCAAGGACACAATGTGATTTTTCAAACAACTTTGGTGCACTGGAGCCTGTGCTTGTAGTTCAAATTTGAATTATTCACATTAAATGTGCAGAAACTCAATTAATGTATAAAAAAGGTCAAACGAACCTGGAATAATTCCAAATTTTAGCATGATACTTCTATTTGGTCTAATCTGCCAGTGTAAAAAAATTAAGGCGTGAGAAGGCGGTGTACATATGTCGTTTCGCACACGGAGGTTGCACGTTCCCTCTCGGAACCACAAGCCTTCTTGAGGGAAGCTCCGGTTTGCAAGAAGCTTACACCAAAGCTTGTCCCAATTCGGCCAAAAAAATTACCGCAGCATGTTGGTGCCATGTCATGACACCATGCCAAGTTTAATGATTTTCAGGCGTGTTTTGGATTTATAGGAATTAAAAAACCATGTTTCTCAATCTTTCCGGCCGAGCCACGATGCCCAGATGTTTGAATTTCACTCCCATCTCTTGCATGGGACCTAGAAATTCACCCAAGGACACACATGTGATTTTTCAAACAACTTTGGAACACTGGAGCCTGTGCTTGTAGTTCAAATTTGAATTATGCACATTAAATGCGCATAAACTCAATTAATGCATAAAAAAGGCCAAAAGAACCCGGAATAATTCCAAAATTTAGCACGGTACTTCTATTTGGTCTAATATGCCTGCGTAAAAAAATTAAGGCGGAGAAAGGCGTTACGCATTATGTCGTTTCGCACCACGTAGGTGACACGTTCCCTCTCGGAACCACGAGCCTTCTTGAGGGAAGCTCCGGTTTGCAAGAAGCTAACACCAAAGCTTGTCCCAATTCGGCCAAAAAAATTACCGCAGCATGTTGGTGCCATGTCATGACACCATGTCAAGTTTCATGATTTTCAGGCATGTTTTGGATTTACTAGAATTTAAAAACCAAGTTTCTCAATCTTTTCGGCCGAGCCACGACGCCCAGATGTTTGGATTTCACTCCCATCTCTTGCATGGGACCTACAAATTCACCCAAGGACACAAATGTGATTTTTCAAACAACTTTGGTGCCTTTGGAGCCTGTGCTTGTAGTTCAAATTTGAATTATGCACATTAAATGCCCAGAAACTCAATTAATGCATAAAAATGCCAAACGAACCCGGAATAATTCCAAATTTAAACATGACACTCATGTACTAGTTGCATGTTCACTGTACCTAAATTTTCTAGCAATTCAAACACCATCCTTTCCCTTCGTAACACCATTTTGTCTTTCAAAACATAATGAAAAAATCAGGTATACCACAAACAGTTTACTAGAAAGAATCGTGTGGGATGCGATATAAAATATCTTGGTGCACCGTCTTGTCTCGCTTACGAGGAAAATTAAATGATTTCTGATCCACCTGCCGCTTGAACCCCCACTTGCGCGGGTTTCTCAAGGCACCGAGCAGCAAAATTTTTGGCAACCATGGAAATATCTATCTCCTCGCCCCTCCCTCCTACCAAAAGCCACATTTCCACTGCTCCTCCTTGGCTTTCCAAGTTCAAACCTTCATGCTGCTTCTTGGCTGCTCGGCCTCTCCTCGGCTGACCCTTCTTCTTGGCGCCGCCTCCTCGCCCGGCTACCCTTCTTCTTGCAGTGCCGCCTCCTCGCCGGCGACCCTTCTTCTTCTTGGTGCCGCCCTTACGCCCGGTGACCCTTCCTCTTCTTCTTAGCGGTCTCCTACTTGTTGACCCTTCTTCTTCATGTTGCGCGGCCTCGACGATATGGTCAGGTAATCCACACCCCACCCACACCATCCTCCTCCTTTCCCGTCCCACATGCCCGACCTACGGAGCGACACCTTCCACCGAAATCACTGCCCCCTCCTCCAATTCAGCGCCGACCACATCCATTTTACACGCAGTATAACATGGAGCTGAGTAGCATGCGGCCGCATGCACGAACGAGGTCGCTATGGCTGCCATGCGTGTCGACCGCCAGATCTTGGAGGAGCACCTCGTCTTCGAGGCCACCATCGACACCGCCACGCGGTTGTCTACTTTAAAATACAGTTCGTGATGTTTTCTCGAGGCCACCGCTAGTGCCTTCTAGTGATTTGTCCTATGTAATGTTAATATGCAATCTGATGTTCAGTTAACAGTTTGGTCGCTTAAAATGTAATGTTCAGTTAACACTTTGGTCCAACAATTGCTACATTTTGTAATCTTTGTTCTCAAGCATTCTTTTGTTTTGTTAACTGTCTTATCTTCTAGTACATGTTTCTATTCTGCAATGTCGTGCTCGATTAACTATTTTGGTTCATTTGGTCCGCTTGTCCATTTAACTGTTCGGTTTAGTTCTGCAATTTGATTTTCATTTGCTATGGGTACAATTTTGTATTGTTATGCATCTGACACCAATCGAATTTGGCTGTACTCAATACATATTCTACTGATAGCATGGCAACTCTCAGTTAACCTGATCAAGATCTTCCTTATGTGTGTTGCAGGGAAACAATGGGAGACACTGCGGTTTACCATCGAAGTTTGTTCAAGCAGGGTCCTTTGGCTAATATCACATTATTGTGCAGTTGTAGGAATCATTCTAATATTTAGGTTTCTTACAATTTGGTCTTGCACATGTAGGTCCTATTTGTCAGAGGCTTAGACCCAATTATTCGACCCATTTTGCATATGGGGAAATGAGATGTCCATGAATATTAGTCAAGTCAAGAAACTCAGAAAGATTGTTAGGATGAAGAAACTTGCAACGAATAAAAGCAAGATCTTTGTTTGCACAATGAAGAAGACATTAGTCAACTATAGGATGGTACCAACTCTTTTACCTTGTTTTTTACCTTGCGCCCATTTCAAAATTTACAACAGTGATTTATGCATAGCTTTGTTTTCAATACTTTTCAAAGCAGTTCACCGATGATTACCTCTCAAACCACCTGCATGGTCAAGAGGCGAGGAAGGTATTCATTCAACACCCACGGTACAATATTATGTCTTGCTGAAGAGGACGAAGGTTGGGATGGCAATTATCCATAGCCACTGGCCTAAAGTTGCAAGGACATTCAACATCACTGAAGGCTCAATATTTGCCTTCCGCTTCCTGCGATTTCGAGATGAGATTCATATGTCTATCTACCGTGTATGATGCTACTTTCCAAAGGTTTTTGATGCTGCATGTGAAACTTGGTGCTGTTGTGTAACGTAGCGTAATCGAAAATAAGCTATCTGATGTAATTCGATTACGAAATCCTGGTTGCTTTTATACGGATATGAAATATCTGGCGTGTTTTATAAGAAACATCAGTTTGATTAGTACATGGATTATCAATAATAGGCTAATTACCCCGCTTATTGGGGTTTTCTATTGCGAGACGGTTACTCGAACAAAGACCGTGGGTGATGAATTCAAACAACCCACACGGTTTCTAGAAAGTAGGCGTGTTCGATCAACTAACAATCACATACGGCTTCCAAAGAATGAAAGCTGTTTGCGTTAGGCCACCTTGCACAAACGTTTCCACACAAAGAACTGTGTGTGATATACATACCTACGGAAATGTTTTTCTAGGATTCACCGTGTGGGATGTAGATACCTACGAAAATGATTTTCTGGGATTAACCGTGTGGGATGTACATACCTACGAAATTGATTTTCTGGGATTTACCGTGTGGGATGTACATACCTACGGAAATGATTTTCTCAGATTACCGTGTGGGATGTACATACCTACGGAAATGATTGGGTTTCGATGCCTCGCCCGATCGCACACAGCCCCAGCCTTGGTCCCACGAGGGCCTATCCCCGACGATTTCTGGGTCGTGTGGGAAGGACACCCTATCGCACACACTCACTTGGTGACGGTTCCAAATGCCGTCACGGAAAGGGGTTAAAAACTGTTTGTTTAGCACGTCGCTGTACCAGTGCCAATCAAGATAAAATGAATGACGATGATAATAAGGAGATAGAGCGTCTAACTAAAGAACTAAGCACTCTTAAGTTAGCTCATGAAACTACCTTAGAAGATCATCGAGAGCTTTTAAAGACTCATGAGAAGCTACGCTTTGAAAAGCTCAACCTAAAGCAAGAGCATGGGTTCTTAAAAGCAATCAATGATGATCTTCGTAAGAGAAGTTCTTACATTGCCAAGCGTTTACTCTTGTCTACTTACATGCCACAAGTAAAATCTAGCAACAAAAGTAAGAAAGATTCTTCATCTAGTAGTAACAATAAGCATGCTAAATCCAATATTGTTGCTTCTAGTAGTTCTCTTGATTCCACTAATGATTCTCTTAGCCAAGTTACACTTGAGCAAGAAAATAGCTTATTGAAGGGAATTATAGAGAAAGGTGTTTACAAGAGCCTTGCGAGTAAGCAATTTGAGGAAATTGTACGCAAGCAAGGAAGGCACCGGAAGAATCAAGGTGTTGGTTTTGAACGAAAGTTCAATGCCAATGGAGTTGAGTAGGAAGAAGATCAACACCCCAAGACGAACTTTGTTCCTCAAGAAGAGAAGTATGATCCTACTTCCTTCAAGGGGTCACAAGCTCAAGATGATCTTCCACCACAAGACCACAAGCAAAAAGGCAAGGACAAGCTTCAAGAGGAGATTGATGCATTTGAAGAAGCTCCCAAGCCCTTGATCAAGTGGGTTCCCAAGACTACATCAAGTTCTATTTCATCAAGTACGACAACAACTCCAAGCATTCCCATCAAACTGATGTGGATCCCGAAGAAGAAGAACTAGAGAGTTCTTGAGGGTAACTCCGCCAACATACTTCACTCATATCATTTTGGCAAGGATAAGTGCAAACAACTTCCACATCTTGTACTAGTTCAAGGGGTCACAAACCCTCTTGTTGGTAAAACAAGGGACAAGGTAACCTAATGCTTTCATGGACATCATCTTGAATGTACTTCACTCTATGTCTATGGACATCCTTGTTTGTTCCTTGTGGGACTAACCCATATGTAGGTATTGAAAGTGCAACTCACTCCAATGGATTTCTCCAAATGATCTACATCAACATTGAGCATCCACATCTTCAACATCTACATGAAGTCATCATCGACAAAACCCAAGGTTAGTTCATCCCTCTTAGGGGGATGTCACATCTAGGGGAAGCTTTACTCTAAGTATTGAGCTAAAGCAACTCTAATGGTGTTAACACAATAATGCTTTATGTAGAAGTGGTAACCCCACTTGTGCTTAAACGATGAGTATGACCTACGATCAAATGTTCTCATTTCACTCCTCAGTCAATATACTCATATATAGATGACCTAGTCATCGCCAATTGCTTGATAGATGCTAGAGTGTTTGTGCATGCTTTGCCACATATTTCATTTGCCATCTTATTGTGTGAGCATGTTGATTGCATATTTCTCTCATTCGAGGACATCCATTTGTTGCTTTGATTGTTTGGTCTTTTTGTTTTGCCAAATGGATGGACAAGAATGCCTAAGAACTTCCTCTAACTATCTATGCTTTTCTCGTCTCAAACTCTATTCATGCTACATCACAAAGTTTGATCAAATCAGATTCAAACCCTCCGGGTGAGGAGCACTCAGAGCCACCGATTCGTCATGGACTTAAACTTCCAAAACCTCTCTGTGTATTTAGGTCTGACCGATTCATCCCTTTCGGTCATACCGAGTTCATTGAGTTGATCTAGGTTTCAATCTCTGCAACCGATTTGAACAGCTTCGATCACACAGAGTTGCGATAACCAGCTATGCGATTCTCGCATCTCGGTGCCATCGAAGTCGTTCCACTTTACGGTCCTGCCGACAGGTCGATATATATACTCACGGGTCAAATTTTGGAAATTCCTCCAAACCCTTCGCCCGCACATATCCTGCTCTGCCGACTCAAGTCTCCGGATCGTCTCCTCATCGCCAGCGACCTCCCGCCGCTAGAATCTTCACTGCTGTTGTCGCCGTAGCGAGTTCACCGCCAAGTTAGGGTATGAACTCGACCCTATGTGCAATCTTTACCTCCGATTCCTGCACTTAGCTCAATGCCATGATTCTTACCATGTATGAGATTACTCTATCCAGCAAAAACTTCCTTTAGATTAGTTTTGATTCGAAAATTTAGGGTTAGGTTTCCGCTGAACTCATCTCGGACCGACCGAGTTGTAGAAATCGGTCTCACCGATTTGGCCTAGGCCATTGCACTTGTAATTTTCAGTCTGACCGAAACTTACGAATCGGTGTGACCGAGTTCAACTCTCAGTGAAGCCCTAGCAATCTCGAAGTCACCGAGCTATGGTTCGGTCTGACCAATTTCACTAGTTCAGACTCTAATATTGCTTCGGTGTCACCGAGTTTAACAAATCGGTAGCTCCGAAATGCTTTCTGTAGAAATCTAAAACTAAGTTTTTGACTCAATTATTTTGCAAAATCTCCGCACTTTGTTATGCTCATCCACTCTATCTCAACTACATCTATTCATGTGGTCGCCTTTTCGGGTTATGCGATTCGCCATTATGTCAGATCAGAGTGACAGCCAGAACAAGTCTGAGGAACAGTTCAATCTGAGTGAGGGCGCTAGTCCCTCTGGCAGCTATGATGAGGGTAGCAGAAGCACCCCAAGCAACTTGCCAAAAGCAGCTACCAGGACAAGGAGAAAGACAAACTCAGACTACGAGGATGAAGATTATGTTGTCACGAGGAGGTGGTCACTCAAGAAGAAAGTTGTCAAGAAAGAATTTGGCACTTTGTAGCTTCAACCAAGCCTGGTTTGAACAAGAAAGCTCCCCGCCAAGAGAGAGTGCCAATGTTTAAGGCCGAGCCTCAACTCTTGAAGCCTCCAAATCAACTGTTGTAGAGGCTGCTGGTGAGGGCAAGAAAAAGAAGGAAAGGAAGAGAGGGAGATGGTGCAAGCGTGTTGATCCCATGGCTGAATTTGAGAAGCACTCTTCATATGAGGAAGAAGATGAAGAAGAGGATGTCGCATCAAAGACCCAAAGCTCGAAGCTGATGGGGATGCCATCAAGTTTGGGGATGCTCCATCAAAGCCCAAGACTGCCCCCAAAGCTACTTCTCAAGCTTCAAAGTATGCACCAAAGAGAAGCACCAGAAACATACCTACTGCAGAAAAGAACAAGGCCCCAGTGCCTGAAATAGAAGAAGAAGAGGAAGCCCAAGTGCTTAGAAAGTTGAAGCCCAAGATCCCAAATCATGATGATACACATCCAATGGCTGAAAACATGAAGATAAGGAAGGATTCAGGTCTCAGATTGTGGATACAGTCAGATCCCTATGCCACAAGAAGAAGAACTGCTGTAGACTACAGGTTCCACACTAAGGAACAGCAGGACTTCTATGAGACTGTGCTCCTGGATAAGAATCCCATAGTCAGTAACATGAAATGGGTTGATTGGTCATATATTGATTACAATGAAGATCACTTTCCTGGGGTTCATGAGAGCTTCAGAATGAATGGAGTTGATACTTTTGTGGGTCAGAAATTGACCAAGTGGAATGATGAGCTTATCATGCAGTTTTATTCAACAGCTCACTTCTACCCAGATGGAAGAATTGTTTGGATGACTGAGGGTACTAGGTACCAGTCTACTGTTGCTGAGTGGGCCAAGCTTATCAATGCCCCTGAAGAGCATGATGATGATACTGATGTGTATGTCAAGCCAAGGAAAGGACACAACTCCATGGCACATATGTACAAGGAGATTCCCTGATGCAGCCTTGGAACATCACAAGTTTGGCTCATTCTGCATTATCTTCTGTCAGACTACCCACAATCAATACTATCCTCAGGCACACATTGTTGCCTAATTCTGGAGATGACAGGATGATAAGAGGACATTCCATCAATTTGTTGCATATGTTTGATGTGCAAGAAAAGTTCAAAGTGATGATACCGATTGTAGAGACAATCAAGAGGACAGCTGCTGATCAGAAGAGATCATGTGGGTATGCTCCACACATCCATATGCTCATCAACTCCAAGATGGGCAAAGGCATATATATATTGGACAAAGAGAACCTTCCCTTGAGGCCTGATTTTGAGGGCAATATAGTTGTCATGGATGCTACAGATCCTACTTCAGCAGAGGCTCAGGAGAAGAGAGCAAAAGCAAAAGCAGAGAAGGAAGCCAAGATGCCAAGTGTTGAAAAGGCATCTCAAGTTTTTCTCAAGTCAAAACAAGACCAACTTGGCTATCTCATTCAGGCTACTTTGAGGATTGAGAAAGGATTGGCCACCCTGACTCGGAATCAAGAGAGTCTTGAGAGAATCTTTGAGACAAAACTTCATGACTTGGATGTCAAGGTGACAAAGATTCAGACTTCTGTGGAGAAGATCCAAGAAGAGCTTGAGGATAGGAGTGACAAGACCACTACTGATGCTTACCAAAGGGTGCCCAGAAGACAGAGGTCTGCAGCAGTGCCAGTGGCAAACACTAGAGCCACAACCTCAGCTCCTGCAGCCACAGCTTCAGTTGCCCCTCCAGTTGCAACTCCACCAGCTCCTACAACCTCTTCAGATGCTTTTGTTGCAGGACTCCTCTCCGCGCCACCTTCGCACTCATAAGCTCCCGAAGATCAAGCTTAGCGAGCCGCATAGCACTATGCATTTTCAAGTTTTTTGGTAACTTGTTGCCAAAGGGGGAGAAAGTGTATAAATCATAAGCTGAGAGAGAGAGAGAGAGAGCTTTGCTTCTTTTGATTGCTTGGATGATACTCTATGGTTGTGTGTGTGAGATACTTGTATGGTCATGTGCTTGATCATATCATAATTTAATGTTTGTGCTTGGATGATAATAGTCTCTATCTCTCATGTACGATCATTCACTTTGTCTTGGTGATGAGTTTATATTTCTTATTCTATCATTTTGAGCGCCCCACCAAGATGTATGTGACATGAAAGAGTAACCCATGATCGTAATCGATTGTGCATTTGCATTCAAAAGCAAATTTTAAATAATGCACAGATTTAGGGGGAGCTCTTGCTTATCACGTACTTCTCAAAGCGACGATGTATTTCATTCTTATTATCATTTGTCAAAGCTTAGATCTATATGTGTCGGCGTCCTGGGAACGGCGGTCCCCAGACCTGCCTGCCTGCGGCCCACGGCGTGGCTCTCCAAGCGGGCCCGTACGGCCCATCTTCACCAACCAACACTCAAGACCCTCGCGAGGGTCCAAGCCTAGCGAGGCGGACGACACAAGACCTCCTTGGGAGCGGCCTCACCAGGCTAGCTCGCGAGAGGCGGAGAGATCGAGGCAAGGAACACCTCGCGAGGTTCAAGTGACGCAAGCCATGACGACTGGAGCCAAAGGGCGCCCGGCGGTGCAATGTCCTCGCTTCCTCTTTGGTGCTAAAGGGGCAAGCGCAGGCTAGCAGTCCCGATGCATTAGGCAAAGGTTTCCATATCGGTGCAATGAGACCAAGACCAGCAGGACGACAGGATGGAGGTCACCATGGAGCCCAAGACAGCGTCACCACCAGAGCCTTTGGCAGGCGAAGACTACTTCTATCAGGATAGCTTGCACTAGTTGTCCCCCTTCAAAGCGGGTCGCCAGGCATCCTTCCCGCTCAATATTTGGGAAGAGGACCAAGGCCTCTATAAATAGGACTAGCCACCACCATAGGAGGCAACTCATCTTGGATAGGATCCACTCCATCCTCACACCCACCGAGCACAAGAACCCCTCTCCTCAGGAGGCTGTTCTTCCCCTTGTACTGTTCATCATCAGCCCAAGAGGCAATCCACCACCACCACACTGGAGTAGGGTATTACACCACATCGGTGGCCTGGACCGGTATAAATCTTGTGTCTCTTGTGTTGCGAGTTCGTCTAGCTAGACTTCGAGGTTGCGGTGAGGGTGAGGGCGTGATTAGGTGGGGAGAGATCTTCGCGTGCACCCAAAGTTGTTCGAACCTCAAGGGTTTTGGCGGAACCCGAAATCCGACATTGGCGGCGCCCGGTAGGTGCGCCGGAGTTTTCCTTTCGCCGATCTGCGTCACATCGCTTCATCGCCCCCATGTCGGACGCCCGTCGAGCCCGCGCTGAGTGCAGGGCCGCCCTCACCACCTGCGTCGCTCAGACGGCTCCTGTCGGCGGGCCTCCCCGTCGTTCTCTGTCGCCTGCCGCCACCGGGCCGGCGGGAAACGAGCAGCAAGCTTCCTCGCTGCACCCCTCGGTGCAGCGGGACGGCCGCACCGCCACTCCATCGCGGACCCTGGCCGGTTCGTCGTCTCACGCTCGCCACGCTCCCACGGACGCACAGGCCCCGCTGCTCATGGCACGCGAGCTCCTGCGCTACTGCCCCGTCGACGACCTCTACGAGGACTGGCTCGACCGCATCGCCGAGCTCGTTAGCACCGCAGGGGGCTCTCCCGTGCCATCTCTCTCATTGCCTCGCCCTCCGCCAGCTGTGGGCAACGTGGCCCACGGAGCGCCTCCACCACCTCTGCCCCAAGACGGCGTCCTAGTGCCACCACATTCGGCGCCTGCGCGAGAAGAAAGAAGCTGCCAAGAAATCCCTCGGCCGTGAAAGAACGTTCCCGTGCTCCCCGCACCACCACGGCAAGACCGTGCGCCGCCCGTGGTGGCGGTGCGCGGACATCAAGGGCAGGCTCCACATCAGCAAAGGGTCCCGGTGGCCACAGCGGGCTGCCGCGCCTTCACCCCCGAGCTGCGTAGCGTCGCATGGCCGGGCAACTTCAAGCCAGACCTGCGTCCTCGCTACGACGGCACCCCCGACCCCATGGAGTTCCTGCAGCTCTATGAGCTGAGCATCGAGGCGGCCAACGGCGACGTGAAAGTCATGGCGAACTGGTTCCCTATGGCTCTCAAGGATGGTGCCCGCTCATGGCTCCTGAACCTGCCTCCGGTCTCGATCTCCTCCTGGGACGAGATGCGCGACCGCTTTGTCGCCAACTTCCAGGGCACTCGCGACCACCCCCCGGCCGCAGGTGACTTGCGTCGCATCAAGCAGCAGCCAGGAGAGACCCTCCATAAGTACATCCAGCACTTCAACAATGTTCGACTCAAGATCCCAAGGTGACGGACGACGCCATCATCTCCGCGTTCTCTGATGGCGTCCGCGACGTCAAGATGAAGGAGGTGCTCGCCATCCACGAGGAGTTGTGCACGACCCTGGAGTTGTTCAACCTGGCGACCAAGTGCGCAAGAGCTAAGGAAGGGCGCCTTTCCCTCCTCGAGCTCCCAAATGACCCCGAGGAGAAGAAGGCCAAGGCCAAGGACGTGAAAGCGCAAAGGGAGTGGCCGTGCTCAAGCAAGTGAAGCCGGACCACAACGCTGGCCGGACCAGCCCGAGTCATCCAAGAGCAGACGACCATTTTGCGCCTTCCACAACGTTCACAGCCACAACACCAACGACTGTCAAGAGCTCAGGGCCATTCGAGTTGGACGCTTCGGTCGACGCCCTGATAACCCACAAGTATAGGGGATGGCAACAGTTTTCGAGGGTAGAGTATTCAACCCAAATTTGTTGATTCGACACAAGGGTAGCCAAAGAATATTCTCAAGTATTAGCAGCTGAGTTGTCAATTCAACCACACCTGGAAACTTAGTATCTGCAACAAAGTGTTTAGTAGAAAAGTAATATGATAGTGGGGGTAACGGTAACAAAAGAGTAGTGCAAGCAATAGTAAATATTTTTGGTATTTTGTAGTGATTGTAACAATAGCAACGGAAAAGTAAATAGGCGTAAACCAAGATATGGAAAGCCTGTTAGGCACCGGATCAATGATGGATAATTATGCTTGGGATGCAGTTCATCATGTAACGATCATAACATAGTGTGACATAGAACTAGCTCAATTCATCAATGTAATGTAGGCATGTATTTCGAACATAGTCATACGTGCTTATGGAAAAGAACTTGTATGACATCTTTTGTCCTACCCTCCCGTGGCAGCGGGTCCTAATGGAAACTAAGGGATATTAAGGCCTCCTTTTAATAGAGAACCGAACAAAGCATTAGCACATAGTGAATACATGAACTCCTCAAACTATGGTCATCACCGAGGAGTGGTCCCGATTATTGTCACTTCGGGTTGCTTGCTGGATCATAACACATAGTAGGTGACTATAGACTTGCAAGATAGGATCAAGAACACATATATTCATGAAAACATAATAGGTTCAGATCTGAAATCATGGCACTCGGGCCCTAGTGACAAGCATTAAGCATAGCAAAGTCATAGCAACATCAATCTCGAACATAGTGGATACTAGGGATCAAACCCTAACAAAAACTAACTAGATTACATGATAAATCTCATCCAACCCATCACCGTCCAGCAAGCCTTCCACGATGGAATTACTCACGCATTTACCGGTGAGCATCATGAAATTGGTGATGGAGGATGGTTGATGATGACGATGGCGATGAATCCCCCTCTCTGGAGCCCCCGAACGGACTCCAGATCAGCCCTCCCGAGAGCTTTTAGGGCTTGGCAGCGGCTCCGTATCGTAAAACGCGATGATTTCTTCACCTCTATTTTTTTTCTCCCCGAAAGCAAATATATAGAGTTGGAGTTGGCGTCGGAAAGTCTCCAGGGGGCCCACGAGGTGAAGGGCGCCCCCACCCTCGTGGGATGTAAAATGTGGGGCCCCTGGACTTCATCTTTGGTGAGGATTTTTATTATTTATTGTAAGGTATTCCGTGGAGTTTCGGTGTCATTCCGAGGAACTTTTGTTTTCGCATATAAAAATAACATCATGGCAATTCTGCTTTGAAACAACAAAGGCCATCGATCAAGGTTAGTTCCATTCAAATCATACAAGTTAGAGTCCAAAACAAGGGCAAAAGTGTTTGGAAATGTAGATCACGATGGAGACGATATCACATGGCCCGGAAAGAATGATCGGGCTACGGCCGAGGAGGAGGACGAGGCAGAGGACGCTGGGACGATCGTGGCCCACGCTAGAAGTGGCGCGACCGGCCTCGCGAGGACCGCTGGCAGGACCAACCTCCCGAGGGCGCCTGGCGCGATCAGCCTAGCGAGGACCGCCCTCGTGGCAATGATCACTAAAAAAAATACACTTCCGTGATGATACGTGTTTGTCACGATGGGTGTGAATGGATCAGACAATAAAATAATGATTCCTCCACTGACAAATTGGGACCCACCGGAAGGGGCCTCTCAGTATTCGCGAAAAAAATGTTCCCCAGCCGACATGTCTGGACTCCACCAGCTATATCTTCGCACGAAAGGAAGTGCCTCCTTATTACGCACAAAAAATGAATACCCACCCTGCTAGATGGGACCCACCATAGTGGGAGGATGACTTAATGGGCCAACTAAGTTGACGGGGACGGAGGGCTTTGTCAACTTAGTCAATATGAATCGATTCTAGCTCCAAAGTGACCGTCGATGTCCATCCAACGGCCATAGTGCTTCTTCAACCTCGGTCTTCTTGCTCCGGCCGCCCAAAGCAACAATACCCGGTCATGCCGCTGTGCTCCACGCTTCTCCTCGTGGTTGGCCGGTGGATGCCCGCGGAGGCCCTCAAATTTCTACTACTCCCACCGCTGGCCCCTGTGGTATCCCCCTCTACTCACCCACACCCTCTGTTATTCAATGGCGACGGCAGCCTCACGCCACCGAACCAAGAACCCTCGTGATTCTCCTCTCGCGCGGGCTACCAGCTACTGCGTCTTCCCTCTCAAGGCGTCGTCCCTTCCTAGGCCTCACCGTCGCTCGGACCACCGCCTCAAAGGTGCTCTCGGCGTGGCGTGGTCAACGTGGTCAACGACCGACTTCCATTGGAAGAGTAATGCGCACGTGGAGAGGGCTGACCGTGGGTCAGCGGGCCGCAAGGAAGTGCCTCCTTATTACGCCAAGAAAAATAATTATTCCTCCACCGACAGTAGGGACCCACAGATCGGGCCACCTTATTTCATGAAAAAACGTTTCCCCGACTTTGCTGGGGACCCACAGACGGGCCAACGGCGTGATTTCGTGAAAAAAGCGTGCATCTCACGCTGTCGTACTGGACCCAATTCTAAGTGCCTCCTTATTATGCACAAAAAAATGAATACTTCCCTTGTTAGCTGGGACCCACCATGGTGGGAGGCTGACTTTAGGGCCTACTAAGTTGGATTCGACGGGGGCCTTTGTCAACTTTAGTCAATATGAACGATTCTAGCTCCAAAGTGACGTCAGACGGTGTCCATCCAACTATTGTCAGTAGTGCTTCTTCAACCCTCTCGGTCTTCTTGGTCCAAATTACCAGCCCAATAGCTGCCGGTGGTGCCGCATGCTCCTGCCTCCCGTGGGTTTGTCTTTGCCATGAGGCCTCCACCGCCTCTACTATTCCCATCACTGGCCAAAGCCCTGCGGCCGCAGCCTCACACATGACCGAATTAAGGAACCTCTCGTGACTCCTCTCCGGCTGGCTTCCATCGCTGCAGCGTCTTCCCGGCCGGCCTGTTGCCCCTTCTGAGGCTGCTTCGCTGTCATCCACCGCCTGGTGCTTCCGGTGCGACATGGTCAACGTGGTCAAGGAACGACTTCCATCGGACGTGGATCAGATGTGGAGAGGCTGATACTGGGTCCATTTACCGCAAAGAAGGAAGTGCCTCCTTATTACGCGGAAAATAATGATTCCTCCACTGATACCGGGACTCCACCGGACGGGCCACCGTGATTTCTCGAAAAAGCGTTTCTCGATCGGCCGACCCACTAGCTACATCTTAGCACGCAAGAAAGTGCGCGTCCGCAAAAAAACAAAGCGATTAGCCCCTTGATCACTGGGACCCACTGACTACATCTTCGCACGTACGCGAGTGCTGACGGTCCGGGACCCACACTGGTCGAAGCGCACGTAAGCGCGCTATGTCATTCTCGTCGCGAACGGTATGCGTATATATATATTGGTGGATGTAGAGGCGCCGCACGTGGCATGTACACGTATGTACAGGCCAGGGTGCAAGAAAGAAAATACTGACCCGCGTCACGTACATATGGGCAGTGGTCTCTAATGCCTATCCCGTGCATAACGCATATGGCTGGGTCGGAACGGAGAAACAAGCGTCGTCGTCGTGGTTCATGGGGAGCCAATCGGCTGGCCTGAACCGGAATGGATGGTCGTGTTCATCCGGAGGGCTTGGATGGAACAGGCGATGAAACGAGGCCTGGCATCGCGACAACGGAGGAAACGGCCTTGTGTTCGACCGCCATGTTCGGAAATGGGGTCCTATTGATCGGCGAGGGCCTAAGCGCATCGCGAAGCGGAGGAAAGCGGACCTCCCACGGTCGAAATGAGGGTCCCGTTGATCGGGAGGGTGTGGCGACTGCAAGAAACGGATTTAAACGGACTTGTGTTGGAGGCGCCATTGGGCCGAAACGGGAGGAGGGTGTGGCGCATCGCAAAAGCAGGACTCCACGGATATCGTCATCTCCATCGCCGACCTCCTCCACTTCCATGAGCTCATCGACCTCCTCCACCTCCACGGGCTCCTGTTCATCCGGCCTCCACCGCTTACTTCCATCGGGCCATCGCTCAACCACCCCTCCACGGGCACCCCTCCACCGCCTTCCATCGCTCATCCAGCCCTCCACACACCACGCGGTCCTCGTTCAACCCACTCCTCCACGGCCACCCTTCCACCGTCTTCATCGTTCATCCAGCCTCCACACCACGGGTTCCTGTTCATCCGCAGGCAACGCCACCAGCCACAGCTTCATCCAACCCCCCCGCAACACTCACCGTTCATCCAGAGGCAGCATCGATCGGGCTTCGTTAAGCGGCGATGGCGAATCGCTCCATCGGGTTCCGGGCTTAACAGCCATCGATCGACCGCTTTCGGAGTTCGAACGCATGCAAAGGCAATCGCCGGGTTCGATTAGAGCCTAACGCCTCGCCGGCTTGATTAGAGCCAACGCCTCGCTTACCTGCCACAGACGTCTGAGAAAGCAGCATCGCTCCGCCCGACCTCCCACCATAACCGGTTAACTCCCTCAAATTTTCCTCCCCTCGCTTCTACCGACGGTTTTTCCGTCATGGACGGGCTCCAAAAGAATGTCATCGCGAAGGCGTCTCCGGCCCGCCCAAGACGAAAAGCCCATTTTCCGTCATGATTTTTGTCATAGAAGTAGGAGCCCACCACATCTATGATGATACCGGGTTTTGTCACAATTATTGTCATAGAAGTGTCATATGTATGACAGAAAAAAATTTCGTTCGGCCCAAAATGTCACGGATGTGTCTTTTTTTTGTAGTGGCTGGACTTCCACCGCTGCCTCCACCGCCAAGAAGGAACGACGACCACCATCAAGATGAAGGGGTGGGGCTTCAGAGCCAGTGCATATCGCCTCGCATCTTGGGCGGAGCTCAAGCCCCACCTCTCAACAGTCATCTTCAAGCGAGTTTCTTGCAGGGTGAACGCCAGTCCTCCCCTCGTGCTTGAGGCCCACGCTACTCGGGTGGTCCAAGTGCGCCATCACCTTCAAATTTCGGCGAGATCAGCTCAAGTGTGCGGCCACCATGGCGCCCTCCCCGATGCTTTGCTCGCACGTCATCAACAACGATAAGTCACCAAGACCCTCATCTACGGGCGGCGCAGAGAGCTTAAACGCCCCGTCTGTCCGTCGAGACGCTTTGATACCTCCAAGTGTCGTATAATCAGCCTTCAGCCTACCAAGCCCTTCTCCAGGAGTAACCGACGGTTCCACCACCTGATCGGCAGGTCCGGCCCCTGTCACCTTCGGACAGCAATACAACTACCGCACCGAGTCTCATCGACTTGACGTCGCCCACATCCGTCAAGCCATACAAGCCGCCATCCTCTGTATCCGCCCCGCTCAACAAGTTCATGCTGCGGTGATACACCATGGCTACAACGTCCTCAAGATGCCAGGGAGCGGCGGGATCATCATAGTCCCCTGTGAAGAAAGATATGCGGTGTGCTCCCTTGAGCGCGCCTTCCAAGCTGCGTCAATCGAAGACCCCGATAACAATGCAGCGCATAGACATCTCCCGGGAGGTTGTCCCCAAGAAGAAGAAGCGGTTGCCCGCCGCCGGGCCTCGTGGAGAGCGGGCGCCGCAAGTGGTGCCTCGTCCGATCGGCGCCCTGCGCTGGGCGCCCCTCCCTCGCAGAGAAGAAGGTGCGCCTGCGCCCTCTTCGGCGAGGCTCGGGGCTCTCTCTTCCGGAGGGCCTCCACCTTGCGGTAACGTCACGAGGGAGGCGCCGGGCACCACTTGGAGACGCGGTTGCCGCAAAGCATGTTTCCTCAGAAGACATCGGGCGAGGAACGCCCAACGCTCAGGAGTTCATTGTCAAGACCACTCAGGAACTGCGGGAAGCAAGGGCCATGCGCCGCGACCGCCGCTCACCTGGTGCGGCTCCCCATCCAGGTGAGGATGGCGGGTTGCGCGTCTGCATCGACATCCCAGGGCTCAACAAAGTCGCGTCTCAGGAGCTCTTCTGGCCTTCACGCATGGGACGCTGCGAGGGCCCACCTCACAGCTACGTTGCATGCCCTTTGGCCTGCCAAGCGTGGCATCCGCCTTCCAGCGCAACCTGTGGAGCATCCTGGTGGCCCAGGAGGCCAGGCACCACGCGGTCCTGGCGGAGATGGAGATGGTCCTCAAGGAACCGCTTGGACCCCCAGAGCCTCTCGAGGCTCAGGATCCCGGTGGCTTGTGAGGAACGACCCCTACACCACGCATGTTCAGGTGCCCCAACATGCCTTCAACAACAGAACCAGGTGACATTTTCCAAGTTCATTTAGCTAGGAGCCCCCCTTGGGCTGCATCATTCCCCAGCCAAGCGTCGCGGTCCGCCCTCGTGACATGTATCCCTTTACGCTTTTAGCTTACCTTGTTGGGGCGCCGAGCCATGCATCATCCCCAAGTCCGCTTCGGGTCCAGCTTCGATGCAAAGGGCGTATCGCCTTGCATTTATTTGAGCTTAGTCCGCTTTCCATGCGTAATCTATCTATGGCTATCACTTGGGTTTGATAGACACCTACCACGAGAGCTGCTCACGCCGCACGGCTGCGCTTGTGCTTTGAGGGTCCGTCTCCACCAACGCCGACAAATCTGAGCGGTCAAGCTCTGACTCCGCTGACACGCCCGCTACATCACCTCACCACAGCCCCTCGCTCTTCTCATCCTCTTGCAGAGTGACCAATGGTCGGGCCGGGCAATCATAGTGGCAAACCGTGCCTTCCTCATGCCGACTACGGTAGCTCCACGAGGACAATAAAGAAGCGGCACCACAGGCTCCCTCTTCTCCCATGCGATTCGCTTGCGCGTTAAAAGGGGGGCTCCTGAGCATCACGACTCAAGAGCTCCTACTAGCTCTCCAGCCCTCACCCCCTGGCCTTGACCACGGCATCGCGACCTTGCATACCAAATGACCACGAGCTGCACTGGGACCCGGGACCTGTCAACAGAGAGCACCAAGCCGCTATGCGAGATAGAAAGGGGAGACTGAGCTGAAAGCAGGACACGCACCCACACAATTTCATAATAAGGATAATATCAACAAAGACATTGCAGTCCCTTTACACATCACCAGCGGGGCTCTTATCAATTCCTCGTAGGGAACAAAAAGAAGGGGAAACTCAAGGAGCCCTATCTACACACGCCAATGCCGCCGACCGGCGCCATCATCAACGATGGGCCATGGGAGGTCGGCGCCGACCCACATCCAGATCAGCGACGGCGCGGCGCGGACCCTGCAGCCTTGCTCGCGGCGTGCGAAGCAGCTTCGAGGCACGTGGCTGTCGCTTAAAGCTCATCTCCAGAGTCTCAGAGAGTCTGTGGAGAGTCAGCTGGCTCCCAAGACTCGCCGCTCCTTGCTCTATTTGGAGGAACGGCCCAGCGGGCGGTCCTCGACGGCCTGCCCCGCACTCAGCGGCGGCCTTCAAGCGGCGCTTCCAAAAGGTCAAGACATGAAGAACATGGTCGAGGCGCCACAAGCTGATCCGGGTGGATCACAAGGGCTCTTCAGACGCAAGAAACCAGGCGACACCCCAGCCTCGGGTCATGAAGATTTTTGCATTGCCCGGGAGATGGCTTCAACTTCCGGCCCGGTCGCTGAGGATGTCGCGATAGGCGTGGTGCAGCCACAACTCTAGAGGGCCCCTCGGCGGCATCTCCGCGGAGAAGAACTGAGGGAAGCGGAACCAAGTGCGCGGAGGCATCACCACCCACAGCACAAGCTCACGCGAGGAGTCCGCGGCGTAGACTCCTGGGGTGATGGCGTGCGTCACCATGGCGCGGCGACCGCAGCCCCCGGCGCAGCCCAGCGGGCGGCTCAGTCGCCGCTCTTCCTTCGGAGCCCTCATGCATAATGGGCGCAGAACACTCTGGCAAATACCACAGGGGTGGTTGTCGGTGTCAAAACGTGGATCTCGGGTAGGGGCCTCGCGATCTGTCGCCTTAGGCTAATGGTAACAAGAGGCAAGGGACACAATGTTTACCTGTGTTCGTGCCTCTAGATGGAGTTAAAAACCTACTTCCTTCTTGATTTATATTGATGATATGGGTGTTACAAGAGTTGATCTACCACGAGATAGTAGAGGCTAAACCCTACAAGATAGCCTATGATGGTATGATTGTGATTGTGATCGACCTTCCAGGATCAAACTCTCCGGTGTATATAGACACCGGAGAGGGCTAGGGTTTACATGGAGTTGGTTACAAAGAAGGAAATATAATATCCGGATCGCCAAACTTGTCTTCCACACAAAGGAGAGTCCCATCCGGACACGGGAAGGAGTCTTGAGACTTGTATCTTCACGCTTCAATAACAGCCCGACGATGTATATAGTCCGGCTGTCCCGATATCCCCTAATCCAGACTTCCTCAGAGCTCCCTCGGTTCTCCCACAGGCTTCAATGACGATGAGTCCGGGTGCGTAGTCTTGTCTTCGCATTGCAAGGTATGGTTCCATCTCCAATACTCCAAAGTACCGTTGGTAAACGAATAGTGTCCGGAACTTCCCATCAATGTTGTTATCCCTTGGCTTCTATGCCTCAATAATGACCATCTCCACGGTCGAAATAATGCGAGAGGAGACGAGGTATCTTTGCATTTGCCACCTCAATCCTTTGGGCTGACCAGCCTCATTTAAAGAGACGGGGATTCTCGTTATCCAAACCTCACTCTTTCCCCTCGAAAGCAAGCATCCAACAGAGTGTTCAAAACCCATTCCAACATGGCTGGTCGCTGTCGCAGCTCCTCTGCTCTCGCCGCTTCCTCTCGCCCAAACCGAGGACTGGAAGAGTGTTCTGCTCCTCATAGCCATTTGATTGAGTTACAAACTCCAAGGGTTTCTCCCACCGGGCGCATTCATGGTCCCCTGTCCCGAGCCGGACTAGCCACCTATAAAGGCGGGGAGCAAGCAGAGGGATCTCCTAATCCATCTCTAGAGGAGCGAATATGTCTCATCCCGCATCTGCTAAGGGGCGTCGGGTTTCCTATCCACCCATTTCTGCATGGGCTCTTCGAGTTCTCTGACCTCCGATATACACAACTTCACCCCTTCCTCCTCTATACTACATATAGCTGGATATGTTTGCCCTTTGTGAGCTATTTTTAGGCTGCATGAGCCTCACTTGGGTTATGGAAGAAGTTGTTCGCCTTGTCCTCGCAACCAGTGGAGAATCCTATGTCAAGTGGGCGGAGCCAATAATGGCGTGATCACCAAAATCGGATACCTATCCGGCACTCCCAAGAAGGCACCGGAGAACCGCCTTGAATGGTTTTATGTTGACGACGTTCCTTCCTTCGATCCAGTCCGGACAGGTCTCCTTAAGTTCAGAACGCCCGCCATTAAGGCATCGCCGGTCGGCACTCCCCGTGGTTCTCCCACAATGGGAGGATACCAGAGAGGTACACTTCCTGATGAGCAGGATAAAGTTACTGGCCAAATACGGGCTGACGATAGTCAAGGTTATGGCAATATGCATAATGTTGGGAGTGCAGCCACTTCAATATCGGGGGAAGCCCATGTGGCACTTCAACGGGGAAGATGATGCCACCCGTTGTGGCCATAAGGGTCCGGAATCCATCACTGCTCTGGCAAGGATATTGTCCGAATTATACAAAGGAGAAGAGGAAGAATTTCTTCGCATTAAACCGCGGGATGGATTCTCCATGTGTACAACCCCCAAACCGGTAAGTCGCCACTCTTTCCTGCTTCACCTATGCCGGGCGCTCGCTAAGATCATCTTACCTCAACATTTTCGCAAGGTGAACCGAGGAGGGTCACGTGAAGGAATCTCCAGCCCCTCCCCTTGCACCAGAGGACTCTCTGAAGAGCCCTAGATCCAGGACTCAAAGAGGATCCGGATATTACCGTGGAGCTTGTCAACGGGATATTTCATCAGCAAATGGCCGATGGCGCCTCGGTGGCTATTACCGCCGACTATCCCGGACTGCTACCTACATCACGTGTAAGCCAAGCCAAAAAAATCCTATCCTCCAAAGAGGACTCCTTTCTGACGCCATGCCTTACACCTGAAGTGCCGTATTTTTCTAGAGACGACGGTCAGAGCGCGGCGCCGAGCCCCTGGGGACTCGTCGGCAAAGGGTGTTCGGATCGGGCAAGCTTAAGAGGAAGGCGATTAGGGCCGAAATGTCGCTACAGAGGTATGGTAAGAACCTGCTCTGTGATTATTGTGTTTGAAATGTAACAGCGTCCTTCATGTGCTGGCAGAAGAGGAATAGCCGGACTATATCCGAGGATCTCGCCAATCACGCTCCACCGGCGAGCCGGATTCTAGAACCGGCTTCAAAAGAGGAGGCGGACGCGGGGCCGATGCCGCATTTTCCTCCGACAGAGGATGCAGATATGCTTTCCGCCACGAATGCCAAAGTGGAGAGCTCCATGAATCACCGCCGCCGACGGGCCGTACTTCGCAACAACATCTTTTCCGAAGAGGCTTTTAATGCTTTCAATTAGGGAGACGCGTACATCCGAGCTGCTCAAGGCGGGCTTGCTTTTGTTAAATTCGACCAAAGTATACTAAAGATATACGTAAGAAAATTTGATAAGCATGTATAGCAAGAGCCCCACGAGACTTGAAATGGTTGGAACAACTGTTTTAAGGATCAATTTATGCACAGGTCTTTGTAGATAAGAATGAGCAATTGTCTCGAGAGCCGGAGGAGTGCAAGACCCAGCTAAAGGCCACGTTGACAAGTTAGAGGAATCCCAGAAGGCCTCATCTGCAACATTTGTCTCAATTGTAACGGAGATGTACCAGCTTAGTAAGTGGTTTGTATGTTTAGTCTAACAGTAAAATTCTCGCAGACAAGCCCGGGTGAATCCAGAGGTCGTAAAGAGATAACGAATCGTGATCTTCCAAAGGCAGCTGAAGGTCAAGCCAGGTGCATTCTATGCAAGTTAGGTAGGAGAAGAACAATCTTCAAGATTCCAAATGTCCTACTGACGCCGAATTAAAAGATGTTCGCGCTCAGCTGGCGGACTCCGTGAAGGAGAACAAAAGGCTTCGTCGCGGCATTTATGGTAAGTGCCTAGACGAACTGTAGTACACCTCGGCGAGGAAGCATATTGAATTGATTTTTATTTGTAGGCATGCTGACGGGCTGCCCTGAAGAGGAGATGCCCCTCATCTCTGCAAGCGATTTAGCCATAAGACCTTCTCACAAATACACGAAGCGAAGCTCGCAGTGTGATGCAGGTATTGCTCGTGCCTTGTGGCCATCAAGCTTTCCTGCCAATGGCATGGGGAGCTCCCTGGATATGCTCAAGGAGCACGACCGGGCGCTCCGACAGGAAGATGTCACCGCCGACAAGCTGCAAGAGAAGCTCGGGCTATGGTGAAGACGCGCTATACCAAGCTTGACCAACCATATGGTCAAGTCGGACCCAAGGGCCGTAGATGGGAAAGAAATTTCCGTGAGTCTGGTGTATGACCAGGTAGCGTTAGCCGCAAAGTATTCCCAATAGGATTGTAAGCTAGATAGCCTGTTGGATGGTATAGAGGAGGAACATAGTCAGTCCAAGTGACTGTGTAATTCAATGGACATAAGTAGTCCCTAGCCGGATTAAAATCATTTGTCATGGCGGACGTTTTCGCTTCAGCCCCCGGATCCGACAGTCCGGGTGTATCCGAATACCCGCTCAGTTATACAGAACTGGAGTATGAGTGGAAACCAGGCATAGGGGTCATAATTGCTTCAATAGACAAGTACCCAACTAGTTATGTTATATTACATGGATAGTAAGAAACATCCTCCAGGGAGAATAGTTCCGTTAGGGGTTCCTTTCCCTGGGTATGCATGCAACAAAGTACATGTCCTGACCGCGAATGTTGACGCAGGATACAAAAACTTCTCGAATTCATATTGTAATAAACGAAGACATCTTTTGTTCACCGACCTAATATTCTCTTAAGGAAGCTAGCTTTGGCTTCACCCACCCGAGGTACACATCCGGCTAAACCGCAAAAGAACAAATGCAGAGGTGCTCCCCTTATGCCCTAGCCGAATTAACGGGAACGTGGGGCATAACCCAAGAGCCAGGCAACCCAACATGGCCACATCTTAAGTCATATCGATGCATATAATGGTGAAAAAAAGGGCACATATGGAAAAAGAATGCATATGTGATAGGCAAGAAGCCATGAAAGCAATTATATTTAGCTTCTGTATAGGAAGCCCCCAGGTATAGCTTACACATATAGTGCGGCCGGAGTGATCCGGGCGTCCGCACTGTATTAAGTACTTTGTGTGATGAGGAAAAAGGTCGAGAAAGGAAAAGGAGGGAACGTAATTAAAAATGAGGGGGTAAGGAGACGAACACTGAGTTCGGCGCTACGCATAGAATCTCCGGAGTCTTGCCGCGTTCCATGGGTTTGGCACGAGTCTTTTATCGGATGCATTACGTAGGCAGTACGCTCCTCCGGTGAGAACTTTATCAATGACGAAGGGACCCTCCCACTTAGGTTTGAGCTTGTCCTTCTTCTTCTCCAGTAGGTGTAGAAGGAGTTCGCCAATATTATAAGTTTTGGCCCGCACTTCTCTGCTTTGGTACCGTCGAGATTGCTGCTGATAGAATGCGGAACGGGCTTTTGCGACGTCGCGTTCCTCCTCCATGGCATCTAGTTTATCCTGCCGATCCAACTCGTCTTCCTTCTCTTCGTACATGCGCACGCGAGGCGAATCATGTATTATGTCGCAGGGTAGTACTGCTTATCCGCCGTATACCATAGAAAATGGTGTATATCCGGTGGTACGATTCGGCAAGGTCCACAGCCCCCAGAGTACGGAGTCGAGCTCCTCGACCCAGTGCGTGTCTGATTCTGTCAAGGATCGCACTAGTCTGGGTTTGATGCCGCTCATGATGGGACCGCTTGCCCGTTTGACCGCCGCTTGTTTGGGGATGGTAGACGGAGGCGTAATCGAGCTTGATGCCCATGTTTGTGCGACCAAGTTTTCACTTCATCGGCTGTGAAGTTCGAGCCATTATCAAGATGATGCTATGGGGACGCCAGACGGTGTACAACCCCGGATATGAAGTCTATCACCGGGTCCGGATTCGCCGCTTTGACCGGTTTAGCTTTCTATCCATTTGGTGAACTTGTCCACCATGACCAATAAGTATTTTTTTTCTTATGGCTTCCCCTTTAAGGGTCCGACCATATCCAGCCCCTGCACTGGCAAGGGCCAAGTGAAGGGATTGTTTGGAGAGCTGGGGCATATGACTCGATTACGAAGAGCCGGCAACCCACGAATGTTGGACAAGATCTTGTGCGTTCGTCATGGCCGCCGCCAATAAAGCCTATACGAAAGGCCTTTACGACGAAGGCCTGCCACACGGCAGCCCGCTGAGTCCAAAGATGGATTTCAGCCAATGGTTGTCATTTCTTCCTCTTCTGGAGATGCATCTTTGAGCACCTGGTCGCACTCTTCTTAGAGAGTTCTCCTCATGTACTTTGTAGTCTTTGGAACGCCGCACAATACAACGCGGCTTCATTTTGGTCCTCGGGAGCTCCCACTATTTAGGTAGGCCAAGAAAGGCTCGTCCACGGGCGATTATAGCCATGATTTCTTGGGTCGAGGTGTTATTTCGGTATGGAGCCCGATTACGTCTGATGGTTTGGAATCTAGGCGTGTGTTCGGATCCGTGCTAGTGTTGCCGGATTCCCGTTCCCATACCACGGATGGCTTGAGCAGCCTTTCCAGGAATATGTTAGGTGGCACAGGTCGCGTTTAGCACCGATGCGGGTGAGGATATCTTCCGCTTGATTGTTTTCTCGAGCCACATGGTGGAATTCGAGCCCCTCGAACCGAGCTGACATTTTGAGGACGACATTATGGTAGGCCGCATCTTCGGATCCTTGGCATCAAAGTCTTTGTTTATTTGTGATATTGCGAGGTTTGAATCCCCACGTACTTCCAGACGTTGAATGCCCATAGAGGCTGCTATCCGAAGACCATGTAACAGAGCCTCGTGATTCTACCGCATTGTTGAGTCTCTGCGGTATAATATTTGAGTATGTATTTGACCGTGTCTCCTGGGAGATGTCGTCAGACTATTTACGCTTGCTCCTAGTCCGCCAGCATTTTAGAGCCGTCAAGTGCATGATCCATTAGAGTAAGCGTTACCAGACTCTTTTAGGGAGTTCGCTTCATTCATTCGTGATTTAAGTCACCAAAGATTTGCGATTTTCATGGCTCGCCGTGGCTTGTATGTTATGTCGAATGTAAGGAGCTCGATGGCCCATTTAGCAATCCGCCCATAGCGCCGCGGTTGTTTATTATGTCGCTGAGTGGTACTTCGGAGGCCACCGTAATTCCAACACTCTTGAAAGTAATGTCGTAGCTTCCCGGATGCCATGAAGACCGGCGATGCTATCTCGCTGATAGTGTGGGTATCGAGATTTGCATGGGGTGAGGACTGTGGATACGTAATATACCGCTTCTAGAGCGGAACTTGTATCCATGCCTCTCGCTCGAGGATTTGTGCATCGCGCTTTACAACTTGATGTGTTGCAGCTATGTACAATACCATAGGTTCGCCAATATTTGGGCTACCGTTAGACCGGATTACTAGCCAACAAGGTCTTTATTTCGCCCTGTCCGGGCCGCTGGTCGCATCCGGCTCCACACGAAGTGTTCACCGCGCGAAGAAGGCGGTAAAGAGGTAATGCCTTTTCTCCCAACCGGGAGATAAAGCGTGCTTATATGCCATGCATCCAGCTAGTTTCTCTGGATATGCTTGAGGTCTCATGGGATAGCCAATCACATGACAGCTCGGATTTTTGCCGGTTCGCCTCAATTCCTCTATTGGAAACAATGAAGCCAATAACAGCTTCCCCTGAGGGCACCAAAAACGCATTTTTCCGGTTTAGCTTGATGTCGTGATGTTCGGAGGTTGTCGAACGTAAGCCCTCAAGTCGCCTATTAGGGTTTGACGTGTCTTGTTTTTATGACCACGCCGCCCACATATGCCTCCACCGCCTTGGCTGATTTGCTTTTTCCGTGCATGTTTGAATCATGCATTGATAGGTTGGCTATACCGGCATTTTTAAGCCCGAAGGCATAGTGTTGGAAGCGTAGCGACCATATGGCGTTATGGATACAAGCAGAATTTTGGTCGGACTCCGCCATCTTTATTTGATGGTATCCAGAGTATGCGCCGAGGAAACACAATGAGTCATGTCCTCGCAGTGGCGCCGATGATTTGGTCAATGCGCAGGGAGGGGGAAGGGATCCTTGGGGCAAGCCTTGTTGAGGTCTTTGAAGTCGGGCATAGGCGCTTAGGATTTGTCCTTCTTCCGGTACCATTACCAGATTTGCCAGCCAATCCGTGATGCTTGATATCTCTGTTGAATCCGCCTCGAGTAGCTTGGCTAGCTCTTCCCCATGGCTTGCCGTTTGGGCTCAAAACCGCCTTTAGAGTCTCGCTTGACAGGCTTGTATCCTTTAGTATATTGAGGCTGTGTTCGCCACCATGGGATGCCCGGCAGATGTCCGAGGGGTGCTAGAAGTAAAATGTCCCAATTCTCCCAGAGGAAGTCTCGCAGCATGGAGTCCATTGTCGGGCTCAACTGCGTGTCCCGATGGAAGCTGCCTTCGTGGGGTCCGCTGGATGGACCTGGAATTTGACTATATCTCTGCTGCCATGGGTTTAAATGAGGTGGACTTGGGTCGCCTTGTCGAGTATCATGTCGCCCCCTGTCCATGGTGGCACGCAACGTTGTTAGTTCTTCTACCGCTAGGGCTTTGATAATGCTTCCGTGGCTAGTGTTGCGGTTTTGTTTTTGCATGCGGCGCGACATTCGGATCACTGGCTAGAGTGATGATTCTATTGGGTCCGGGCATTTTAAGCTTCATATACCCGTAATGGGGTATGGCTTGAAAGCTTGTAAACGCATCCCGCCCTAAAAGGGTGTGGTATCCGCTGCTGAAAGGAGCCACTTGGAATGTGATTTCTTCGGACCTGTAATTCTCTGGAGTGCCGAATACCACATCGAGTGTGATTTTTCCCGCACACCGTGCTTCCCGACTAGGGATGATTCCCCTGAAGGTTGTGCCGCTTTTGCTCAATCCGCTTTTATCAATTTCCATCTTGCCGAGTGTTTCTTCAGAGATCAAGTTTAATCCGGCTCGCCATCCATGAGTACTTTAGTGAGCCGAAAGCCGCCCACGATTGGGCTTAAGGACCAAAGCGGGCCGGTGCCCGGACTGTCTCGAATTGAGGTTCATCGCCGCGTACCGAAAGTTATAGCAGCAGTCGCTCCACGGATTTATTTTTGCCACGTGGCTGATTTCAATGGAGCTCGATGAGCCCGCTTATGGCGCCTATTGTTTGAGGCGAAAGTCTCAAGACCGCTGCACCGCATTGTTTTCTTTGGCGGTATGTTGTTCTGGCTTATGGCTTACAAGAAGATCCTCGCCACTTTTTGCTACTCGCCGAGTATCCAACATGCTCTAAGGCTATGTGTTGGTGTAGTGTCCTGGTGTCAGGAGTTTACATGGCCCATTGAGCCATTCTTCCAATACGGTTCCACGCCTGGGTGGGCTTTGGTTTCTTGGGGATTGGATTGATTAATGACTTATTAGAGTTCGCCTGCTTAGCTCGGACAAAGGTTTTAGTGAGAGCTGAACTATCCCCAAAATTCTGTTTGGCTTTTCCAGCGCTTTTCCATCGCACAAGATTGTACATGCACTACGGGTTGCCAAGTCAAGAAAGTGTACTATGTCACGGTGACTTATAGCATTAAGGGTTCCTTTGTTCGTGCAGTTTTTAGCAGAAAAGTGAGATTAAGGCCCTTCTCACGACAGTCCTTGACCTTGTTTAGCACAAGGAGGAATCCACCCAAAGAGCGATGTAATTGCCTCTTAGGGATCTTGTCTGATATGGGAGAGAGGGTTTGAGTACGGGTGTGTGGGTGTAGCTGAATCTGTATTCTGATCCGATCTAACGCCCTGGGTAGGGAGCTTCTGTGCTTGATAAAATGGACTCGTGGGTGTCGCCCATTCTCTCCTACTAATACCCGATTCTAAGTTCGGGTCTTGGTCTTGTCTTCCCTTGAGCGGTGTCCCGCCTCAGGAGCTCGGTGATCCGGACATAACTCGTCCTCAAAATAGAGGGGTAATCCGTATGTGGCTCCTCCACTACCGCTATCTCGTGGGTGACCGGCGGGCATTTAATATCCCTTTGGTCGGGTTTAAGCTCGATCTGGTCATAGTCTATGGCGACTCCCAAAGCAGCGATGCGATCCAAGAGCTCATTAAGGGAGGAGACCTCCGTCGGATCCATCTGTTCGGCGAGTTCTGAATTGACGTGGAGGCTATGCGTGATGACCCGAGAGGTCACATCGGCGCGACAGCAGATGGGGCGGCCATGATGAAGCCGCCTAGTCGGAGAGTTTGGCCTAGAGCCAGCGTTCCCCCAAAGGTGATGTTGTCCTTGACAACGAGACGGGCCATCGAGCCTTGCAGCCAATGACATACGTAGGAACTCTCATTGAAAGCACCAATGTCGGTGTCAAAACCCGCGGATCTCGGTAGGGGGTCCCGATCCGTAAGCGTCTTAGGCTAATGGTAACAGAGGCAAGGGACACAATGTTTACCCAGGTTCGGGCCTCTCGATGGAGGTAAAACCCTACTTCCTGCTTGATTGATATTGATGATATGGGTGTTACAAGAGTTGATCTACCACGAGATCGTAGAGGCTAAACCCTAGAAGCTAGCCTATGATGATTATGATTGTGATCGTAGAGGGCTAGGGTTTACATGGAAGTCAGTTGCAAAGAAGGAAATATAATATCCGGATCGCCAAACTTGTCTTCCACGCAAAGGAGAGTCCCATCCGGACACGGGACGGAGTCTTGAGTCTTGTATCTTCACGGTCCCTGAGTCCGGCCAAAGTATATAGTCCGGCTGTCCAGATACCCCCTTATCCAGATTCTCGTGGCCACCAGGCCCACGAGACAGGGGGCGCGCCCAGAGGAGGGGGCGCGCCTCCACTCTCGTGGCCCTGGTGCTTGCCCTCCCAAGTGATTTCAAGGTTTAAAATCCTCAAATATTCCATAAAAAATCATACTAAATTTGCAGGGCATTTGGAGCACTTTTATTTTCTGGATATTTTTATTGCACTGGGATAATTCAGAAATGCATGTGATAATACTATTTTTGCTTTATTTATTCTAAATAATGTAAAGTAAAAGGACGGCATGGTACAGTCGTGCCTTCTAGTTTCATCCATCTCGTGATCATCAAAATTAATCCACTAACAAGGTTGATCAAGTCTTGTTAACAAACTCATTCCGAATAACATGGAACCGGAGAAATTTCGAATAACACTAAGTTACCTCAACGGGGATATGAAAATCCCCAACAATAAGAATATCATACTTTTTCTTGACAGTAGGGAGAGGAAATTCAAAACCTCCAAAAAATGATAGTTGGAACTTTTTCAATAGAATTGATGCTATGAACTTGAGATTGTTTCCTCGGAAAGTGTACTGTATGCTCATTACCATTAACATGAAAAGTGACATTGCCTTTGTTGCAATCAATAACAGCCCCTGCAGTATTAAGAAAAGGTCTACCAAGGAAAATCGACATACTATCTTCCTCGGGAATATCAAGAATAACAAAGTCTGTTAAGATAGTGACATTTGCAACCACAACAGCACATCCTCGTAAATACCGAAGGTGTATAGCAGCTTGATTTATCAGCCATTAGCAAAGATATTTTAGTAGGTGTCAACTTATTCAATTTAAGTTCTACGATATAAAGAGAGAGGCATAACACTAACACCGGCTCCAAGGTCACATAAAGCGCTTCTAACATAATTTCTTTTTAATGGAGCATGGTATAGTTGGTACCCCGGATCTCCAAGTTTCTTTTGGTATTCCACCCTTAAACGATAATTAGCAAGCATGGTGGAAATTTCAGCTTCCGTATCTTTCTTTTATTTGTGATGATATCCTTCATATACTTATCATAAGGATTTACTTTGAGCATATCAGTTAAGCGCATACGTAAGAAAATAGGTCTAATCATTTCAGCAAAGCGCTCAAAATCCTCATCATCCTTTGTCTTGGATGGTTTAGGAGGAAAGGGCATGGGTTTCTGAACCCATGGTTCTCTTTCTCTACCGTGCTTCCTAGCAACAAAATCTCTCTTATCATAACGTTGATTCTATGATTGTGGGTTATCAAGATCAACAGCAGGTTCAATCTCTACTTCATTGTTTTTGCTAGGTTGAGTATCAACATGAACATTATCATTAACATTATCACTAGGTTCATGTTCATCACCTGATTGTGTTTCAGCATCAGAAATAGAAATGTCATTGGGATTCTCAGGTGTGTCTATAGTAGGTTCACTAGAAGCATGCAAAGTCCTATCGTTTTTCTTTTTCTTCTATTTAGAAGAACTAGGTGCCTCTAAATTGTTTCTCACGAGAATCTTGCTCGATTCTCTTAGGGTACTTCAGATACAAAGGTTCCTGAGTCATTCTACCAGTTCTAGTAGCCACTCTAACAGCAAAGTCATTTGTATTATTTAATTCCTCAAGCAAGTCATTTTGAGCTTTAAGTACTTGCTCAGCTTGAGTAGCAACCATAGAAGCATATTTGCTAATGAGTTGGAGTTCACCTTTAACTCTAGCCATATTATCGCTCACACGTCCTATCTCGAAAGCATTATTCTTTAACTCTCTACCAACATAAGCATTAAAACCTTCTTGTCTAGCCATAAAGTCATCAAATTCATCTAAGCATGGGCTATGAAATTTGGTAGAGGGGATTTCAACTTTATCGTATCTATAGAGAGAATTTACCTTTACTACCTGTGTCAGGTTATCAAGACAATGTGGTTCTTCAACAGGCGGTATATTAAGACCATGTATTTCTTCAATAGGACGTAAATTGTTAACATCTTCAACTTTAATACCTTTTTCTTTCATTGATTTCTTAGCCTCTTGCATATCTTCAGGACTGAGAAATAAAACACTTCTCTTCTTCGGAGTGGGTTTAGGAACAGGCTCAGGTGCTGACTTAATTGGTTCAGGAATTGGCTCAGGAAGAGTCCAATTATTTTCATTAGTCAACATATTATTCAATATTAATTCAGCTTCGTCCACTGTTCTTTCCCTGAAAACACAACTAGCACAACTATCCAAGTAGTCCTTGGGGAAGCATCGGTTAGTCCATTATAAAAGATATCAAGTATTTCATTTTTCTTAAGAGGATGATTAGGCAAAGCATTAAGTAATCGGAGAAGCCTCCCCCAAGCTTGCGGGAGACTCTCTTCTTCGATTGGCACAAAATTATATATTTCCTGCAAGGCAGCTTGTTTCTTATGAGCAGGGAAATATTTAGCAGAGAAGTAATAAATCATATCCTGGGGACTACGCACACAACCAGGGGCAAGAGAATTATACCAAGTCTTAGCATCACCCTTTAACGAGAACGGAAATATCTTAAGGATATAAAAATAGCGAGATCTATCATCATGAGTAAACAGGGTAGCTATATCATTCAACTTGGTAAGATGTGCCACAACAGTTTCAGATTCAAGGCCATAAAAAGGATCAGATTCAACTCGAGTAATAATTTCGGGATCAACTGAGAATTCATAATCCTTATCAGTAACACAGATAGGTGAAGTAGCAAAAGCAGGGTCAGGTTTCATTCTAGCATTAAGAGGCTGCTGCTTCCATTTATCTAATAATTTCTTAGTCATATCTATCATTGCAAGCAAAGTTTCTCTAGCAGCTTATTCATTCATAACATAGCCCTCAGGAACAACAGGCAATTCATAATCATTGGGGGAATTTTCATCATCACTATCGTCAATAATATCATCTTCAATAATTTCATTCCCCCTAACTCTAGCAAGTTGTTCATCATGAAATTCACCTAATGGCAAAGTAGTATCACGCACAGAAGTAGTTTCATCATAAGTATCATGCATAGCAGAAGTGGCATCATCAATAACATGTGACATATCGTAGTTCATAGCAAGTAGTAGGTTTAGGTGTCGCAAGCTTACTAATAACCAAGGAGAATCTAGTGCAGAGCTAGATGGCGCTTCCTTACTTCCCTCGTAGTTGAGGGCAAAATCTTAGTTCTTTCGCTCTTTCAAGTTCCTCATAATCGATCAACAGATATAAATCCCAAGTGACTCGTAGAATAGAGCTATGCTCCCGCAACAGCGCTAGAAATTAGTCTTGATAACCCACAAGTGTAGGGGATCGCAACAGCTTTCGAGGGTAAAGTACAACCCAAATTTATTGATTCGACACAAGGGGAGCCAGAGAATATTCTTGAGTATTAGCAGTTGAGTTGTCAATTCAACCACACCTGCACAACTTAGTATCTGCAGCAAAGTATTTAGTAGCAAAGTAGTATGATAATAAAGGTAACGGTAGCACAAGTATTGTTTTTGGGTTTTGTAGTTGTTGTAACAATAGCAACGGAAAAGTAAATAAGCGAAGAACAATATGTGAAAAGCTCACAGGAAATGTATAAGTGATGGATAATAATTTTGTATGTGATTCCTCAAGTAATATTTATAACATAGGTTGACAGTAACTAGCTCCAGTTCATCAATGTAATGTAGGCATGTATTCAGAATAGTCATACGTGCTTATGGAAAAGAACTTGCATGACATCTTTTGTCCTACCCTCCCGTGGCAGCGGGTCCCATGGAAAACTAAGGGATATTAAGGCCTCCTTTAATAGAGAACCGAACAAAGCATTAGCACATAGTGAATACATGAACTCCTCAAACTACGGTCATCACCGAGAAGTATCCCGATTATTGTCACTTGGGGTTGTCGGAGCATAACACATAATAGGTGACTATAGACTTGCAAGATAGGATCAAGAACACACATATATTCATGAAAACATAATAGGTTCAGATCTGAAATCATGGCACTCGGGCCCTAGTGACAAGCATTAAGCATAGCAAAGTCATACCAACATCATTCTTAGAACATTGTGGATACTAGGGATCAAACCCTAACAAAAATAACTTAATTACTGGGTAAATCTCATCCAACCCATCACCGTACAGCAAGCCTATGATGGAATTACTCACGCACGGCGGTGAGCATCATGAAATTGGTGATGGAGGATGGTTGATGATGACGACGGCGACGAATCCCCCTCTCCGGAGCCCCGAAGGGACTCCAAATCAACCCTCCCGAGAGAGATTAGGGCTTGGCGGCGGCTTCGTGTCGTAAAACGCGATGAAACTTTCTCTCTGATATTTTTTTCCCCGAACGTGAATATATGGAGTGGGAGTTGAGGTCGGTGGAGGTCCAGGGGGCCAACGAGACAGGGGGCGCGCCCCCCACCCTCGTGGACAGGGTGTGGGCCCCCTGGTCTTGATTCTTTCGCCAGTATTTTTTATATTTTCCAAAAAGTGCCTCCGTGGATTTTCGACATTCCGAGAACTTTTGCTTTCTACACATAAAACAACATCATGGCGGTTCTGCTGAAAACAAACACACCCGTGTTAGTTTCATTCAAATCATGCAAGTTAGAGTCCAAAACAAGGGCAAAAGTGTTTGGAAAAGTAGATATGTTGAAGACGTATCAGTGACCGGCGGTGAGTTAATCTCCCTTTGGTCGGGTTTAAGCCCGATCCGATCATAGTCCGTAGCGACTCCTAGGGCGACGATGCGATCCAAGAGCTTGTTCAGGGAGGAGACCTCCATTGCATCCATTTGCTCGGTGAATTCTGAGCTGACGTGGAGGCTGTTCTTGATGACCTAAGAAGTTATCGTCGGCGTGGCAGCCGAATGGGCGGCCATGCTGAAACCTCCCAGGAGGAGAGTGTGGCCTACAACCAGGGATCCTCCAGAGGTGATGTTTTCCTTGACAACAAGGCGAGCCATGAAGCCTTATCGCGACGGCACAGTGGAGCTCTCAACGAAAGCACCAATGTCGGTGTCAAAACCGGCGGATCTCGGGTAGGGGGTCCCGAACTGTGCGTCTAAGGATAATGGTAACAGGAGGCAGGGGACACGATGTTTTACCCAGGTTCGGGCCTTCTCGATGGAGGTAATACCCTAGTTTCTGCTTGATTGATCTTGCTGATATGAGTATTACAAGAGTTGATCTACCACGAGATCGTAGAGGCTAAACCCTAGAAGGTAGCCTATGATTATGATTGTTGTTGTCCCATTTGACTAAACCCTCCGGTTTATATAGACACCAGAGGGGACTAGCGCATACGTAGTTGGTTATAGAGAGGGAGATCTACATATCCGAATTGCCAAGCTTGCCTTCCACGCTAAGGAGAGTCCCATCCGGACACGGGACGAAGTCTTCAATCTTGTATCTTCATAGTCCAACAGTCCGCCCAAAGTATATAGTCCGGCTGCCCGAGGACCCCTTAATCTAGGACTCCCTCAAGAGGGATAGATTGGTTTTCGGTGTCTACAAAAGCCCGCAGCAGAGGAACTTCTGATCTAGGTTAACCCCGAGGGTTTTCGGAATATTTGGGAATTTATAGGGTAAAGAGGGGGTGCGTGAGGCCACCGAGGTGGGCCCAACCCACCTGGGGCACCTGGGCCCCCAGGCGCGCCCTGGTGGGTTGTGCCCCCCTCTGGGCACCCCCAGGTGCGGCTCTGGCCCATCCTAGGTGTTCTGGTCCATAAAAAATCTCCAAAAAGTTTCGCGGTGTTTGGACTCCATTTGATATTGATTTCTTGCAATGTAAAAAACAAGCAAAAAATAGTAACTGGCTCTGGGCACTAGGCCAATAGGTTAGTCCCAAAAAATGATATAAAGTTGCTATAAAATGATTCTAAAACACCCAAGAATGATAATATAACAACATGAATACTTCATAAATTATAGATACATTGGAGACGTATCAAGAGCTTTGCAAGTTAAACCTTCACCTCGTTCCACAAGGTTCTCTTAATAACCTTGTCCTGGAACCAAATCTCCGGAAAACTATTAAGTCTGCGCAAGCCAAAGATGCTAAAGTTGATCAGGTGAAATGCGATTTTACTCTTGAGAAATCCAGGGATTTCTCGCTTGCTGAAGATGGAACCTTGTACTTCGGAGATTGCATTGTGGTACCCCGATTTGAACTTATGACACAGAAAGTGATGAAAGAAGCACATGACACTAGCCACCCTATTTACTCATGATGTAAAAATTCGCTATTACCATATTATCAAGTTATTCCCATTCTCATTAAAGGGTGATGCTAAGATATGGTACAATACTCTTGCTCGTAGTCCCCAGGATATGATTTATTACTTTTCTGAAAAATATTTTCCTGCTCATAAGAAACAAGTTGCCTTACAAGAAATATTTTAACTTTGTGCAAACTGAAGAAGAGAGTCTCTCACAAGTTTGGGGGAGGCTTCTCCAATTACTTAATGCTTTGCCTGATCATCCTCTTAAGAAAAAAGAAATACTTGATATCTTCTATCATGGACTAACCGATGCTTCTAGGGACCACCTAGATAGTTGTGATGGTTCTGTTTTCAGGGAACAAACTTTTGAACAAGAACATTCACCTAGTGATAATGATAATGACAATGATGAGGTTCATGTAGATACTCAACTAGACAATGATAAAGAACCATCCAACGATGTTGAAATAGAACCTGTTGTTGATCTTGATAACCCACCTTATAAAAATAAACGTTATGATAAGAGAGACTTTCTTGCTAGAAAACATGGTAAAGAAAGAGAACCATGGCTTCAAAAGCCCATGCCCTTCCCACCTAAACCATCTAAGAAAAAGGATGAGGAAGAATTTGAACGCTTTGCTAAAATGCTTAATTAGGCCAGTCTTTTCGCATACTCGTTCAACTGATATTATAAAGATGGCCCCTTATGCTAAATATATGAAAGATATTTTCACTAATAAAAGAAAAATACCTGAAGCTAAAATCTGCACCATGCTAGCAAATTATTCTTTTAAGGATGGAGTACCTAAGAAATTAGAAGATCCAGGAATACCAACTATACCATGCTCCATTAAAAGAAGTCATGTCAAAACTGCTTTATGTGATTTAGGGGCCGGTGTTAGTGTTATGACTTTCTCTTTATACAAAATACTTGATTTGAATAAACTCACACCCACTGAAATATCTTTGCAAATGGCTGGCATGTCAACTCCCATACCTATCGGTGTTTGTGAGGATGTGCCCGTTATAGTAGCAAATATCTGGGAGGGTAGGACAAAAGATTTCATGCAAGTTATTTTCCGTAAGCACGTATGACTATTTACGGAATACATGCCTACATTACATTGATGAATTGGAGCTAGTTCTGTTTCACCCTAGGTTATGACTGTTATATGATGAATGTTATCCAACGTTATCACCGATCCAATACCTATAAGTTTTTCACATATTGTTCTTGCTAAGTTACTAATATTATTGTTACCATTGCTATCGCTACTACTGCTATCAAACTATCATACTACTATGCTACATATCACTTTGCTACAGATATTTAGTCTCCAGGTGTGGCTGAATTGACAACTCAACTTCTAATACTTACAAGTATTCTTTGGCTCCCCTTGTGTCGAATCAATAAATTTGGGTCGAATACTCTACCCTCGAAAACTGTACTTGTGGGTTATCACCCCTGCACGCTTAGGATGTATACCGGCGTGATGGCCTCTATATTGAGCCTAGGTAGGACTACAACGTGTCGATCAGCCGAGGTCTGGTATGATATGATGGTGTGCCCGACCGGCGTTAATCGAGCGTGTTGGGTAAGTTTGTGCACCCCTGCAGGGAAGTTAATATATTCGAATAGTCGTGACCACGGTAACAGGCGCTCGGAGTTATATCCCGGTCGATAAAACTAGAACTGGATAATGGAGATGTGAAGTGGATATGATGGCTCCGGGATTGGTTTCTCGCAGGGAGTCGAGAAAGGATCTATGGGCGCTACTACAACATACTTGCTATTTATAATATGCCAATATGCACCCATCTAATGCTGCAAGATGCTAGTCTTTGATACGCTAGGATTTCCCTTCTTTTCTGGCATTTCTGCAATTCAGTCCAAAGATATAGCCCCATTCCTTTTATAGTGTTGCATACTTTGTATAGACCTGATCTAAGTCTTGCAGTACTTTGGATGAGTACTCACGGTTGCTTTCCTACCTCTTTTCTCCCATACCCAATTGCTGCGATCAGATGACGGATCCCAGGAGCCAGATGCCACCACCGGCGACTACTACTACTACCCCGCAGGTGCCTACTACTATGTGGAGGCTGCCGACAACCAAGAGCAGTTAGGAGGTTCCCAGGCAGGAGACCTTGACTTTTCAATCGTCGTTGATGTTTGTGCTAGCCTTCTTAAGGCAGACTTGTTTTACTTTATGTCTGTACTTGTAACATCCCAAATTTTCAATTTGGAATGTTATACATTAGGTCATCATGCATATCATATTTTCTCGCATTTTTCCGATCCTAGAAAATTTCACGCAACTCAAGGACCCTCGGAGAGAGTTGGAGATTTCATTATTTTCATATTTGGGATTTCTCAAATTTTGAAAATAAAGGATCATTCGATTTATTTAATTATCTTCATAAAGTTTTTCCTATAAAAAAATTTAGAGAGGGAATAATATGACTTTCCCAACATTTTGGAAAAAATGAAGGTTTTATAAATAAATCAATTTTGGCTTTTGGAAGATTTATTTTGCTTAGGCAAAAATGAGCATTTTAAAAAAAAATTATGCATGTTTGCCGTTTTTAAAGTTCATTTTGTTCGACTCATTTTTAGGAGTCGGGGAAAATTATTTTTATTAAAATCGGAGTTCATTTGGTATTTTTTTTATTCGTTTGGTTTAATTTTAAAAAAAAAACAGCGCCCCCACAGGCTAAGGCCCAGCCGGCCCAGCCAGCGCCCTGACCCGGCCTGCCCGCCTCCTCCTCTCCCTCATGACGCCTGCCCAGCTGAAACCCGCCGCCCGCCACGTCGCCCCGCCCCGGAGTCCGCCTCCGACCCGCCCGCCCCTCCTCCCAAGCCGGCTGCACCACCTCCCCTAATCGCCCCCCCCCCCTCTCTCTCTCACCCTTGGAGCCGCCCCAACCCGAGCCAGCTGAGCCCTTGTGCGTGGGCCAGGCCGCCCGCCCGTTCACTGTCAGCCGAGCCCCACCGACCTCGCCGCCTCCCGACCTCACGACCTCGCCGCCACCCGGGCTCCTGGGCCAAGCCGCCAGAGGTAGCCGCCGCCCGTCGTTCGATCCGGTTTTTTTAAAAAAAAGATGTTCGGTTTTTTTAAAAACCTAGATTGGTTTTATTTTTTCGGTTTTCTTAATTAATCTAACGCTCACCGAACCGCTCGCTTTAATGAATGTGTTCGTTGGATTAGTTCTGCTAACGAACGTCTGCTATTTAAACCGTCATTGCTTTCTTTTAATTGGATTTAATCCGTTATTTTTCCGATTCGATTTCGATCCGATTTTCAAATCTGTTTTATTTCTTGCTCGTTTATCGAATCAGGTGATTCAAGCGCTCGAGTTTCAAGCTATTAAACCACTGTTCGATTAACCTACTTTCGCTGCAGTTTTGCTACTATGAAATTTTGACCTAGTTTCAGATTGCTAAACTGAGTCGTTTTCTCTCGAGTTCCACTTTCGATCTCAGTATTTGACTCAATTCTTTTGCAACCAGGGTTCTTAAGTTGAACTATCCGGTTAGATCTTTATTCGATATTTCCTATTGCATTAGATGAGTACTTATTGTATGCTTGTTGTTTGTCTGCGTTAGATCACCTTTGAGCGCCGCTTGTTACTTCGAATCTCTAGGTCTCATGGATCATCGCTAAGGCAAGTAACACTTGATCATACCTTTTCTACTACCCAGCTTTATGCATTAGATCAAACCCTCAAACACTTGCATGTTTAGGATCTAATTAAATTGTGGGTTTGGGAAGTAGATTGAGGTAGTACCTAATTACCTGCTTTTACTTATGAAACCTTTGGGAGTTACTTCTACGCTTGCTTATTATGCCATGCTATGCTAGTAGACGTGGATTGGGTGAGTGAATATCCATGACAGATGTGAGATTATTAATTAATGGTTTATCTAAGGTGGCAACCTAAACACACATCCTGGGTGGATTGAGGCACCTGGTTTCTATCAGGACTTCTGCCTGTATTTCTTCTGACCGCCACCCAGTGCTCTAAGGGATCATAAGATTATTCAAACCGGAAACTTCCGCAGCAGCCACAAGCCAATTATGGGCTCTGGCGTAGTTGACTAAGTTGTGCGAACTCTTACGGGTAGGCTAGCTGATGTAGGGGATGTAGGTTGGTACGGTCTACCCACATGTAAGGTGCTAGCGCTCGAAAGACTATGTCTCGGTCATCCGCTTTCTCAAACACCATGCAGTACGAGAACCAAGCGGAGGCGATCGAGTCTTGTGGGGGAAAAGTGCGCAAACCTCTCAGCAGAGTGTATAAACTAATCATGATTAGCCGTGTCCCCGATTACTTTAACAAATTTTGAGTATCTAGTACTTGAATATCATGTGAATCTCAACATGTTACTTCTAATAAAAGTTAATGGGTTTTAATGAGTACTTTTAATTGGGATTGAGGATGTCATTAACCATTCTCAATGTTTAACAACCACCATGATAGTTAAACAAAATTATTCCTTTGATGTAGGGAAAAACTAGCTTTATGCAAAATGTAAACCAGAGAGCCTTACCACCAGCCAAATATGCATGTAGTATAGGCTTATTGCTTCATTGCTTTCTATGTGTTACATTGCCAAAGATATTCCATGTGTCAATTGACCGTTTTGGGCTGCAACTTTCATGTTGCAGACTTTTCGCATGACGATTTAGTAAGGTGTTTAGGTCGTGGTTCTATACTCAAGATGCTGGCGATGGAGTTGATGGACTCACTTATCTTCCAAGCCTTCCGCTGTTATCGTTTTTAGATGGCCTTAAGCCATATTTATTGTAATAAGTTCCCTTGTGGACATCGATGTAATAAGTGTGTGATTGCTACTCTGCTATAAATCCTTGAGAAATCTTTGTGTGGTGTCGGCATTACTGATCCAGGATGACACACTGAGCACGGAGACTTGATCCATTTGGGTCCGGTCACACTGAGAGATGGTATCGAGCACACGCCGATCAGAGGACACGACCACTAAGTTAAAGCCATAGATCACTACTCTCTTCCCATTTTCTAACTCCTCATCTTTTCTACTCTTTAGGATGAAGGACGCGAAGATCAAGTACACCCAACCGGATGAAGGCACACCATTTGGATTTCACTTGAAGGAAGTTACCAAGCACCGAACATTGGACTACCAAGCTTCACCGACTTTCAACGCCCACTGCTCAAGAGGAGCGTTACTGGAAGATTCACGCTCACGTTCCAGGAAGGACATTCGCCCCAATCACCAAGCCTATAGATAGTGTTTTCAATGCACCTACATGGAGTCTGGGAAAGAGCATGGCAGCTCATATTACCATGGGACGCATTGGAGAAGTTTATCAAGAAGACCTCAAGGACACCATCTACCAGATTTGCGGACGCCGAGATGACAAATGGGACATAGTCAGCACCAAGAGGGATAGATCCATTGCAGCTTTTATCCGTGAGATAAACCAAAGACATTCGACGTCAGGAGAACCAGATGTGCGATGATATGTTGGAGCTGCGTAATGCAAAGGGAAGGATCATCGAACCGGAAGAAGAACTAAAGTCTACACGCAAGGACTACATGGGACGAGATCGTAGCTACGGCAAGACACAATAACGATCTTAAGTATGAGATCGAGGAACTCAAGAAGAAGTTGGCGCCGTGAATAAAGACCAAGATGTCAATTACCCAAGCGACTACATCAGATCGCATTTAATTTCGATTCGGATCCAAGTGAACCCGATTTTGAAGACGAAGTTGGAGCGTATATCATGGAGTCTTCCACGGTTCAAATTAGTAGAAGTCCCCCACATATTAGTAGTATTTCCCTCCATGTAAACATTGTAGTACACGCACTTTTGCGATAGTTAGATCGTTGTAAGCCCTTGTTTGATTGAATGGAGTGATTTTGTGTGCATTTGCTCATGTGCATTTGGGTAGTGATTCCCCTTAGACCTCATTCTATTCTTAATTTCTCTTCTTTTCTAAACCCATCGATGCCTCCAGACGCGACCCGGATTCGCTTTTCCGCCAGAGATCACCCAACTGATCCAGCAGTTGTAATACTCGATTCAAACATTGGTGCGTAACCAGGCAACAACAACAACAACAACAACCCACCACCACCACTGCGGATCATTTGACTTGCTTCCTTAGACTAAAATCCGCCGGTGTATTCCAGTAGCACCGAGCCGGGATTGTAGCAGTATGACCTGGCTCCGCAAGATAGGAAGGGAGTTGACCATCGCAGGATGCATGTATGGAGAAAAGAGTGAAGTTTGCAGCACATCAGCTTGAAGGACCCGCAGAAGATGGTGGGAAAATTTCACAGCCACTTACCCGTAGACACCTTTGCCACATGGGATCAATTTCAGCAAGCTTTTCGTGACCGCTCATGTTTCAGCAGGAGCCATGGCCATGAAGAAGCGTGAGTTTCGCAACTTACGCCAAGGAGGAAGGATCAAGTACAAGATGTAGATGATTTTAGTAAGTTAGCACGTTATGCCCCTGCATGACGCTACATGCTGTATGCGGCTAAGCAGGAGAAGTTTCTGGAAGGACTGAATGATGAGTTCAGCATGCCGTTGATGGTAGCAAGTTTCAACAACTATCAGGAGTTGGTAGACCGAGCCCTCATGATTGAAGGAAAGCAGCAGCAAATTGAGAACCGCAAGCGCAAGTATGGGCAAGGGAAGTATAACTCTGGAGCTCATCAGAAGCCTCGTTATACCCCTAAATCAGGAATTCAGTTTCAGCATACCCATGGAGGAGGTAATTCGCATAACAATAATGGCACCAAGAATGGGAACGGGAATGGAGGAAGCAATGGACAGAACCGCACCAACCCGTCAACACCATCCAAGGTAGACTTGAGTCACATTACTTGCTTTAAGTGCCGTAAGACTGGGCATTATGCAAATGACTGTCCAGAAGGCCAGAATGGAAATGGCAATGGAAGCTCTGGAAAGAAGCCCAACCCTTTCAACAGGGGACAGGTGAACCACATTGATGTGGAGGAGGTTGAAGATCAGCCCGATGCAAAGAATCGGTAAGTTTTTGGTTAAGTCATTTACTGCAGCTTGTTCTTTTTCGATCGGTGCATCGCATTCATACATATCAAGGGGATTTGTGGATAAGTACAAGTTACCGACTCCAAGCCCTTAGGTCACCCATGCTAGTAACCTCACCCTAATTCGCAGTACATGGCTAGTAAATGGTGTGATCGATTGCCATTAAGGATTGGACACTATGTTTTCCCTCGCACCTAATAGTTCTCGAATCCCAAGGATTGGATGTGATATTAGGAATGGATTGGTTATCAAAGTATGGAGGAAACATTGATTGCTCCACTAGATCAATTTTGCTCACCACACCGTAAGGAAGAAGGATTAAAGTATGTATCACGCACGAGCCGAGGAGAGCACAAATAAATTGCTTATCAGAGTGGTGCAGAAGAAGTACCAAAGGGTGAAGGATTTTCCTGATGTATTTCCTAGGAGGAGTTGCCGTGAATGCCACCGGATAGAGACATTGAGTTTTTGATTGAACTATTGCCGTGAACAGCCCGATATCGAAAACGACCATACAGTGATGCCAAGACAAGAATTTGGCGTAAATCAAGAAGCAGATTAAGGAGCTATTGGATAAAGGTTATATACGCCCAAGCTCTTCACCTTGGGGATCACCCGCTTTGTTAGTGGAGAAGAAGGATGGATCTTTGAGAATGGTTGTTGATTATCGTGAATTGAATGCAGTAGAACTATCAAGAACAAGTACCCACTACCTATGATAAATGATCTATTTGATCGTTTGCAAGGAGCTAAGGTGTTTTCCAAGATCGACTTGCGATCAGGGTACCATCAGTTGAAGATTCGGGAGCAAGACATACCCAAGACAGCATTTACCATGAGATATGGATCAGTATGAATATACCGTTATGTCATTTGATCGACTAACGCACCAGCCTATTTCATGAACCCGTGAACAAAGTGTTTATGGAGTTTTTGGATAAGTTCGCTGTGGTGTTCATTGATGACATTTTGATTTTTCTCAAGAATGAAGAGGAACATAAGGAAAAATTTGTGATTGGTTTTGGAGAAGCTAAAGAGAACACTGGGCTGTATGCCAAATTCAGCAAATGTGAGTTTTGGTTAAAGGAAGTTGGATTTCTTGACATGTTATATCCGGAGAAGGAATAGCAGTTGACCCCACAAAGGTTGAGACCAGAACAAATGGGAAGCACCAACGACAGCTTTGGAGGGATTCGGAGTTTCCTTGGACTCGCAGGATACTACCAAGATTCATTGAAAATTTCTCAAGGATTGCAAAGCCTATGACTGAATTGTTGAAGAAGGATAACAAATTCATATGGACCGAGGACCTGTGGAGGCAAGTTTTCAGGAGTTGAAGAAAAGATTGGTTACCTCACCAGTTTTGATATTGCCGGATCGCATCAAGGATTATGAGGTGTATTATGCACGCTTCACGCCGAGGACTTGGAGCAAAGTGCTTATGCAGAAGGAAGAGTTGTTTCAGACGCTTCACGACAACTTAAGCCCCATGAGTTGAATTATGCCACTCATGATTTGGAGTTAGCACTGCCAGCAGTATGCCTTTGAAGACGTGGAGACATTTTCTCATTGGAAATCATTGTGAAGTATATACGGATCACAAGAGTTTGAAGTACATCTTCACACGTATGAATTAAATCTTTACAGAGAGGAGATGGTTAGAACTTATTAAGGATTATGATATGAGATTGCATTATCACCTCGGTAAGGCTAATGTCGTAGCAGCATTTATTGAGCCGTAAGAGCCACGTCAATACCCTAATGATGGGAGGAATACCCAATGAGTTAGCCGAGGACCTTCAGAGCTATGTTTGGAAATAGTTCCTAGAGGCTATGTAGCAGCATTGGAAATTCAAATATCGATGGATAAAATCGAGAAGCCCAAAAGGCGATAAGGAAGTTGCCTCTATAAAGGAGAAAATGAGCAAAGGAAAAGCTAAAGGATTTCGTGAGGATGAGCCACGATACCCTATGGTTTGAGGACCGTGTTTATGTGCCCAATGACCCGTAGATCGTGAAGTTGATTTTACAAGAAGCCCATGATTCACCTTATTCGATTCACCCAGGAATACCAAGATGTATTTGGATTTGAAGAATACTTTCGTGGACCGGAATGAAGAAGGATATTGCAGAGTATGTAGCAGCAGTGACGTATGTCGAGAGAAAGTAAAGGCAGAAAGCATCGTAAGCCAAAGTAGGATTGTTTACAACCATTACCGATAATTCAATGGAAGTGGGATAAACTAGGCATGGATTTCATCACAGGATTGCCAAGGACTCGTTCAGGATATGACTCGATTTGGGTTATAGTCGATCGCTTGACGAAGGTAGCTCATTTCATTCCAGTAAAGACTACCTATAGCAGTGCTAAGTTGGCAAAGATATACATGACCAGAATTGTGTGCTTACACGGAGTTCCGAGGAGCATCAGACGATGTGAGGAACCCAGCTTTACCTCGAAATTTTGGAACCAGATGCACGAAACATTGGGAACCAGACTAGAATTCAGTGCAGCTTTCCAACCCACGCACCGATGGATGACCGAGAGAGTCAATCAGATTTGGGAGGACATGCCGAGAGCTTGTGCACTAGACTATGGATCTAGCTGGGATGATAATTTGCCGTCAGATGCAGAATTTTCCTACAACAACAGCTACCAAACCAGCTTGAAGATGGCACCTTCGAGGCTCAGATGGAAGGAGATGCAGGACACCCGTTGTCATGGGACGAAACTGAGATCGCCAGTTGTTTGGACCAGATTTGATTAAGGAGTCTGAATGTAAAGTTGTTGATTCGAGACAGGCTCAAGGTAGCCCAGCCTGCATGTAAGAGCTATGCCGATTCAAAGCGCAAAGCGATTGAGTATGAAGTTGGAGACAGAGTATATCTCAGAGTATCCCCGCTTCGAGGAGTTAAGCGCTTTGGAGTTAAAGGAAAGTTAGCACCTGCTTCGCTGGACCGTATAAGATTTTGCAACGCATGGGAGAAGTTGCTTATAAGTTGGAATTGCCGTATGACCTGTCAGAGTTCATGATGTATTCCATGTTTCTCGCTTGAAGAAATGTCACCTGAGATAGCAGAGGTACCGCTAAGAGACACAGTGCCACTGGAAGCAATTCAGTTGAAGGATGACTTGACATATGAGGAAAAACCGTTAAGATTCTCGATTATGCCAAGAGAGTTACCCGCAAAGAAAGTTGTCAAGTTTTGCAAAGTTCAAGGAGCCACCACACCGAGGACGGAAGCCACACGGGAAAGAGAGGAAGTTTTGCTCAAGGACCACCTCACCTATTTTCTAGTTAACCCTAATCTCGAGGGCGAGATTCATCTTAAGATAGGTTTGTAACATCCCAAATTTTCAATTTGGAATGTTATACATTAGGTCATCATGCATATCATATTTTCTCGCATTTTTCCGATCCTAGAAAATTTCACGCAACTCAAGGACCCTCGGAGAGAGTTGGAGATTTCATTATTTTCATATTTGGGATTTCTCAATTTTTGAAAATAAAGGATCATTCGATTTATTTAATTATCTTCATAAAGTTTTTCCTATAAAAAAATTTAGAGAGGGAATAATATGACTTTCCCAACATTTTGGAAAAAATGAAGGTTTTATTAATAATTCAATTTTGGATTTTGAAGATTTATTTTTCTTAGGGAAAATTGATCATTTTAAAAATTTATTAATGTTTTACGTTTTTAAAGTTCATTTTGTTCGACTCATTTTTAGGAGTCGGGGAAAATTATTTTTATTAAAATCTGAGTTCATTTGGTTTTTTTTGGTTTAAATTTAAAAAAAAAACAGCCCCGGGCCACAGGCCCACCATTCCAGCCGTGACAGCTACCGCCCGCCTCCTCCTCTCCCTCGCGCGCCTTGCGCCAGAGAACCCATGCGCCACGCCACGTCGCCCGCCCTTGGTCCGCCTCCAAACCAGCCTTCCCAGCCTCCCCAAGCCGGCTGCACCCCCCCTCCCATAAATCGCCGCCTTGCCCCCCTCTCTCTCACCACGCTGAGCCGCCCCCAACCCGAGCCTGCACGAGCCCCTGGCCGCCGTGGATCTTGCCACGCCTTGTAGCCTCCCAGCTGGGAGCCCGCCGACCTCGCCGCCTCCAGACCCCGACTTCAGCCCTCGCCACGCCGCCCGGAGCACCGCCGTGAGCCGGAGGTAGCCGCCGCTGCCCGTCGTTCGATCCGGTTTTAAAAAAAAAAGATGTTCTGTTTTTTTAAAAAAACCTAGATTGGTTTTATTTTTTTCGGTTTTCTTAATTAATCTAACGCTCACCGAACCGCTCGCTTTAATGAATGTGTTCGTTGGATTAGTTCGTTAACGAACGTCCGTTATTTAAACCGTTCGCTGCTTTCTTTTAATCGGATTTAATCCGTTATTTTTCCGATTCGATTTTCCGATCCGATTTTCAAATCTGTTTTATTTCTTGCTCGCTTATCGAATCGTGATTCAGCGCTTTGGAGTTTCGTTACGAAACCACTGTTCCGATTAACCTACTTTCACAGAGTTTTGCTACTATGAAATTTTGACCTAGTTTCAGATTGCTAAACCGAGACGTTCTCTCTCGAGTTCCGACTTTCGATGCTGTATTTGACTCAATTCTTTTGCAACCAGGGTTCTTAAGTTGAACTATCTGGTTAGATCTTTTATTCGATATTTCCCTGTGCATTAGATGAGTACTTATTGTATGCTTGTTGTTTGTCTGCGTTAGATCACCCGGAGTGCGCCGCTTGTTACTTCAATCTCTAGGTCTCATGGATCATCAGCAAGGCAAGTAACACTTGATCATACCTTTTCTACTACCCAGTTTTATGCATTAGATCAAACCCTCAAACACTTGCATGTTTAGGATCTAATTAAATTGTGGGTTTGGGAAGTAGATTGAGGTAGTACCTATTACCTGTTTTACTTATGAAACCTTTGGGAGTTACTTCTACGTTTGCTTATTATGCCATGCTATGCTAGTAGACGTGGATTGGGTGAGTGAATATCCATGATGTATGTGAGATTGTTAATTAATGGTTTATCTAAGGTGGCAACCTAAAGACACATCTGGGTGGATTGAGGCACCTGGTTTCTATCGAGGACTTGCCTCAGTATTTCTTGGACCGCCACCTGTGCTCTAAGGGATCATAAGATTATTCAAATGGAAACTTCCGTGTGCAGCCACAAGCCAATTATGGGCTCTGCGTAGTTGACTAAGTTGTGCGAACTCTTACGGGTAGGCTAGCTGATGTAGGGGATGTAGGTTGGTACGGTCTACCCACATGTAAGGTGCTAGCGCTCGAAAGACTATGTCTCGGCCATCCGCTTCTCAAACACCATGCGGTCACCGAGAACCAAGCGGAGGCGATCGAGTCTTGTGGGGAAAAGTGCAAACCTCCGCAGAGTGTATAAACTAATCATGATTAGCCGTGTCCCGGTTATGGACAAATTTTGAGTATCTAGTACTTGAATATCATGTGAATCTCAACATGTTACTTCTAATAAAAGTTAATGGGTTTTAATGAGTACTTTTAATTGGGATTGAGGATGTCATGTCGACCATTCTCAATGTTTAACAACCACCATGATAGTTAAACAAAATTATTCCTTTGATGTAGGGAAAAACTAGCTTTATGCAAAAATGTAAATCAGAGAGCCTTACCACCAGCCTAATATGCATGTAGTATAGGCTTATTGCTTCATTGTTTCTATGTGTTACATTGCCAAAGATATTCCATGTGTCGACTCGTTTTGGCTGCAACTTTCATGTTGCGTACTTCTCGCACGCATTTAGTAAGGTGTTTAGGTCGTGGTTCTATACTCAAGGATGCCGATGGAGTTGATGGACTCACTTATCTTCCAAGCCTTCCGTTATCGTTATTAGATGGCCTTAAGCCATATTTATTGTAATAAGTTCCCTTGTGGACAACGATGTAATAAGTGTGTGATTGCTACTCTGCTATAAATCCTTCGAAGTACTGTGTGGTGTCAGCATTACTGATCCAGGGATGACACCTGAGCACAGAGACTTGATCCATTTGGGTCTAGTCGCTACAGTACTCAGATATTATTGCTTTCGCTGACTCGTTTGTATTCGAGCTTATGTATTCGAGCCCTCGAGGCCCCTGACTTGTAAGATGAAGTTTGTATGACTTTAAATTGTGTTTAGAGTTGTGTTGTGATATTTTCCCGTAAGTCTCTGATCTTGATCGTGCACATTTGCGTTTATGATTAGTGCATGATTAAGTCAGGGCGTCACATGAATTACCTAGAAAGTAGGGTTTCGGGTTCGGTTGTGACTTAAATGTATATTGTAGGTTAATTATCAAAAAATACATGGAGTTTTCTGCAAAATTACATGACGGACCCAAAGCTGGCCAAACGGGTCGTGCTAACTAGGCCGGCTGATGCGCCCTTCGACAGAAAAACAACAGCGTGAATAACTTTCCCTAATCTTTCACGACACAATTCAGTTGCAATCAGTATTTCTCCTTAATCTTCAGTCGTTCCCCTATCCGAATAAGCGGCAGGAAATCAATCTGCAAACCGGCGTAACAACTATCTAGACTACTCCAGAACTAGACCTACTAGATGTAAATCTAATTAAACAACATGCAAACCCTGCAAGACGCTGGAATCACATGGACAAGCCCTTTGGACTCACGTAGCAGATTAGAAGTCACAGGCTCCAATCCTCCATGCCAAGCAAACACGAACCCTAGATGGATTCTCCACAAAAACAAGCAGAACTTGGCTGCAGGAACATAGCGAGTTTCTGGTTTATCTTACGTAAAACTAATTCCCCTGATACACAACCGGTCGGCCCTATAAATAGTGCGCGCGCCCAGGCACTTGACTCGGCTAGACTTGTATGACTAGGACTCTTATTACTAATTGGACACTCAAGCTGACCGTAGCCTGTACTACTATACTTTGACTTTTGTAACTAGCACATGCACGCACTAGTACTAGATAAAACACTTGACAGTAGATGGCACGCATCTACTAGTACTGTACCTAGAAATAAAAAGACACACAATACTTGTATGTTGAAATTCGGTTCAATTAAACTTCAGTTGAATTTTACCCACTGTCAAAAATTGGCATGGAGTCCTGAATGTGGGCTTCACTTTCTTTGCTGGTATGATCTGCATTGTAGGTCGATTCTTGCTGTCTCATTCGCCTCGACGCCTAGCCGGTACCACATACTTTGCTACATCACCAACCTCAATCATGGCCGCATCATCCTCCCTCCTTCACAGGAAACCGTCCTCGGTTTCGACCTATACCTTGCAGATTTTTTCTTAAACACTTCAACAGTACACCTTATATCCTTTGCATATTTGGGAAGCATAGCATGAAACACACCCCTGTGCATAAAAGTGTACCTATTTGTTCGTCCATGATGAAGAGCGTTAACATCATGTTGCCACGGACGCCCCAAGATAAGGTGACAAACATGTAGTGGCATAACATCGCACTCCACTTTATCAACATAGCCATCAACAGAAAAAGGGACCTTCACCCTGTGAGTTACCTTCACTTTGCCAACATCATTTACCCAGTTCATATAGTATGGTCTTGGGTGCTCCCATGTTGCCAACAAAAGAGACTCCACCACATCCTTACTAATCATGTTGCTAGCACTGCCACCATCGATTATCAGTTTGCAAACTTCTCCCTTAATGGTACATGCAGTTTGAAAAATACTCCACCGTTGTCCTTGTTCAACAATGGTCTTGTCATCTCGCTGGACCTTATGTGCTAGCAAACTCTCCATATCAGGATCATCTTGAGGATAACATAGTATGGTATCACCATGACCTCTTTCGATTCCATCCTCTAACTTAGGTGTCTCATCTTCAGATTCTGAAATATATTCTGCATCAACAAGTAGAACCCTTCGTTGATTGGAACATTCATCCTTCATGTGTCCACGTCCTCCACACTTGTGGAAAATAATATTATTACTTGATGTGATGACGCCGCACTAGATGAAACCTGAGAAACCTCCTTTGGCGCAGCCGCCACTTTGCTTTGTTCAATGCTTCCCGACTTATAAGAAGGAGTCGGTTTAGCACTAAACCCACCATTAATAGGAGAAGAAACACGACTCCCACTATTGTAAGTTGGGCGAGTCTCTGAAGCTTGCTTCTCCAATGCCCAACGTTCATCACGCTCCGCTTGATGAAGCAACTCATGAATATCATTATATTGCATTAAATCAACACGGTCACAAATCTTTTCTTCTAACCCCTCAAAGAAACATACCATGGTCGCCTCCGCAGACTCACGCACAGCTGTACAGATCATCAAAACTTGCATCTCTTTATAGTACTCATCAACTGATTTTTTTTACCTTGCACTAGACAGCACAGTCTACTATGAAGCTGGCGAGTGTAATAAGCAGGCACAAAGCGTTCCCTCATGATTCACTTCATGCCATCCCATGTCGCGGGTTTCTCGTGAGTACGGTTCTTATTATCCCACCATACAAGAGCATACTCTGTAAATTCTATTGATGCAACACGAACCTTCTTCTCTTCAAAGTAGTTGTGACCATCAAAAATCTAATTTACGCGCATCTCCCACTACAAATATTTCTCCGGGTATCACAACGTCCCGAGAATTCAGGTATGGTTATCTTGATTCGACCCAAACCATCATCATGCGTCGTCGGTGAGGTAAGCCTCCACGGGCATCAGAATCCTCAAAAAAATCACCATCATCGTCGTTGTCATGGTCACGACGTCGTCATGGTGAGCGGGACTATTGGGGTGCCACATCTCTCACGTGAAGGCACTGAACTGCTGCGGTGAGCCGATTAAGACTCTCAGTCACCACCTGTAGACTATCAGTGCGTTGTCGGTCACTGGCAGTCAAACGGTCGTTCAACCTGTCCTCGACGCCTACAATATTTGCAGACAATTCCTCAACCCTTGTCCCAAGCTTCTTGTTTGCTCCCTTGATCGCCATCGGATGGATATGCAAATCATCACTTATCTCCGCATTCTCCCTAAGCTCATCGACATCCTCATGATCGATCTGTCATGTCATGAAGTTCACCATCTTTCAAACAGTTGAATCAAATAGCAAGAAAAAAAATTGTACCATGATCAACCTTGCTCTGAATACCACTTGATGCACCCTTCGACAGAAAAACAGCAGTGCGAATAACTTTCCCTGATCTTTCATGGCACAATTCAGTTGCAATCAGTATTTCTCCTTAATCTTCAGTCGTTCCCCTATCCGAATAAGCAGCAGCAAATCAATCTGCAAACCGGCGTAACAACGATCCAAACTACTCCAGAACTAGACTTACTAGATGCAAATCTAATTAAACAACATGCAAACCTGCGAGACGCCGGAATCATATGGACGAGCCCTTTGGACTCACGTAGCAGATTAGAAGTCACAGGCTCGAATCCTCCATGCCAAGCAAACACAAACCCCAGATGGATTCTCCACAAAAACAAGCAGAACTTGGCCGCAGGAACATAGCGAGTTTCTGGTTTATCTTACGTAAAACTAACTCCCCTGATACACGGCCGGTTGGCCCTATAAATAGTGCACGCGCCCAGGCACTTGACTCGGCTAGACTTGTACAACTAGGACTCTTATTACTAGTTGGAATCTCAAGCTGACCGTAGCTTACACTACTACTTCTTTGACTTTTGTAACTAGCACATGCACGTACTAGTACTAGATAAAACACTTGACAGTAGATGGCACGCATCTACTAGTACTGAACCTAGAAATAAAAAGGACAGACATTACTTGTATGTTGAAATTCAATTCAATTCAACTTAAGTTGGATTTTACCCAATGTCAAAAATTGGCATGGAGTCTTGAATGTGGGCTTCACTTTCTTTGCTGGTATGATCTGCATTATGTCAATTGTGCCGGTGTCATTCGCCCGACGCCTAGCTGGTACCACAAACTTTGCTACATCGCCAACCTCAATCATGGCCGCATCACCGGCCCGATAGCACCCATGTACGGCATGGCCTAGGCACGACACAGCCCGAGCTAAACGGGCCAGGCCCAGAACGCGGCACGCCATGGGCCATGCCTGGGCTTGGAGGCTGGGCACGCAGGCTGACATGGCACGGTCCATTTTTTGAAATATCTAAATATATATGTCCTATATAAATACCTAATACTCTAATCTGTTCAATATTTTTGTAGTGCATGCGTATTTTTTTGTAGTGTTTTTTTGCATGGTAATTCATGTCTCATTCATATCATAAAAATCAAAGTACAAGTTACGTAAAGACCATCATGACAAAACTGAAAAGATAGCAGAACATCTCTGAGCTTGACACCAACGTCCGTCGTCGACCTCCGGCAACACCATAGCAGCCACCGAAGAAAAGAATGATGCATCACCTCCTCGCCCGAGCTCGACGCGGCTCCATCGCTGATATGCACCTTTGTGGACCTCCAAGGTGGCTCACCGAAAGTGAAGCTCTTGCCATTGAACAAAGCAGACCAGGGCAACACCCCTGACATGACATCGAACTCCAGATCTGGCACCCCACCACGACTAAGACGCCGAAGAAGGAAACCATACTCGTCATCCACGAACCACGAGCCCAACACACATTCCATCTTCCAGATGACATTGATGCAGAGCACAATCTACATCCGCTCATGAACTACTTGCCAAGCTCCGCGCCTGCGTTGGAGCAAATGCCATCGTGACGGCGGAGCCCGATGACACAGGTCCATGCAAGGATGTCGCCGCTGCCCCACCATCCGTGTTTGAATAGACTGGTTTCCAAATCCATCCCCAGCCATAGAACTGATGTCCTCGTCAGGGAAGGATCTGAGGAATCTTTATTTAGCGTCGTTATCGTTGTTGCCAAAGCAACGATGATGAACAACATAAAAACCTAGACTATGAGGGAGTAGAAACGATCCACACGCATGGATTTGGCGTCCCCCTCACCACCGACAACCGAGTCGCTGGTCGAGGAGAGCCGCCGGAGGATGGCGCTGGAAGACTGGCCCCTCCCGGAGGCAGCTAGGGTTCCAGCCGCTAGGGAACGAGCCCCAAGACAAGAAAGTATTTGAGTAGTTGTACTTTTATTGTGTAGTCTTTTTATGTTTTTTATCTTTTTGTAATTCTAGAGCATGTCTTGTATTCTATTACTTCTTTGAGATGGAAGGTTTTGATGATGTAGGCACTAATAAAACTCTAGATTTATGGGTCGTGCTACGCGTCCGCCTGCTGATCTTTTTAAAAGATCAGCTGGGTCGCAAGCCATCAGATATGTGCCACATCGAGCGCTCAAACGTCCCTTCATTATTGCAACACCGGTCTTGTTGCGGGATTACTTCCGCAACACAGGTCTTGTTGCAGGACTACTTCTGCAACACAAGTATTGTTGCAGAATTATTTCTACAACACAGGTCTTGTTGCAAAAAAGTTTTGCAACAGTTATTTTATTGCATTTTTTGCAACTGAAATTTTGTTGCAATTGCAACCGAGGTCTTGTTGCAGAAAAAATTCGCAAGAAAATTTTGTTGTAAAAAAAGGATCCGCCGTAGACCATTGCAACACTACATATGTTTCAGAAACATAGCTCCTGTTGCAGAAGTGCGTTTGATAAATGATAGTATGTGGGATCTCACTGGGACACGTGTAAGGCAGGGGAGGTGGCGGACGCAGAAGCTGCGATCTGTCGGGTGATCGTAAGAGTTTCCCTTAATCCCACATAATACTTCACCGAATTTTTAAAAATTTTAATATATTTTTTGGCTTTTTCCCCTGTTTTTCAAAGGTATTTTGCGGGAAAAATAAATCAAGCCGAAATGGGTCGGTGTGTGATGTCTATTACGCAACCTTCTCCATGTAGACGTTGTTGGGCCTCCAAGTGCAGAGGTTTGTAGGACAGTAGCAAATTTACCTCAAGTGGATGACCTAAGGTTTATTAATCCGTGGGAGGTGTAGGATGAAGATGGTCTCTCTCAAACAACCCTGCAACCAAATAACAAAGAGTCTCTTGTGTCCCCAACACACCCAATACAATGGTAAATTGTATAGGAACACTAGTTCGGCGAAGAGATTGTGATACAAGTGCAATATAGATGGTAGATATAGGTTTCTGTAATCTAAAATTATAAAAATAGCAAGGTAACTAATGATAAAAGTGAGCACAAACGGTATTGCAATGCGCAAAAACAAGGCCTAGGGTTCATACTTTCACTAGTGCAAGTTCTCTCAACAATAATAACATAACTGGATCATATAACTATCCCTCAACATGCAACAAAGAGTCACTCCAAAGTCACTAATAGCGGAGAACAAACGAAGAGATTATTGTAGGGTACGAAACCACCTCAAAGTTATTCTTTCTGATCGATCTATTCAAGAGTCCGTAGTAAAATAACACGAAGCCATTCTTTCAGTTTGATCTATCATAGAGTTCGTACTAGAATAACACCTTAAGACACAAATCAACCAAAACGCTGATGTCACCTAGATACTCCAATGTCACCTCAAGTATCCGTGGGTATGATTATACGATATGCATCACATAATCTCAGATTCATCTATTCAAACCAACACAAAGTACTTCAAAGAGTGCCCCAAAGTTTCTACCGGAGAGTCAAGATTTAAAACGTGTGCCAACCCCTATGCATAAGTTCACCGAACTCCGCAAGTTGATCACCAAAACATACATCAAGTAGATCACGTGAATATCCCATTGTCACCACAAGATAAGCATGGTAAGACTATAGCGACCCAGGACCTCAAACAGCCTCGATCTTCGTGCATCGTTGTCATCCTCGGATCGGTAATGTCGACACGTGCAAGATTTGAAGGATTTATAAAAGAGTAGAAACCACACACTTATTACATCGAATGTCTCAAAAGAGAACATATTAAAATAAATATGGCTTAAGGCCATCTAGAAAGATAACAGCGGAAGGCTGGGAAGATAAAGCGAGTCCATCAACTCCATCGGCATCACTAAGTGAAAGATCACGACCTAAGGCACCTTACTCGTCGTCTGAAAAGTCTGCAACATTAACGTTGCAGCCCGAAACGGGTCAAAGACATGGAATATGCCGCAATGTAACACATAGAGAGTAATGAATGTAATAATGCTATCACTACATGCATATATGGCTGGTGGAAAGCTCTATGGTTACTGGTTTTGCATAAAGCCAATTTATTCCTACAACAACGGAATAAATTTTATTTAACTATCATGGTGGTTGTTAAACATTGAGAAGGTTCCTCCAACTCAATTCCAATTAGTCTTCATCATTAACCCAGTCAAATTAAATTAAGTAACATGATGAGATTCACATGATAAACCAAGAAACTAGATAATCAAAACGTCCATAACCGGGGACACGGCTAACCATGATTAGTTTGTACACTGTGCAAAGGTTTGCGCACTTTTCCCTCGCAAGACTCGATCTCCTCCGATGGATTTCTCGCACTACATGGTGTTTGAGAAACGGATGACCGAGACACGCCTTCGTAAGCATTAACTCTTTACTCTGTAGACAAAGACCAACCTACATCCCCTAAATCTGCTTAGTCTACCATCGAAGAGGTCACGAACATACTCAACTATGCTAGAGCCCATAGTAACTTGCGGCTGCACATAGAAGTTTCTAGCATGAATAATCTTATGATCCCTTTGAGCCTGGGTGGCATTCCATAGGAGAATCACGCGGTACCCCGGGATTTCCAGAAATACAGGCAACACTGGGTTCCCCAGGTGCCTCAATCCACCCAGATGTGTATTAAAGTTGCCACCTTAAGTTGAACCATTAATTAACAACTCACATCTGCCATGGATACACTCAAACCCAATCCACGTCTACGAGCATAGCATAGCAATATAAGCAAATGTAGAAGTAACTCCCAAAGGTTTGATAATAAACAGGACAATAGGTACTACCTCATCTACTTCCCAAAACCCACATATTAATCAGATCCTAACCATGCAATTGTTTGAGGATTGATCTAATGCAACAAAATTGGGTAGTAAAGAGGTATTATCAAAGTGTTACTTGCCTTGCTGGTGATCCGTGAAATCTAGAGACTCAGAGTAGCATCAAGCGACTCCGGCACTCTATCGCAAAAAAAACCAGCATACAATAAGCACTCATCTAGAAGCATGGGTAAAACTCAAATAAGAGATCTAACCAGACAGTTCAACTTAAGAACTCTGGTTTGCAAAAAGAATCAAATCAAACGAAGCAACGAAACTCAAACGGCGAAAGAAACAAGCTTCGTTAACTAATCTAGACTTAAGTCAAATTTTAAAGTAGCAAAAACTAGTTTGAGTTGGTTAAACGGAAAGAAGGTTTTGAGACGAAATTCTAGTCGCTTGAATCGCCTGATTCTGATAAACGAGCCAAAAGATAAACTAAAATGAAAATCAGGGCAGAAATCGCGATCAAAAATAATCGCGGAAAAACCCTGGAAAAAGAAAAATTGATGAACAAGCTAACCAACGAACGTTCGCTGTCTGCGGCTAAAGGGTGAAAACCATTCGTTAGAACGAACGAACGAACGGGTGTTCGCTAATTAACTAAACCGGGAAAAAAATAAAACTGATCTCAAAAAATAAACCAGGGTTCGTAAAAAAACCAACGGTTTTCTCTTAAAAACTACGGCGGCGGCGGCGGCTACCTCCGGTGGTCAACGGCGGCGGCGGCGGGTCAACGGGCGGCGGCGACGCCGGGTTCCCGAGGCGGCGCAGACGGCTGGCCAAGGCTTCAAGTGGCGAGGCGATGGCGGTCAAGGCGTTAGGGTTTGGGGCAAGGCAATTGGTCGGTCAAGCGGCCTGGGCGCGCTTATATAAAGTGGCCGGGTCAAGGAGTCCTCCGGCCTACATGGTCTCAAGTCGGTTTGTCTTTTTTTCTTTTTTTTAAATAATTCCGCACATAAAAAAATAAAAGAAATACTAAACATACTCCAAAATTCCTGAAATAAATTTTCCCCATCCTCTAAAAATATGGCGGACAAAGTGAACATTTATTTTGGCCTATAATGCAATTTTGAAAGACGCACATTTTTCCTAATTCAAATAAAATAGCGATAAAACTCCGAAATAAAATCTTATTTGATTTTAATATTAAATCTCCAATATTTCTTTATTTTGGAAAAGTCATTTTATTCCCTCTCTTTTATTTTTATAAAAGAAATATACGAAGATAAAATAATTAAAATCAAACGATCCTCTTCCAAAATTTGAGAAAACTCAAATATGAAAATAACGTAAATTCCCAACTCTCTTCGTGGGGGTCCTTGAGTTATGTGAGAATTTCTAGGATCAAGCCAAAATGCAATAAAATAAGATATGCAATGATGATCTAATGTATAACATTCCAAATTGAAAATTTGGGATGTTACAAACCTACTCTCTTAAGATGAATCTCGCCCTCGAGATTCGGGTTGGCTAGAAAATAGGTGAGGGTGGTCCTTCCGTAGGTCTTCCTCTCGTTCCCAGGTGGCTTCATCCTCGGTATGGTGGCTCCACTGAACTTTGCAGAACTTGATAACCTTCTTGTGCGTGACTCGGCTGGAAAAATCGAGAATCTTGACTGGTTTCTCCTCATAGGTCAAATAGCTATCCAACTGAATCGCTTCTAGTGGCACTGTATCTCTCAGAGGGATATCATCCATCTTTGCGTGGCACTTCTTCAACTGGGAAACGTGGAACACATCATGAACTCCTGACAATCCTTCGGGCAATTCCTAAGCAACTTCTCCCATATGTTCCAAAACTTTGTATGGTCCCACAAAACGTGGTGCTAACTTTCCCTTAACTCCAAAACGCTTAACTCATGGAAGTGGGGACACACGAAGATAGACTATGTCTCCAACTTCATAAACTGTCTCCTTGCGTTTAGGATCCACATAGCTCTTCTGCCTGGACTGGGCTACCTAGAGTCTATCGCGAATCAGCTTAACCTTCTCTTCGGACTCTTTAATCAAATCTGGTCCAAACAATTGATGGTCTCCAACTTCATCCCACAAAAACGGTGTCCTGCAGCTTCTTCCGTACAAAGCTTCAAAAGGGGACATCTTCAAACTGGATTGATAATTATTGTTGTAAGAGAACTATGCATATGGCAAATTGTCGTCCCAACTAGATCCATAATCTAGCGCACAAGCTCTCAACATGTCCTCCAAAATCTGATTGACTCTCTCGGTCTGTCCATCTGTCTGTGGAGGAAAGGCTCTCATCAATCTCTAGCCTGGTACCCAAAGTTTCGTGCAACCGATTCCGTAACTTTGAGGTAAACCGGTTCCTCTATCTCGATACAATGGTCCTCGAACTCCATGCGCATATACGATCCTCGGGTCATGTATATCTTTGCCAATTTAGCAATCGTATAAGTGGTCTTCATCGGGATGAAATGAGCTACCTTCATTAAACGATCGACTACAACCCATATCGAGTCATAGCCTCGAACGAGTCCTAGGCAATCCCATGATAAAATCCATGCCTAGCTTATCCCATTTCCATTCGGTATCGGCAATGGTCAGTAGTAATCCTGCCGCTTCGATGCTCGCCTTCACATTTTGACATACATCACAAACTGCTACAAACTTCGCAATATCCTTCTTCATTCCAGTCCACCAGAAATTGTCCTTCAAATCTAGATACATCTTGGTATTTCCTGGGTGAATCGAATACGGCGAATCATGGGCCTCCTACAGAATCAACTTCCTGATCTCCGGGTCATTAGGCACATAAACGCGGTCCTCAAACCATAAGGTATCATGCTCATCTTCACGAAATCCTTTTGCTTTTCCTTTGCTCATCTTCTCCTTTATCTCGGCAATCTCCTTGTCGGTCTTGTGAGCTTCTCTGATCTTATCCATCAAAATAGACTGAATCTCCAATGCTGCTACATAGCCTCTCGGAACTATCTCCAAACATAGCTCGCAAAGATCGTCGGCTAACTCCTTGGGTAACTCTCCGGTCAAGAGGGTGTTGACATGAATCTTGCGGCTCAACGCATCGGCTACTAAGTTAGCCTTTGAGGGGTGATAATGCAATCTCATATCATAATACTTAATGAGATCCAACCATCTCCTTTGCCAAAGATTCAACTCCTTTTGCATGAAGATATACTTCAAACTCTTGTGATCCGTGTATACCTCACAATGGTTTTCGATGAGAAAATGTCTCCATGTCTTCATGCACTACGGCTGCTAACTCCAAATCATGTGTAGCATAATTCAACTCAAGGGGTTTAAGCTGTCGTGAGGCATAAGAAACAACTCTTCCCTCCTACATGAGCACTGCTCCAAGTCCTCGACGATAAGCATCGCAATATACTTCATAATCCTTGTCAGCCGATCCGGGCAGATCAACACCGGTGATGTAACCAAACGTTTCTTCAACTCATGGAAACTGGCCTCACATTCCTGAGTCCATTTGAATTTGGTGTCCTTCTTCAACAACTCCGTCATTGGTTTTGCAATCTTCGAGAAATTCTTAATGAATCTCCGGTAGTACCCTGCGAGTCCAAGAAAACTCCGGATCTCTCCAACTGATGTGGGTTCTTCCCAATTTGTCACAGTGACACTACTAGGAAAAGGCCTACTAATGGCGCACTGGTTTTGCCTACTAATGGCGCATTACCAGTGCACCATTAGTAGCACGCCACTAGTACTTTTTACTAATGGCGCACCACTGGTGCGCCATTAGTATTCTATATACTAATGGCGCACTCATGCAAAGGCGCCATTAGTTTTGCCCACAAGGCGCCACTAGTGTCTTCTATACTAATGGCGCACTACATGGTAGTGCGCCATTAGTAACAATTTTTAATTTTTTTTCTTAATCTCAGGTCACTATTTCACCTATGAGATATCCAACACATATATATACAACAAGCATCCATATAACAATCATAGCCAACACACAAGTTCCATCATATATACATACATAGCCAACACACAAGTTCCATCATATATACATACATAGCCAACACATAGTTCCATCGTTACATATTACAAAAGTTTCACATTGTTCATCCAACACCGTTATCCATCAATTCACAAAAGTTTCACATTGATTCAAAATGAAAACACAAATGGAAAAGAAGCACTCCATCCATGCAAGCTTCCGTGAATTAAATCAAATCTGCAAAATAATAAACAAGAAGTTAGAAGAAGAAAAAGAAGAAGACTAGAAGAATACTAGAAGAACAAGAACACTAGAAGAAGAATAAGAAGAAGAGTATAAGCTTATTATGTAAATTTGATCATTTTGTGCTAACATAAGTTATTTTGGAGCTAACCTATAGGAAACTAAGCATATAAGCTCTAAGTTAGTATATTAGAGCCAACTTAGGTAAAATGAAGCTAACCTATGTCATTTTGGAAAAGAAGAAGAATAAGAAAAGACTATAAGCTTATTATGTAAACTTGATCATTTTGTGCTAACATAAGTTATTTTAGAGCTAACATATAGGAAACTAAGCATATAAGCTCTAAGTTAGCATATTAGAGCCAACTTAGGTAAAAATGAAGCTAACCTATAGGAAACTAAGCATATTAGAGATAACATAGGTAACTAAGTATATATATATATCATTTTGGATAACTAACCTATAGGAGATCTGACATACCTGACAAAGTTCAGTTCTCATGCATTGTTCTTCTCCTTCTCCTTCTCCTTCCTCTCCTCGATGCGCCAAGAGCGGCCGAGGTGGTGGAGGCAAGGAGAGGCAGTGGGATGTAGTCTTCACCACAATTGGCGTGGTCATGTCGCCCACCGTGGGATCGCTGGGCGCCACCACCGATGCGTGGTCATTGTCAGCACCACCACCATCGCGAGGCCACCTTCAGTAACGCACCATCGCTAGGTCATCCTCAGCCACCTCCATCTCTTTGCCCATGGTCAGCCACCACCATCTCTTGCCCTTGCTCACCCACCACTAGCGCTTAGGTCATCCTCACCGATGCCCATCGTCATCCCGCAGCTCCTCATCCCCACTGCCCTCTTCTCCCGCACTCCAGTCCGGATCATCCTTCTTGTTGTCTATGTCTTTGCCGCGAATCGCTGCCACGCTTTCGCTTACAGCCTGTAATCGCTTGCTTTTCGCCATACCATAGTCGCCGCCGCTTGGTTGTAGCCAGTGTCGTTGCTGCCCTCCCATTACCTGTCCAAAATGCAACAATGACCGTTAACAATCAATGTGAGACAAAGCCAAATGTAGAGGAATAAGAAGAGGCAGAACGCATCGCATCATCATCGGCAAAGATAGCGCATGCACACATAGTCGTGTTGAACACCTTCACGATGAGCATGGTGGCGCCGTCATTGCACTCTAAAGAGAAGGAATTACCTGTACCGCAGGTCGTAGGCACTGTAGAACTTCTCGCACCCACGAGACAAGTACATGTGGCCCTCCTTGATCACCAACTCCACATCCCATCGTCACAAACCCGGCCGCTGTCGCAGCCTTCACATTATTTGCGGATCTTCACCCATCAAAGCATGTTCATAAAATCATGTTAGGCAGCCTCGCAGCTTTGGGACAATGAGTGATGTAGCAAACAATGTATATCATAATGAGATGGGTGAAGGGGAGATCTCTGCTTTATATACTGCGCCATGGATGATACTAAAGTCTCAAGTATGATAGTGAAGAACTCTAAGCATCCAACTCAGATCGTGGTGTCGCAAAGCGGCGGTGGCTGCTTCCCCGCCATCTCCGATAAGCAGCGTAAGAGACCAATTAGTACCCTTACAACAGATCATAAAACATTCATGATAACAGGAATTAGTCGCAAGTACCCCATATGTCCTATTTTTAGCAAAGTCATGCTAAATTCACTTAAAATTTCAGCATTACCTTTGCTGAAAATAGGACATATGGAGTACCCGAATTTGCCGGAACGGAAGTTAATCGACACTCCGGCAAACTCAAGGGCCTCTCGGGGTACCTGCAATATCATTATCTAACCAAGGCATAGCTCAGGAAAACCACTTGCTTTGACCAGAACTAGCTGATAAGAACTAGTTCCGCATCTTTAGCTCATTTTCTAACCACAGGCATAGCTCATTTTCCAGAATCTTTAGCTCAATTCTGAAAATACATGGCTAGGACAACGGTAGCATTCAACCACAAGCCCAAGCCTATACTTAACTAGGCCCAGGTCCATTAAATTCTTACAATAACCAAGAAATGGAATCAACTCCCCTTGTTGCTGATTCAGTCATGGGAGATGCCATGTCTCAAAAATATCAAGTAGCACCATCATGTTCGATTTCAATATAAGGAATATTACAAACATAACAGTTAAGATCCCGTGAGTAACACACTTTGGTCTTCTAGTTCAAAACAAAACCGACATAATTCTAGATGTCGAATCAGATCAAAATTTCAAACCACACACTTACTTTCAAATATCAAATTAGGAACATTTTGAGACATAGGAAAACAGTGTACATCTGAAAATGCTGCAAACTATGAAGAAAAACAAGAACACTTTGTAATACATGATTTGTTCAAATGCTGCAAACTATCAAATTAGTAACTTTCCCCTGCTTCTTTTAGGAAATGCTTGATTTGTTCAAATTTATCATTGAAGCCCAAGACTTGTTGATAGTTACAACATTCGTACACTCCTGCCAGGGGATCTAATAAGTGAAATGGGATAAGTTTGTGAGCAGGTTACGGCTGCATGTTAGAATACAACGCACTTATGAAGTTATGAGTTATGAGAATTCTACTAGTCCTAGGTCCTGACTTTACTCATGCTTGGTTGTAGGGAGAGTTGCTGCGTTCTATGGGTGGTGTGAAAGCTTCTCATGACACTCTTAGGAGTACCCCTTGGGCACAACTTCATCTTTCTTGGTAGTGGGCTCAGATTTGCGCCTCCTTGCATAAGGGAGGCCATATGGTGTGGAAGCACCAACTCTAGCACTGAAGAAGGTAAACTTAATATCATCAAAATGCTAGTAATTTGTTTTTGGACAGTTAGTAATTTGTTAAGGCTTGTTTACCACTACTAAGACCATTTTTTTAAACTAACCTATAGCTGGAAGAAACTAACTAGAAAAAGTGAAACATGGGAGGAACTCATTGCCGCTTTTAAAGAAGCTGATTTTTTTAGGTAAGAAGCTGAATTGGTCATTCTCCATAGAAATCATACCAATTCTAGCTACATGGGGGAGCTGCTAATTCATCTTCACCAACCAAATTCAGTGAATTAAGCACATAATCCAGTCAAGCTGTTTATTCATAATGGTGTCACTCTTACTGCTGAACGTACGTGGTTAGTAGGCAGCGAATTAGCTTCAGTCAGATTAACATGCTGCACTTGATGCTTTGCTGACTGCTTGATCTTCTCCCCCTCCTCCTTATACTCGATATCAGCATTACTACCAATGCTAGCCTTTTCGGTGATTATTTTAACCCCTCCTCACCGCCGCCGCCGTCGAGCGCCACCCCGCTTGCACCCGTAGCCAGCTGGCTACATGCAATCGCCGTGACTACAGCCGCAAGCTACCAGCCATGGCGACTATGGAGAAACTCAAGATTACTACTCCGGCCACCCAGGCATGCCGCATTCTCGGACGCCACACAAACGCCGGCAGCTGAAACCACCAAGCCGGGCCGGAGGGCGCCACGGACAGCCTCGTGGCAGCACCGCAAAGTCCAAATCCAAGTCGAAGGTCCCAACACCGCACCGCAACAAGATCGCAGCAGCAAAGAAGACGAAAGTTGCTACCACGCCCGGCCATCATCGCCCAAAGAGGAAACTGTGGCGCCCAGCGCGGGGGTGGTGGAGGAGGTGGAGGAGGCGCGAGCAGAGACGGCGGGGCTGCGGCGGTGCGGGGGCGCGAGGCCTCGTGTCGTCGCCGTGGGTGCAAGGACAGTGGGGAGGCGGAGGGCGCAAGGAAGGGGGGGAGGGAGGGAATGGGGAGGAAGGGTGGAGAAGGAGGAAGGAGGAAGGAGGAGAGGTACTGGCGGGTGCGGCTGTCACGGAGGGGTCGGGGTCGGCGGCGGGGGTGGATTCCGGCGGGGGTCGGGGCGGCGGCGGCAGGGGACGGAGGGGGCGGCGGCGGCGGCGTACGGTTGGGAAATAGGTCGAGTGGGGAGGAAGGGAGGGAGGGGAACAGGTGGAGTGAGGGGGAAGCATTAATGGCGCGATCACAGGTGGTAGTGCGCCATTACTAGTTAGAATTAGTAATGGCGCACTTCGATAGGATGCGCCATTAGTATGTATGCAAAATGAAAAAATTATCACTAGTGGTGCACCTTTTGTGGTGCGCCATTAGTGTCTTTTCTCAGATTAATGGCGCACCACCAACTGGTGCGCCATTAGTATATAGTAGTGGCGCACTACTTCCCTGGTGCACCATTAGTGTCAATCCTATCTATAGCCCTTTTCCTAGTAGTGTGACAACCTTGGTGGGGTCTACTGCTATTCCTTCTCCGGATATAACATGTCCGAGGAATCCAACTTCCTTCAACCAAAACTTACACTTACTGAACTTGGCATATAACTGATGTTCTCTGAGCTTCCCAAGTACCAAACGTAAATGCTCCTTATGCTCCTCTTCGTTCTTCGAGTAGACCAAAATATCATCAATGACCACCACTTATTTAACTTATCCGTAAAACTCCATAAACACCTTGTTCATCATGTTCATAAAATAGGAAGGTGCGTTAGTCAGACCAAATGACATAACGGTATACTCATATAGCCTGTACCTTGTGGTAAAAGTTGTCTTAGGTATATCCTGCTCTCGAATCTTCAACTGGTGGTATCCTGATCGTAGATCAATCTTGGAAAATACTTTAGCTCCTTGCAATTGGTCAAACGAATCGTTGATCATCGGTAGTGGGTACTTGTTCTTGATTGTCACTTCATTCAATCCTCGATAATCAACAACCATCCTCAATGATCCATCCTTCTTCTCCACTAGAAGCACCGGTGACCCCCAAGGTGACGAACTTGGGCGAATATAGCCTTTATCCAATAACTCCTTAATCTGCTTCTTAATTTCCTCCAAATCCTTTGCGGGCAGCCTGTACGGTCCCTTAGATATTGGCCCTCAGGCTCGCAAAAGCTCAATCAAAAACTCAATGTCTCTATCCGTGGCATGCCCGCAACTCTTCCGAAATATGTCGTGGAATTCCTTCAACACTGGTAATTCCTCCTGTACAACTCCTGATAAGGACTTCACTTGAGTCCTCTTCGGCTCATGCCGGGATACATACTTGATCCTTCTTCCTTCTGGGGTGGTGAGCAAAATCGACTTACTGGTGCATTCAATGTTCCATCCATACTTCGATAACCAATCCATGCCTAATATCACATCCAGTCCTTGTGACTCCAATACTATTAGGTCTGAGGGAAACACGTATTTACCAATCCTTAATGGTAACCGGTCACACCATAGACTTGCCATATACTCGCTTCCCCGCGAGGTTACTAACATGGGTGACCTAAGGGCTTGGGTTGGCAGTTTATACTTATCGACAAATCCCCTTGATATGTATGAATGCGATGCACCAGTATCAAAAAGAACGATTGCAGTAAATGACTTAACCAAAAACTTACATATTACTGCATCTGGCTGGGCTTCAACCTCCTCCACGTTAACGTGGTTCATCTGTCCCCTATTGAAAGGGTTAGGCTTCTTCCCAGAGCTTCCATTGCCATTTCCATTTTTTGCTTCAGGACATTCAGTGGCATAATGTCCAGTCTTCTAGCATTTGAAACAGGTAATGTGGCTTAGATCCCTCTTGGCTGGTGTTGATGGGTTGGTACAGTTTTGTCTGTTGCTTCCTCCATTCCCATTGCCATTCTTGAGGCCACTATGGTTGTGCGAACTCCCTCCATTGTGATTGTGACCTCCATGGGTATGTTGAAAAGGTCCTCCCGAGTTCGGGGTAAAACGAGGCTTCTACTGAGCTCCAGAATTGTACTTCCCTTGTCCATTCTTCCTCTTGCGGCTATCAATCTGCTGCTGCTTCCCTTCACTAATGAGAGCTCTATCTACCAACTCCTGGTAGTTGTTGAAGGTTGCCACCATCAACTGCATGCTCAGCTCATCATTCAGTCCTTCCAGAAACTTCTCCTGCATAGTTGCATCCGTATCAACGTCATCTGGGGCATAACATGCTAACTTACTAAAATCATCCACATACTGGCCAAATGTGCATCCTCCTTGGCGCATGTTGCGAAACTCATGCTTCTTCATGGCCATAGCTCCTGCTGAAACATGTGCAGTACGGAAACACTACAAAAAAAAGACACATCCGTGACATTTTGGGCCGAACGAAACTTTTTTCTATCATACATATGACACTTCTATGACGATAATTGTGAAAAAAACCCGGTATCATCATAGATGTGGTGGGCTCCTACTTCTATGACAAAAAATCATGACAGAAAATGGGCTTTTCATCCTGGGCGGGTCGGACACGCAGCTGCATGACATTCTTCGGGCCGTCCATGACGGAACAAACCATGGTAGAAGCGAGGGCGAGGAAAATTTCGGGGAGTTCTCGGTTACGGTGGGAGGTCGGGGCCGAAGCGATGCTGCTTTCCTTCGTGACACGACGCTGCTGCGGTGCGTAGGCGCTGGCTCTAATCGAACTCGAGCGAGGCGTTGGGCTCTAATCGAACACGAGCGATTGCACCGCAGTTATGCGTTATCGAACCCGAGCGATCGATCGATGGCTATTAATCGAACTCCGATCGAGCGATTCTTCGCCATCGCTGCTAATCAAGCCGATCGATGCTGCCTCTCCGGATGAACAAAGTGAGCGCATTACGGGGGTTGGATGAACAAAGTGAGCGATGGCGCGTTGCTCTGGATGAACAGGACCCCATGGTGTGGAGGGCTGGATGAATAGGACGACCCCATGGAGGGCTGGATGAACAGTAGATGGTGGAGGGGTGCCCGTGGAGGGGTGGTTGAACAGTAGCCGGTGGAGTAGCGCGGTGGATGAACAGGAGCCCGTGGAGGCTGGAGGAGGTCGACGGTGTGGATGAACAAGATCTCGTGGAGTCCTGCTTTGCCAGACGCCACACCGCCTCCCGGCGAACAGGACCCTGCTTTCGACCGTAGCACTCCAACACAAGTCCGCTTTCGTCTGCTTTGCGGTACCCCACACCCTCCCGATCGACGACAGACCCTGCTTTCGACCGTAGGGAGGTCCATTTCCTCCGCTTTTGGCGGTACGCCGCACCCTCCCGATCAACAGGACCCCTGCTTTCGACCGTAGGAGGTCCGCTTCCTCCGCTTTGTGGTACGCCGCACTTCTCCCGGCGAACAGGATCCCGTTTGAACGTGGCCGGTCGAATGTAAGGCCGTTTCCATCGTTATGTGGTACGCCAGCCTCGCTTCCTTCGCTGCTCCATCCAAGCCTCCCGGCGAACACGACGACGCATTTCGTTCGACCCGGCCGGTTGGCTCCTACGCTGCTCTGTTGCCTCCCGATGAACACGACGCATTTCGTTGCCTCCCCATGAACACGACACATTCCGCTGCCTCCCCCATGAACACGACGGCGATGTTGTTTCTCCGCTCCGACCCAGCCATGTACACGAGCCCCTGGCCGCACGAGCGCGCGAGTAGGCGTTCGAGACCCCGCCCAGATGTACACATACGTGGGTCAGATTTTCTTTCTTGCACACTTGTTGTTGTACATACGTGTACATGCTACGCGGTGCGCCTTCTACTACGGACACGACGCACCTCTACTACGGCATACATGCGCCGCTTCTACATCGACCAAGATATATGTACGCACACGCTCACACCGTAATGACAACGCTTACGACGCTTCGACCAGGTGGGTCCCGACTATCGGGCACTTCCTTGCGCCACAAGATGTAGCCGGTGGGTCCCGCAATGGGCTTAATCATTGTTTTTGCCCGGACGCACTTCCTTGCGTATGCGAAGATGTAGCTGCCGGGTCCCAACACCGTGGGCTTAATCTTTTTTTGCCCGGACGCACTTCCTTGCGTGCGAAGGTGTTGCTGCTGAGTCCCAGCAGTCTGGGAGGCGAAACATTTTTTTTGCCCGGACACACTTCCTTGCGTGCGAAGATGTAGCTGGTGCGTCCCAGCAGTCAGAGGGAAACATTTTTCCCATGAAATACGGTGGCCCGGCCGGTGGGTCCCCGCTGTCAGGTGGAGGAATCATTATTTTCCGTGTAATATGGAGGCACTTCCTTGCTGCGGCCGTGGACCCAGCTGTCAGCCTCTCCACGTACAGTCCACGTCCGATGGAAGTCGTTCCTTGACCATGTTGACCACGCCACGCCGAGAGCACCAGGGCGGTGGACGACGGCGAGGCCTAGGAAGGGGACGACGGGGAGCCGGGGAAGACGCGGCAGTGGAAGCCCACGCGGAGAGGAGTACGAGGGTTCACTGGTACGACTGTGGTGTGAGGCTGCCGTCGCCGCTGGGCCTGGCCAACGGTGGGAATAGTAGGGGCGGTGAGGCTTCCGCGGCAGCACAGTCGGCCACGGGAGGCAGGAGCATGCGGCACGACCTGCGCTGCTTTGGGCGGCTGGAGCAAGAAGACCAGAGGTTGAAGAAGCACTACGGCCGTTGAATGGACAACGTACGGTCACTGGAGCTAGAATCGTTTATATTGACTAAGTTGACAAAGCCCACCGTCCCCGTCAACTTAGTAGGCCCACAAGTCAGCCTCCCACCAAGGTGGGTCCCAGCTAGCAGGGGGTATTCATTTTTTTGTGCGTAATAAGGAGGCATTCCGGGTCCGAGCTGACAGCGGGGGGGGGGACGTTTTTTCGCGAAATACGGTGGCCCGTCCGGTGGGTTCCAGCAGTCAGGGGCAAACTTTTTTTCGCGAAATACTGGTGGCCCATCCGATGGGTCCCTGCTGTCAGGTGGAGGAATAATTATTTTCCGCGTAATAAGGAGGCACTTCCTTGCGGCTGCCGTGGACCCAGCTGTAAGCCTCTCCATGTACAGTATTCTTCCGATGGAATTCGGTCGTTGACCACATTGAACACGCCGCACCGAGAGCACCACGGCGGTGGACGACGGTGAGGCCTAGGAAGGGGACGACGCGGAGCCGGGGAAGACGCGGTAGTGGATGCCCACGCGGAGAGGAGTACAAGGGTTGAGTGGTTCGGCTGCGCTACCGTCGCTGCAGAATAACAGGCGTGTGGGTGAGTGGAGTGGAGGGATGGCCTGGCCAGCGGTGGGAGTAGTATCGGTGTGGCCTCTGCGGCGCAAAGACAAATTACCATGGGAGGTAGGAGCAAAGCGGCACGACCGGGCGCTACTTTGGGCGGCCGGAGCAAGAAGACCAGAGGTTGAAGAAGCACTACGGCCGTTGGATGGACATCGACGGTCGATCAAGCTAGAATCATGCATATTGACTAAGTTGACAAAGCCCTTCGTCCCCGCCAACTTAGTAGGTCCACTATCTTTGGGTCCCCGCTAAAGGTGGGGAGTATTCATTTTTTGTGCGTAATAAGGAGGCACTTCCTTGCGTGCGAAGATATAGCTGGTGGGTCCGAGCTGTCAGCGGAGGTAACATTTTTTCGCGAAATACAGATGCCCATTCGGTGGGTCCCTAATGTCAGGTGGAGGAATCATTATTTTTCGCGTAATAAGGAGGCATTTCCTTGCGTGCAGCCTAGGACCCAGCTGTTGGCCTCTCCACGTACAGTCCACTTCAGATGCATGTCGGTCGTTGACCACGTTGACCACGCCACGCCGAGAGCACCAGGGCGGTGGACGACGGCGAGGCCTAGGAAGGGAACGACACGGAGCTAGGGAAGACTCGGCAGTTGTTTCCCATGCGTAGGGGAGTATGACTGTAAGAGGGTTTACTGGTTCGTCTGCCGTCGCCAGAGAATAACAGCAGGTGTGGGACTGTGGGTGAGTAGAGGGATGGCTAGGCCAGCGATGGGAGTACGGTGGGTCGGTGAGGCCTGCGTGGTAGCACACAAATGCGTCATGAGGAGGAGGGAGCAGTAGTCCAGCTGGCGCTTGTTTGAGCAAATTGGAGAAGGAAGAGCAGAGATTGAAGAAGCACGACGGCCGTTGGATGGACATCCAACAGTCACTGCTTGTGTGTCAACCTTTTTTTTAGGAAAGCCTCAAATCTGTGGAAAACAGCATACATGCCATCTGCCATTATTTCAAATAATTTACAACCCATTTGCTAATTCTTACGGGTTTTTTTTGGATCCCATATTCTTTTTGTTAGCATTACAGCCCATATTGTGGCCACGGTTAAAAAATAATACAAAATTTTGCATATGTCGGTGCGGTCTGAACTGTTTTTAATCCCGAAATTTCGAGTCACATTCAGACTGATTTTAAAAATAAATGTATATCAATATAAAATCCAATAAATTGTCCACACATAAAAATCAATTTAATTTAAAATCTCGAAATGAAAAAAGATATTTGAAACTAATTGCCGTTTGATGTGTTTTAAAATGTACAACCCATTTCTCATTATCGATAGGGCCATTTTCTCAGCCACCAATAAAGCTCTCCTCGCCTTGAAAGATTTGCAGCCCAACAGGCCCGATAAAGCGACTTACTTGACAAAACACAAAAAACTGGCTAGCCAAAAAACTATCGGGCTGGTCTGTGGTAAACATAAAAGAAAAGGCTGTCTAGACAAAGCGGAGTGTCCCGCATGCCCAGTTGACACCCTGCCTCCGTCTCAAAAACAAATTAGATAAATGCCACTCCAATTATGGCGATTCATAAAATTGCCACTCCAATTTCCAAACTTTGAAAAATGCCACTGCAATTTTTGCAAACTTTGAAAACGCCATCATAGCTTGCAAACTTTGAAAAACACCACTCCAGACTTCCTAAAATGCCACTAGAAATGGCATGAAATGGCATTTTAAAATTTGGAAATTGCAGTGGCATTTCTGATACACCAGATTTGGAGTGGCACTTATCAAATTAACCCAAAACAAAATAATCTGGGCGAGCTGGGTCCCTCGTGTCAACCGCCACAGTAATTCTCTCGCTTATTGACTACGTTGACAATGGTATGGGACCCAGATGTCGAATCCACTAGGAGGAGCCATTTTTTTATTGGCTTGAAATAAGGAGGCACTTGCTTGCGTACTGCCATGACCTTGGCGGGTCCCAGCTGTCATCCTCTCCACATACAATCATCTCCTTATTGTGTATGCGTCAACTTGGTAGGCCCACAAGTCAGCCTCTAAACCCGTGGAGGACAAATACAACCCATATAAAAAAATAACAGCCCATTCCATATGTTCAAACGGAAAGTTCAACATTCAGAGCAAAGTAATGTGTCTGATCCACATATAGAGTAATCGAACTTCCACGTTGACAACCATCATAGCCAAGTTAACTATCTACTCCCACTAATACTCTAGTAGCGCATAAGTACTAACTTACTCTTAGCTAACTAGACGATGTCGGCCGCCATCCTGTGGTACATGCTAAACACCGCACCGCGTCCCCGCTACCGCCTCGTGACTTGCAAGAGGTGCGATAGGGCGTGTTGCTCGCTGCTGGCCCTTTCCATGCCGACGTGGTCCAATCCGGTTCGCTTCCAAGCGGGAAACCCACTTGACGAGCTGGTAGTAAAAATCGGCGTCGCGAATGCGTGCGTGCCCGACAGCCTCCAGGGCTATTTGCTCGCGACTCAGAGCGTCGGTGCGCTGCTGCTCCATGTCCCGCTAGCGGCGCAAATCAGCGATACGCTGCTCCTCTGCCAGGCGGTCGCGCTCCAACAACTCCTGCTCCTCCGCCAGGCGGTCGCGCTCCAACAACTCCTTGATCTTCGCATTGCCATCTAAAGACAGATAGAATGCCTCCTCCCTCCGTCTACCTTCCGGTGAAAAACCGAACACTAGTTCCGGCGGTGACCGCTGCCGCCATCATGGATGGGCGGGGGCATGGCGGACATGGCGAGCGACGTCGGGCCGGTGGGGTCTTATGAGGATATGGCGAGTTGGGTCATGGTGCCACCGGAGAAGGCCGGGAAACAGTACTTATAGCTATAGGCGGAAGGTAGCGCGACGGTCATCGGTATTCAATGCACAATGGCTTAGCGCGCCAGCTTGCCGTGGAAAACTAGAGAAACTGAAATTATGATCGTGTCAGCCCCGTCTGGTCGGGTCGCACGCCGCATGGCGGTCAAACGAGTGCACTCGAATCATCTCCTCCTTGTCAATAATGATTCCACGGATTTAAAAAGCCCGCAACAATTAAAGCACATCTTTTTTGCATCGCTAACTGCCTTAATTACGGCCGCTGCATGCAGTGCACTCGTAATCGCTCAGCCCAAGATGCGTGGAGCAAGATGCAATGAGTCGCAGCCGAGGCACGACGATGCAGCCACTTAAATCGCTGAAATTAATTAGGCTTAAACTTGTATGCCGTTAATTATGGCCATGCCTTGGTCTTGCCGCTTTGCTCACGAGACTAATAAACCTTTATTGCAGGGAGAACCTTGGTTGGTGAGAGGTTTGAATTAAGCCCTGCAAACCGGAAAGGAGGTACTAGTACGTGCGTGATCTGCAATTTATTCGTGTAGGATCGAGTAGGTCGTTTCTTGAATTGATCCCTGCAAACCGGAAAGGAGGTAGTACGTGCGTGATCCGCTATTTATCCGTGTAGGATCGAGTAGAGGGCATTTTTATTCAAAAAAACTACCACTTCGGATCTTGCATAGCAAATAAAACTGCCAGGAGCGCATTAGTAGGCTAGCTAGTGATTGATCAATAACTTGTAAAGACTGAGCGAACAGAAATAAGTAACTGTTAATGCATATCAATGATTCACAGATCATATACAAATATGTAGCTCCAAAAGCAAACATCAGCCACTTCGGATCTTGCGTCGCAACTAAAACTAACTAGTACGATTCCCATACATAAGATCAACATGTTAATGCATCTCAATGAATCACAGATCATATACAAATATGTAGCTCCAAAAGCAAAGATCTGGAAAAAACATCTGTTCTTCCTACTAACATGGAAGCTTCTCTTGGCCAACATTTAGTAACTGAAAGACAAATTTGTTTGTGAAGTCTACAATTCCGCTTGCAAACGTAAGTGGTTTCACCAACAGCTGGAACCATGAGAATGAACCACACATGATGGAGGAACATCCACTGCAATATGATTTGGTCTTCTCTTGATCACACCGCGAGACTATTTTCGGAATACAAACTTTAACTTAGTCAAAATGATGCCCATTGTATAACCAGACCAAAGCAATGAAGCACCTAGTGTTGGCCAATAAATAGTACAAGATCGATTTTCTGCAAATTCCATGAACCGACTATCCAATCTTTTTGTGTCTATTCTTCAAATGGCAATCGCATGCAAGGACTATACTATTCTCTTGTGCAGTTCAACCAAAATTGCGGACACTTTGTTTGTTTGCCAAATAGCAACGGGCGTACATCTACATGCTCGCACAAATATCAAGCGGCTAGTAAACATATACCACACCATGTATTTTCGGTTTAAACATGTCTCTTCCGCTTAGCATCCATCATGTTCTCAGACCTTTGGACAATCTGATCTGCTTATGTTTTTGCCTCGACAATTTCATACTGAATTGATTTGTTGGTTCAGAGCAAAAATATAGCGCCTATTCTTCATCGGACCAAGGATGTCCATGTTCTCGATGATGGAAGAGGTGAAATCGATACAACCGAAATTGAGCATCCAATCATTGAATCCTGTCCTCGCACCTCCAATGTAGGTCCACCCCGCCAATAAATTCACATGCAAACCACTAGTATTACTATCTAATGACAAAGTACAAAATAGTAGCAAGATAGTAGCAAACCATGTACCTTCGTAATGAACAGCTCATAGTGCCACCAATTGGATATAAAGGTTTGGAAAAAACATGCTCCTAATGTTGAACCAGTTGGACTTTTTGTGCAGTTCCACTAAAATCGAGCATCCCTGTTTGCATAGATATTGAAAGTGTGATTACTATAAAAGTGGCACTAGTTGAAGCATAGACTCACAAATATAAGCATTCCAATTTCTTAATGGGAAAAGGTAGCAAGACTGTTTCTAACCACCTGTTTGAAGGAATAAATAAAGCAACAGCGGCTGATGTCAGGAAGGCATACATAGTTTTTCTGGAAAACTGAGCCATTCCTGACCTTTCCTCTTCTTTTAAGCAAATTTTGTGCAGTTCTACTAAAATAAAATGCCATCACTGCCTTGAAAATTCGGTGACACTGTACAAAAGGAAATGACTTAACATTACATCATGATGTCAGGTATGTAGTCGACAGGCATTAGAGACAAACATACAGACCTCCTCCGATAACATCATGATGTCTTGACCTTTCCTCTTGTCTTCATAATTGTTTGTGCAGTTTAACCAAAATAAAATGACATCAGCGCCTTGGCATTTTGGTGACACTGTATAAAAAAATTAACTTATCTCATGAAAGTGAGGTATGTAATCTATAAGCATTATAACAAAGGTAAAAAATCTGAAGGTAGTAATAACAAGTTTCATTGTTGGTATCTTGGGTCAGGCAACAAGATTAGAATGCCTTAGTCTGAAAAATCTTTAATACATGCACAATCAACAGCTAACCCTGAAATAATCCAAAGGACATTAAATGGCATTGCTTAAATTTATTGGTGGCGTTAGACCGAGAGCGGCATTAGTTAAATGTGGCATCACTTTAGCAGTAGCATTGTTGACTTGATCACTGTCGTTATACTAACAGAAAAAAGAGGCAATAAGAGCATGGGAGGCCCATTCGACAAGGCGCGCATCAAAGACGATGTGTACCTCCACGGATACAGAGTGGTGAGGGAGGTATGGTTGCTCAAATGCAACAAATATCCAGCAAAGCATATGTGGATTACGTCCCATTTTTGTTCTCTTTAGCCACCTTTTTCCTATGTGAGGACAACAAACCATCGACCTAGTCATTCTCTATTGCATTGTCATGCCTTTCTACCCTTCTTCAACCAAGAGACACGAGACTCGTTCCTTAGCTACTGATTTTCCCCTTTTCAACCTAGATGCGGGTTCGATGCCTACTCTCTTGGGCGATGCAGTCTACCTTCCTTTCCTTATTCAAGCGAGACATGGATTAGTCTGCAGGAAATAGGTTTCCTTTAATAGTGCAAATTATGGTTTTCGCTGCATGTACAAGCAGAAAGCAGAGGATAGCAAATTGGGAAGATGGTGGAGTGGAAAAAGATCCACATGCAACGAGCGTGGCGGATGGGGCAATAGAACAAGGGTATGGTTCAAAAGAGGTAGCATACCCGAGGGTCGGCGGGAAGTGGCTTTGCTCGTGGTCGCCGCCCCTCCGCACACACTACGGCAGCGAAGCTTGGGGACGGAGGCCATCCTGCTGGCGCTTAGGGTCTCGAGAGGACGACCTTGTCGCTGCTAAGTCGTGACCTTGCTCGCCGATGACGAAAAGGCCCACGTTGCATCGCCCTTTTCTTCCCGGTGAATCTGTGACCACCGTGACGAGGGGAGAGAGGCTGTCTTTAGATCCGGAGAGAGGGTGATAGTGTGAGAAGCAACCGGGCAGCCCTTAGCAAGAAAGCTACCAAGCTCCAGCCTATATATCTTTTTATACTACTAGTAATGGAGGTGGAGTAGTGGTAGAGTAGTTTATATTTTCTCTGCGTCTGATGCAGCTTAGTCGTGCTTCAAAACTAAACGACACGCCATTAAAAAAATAAAGGTCGATAACTAATGCGGCATCTCGGGCCTACGCGGCCAGATCACATTTTGCACGAGAAATTACACACCATGTTTCGTTGACATGTGGTCCCGTTCCAACATATCAGTGAGACGACGGCGAGTCTTTTTCTACTAGTAGTATTTCCGGACGGACGTGTAGGCGGGGCCGCCTCTTCGTGAACCGTGGCAAACTGGCAACCGTCCACCGACTCTTCGCCTTTCCCTCTCGATTTGGAACTGCTGTCGCATGCTATTCCTCTCCCTCCTCCATTTTCTTTCAGCCCTTCACCCTTCCTTCTGCCATTGTTCGATCGTCTTCTCCATGGAGGGAACAGGCTAGAAACGACCCCGTTATTCTTGCCCCGATCTGAAAGATGACATGGTGGAGGAACTCATTGATCGGTGCGACGACATCACCTAGGCTAGCATGGCAGGTTCGTTCAAGCCCATTCTCGACTCAACTAATAACGTCATTACAAGGAACCCAATAGTCAATGAGCGGTTTGATCTCCCCAATCTTCTTCGATGTGACCCTGATGGCTACTGGCGTGGGGATGACGGAGGCCTCTGATAACCCACAAGTGTAGGGGATCGCAACAGCTTTCGAGGGTAAAGTATCCAACCCAAATTTATTGATTCGACACAAGGGGAGCCAAAGTATATTCTTGAGTATTAGCAGTTGAGTTGTCAATTCAACCACACCTGGATAACTTAGTATCTGCTGCAAAGTATTTAGTAGCAAAAGTGGTATGATAATAAAGGTAACGGTAGCAAAAGTAAAGATAAATGTTTTTGGGTTTTTGTAGTAGTTGTAACAGCAAAGAACGGAAAAGTAAATAAGCGAAGAACAATATATGAAAAGCTCGTAGGCAATGGATCGTTGATGGATAATTATGCCGGATGCGATTCCTCATGTAATAGCTATAACATAGGGTGACACAGAACTAGCTCCAGTTCATCAATGTAATGTAGGCATGTATTCCGTAAATAGTCACACGTGCTTATGGAAAAGAACTTGCATGACATCTTTTGTCCTACCCTCCCGTGGAAGCGGGGTCCTAGTGGAAACTAAGGGATATTAAGGCCTCCTTTTAATAGAGAACCGGAACAAAGCATTAGCACATAGTGAATACATGAACTCCTCAAACTACGGTCATCACCGAGAAGTATCCCGATTATTGTCCCTTCGGGGTTGTCGGATCATAACACATAATAGGTGACTATAGACTTGCAAGATAGGATCAAGAACACATATATTCATGAAAAGATAATAGGTTCAGATCTGAAATCATGGCACTCGGGCCATAGTGACAAGCATTAAGCATAGCAAAGTCATAGCAACATCAATCTCAGAACATAGTGGATACTAGGATCAAACCCTAACAAAACTAACTTGATTACATGGTAAATCTCATCCAACCCATCACCGTCCAAAGAAGCCTATGATGGAATTACTCACGCACGGCGGTGAGCATCATGAAATTGGTGATGGAGGATGGTTGATGATGATGACACCGACGAATCCTCTCTCGAGCCCCGAATCGGACTCGGATCAGCCCTCCCGAGAGAGATTAGGGCTTGGCGGCGGCTCCGTGTCGTAAAACGCGATGAAACTTTCTCTCTGATATTTTTCTCCCCGAACATGAATATATGGAGTTGGAGTTGAGGTTGGTGGAGGTCCAGGGGGCCCACGAGTTAGGAGGGCGCTACTAAGCGCGCCCCCTGTCTCGTGGACAGCCTGTGGGGCCCTTGGTGTTGATTCTTTCGCCAAAAATTCTTATTAATTCCAAAAAGTGCCTCCGTGGATTTCCAGGACATTCCGAGAACTTTTCTTTTCTACACATAAAACAACATCATGGCAGTTCTGCTGAAAACAAAGATCAGTCCGGGTTAGTTTCATTCAAATCATGCAAGTTAGAGTCCAAAACAAGGGCAAAAGTGTTTGGAAAAGTAGATACGTTGGAGATGTATCAACTCCCCCAAGCTTAAACCTTTGCTTGTCCTCAAGCAATTCAGTTGATAAACTGAAAGTGATAAAGAAAAACTTTTACAAACTCTATTTGCTCTTGTTGTTGTAACATGAAAAGTCAGCATTCAAGTTTCAGCAAATATTATGAACTAACCATACTCATAATAACACTTAGGTCTCACAATTACTCATATCAATAGCATAATCAGCTAGCGAGCCATAATAATAAAACTCGGATGACAACACTTTCTCAAAACAATCATAACATGATATAACAAAATGGTATCTCGCTAGCCCTTTCTCGAGACCAAGAAACATAAATGCAGAGCACCTTTAAAGATCAAGGACCGACAAAACATTGTAATTCATGGTAAAAGAGATCCAGTCAAGTCATACCCAATATAAACCAATAATAATGAATGCAAATGACAAGTGTGCTCTCAATGGGTGCTTTTTAATAAGAAGGGTGATGACTCAACATAAAAGTAAATAGATAGGCCCTTCGCAGAGGGAAGCAGTGGATTTGTAGAGGTGCCAGAGCTCGATTTTAAAAGAGAGATTGAATAACATTTTGAGCGGCATACTTTTTGCTGTCAACGCAACAACTATGAGATGGTCAGTATCTTCCATACTACATGCATTATAGGCAGTTCCCAAACAGAATGGTAAAGGTTTATACTCCCCCGACCACCAACAAGCATCAATCCATGGCTTTCTCAAAACAACGAGTCCCTCCAACTAACAACAGCCCTGGGGGAGTTTTGTTTAATTATTTTGATTTGTTCTAATCTTTTTGGATCCTGGGACTGGGCATCCCGGTCACCGGCCCTTTCTCGTGAATGAGGAGCGGAGTCCACTCCTCTTGAGAATAACCCACCTAGCATGGAAGATATAGGCAGCCCTAGTTGAAACATGAGCTGCTCGAGCATACAAAACAGAATTTCATTTGAAGGTTTGGAGTTTGGCACATACAAATTTACTTGGAACGCAGGTAAATACCGTGACATAGGAAGGTATAGTGGACTCATATGGAACAACTTTGGGGTTTAAGGAGTTTGGATGCACAAGCAGAATTCCCGCTTAGTACGTATGAAGGCTAGCAAAAGACCGAAGCGACCAATCGAGAGAGCGACAACAGTCATAAACATGCATTAAAAATTAATTCACACCGAATACAAGCATGAGTAGGATATAATCCACCATGAACATAAATATCATGAAGGCTATGTTGATTTGATTCAACTACATGCGTGAACATGTGCCAAGTCGAGTCACTCAATTCATTCAAAGGAGGATACCATCCCATCATACCACATCATAATCATTCTAATAGCATGTTGGCACGCAAGGTAAACCATTATAATTCATAGCTAATCAAGCATGGCACAAGCAACTATAATCTCTAAATGTCATTGCAAATATGTATACTTCTTAATAAGTCGATTTCGTAAACGATGAACTCATCATATTTACAAAAACAAGAGAGGTCGAAGTTCATACCAGCTTTTCTCATCCCAATAAGTCCATCATATATCGTCATTATTGCCTTTCACTCACTGCGACCGAACGATGTGTATAATAATAATTAAGAGTGCACGTGCATTGGACTAAGTGGAATCGCAAGCATTCAACTCAAGAGAGAAGACAAGTAATATGGGCTCTAAGTTAAATAAACAATCATGCATATAAGAGCCACTAAGCATTTTCAATATAGTCTTCTCGACCCCAAAAGAAAGAAAAGAAAATAAAACTATTTACACGGAAAGCTCCCAACAAGTAAAAGAAGAAGAAGAAGAAATCTTTTGGGTTTTCATTTTAATTTCTACTACAAGCATGGAATTTAAACTAACTAATTTTTTGGTTTTTCTTAAAGTTTATCAAACACACAAGAAGAAAACTAGAAAAGAAATTTAAACTAGCATGGATAATACAATGAAAGAGTATGAGCAATCGACGACTAGTGTGTGAACATAAACGTAAAGTCGGTATGAAATACGATTCCCCAAGCTTAGGCTTTTGGCCTAAGTTGGTCTAGTACCAAGGATCGCCTGGCTGATATCCATAAGTGAAACCGGGGTTGTACTGATATGCAGCGGCAACCGCCTCCTGAGCAGCAGCGTGTTGGCGAGCTGCCTCCATTCCCCTCTCATATTCAGCTGCTTCCTCCCTCGTGACAACATATTTTCCTTTTTCCTGAAAATCAAAAAGGTAGGGAGCAGGAAGAGTAACAGGGACGACGTTGCGTCTGTCATAGATTAGTCTATAATGGAGGAATTGTTCATTCCTCTCAAGAAAATGATGATTGAACATAGCTTCTTTATCCAAATAAACAGGAGGTAAAATCATATCCCCCTCTCGTGGGGCTATATTAAGAAGATTAGCCACACGGGTTGCATAAATTCCTCCAAATAAATCTCCCTTTCTACTATTATTCTGCAACCTACGTGCAACTATTGCCCCCAAGTTATAACCTTTATAACCTGAGCAAAGACTCTTGAGGACACACGGATCGTGGACACACATGTGACATGCTTCGTCCTTACCGTTAATGCATCTACCAATAAAGAGAGCAAAATAATGTATAGCAGGAAAATGAATGCTCCCTATGGTAGCTTGTGCTATGTCCCTAGATTCTCCCACAGTAATACTTGCAAGAAAATCTCTAAATTCAGATTTGCGAGGATCATTAATATTACCCCATCAATGGAGTTTGCAAGCAGTTGTGAAATCCTCTAAATCCATGGTATAAGATGTATCATAAATATCAAACATAACACTAGGAGAATTACGCGTATAGATATATTGGAACCTCCGCACAAAGGAGTCAGTCAATTGATAATATTGAGGACACTTATCTTGTAAGAAGTCCTCCAGCTCGGCATTACGCACATACATGTCAAATTCCTCCTTGAAGCCTGCTTCGACAATAAAATCATCGGATGGCCACTCACAAGCCCGTACATTTGCGTCCCTCGGCAATTCAACATCTTGCTCACGTATAGCAATCATTGGCCCTTTCTTTGCCGAGGAACCACATTGGTACATTCTTCTAAGCATAATTCTTTTTGTGAAAATTTCTGAAATTTTAGTAACTTCAAAATAAAAGTGAATAAAACTAAACAAGATTGATAGCAACTACTCCTACAAGTGCCAAGAGCCTACATCATGCATTAGAATTGCTTGGGACCTCAAAAATTTAACATGCAAGCTCAAGAACATGGTCACCTATGCAGCAAAAAATTGCAATGAATAAAGCACTAGAACAAAAACTAATTGGACCAATGGAGGAGTCACATACCAAGCAACAATCTCCCAAAGCAGTTTTGTGAATGGAGCTTTGAGCAAGGAGATCGAAAATCGCAGCAAAACGAGCTAGAACTCGTGCTTGAGCTGGATGGGGATTTTTTGGGTAGAAGATGAAGTGTGTGGGTGCCGCATAAGTGGAGGGGGCCACCAGGCCCACGAGACAGGCGCCCTATGGGGGCGCACCTCCACTCTCGTGGCTCGGTGCTTGCCCCCTCCTGCAAAGATTTTTAGTGCCTAAAATCCTCAAATATTCCAGAAAAAATCATACTAAATTTGCAGGGCATTTGGAGCACTTTTATTTTCGGACTATTTTTTATTGCACGGATAATTCAGAAAACAGACGGATAATCCTATTTTTGCTTTATTTAATCTAAATAATGTAAAAGTAAAAAGAGGGTATGTAAGGTCGTGCCTTCTAGTTTCATCCATCTCGTGATCATCAAAATGAATCCACTAACAAGGTTGATCAAGTCTTGTTAACAAACTCATTCTCAATAACACGGAATCGAGAAATTTCAATAACACTAAGTTACCTCAACGGGATATGAAAATCCCCAACAATAAGAATATCATACTTTTTCTTGACAAGAGGGAGAGGAAATTCAAAACCTCCAAAAATGATAGTTGGAACTTTTCAATAGAATTGATGCTATGAACTTGAGATTGTTTCCTCGGAAAGTGTACCGTATGCTCATTACCATTAACATGAAAAGTGACATTGCCTTTGTTGCAATCAATAACAGCCCCCGCAGTATAAGAAAAGGTCTACCAAGGATAATAGACATACTATCGTCCTGGAATATCAAGAATAACAAAGTCCATTAAGATAGTGACATTTGCAACCACAACAGGCACATCCTCACAAATACCGACAGGTATAGCAGTTCATTTATCAGCCATTTGCAAAGATATTTCAGTAGGTGTCAACTTATTCAATTCAAGTCTACGATATAAAGAGAGAGGCATAACACTAACACCGGCTCGAAGATCACATAAAGCAGTTCTAACATAATTTCTTTTAATAGAGCATGGTATAGTTGGTATACCCGGATCTCCAAGTTTCTTCGGTATTCCACCCTTGAAAGTGTAATTAGCAAGCATGGTGGAAATTTCAACTTCCGGTATCTTTCTTTTGTTTGTAATAATATCCTTCATGTACTTAGCATAAGGATTTACTTTAAGCATATCAGTTAAGCGCATACGTAAGAAAATAGGTCTAATCATTTCAGCAAAGCGCTCAAAATCCTCATCATCCTTTGACTTGGATGGTTTAGGAGGAAAGGGCATGGGTTTACGATCCCATGGTTCTCTTTCTTCTACCGTGCTTCCTAGCAACAAAATCTCTCTTATCATAACGTTGATTCTTTGATTGTGGGTTATCAAGATCAACAGCAGTTCAATTTCTACATCATTGTTTTGCTAGGTTGAGCATCAACATGAACATTATAATTAACATTATCACTAGGTTCATGTTCATCACCGATTGTGTTTCAAAAGATCGTAAATAGAAATATCATTGGGATTCTCGTGTGTGTCTACAATGGGTTCACTAGAAGCATACAAAGTTCTATCATTTTTCTTCTTCTTCTTTTTAGAAGAACTAGGTGCCTCTAAATTATTTCTCTGAGAATCTTGCTCGATTCTCTTAGGGTGGCCTTTCAGATACAAAGGTTCCTGAGTCATTCTACCAGTTCTAGTAGCCATCCTAACAGCAAAGTCATTTTTATTATTTAACTCATCAAGCAAATCATTTTGAGCTTTAAGTACTTGCTCATCTTGAGTAGCAACCATAGAAGCATATTTGCTAACTAGTTTGGGTTCATCTTTAACTCTCGCTATATTATCGCCTACGCGTCCTATCTCGAAAGCATTATTCTTTAACTCTCTACCAACATAAGCATAGAAACTTTCTTGTCTAGCCATAAATTCATCAAATTCATCTAAGCATGGGCTATGAAATTTAGTACAGGGGATTTCAACTTTATCATATCTATAGAGAGAATTTACCTTTACTACCTGTGTCGGGTTATCAAGACAATGTGGTTCTTCAACAGGTGGTATATTAAGACCATGTATTTCTTCAATAGGAGGTAAATTCTTAACATCTTCAGCTTTAATACCTTTTTCTTTCATTGATTTCTTTGCCTCTTGCATATCTTCATGATCGAGAAATAAAACACCTCTCTTCTTTGGAGTGGGTTTAGGGATAGGCTCAGGATTTGGCTCAATTGGTTCAGAATTACTTGTGAATTGGCTGGGAAGAGTCCAATTATTTTCATTAGTCAACATATTATTCAATAATATTTCAGCTTCACGACCGTTTCTTTCCTTTGAAAACACAACCAGCACAACTATCCAAGTAGTCCTTGGAAGCATCGGTTAGTCCATTATAAAAGATATCAAGTATTTCATTTTTCGTAAGAGGATGATCAGGCAAAGCATTAAGTAATCGGAGAAGCCTCCCCCAAGCTTATGGAGACTCTCTTCTTTGATTTGCACAAAATTATATATTTCCGCAAGGCAGCTTGTTTCTTATGAGCAGGAAAATATTTAGCGTAGAAGTAATAAATCATATCCTGGGGACTACGCACACAACAAGGAGCAAGAGAATTATACCAAGTCTTAGCATCACCCTTTAATGAGAACGGAAATATCTTAAGGATATAATAATAGCTGAGACTTCTCATCATGAGTAAACAGGGTAGCTATATCATTCAACTTGGTAAGATGTGCCACAACAGTTTTCAGATTCAAAGGCCATAAAAAGGATCAGATTCAACTAAAGTAATAATCTAGTGGTCAACAGAGAATTCATAATCCTTATCAGTAACACAAATGGGTGAAGTAGAAAAAGCAGGATCGGGTTTCATTCTAGCATTAAGAGACTGCTGCTTCCATTTAGCTAATAATTTCTTAAGATCATATCTATCTGAAAGTGCAACTATCCCTAGGTGGTTTTGGTAATTCATAACAACATATAGCTCATTGAGCTAATGCTATTCCAAGACATATATTTCAGGAAAGCTCAATGAATGGCATGGCATGGATGATGAAAGTGGATCCCTCAAAATACTAAGGACAAAGGATTGGCTCAAGCTCAATAGCTCAAGACTCTTCATTTTATATTTTAGTGATCCAAGATCACATTGAGTCCATAGGAAAAGCCAATATTATCAAGGAGGGATGAGGTGTTGCTTAATGAGCCTCTTGCTTCATGTGCTTAGTGATATGCTCCAAAAACCCTCAGCTACTTTCTCACATCCACAAATGACCTAAACCCAAAGCCAAAATCGGTCACGCCGATTCTTCCTGTCCGGCGCCACCAATTTTAAATGTCATAGCCACTGCCACAAACCCTAGGCAAATCGGTTCTACCGATAGGGATCTCGGTCTCACCGAGATTGGATTGTAATCTCCGCTTCCCTTCGTAACGCTTCGTCAAACCGAAGTGAGCGATCGGTCCCACCGAGATTGCAATGTAAACTCTCGCTTCCCTTTTGTAACATTTTGGTCTCACCGAAAAGAGCAAATCGGTCCCATCGAGTTTACCTGACCAACTCTCTGGAAAGCTTATTACCAAAATTGGTCTCACCAAGTTTGTGTAATCGGTCTTACCGAGATTACGTTATGCCCTAACCCTAACCGAATGGATCTCACCGAGTTGCATGTCAGTCCCACCGAAAATCACTAACGGTCACTAGGTTTACTAAATCGGTCCGACCGAGTCTGTTGAATCGGTCCCACCGAGTTTGGTAAATCGTGTGTAACGGTTAGATTTGTGTGGAGGCTATATATAGCCCTCCACCTCCTCTTCATTCGTGGGGAGAGCCATCAGACTAAACCTACACTTCCAACTTACCATTTCGAGAGAGAACCACCTACTCATGTGTTGAGGCCAAGATATTCCATTCTTACCATATGAATCTTGATCTCTAGCCTTCCCCAAGTTTCTTTCCACTCAAATCTTCTTTCCACCAGATCCAAAACCTATGAGAGAGATAGTTGAGTGTTGGGGAGACTATCATTTGAAGCACAAGAGCAAGGAGTTCATCATCAACACTTTTCATTTGTTACTTCTTGAGAGTGGTGTCTCCTAGATTGGCTAGGTGTCACTTGGGATCCTCCGACAAGATTGTGGAGTTGAACAAAGGAGTTTGTAAGGGCAAGGCGATCGCCTACTTCGTGAAGATCTACCGCTAGTGAGGCAAGTCCTTCGTGGGCGACGGCCATGGTGGGATAGACAAGGTTGCTTCTTCGTGGGTGGAGCCCTTCGTGGACTCGCGCAACCGTTACCCTTCGTGGGTTGAAGTCTCCATCAACGTGGATGTATGATAGCACCACCTATCGGAACCACGCCAAAAACATCCGTGTCTCCAATTGCGTTTGAATCCTCCAAACCCTTCCCTTTACTTTCTTGCAAGTTCCATGCTTTAATTTCCGCTGCCTATATACTCTTTGCATGCTTGCTTGTATTGTGTGATGATTGCTTGACTTGTCCTAAGATAGCTAAAATCTGCCAAACTCTAAAACTGGGAAAAGGTTAAGTTTTTAATTGGTCAAGTAGTCTAATCACCCCCCCTCTCTAGACATGCTTCAAGGTCCTACAAGTGGTATCAGAGCTTTGGTCTCCATTTGCTTTGATTTCCATAGCTTTTGGTAGTCATAGCCTTGGTTTCACAACCTAGGAGAGTATGGCGTCTAGCGAGGGAAATTATCACCGTAGAGGTCCTTACTTTGATGGTACTAATTTTGCTAGTTGGAAGCATAAGATGAAAATGCATATTCTTGGACATAACCCCGCCGTTTGGGCTATTATTTGTATTGGCTTGCAATTTGAATTCTTTGATGGGAGAGAGCCGAACCGTGAAGCTAATGCGGAAGAATTGAAGATGCTGCAATACAACGCTCAAGCTTGTGATATCATCTTCAACGGATTGTGCCCCGAAGAATTCAACAAAATCAGTCGTCTTGAGAATGCAAAGGAAATTTGGGACACTTTGATTGATATGCACGAAGGTACCGAATCCGTCAAGGAATCCAAGTTGGATGTGCTCCAAAGTCAGCTTGACAAGTTCAAAATGAAGGATGGTGAAGGTGTCGCTGAAATGTACTCTAGGCTTGCTCTTATTACAAATGAGATTGCCCGGCTTAGGGAGTGAAGATATGACCGACAGATTCATCATCAAGAAGATCCTAAGAGCATTGGATGGAAAGTATGATACCGTGTGCACATTGATCCAAATGATGCCAAACTACAAAGATCTCAAGCCAACGGAAGTCATTGGAAGGATTGTTGCTCATGAGATGTCACTCAAGGATAAGGAGGAACTTCACAACAAGTCAAGTGGTGCTTACAAAGCCTCAAGTGAAACCCCCACATCATCAAGTGAGAAACAAACCTTCGATGAAGAATTGAGCTTAATGGTGAAGAACTTCAACAAATTCTACAAGAGTAGAAGCAAAGAAAGAAGCTCCAAGTCAAGGTCTTACCATGACAAAAGATCTTCTAGTAGAGAGCGCAATTGCTACAATTGTGGGAGGCCTGGACACTATTCCAATGAGTGTACGGCACCCTACAAAAGAAGAGAAGATTCTCCAAAAAGAAGAAGCAAAAGAGAAGAATCACCACCAAGAGAGAGGAGGAGTAGAGATGATCGTTATGAACGAAGATCCTCACGGAGAAGGAAAGATTCGGAAAGGAAGGACAAGTCATCAAGGAGCTACACAAAACAAAGACATCAAGCTCATGTTGGTGAATGGGTTTCCGGCTCCGACTCCGACAAACACTCCGAGAGAAGCTATCACTCCGACTCCGAATATACTCAAGATGAAGGTCTTTGCCGGTCTAGCACTTGTGTCAACCAACTCCCTACTGACATATTTGATTCACCAAATGAAGGAATTAGAAGATGCTTCATGGCCAAAGGTCCAAAGGTAACACATCCCGAGTATGTTGATTTCAATAGTGATGAAGATGACTTGCTTGTGGATGATGATTTACTTGTTGACAACTCTAGTGATGAATACTATGATGAAACGTCAATTAATCATGCTAAACAAGATAAAACGAATGACAATGATAAGGAGAAGATTGAGCTTCTAACTAAAGAACTAAACACTCTTAAGTTGGCTCATGAAACTATCTTCGAAGATCATCGAGAACTTTTAAGGGCTCATGAGAAGTTACGCTTTGAAAAGCTCAATCTTGAGCAAGAGCATGAGTTCTTAAAAGAAATCAATGATGATCTCCGTAAGAAGAGTTCTTCTTACATTGCCAAGCGTTTACTCTTATCTACTTACATGCCTCAAGTCAAGTCTAGTAACAAGTACAAGAAAGATCCTTCCTCTAGTAGTAACAATAATGATGTCAAATCCAATATTGTTGCTTCTAGTAGTTCTCTTGATTCCACTAATGATTCTCTTAGCCAAGTTACACTTGAGCAAGAAAATAGCTTATTAAGGGAATTATAGAGAAATGTGTTTACAAAGAGCCTTGCCGGGAGTAAGCAATTCAAGGAAATTATGCATAAAGCAAGGAAGGCACCGGAAGAATCAAGGTGTTGGTTTTGAACGAAAGTTCAATGCCAATGGAGTTGAGTGGGAAGAAGATCAATACCCCAAGACGAAGTTTTTTCCTCAACAAGTGAAGTATGGTCCTACTTCCTTCAAGGGAACACAAGCTCAAGATGATCTTCCACCACAAGACCACAAGAACAAAGGCAAGGACAAGCTTCAAGAAGAGATTGATGCATTTGAAGAAGCACCTAAGGTCTCGGTCAAGTGGATTCCCAAGACTACGACAAGCTCTACTTCATCAAGTACAACTACAACTCCAAGGATTCCCATCAAGATGATGTGGATCCCGAAGAAGAAGAACTAGAGAGTTCTTGAGGGTGACTCCGCCAACATTCTTCACTCATATTATTATGGCAAGGACAAGTGCAATCAACTTCCACATCTTGCACTAGTTCAAGGAGTCACAAACCCTCATGTTGGTAAGGCAAGGAACAAGGTAACCTAATGTTTTCATGGACATCATCTTGTGTGTGCATCACTCTATGTCTATGGATATTCTTGTTTGTTCCTTGTGGGACTAACCCATGTAGGTATGTTGAAAGTGCAACTCACTCCAACGGTTTGCTCCAAATGATCTACATCAACATTGAGTATCCACATCTTCAACACCTACATGAAGTCATCATCGACAAAACCCAAGGTTAGTTCATCCCTCTAAAAGGGGATCTCACATCTAGGGGGAGCTTAACTCTAAGACTTGAGTCAAAGCAACTCTAATGGTGTGAACACATCAATGCATTATGTAAAAGTGGTAACCCCATTTGGGCTTAAACGATGAGTATGACCTATGATCAAATGTTTATCATTTGACTCCTAAATCAATATACTCATATATAGATGACCTAGTCATCGCCAATTGTTTGATAGATGCTAGAATTGGTTGTGCATGCTTTGCCACATACTTCATTTGCCATCTTATTGTGTGAGCATGTTGGAGCATATTTTACTCATTCAAGGACATCCACTTGTTGTTTTGATTGTTTGGTTCTTCCTTCTTCTGGCCAAGTGGATGGACAAGAATGCCTAAGAACTTTCTCTAGCTATCTATGCTCTTCTCGTCTCAAACTCTATTCATGCTACATCACAAATTTTGATCAAGTCAGATTCAAACCACTCTGTGTGAGGAGCACTCGGAGTCACCGATTCGTCATAGACTTAAACTTCCAAAACTTTTTTGTGATTCTCGGTCTGACCGATTCCTCCATTTCGGTCCTACCGAGATCACTAAGTCGATCTAGGTTTTCAATCTCGGTGCAACCGATTTGAACTTCGGTCTCACCGAAAGTTGCTATAACACTGAACATGCGATTATGCATCTTGGTGCCACCGAGTTATTCCACTTTCGGTCACCAAGCCCGAGGTAGTAGAGCTATATATAGTCACGGGCAAAATTTTGAAACTTCTCTCGAACCCCTTCGCCCGCGCAATAGCTTTGCTCTGCCTCCAAGGTCTCCGGATTGTCTCCTCGTCGCCACCGCCTCATGTTGATCTCTCCGCCGCCGTCAGCGGAATTCAACCCCGACGTTTCCGCCGTAGCGAGTTCATCGCCAAGCTAGGGTATGGACTCGATCACTATGCTATCCTCGTCCGATTCCTAGCACATTGTGTTCATATTAATTCTTGCCACGATTGAAACACTCCAATCCAGTCAATGCAATCCGTAGATTAGATGAGATTTGAAAATTTAGGGTTAGGTTTCCGCCGAAACCATCTCGGACCCACCGAGTTGAAAAACTCGGTCCCACCGATTTGGCTTATGCCATTGCACTAGTAACTCTTGGTTTGACCGAGAATTGCTAATCGGTGCGACCGATTTTAGGACTTTGTGAAACCCTAGTAGTCTCGGTGCCACCGAACTGTGACTCGGCCCAACCGAGTTCATCAGTTTAGGTTCCAAAACTGCTTCGGTATCACTGTGTTTGAAAATCGGTTGATCTGAAATGCTTTCTGTGGAAAACTAAAACTGAATTTTTGAATCATTCTTTTGCAAAACTCTCTGCATTTTGTGATTCTCATCCACTCCATCTCATCTATAACTCTTCACAGGTCGTGATCAGGATTTGCGGCATGTCGCATCAGACCAGTGAGCGGTCGAGCAGTCGGAAGGGCAGATGCAAATGAGTGAGGGAACTAGTCCCTCTAGCACTTCAGATGAAGGCAGCAGGAGCACTCCTAGCAACCTGCCTAAGGCTGCTACCAGGCAAAGGAACAAGAGAACTTCAGACTCTGAGGATGAAGATTATAGAGCTGAAGAAGATGAGGCTACTTCCAAGAAGGTAGTGCTCAAGAAGGTGCTCAGTTCAACTGCAGCAAAGCCAGGCATGAAGATTAAAATGCCTACAGGAAGAGAACCAATGTCCAAAGCCAGAGCATCAACTCAACTGCCTGAAAAGCCTAATCCCAAAGAGCCAGCTACTGAAGGAAAGAAAAGGAAGGAAAGGGTCAAGAAGACCATGGCCAGAGTTGTTGGGCAACCTTCCATGATGGAAGAAGAAGAGCTTGCTGCACCAGCACCAAAGGCACCAAAGCTTATGGGAGATGCTATTAGATCAGGGGCTGCAACATCAAAGCCCAAGGAAGCACCCGAAGCTGCCCCCAAGGCCAAGTCTGCACCAAAGAGGAATACCAGGAGTATTCCAGCTGCTGAGAAGAACAAGGCCCCAGTGCCTGAGGTTGCTGAGGAGGAAGATGAAGAAGGACAAATCTGAGGAAGCTCAAGCCAAAGATACCAGACCATAATGATGCCCATCCTGTAGCTGAGGACATGAAAATCAAAAAAGATTCAGGGTTGAGGCTATGGAGGATGGCAGATCCATATGCCACAAGGAGAAGAACTGATGTTGATTACAGGTTCCATACAAAGGAACAGCAGGACTTCTATGAGACAATCTTGTTGGACAAAAAGCCCATTGTGTGGGATATGAGGTGGGTCATGGACCTACATGAAGGAAAATGAAGAACACTATCCGAGAGTACAAGACAGTTTTGTTGCTTGTGGAGTTGCAGATTTTGTTGGGCGAAGCTCACCAAGCTGGAATGATGAACTTATAATGCAATTCTACTCCACAAAGACACACTTCTATCCGGATGGGAGGATAGTTTGGATGTCTGAAGGTACAAGGTACCCGATCAAGCTGTTGAGGAGTGGGCAAATCTGATAAATGCCCCAAAGGAAAATGATGATGACACGGATGTATATGCCAAGAAGAAAATGGGACACAATACCATGGCACATATGTACAAGGAGATCCTGCATAAAGCCCTAGAGACTTTCTCTTTTGGATCAGTCCACTTTCTTTTCCTCGAGAACTGCCTACAATCAAGCTGGATCCTAAGGCACACTCTATTGCCTAAGTCTGGTGACCACAACATGATCAGAGGACATGCAATCAACATGTTGCATTTGTTTGATGTGCCTCAAAAATTCAAGGTCATGAGCCTTATAGTAGAAACCATTAAGAGGACTGCAGCAGATCATAAGAGGAGTTGTGGATATGCCCCTCATATTCAGGAGTTGATTAACTCAAAGATGGGCACAGGCAAATATCTTTTGGATAGGGAACATTTTTCTCTCTATCCAGACTTTGAGGAAAATGAGGTTGTCATGAATGAGGATGATCCATCATCAGTTCAATCTCAAGAGAAGAAGGAGAAGGCAAGGAAGGAGAAGGCTGCCAAGATGCCAACTCAAGAGGAGGCATCTGAGTATTTCTTGAAGAACAAGCAGGAGCAGCTTGGTTACTTGATAGCATCAACACTGAGGATTGAGAAGGGGTTGGCCACCTTAACTCAGAATCAGGAAAGCTTGGAAAGAATCATGGAACAAAAATTCTATGATCTTGATGTCAAGGTAACTGAGATTCAGTCAGTTGTGGAGCAGCTGCAGAAGACATGCAGGAGAGGAAGGGCAAGACTACCACTAATGTATTTGCCCAGTGCCTAGAGCTCGAGGTCAGCTGCAGTGCCAGTGCGGACACTAGAGCAACATCATACTGCACCAGCCACAGCTCCTATAGCTCCGGTGCAACCAGCTCGGCACCAACTCCTCCAGCTCCCTCTACATCAAGCTGAAGCCTTCGTCCAAGGAGCCATCTCTACACCACCAATCAAGATCAAGCTTGAGAGTCGATCTAGCACTATGCATTTTCTATGAACTTTTTGGTAACTTGTTGCCAAAGGGGGAGAAAAATGTATAGATCATAGGCTTCGAGAGAGAGAGAGTGTTGCTTTTGTTCTCTCTTGCTTTGGTGGTTTAAAACTTGTTTGCTTTTTGATTGCTTGAGATACTATGCTATTCTTGTGAGACATTGATGATCATGTGTTTGATCATAAGCTACACTTATGCATGTTTGATGATGTTATCTTATCTATCCTATGTGATCATTCACTTTGCTTGGTGATGAGTGCATGTATTCAATCTTTATCATTTTGAGCGCTCCACCAAGATGTATGTGACATGGAAGAGTAACCCATGAGCCTAATTCCTTGTGCATTTGCAGTCCAAAGCAAATCCTAAATATGCACAAATTTAGGGGGAGCTCTTGCTTATCACATACTTCTCAAAGCGACGATGTTTTTCAATCTTATTATCATTTGTCGAAGCTTTGATCTATATGTTGTCATCAATTACCAAAAGGGGGAGATGGAAAGTGCAACTACCCCTAGGTGGTTTTGGTAATTCATAACAACATATAGCTCATTGAAACTAATGCTATTCCAAGACTTATATTTCAGGAAAGCTCAATGAATGGCATGGCATGGATGATGAAAGTGGATCCCTCAAAATACTAAGGACAAAGGATTGGCTCAAGCTCAATAGCTCAAGACTCTTCATTTTATATTTTAGTGATCCAAGATCACATTGAGTCCATAGGAAAAGCCAATACTATCAAGGAGGGATGAGGTGTTGCTTAATGAGCCTCTTTCTTCATGTGCTTAGTGATATCACTACTAGGAAAAGGGCTACTAATGGCGCACCAGTTTTGCCTACTAATGGCGCATCACTGGTGCGCCATTAGTATCACGCCACTAAATTTTTTCTAATGGCGCGCAGTGCGATCTTGCCATTAGTATACTGATATACTAATGGCGCACCAGGCGATGCGCCATTAGTTTTACCACGGTGCGCCACTAGTATACGCTATACTAATGGCGCACCACAACGCTAATCGCCATTAGTAACAATTTTTTTAATTTTTTTTCTTAATCTCAGGTCACTATTTCACCAATGAGATATCCAACACATATATATACAACAAGCATCCATATAACAATCATAGCCAACACACAAGTTCCATCATATATACATACATAGCCAACACACAAGTTCCATCATATAAACATACATAGCCAACACACAAGTTCCATCGTTACATATTACAAAAGTTTCACATTGTTCATCCAACACCGTTATCCATCAATTCACAAAAGTTTCACATTGATACAAAATAAAAACACAAATGGAAAAGAAGCACTCCATCCATGCAAGCTTCCGTGAATTAAATCAAATCTGCAAAATGATAAACAAGAAGTTAGAAGAAGAAAAGAAGAAGACTAGAAGAATACTAGAAGAAGAAGAACACTAGAAGAAGAATAAGAAGAATTTTGGAAAAGAAATAAGAAGAAGACAATAAGCTTATTATGTAAACTTGATCATTTTGTGCTAACATAAGTTATTTTGGAGCTAACCTATAGGAAACTAAGCATATAAGCTCTAAGTTAGTATATTAGAGCCAACTTAGGTAAAATGAAACTAACCTATGTCATTTGGAAAAGAAGAAGAATAAGAAAAAGACTATAAGCTTATTATGTAAACTTGATCATTTTGTGCTAACATAAGTTATTTTGGAGCTAACCTATAGGAAACTAAGCATATAAGCTCTAACTTAGCATATTAGAGCCAAGTTAGGTAAAATGAAGCTAACGTATAGGAAACTAAGCATATTAGAGATAACATAGGTAACTAAGTATATATATATCATTTTGGAGATCTGACATACCTGACAAAGTTCTGTTCTCATGCATTGTTCTTCTCCTTCTCCTTCCTCGATGCGATCGCCAAGGCGGCGGCGGTGGAGGCGGTGGAGGCGATGGGATGTAGTCTTCTACCTCAATTAGGCGTGGTCATGTCGCCCGGTGTGGGATCGCCGATTGCCACCACCACCGGTGCGTGGTCATTGTCGAGCACCACCACCATCGCGAGGCCACCTTCGAGCCACGACCATCACTAGGTCATCCTCAGCCACCTCCATCTCTTGCCCATGGTCAGCCACCACCATCTCTTGCCCCATGGTCAGCCACCACCATCTCTTGCCCATGGTCACCACCACCATCTCTTGCCCTTGGTCGCCACCACCAGCGCTAGGTCATCCTCGGCTGATGCACATCGTCATCCTGCAGCTCCTCATCCCCACTCTGCTCCTCTTCTCCCGCACTCCAGTCCGGATCATCCTTCTTGTTGTCTATCTTTGCTGCCCGAATCATTCTTTGCTTTTCGCTTCTGACCGAATCGATCTTTGCTTCCGCTACAGCCATGGTCGGCTTGATTTCGCTTCTGACCATGGTCGCTTCTGCTTTGGCTGTAGCCATTAATATTCTTCTGCTCCCATTACCTGTCCAAATGCAACAATGACCGTTAACAATCGATGTGAGACAAAGCCAAATGTAGAGGAATAAGAAGAGGAAGAACGTCTGGCATCATAATCTTCGGCGTGGCGCATGACATTTTATAGTCGCGTTGAACACCTTCCACGATGAGCATGGTGGGCGTCGAAGTAAATGCGTGGCGAAGAGAAGGAAGTACCCCAGGTGTAGGTCGTGAAGCGCGGTAGAACTTATCCCACCCACGAGACAAGTACATGTGGCCCTTCTTGATCACCAACTCCACATCCCTGACCTGCGAAACCCGCTGCCGACCTATCGCACCTTCACATTATTTGGCGGATCTTCACCCATCGGCATGTTCTTAAAGCTGTCGGGCAGCCTCTGCAGTTTGGGACAATGAGTGATGTAGGCAAACAACGAGATATCATAATGAGATGGGTGAAGCTAGGGGAGATCTCTCATTTTATATACCTGCGTCATGGATGATACTGAAGTCCCAAGTATGATGGTGAAGAACTCGGAAGCATCCAACTCATACTGCGGTGTCGCAGAGTGGCGGTGGCTGCTTCCCGCCATCTCTGATAATTAAGCAGCAGAAGAGACCAATTAGTACCCTTACAACCGAACAAGGCAAGGCAAGGTATTAAGACGGATGTGAACACATGAGATAAAATCTAGAGACGTGAACACATGAGAACTACTCGTCATCATCACCAATATTGTGACCAGTGTGATCTTCATCATCACTACCATATTGCATCATAGTTTCATCGTGGTCATCCTCCAATAATTCAAACTGATTGTATGATAAGATAGCAGAGAGATACATTCCAAACTGTGAATGTGGTATGGCAATGGACTTGTAATCATATCGTTGTTCATAGCTAAAATAACACCTTGTATATAAGAAGAAATCATGATCTGGCGGACATATAGATTTACCGGCAAACTTGTGTGCCTAACTATCTATATCTAGGAAATCAAAGTTATTTCAACTTTGATGTTTGGAATATACCTAGAGAAACATGATTTATTTATTTTACTTCACACTCACAACTAAACAGCTTGAGCAAAAGGACTCGATAAAGGTATCACTATGCATAATTATTTGTAGCTACAAACAATACATGTAATGAGCTAGAAAAGCCACCTTACCATCATTAACAGTACTCATAAGTCATAACCCACTTTCCAAATTTAATTGGGAACCCTTTCATAACCATCACCTTTTCTAAAAATCCTAGCAGGACAAAGTTGACTGCCTTGAAGAGACGTACTATGTATTATTACCGAGGTAGAGTGTGAGGTATGCCTTTCAATTTTGTGTCAATCGTAGTTGAGGTGACCAACTGTTTTTGTTCACTAGCATATGTGTGCACACAGCGACTTTCTTTGGTTAGTGTCGGTGTGCAAGCTTAATATCTGAGCGTGCGCGTGCACGCATATATGCGATATGTCGTGCGGTTTTCAAAATAATTCAGTGCCACCGGCCAGATTTGAACAGCCAAAAAGTAGTGCGGGTGGAGGCGCTGCGAGGTATGCACAAATAAACAAAGCAAAAGCATAGTGGCTGGTAATAAATTTCTCTTAGGTTTTGCAAGTGGCCCATGAGAGATAAAAATTCAACGACAACGAGGCGTACGGCGTGTAACGAGGGCACCTCAGCCCGATAACTTATCGATTCATCACACAAAAGAATTGCACAAAGTGGTGCAACTTGCAATCGTATACCATCAGCGAATTGAAAGCAATAGCATAGATTATCGGAACAAAAGTGAAGTGGCACACCAAGAATACCAAGAAAGAACCAGCATTCTCGGGTGACATCATAAGGACCGCAAGTGAATTGACATTGCAAGTTTGCAACAAACACACCAGCACTATCCGATTAGAGATTTATATGAGCCCATATGGCATAGCAACTACAACTTCGAAACTACGGTTCGCCCAGGTTAACCATCTACGAATATGCAAGGGCGGATGACGAATAATAAATTTGCGCAATATCCAAAGCTGGAAAGAGGAAAGCGAAACCCTGGACCATTAGCCATCAAGAAAACAAGGCAATTCATTTCTGAATGACTTGAGTATCTTGTTAAAAGCAGTTTAAAGGAACATTTAGCAAACATATAGGCCTATATCTTTGGATCATCATTCCCTTTAGGCAACAAAGTAATAATGCCATAGTTAAGTCTTCCTACATCCAACTTTCCATTAAAAAAATCATGAAACAGAGGCATCAAATCATAGTTAATGTTCCATCCTTTCAACTTTTTCTCACTACTCTAACTCTATTTTGCCACCTTTTTCTCATAGTTATCCAACTTTCCAAAATTTTCTTACATTTTTTCTATAAAACTTTCATAGTTGTATCAAAATGAAATGCATTCCAAACTTTGCTGGCCACCTCACTTAGATGCTCTCTAAGAAACCAGAAATACACAGGCGGCCTGGTAGCGGACGTTAGGGTGGGGCGGGGGTGGGCAGGGGTCTGGCCAGGTCTTGGTGCTCCAGCTCCAGGCCGAGGCGCGGAGGAGGAGGAGTGGGCCATCTTCTTCTCACCGTCGTCGCAGCGCCGGCCTCTAGGTCTGGCGGCTCCCATGGTCGACAGACGGAGATCGGTGGGGGGCAGGCGGCCGGCAGGGGACGCCGAGACGGAGGGGACGGAGGGAGACGGATGGGGCGTGAGGCGCGGGGCTCGAGGTGGTCAGGCGGCGACGGAGGGACGGAGGCGTGGAGGCGTGAGGCGGGCGGGGGTCGAGGCGGCGGCCGAAGGGGCGGAGGCGTGGGGCATGAGGCCTTGGCAGTGTCTGATTAGGCGGAGGGGCGTCTTGAGTGGGGAGGAAGGGAGGAGAGGAATAAGTTTTTGCCAAAAGTAAAAAAAATTCTTGGCGCCTCTGTCTCAAGTGCGCCATTAGTAGTTCTAACTACTAATGGCGCACTCTGCCCGAATGTGCCATTAGAATGTTTGAAAAATGAAAAAAAATTGTTTTTACTAGTGGCGCACCTTACACTGCACAGTGCGCCATTAGTGTATTCCACACTAATGGCGTATCTCCACCGGTGCGCCATTAGTATATAGTAATGATGGCGCCGCCACTTCTGCAGTCGCCATTAGTGTCAATCCTATCTTTAGCCCTTTTCCTAGTAGTGTATGCTCCAAAAACCCTCAGCTACTTTCTCACATCCACAAATGACCTAAACCCAAAGCCAAAATCGGTCACACCGATTCTTCCTATCCGGCGCCACCGATTTTAAATGTCATAGCCACTACCAAAAACCCTAGGCAAATCGGTTCTACCGATAGGGATCTCGGTCTCACCGAGATGGGATTGTAATCTCTCTGTTTCCCTTCGTAACGTTTCGGTCAAACCAAAGTGAGCGATCGGTCCCACCGAGATTGCAATGTAAACTCTCATTTCCCTTTTGTAACATTTGGTCTCACAAAGAAAAGAAACCGTCGGTCCCACCGAGTTTACGACCATCTCTCGGAAAGCTTATTACCAAAATCGGTCTCACCGAAGTTTGTGTAATCGTTCTTACCGAGATTATGTTATGCCCTAACCCTAACCGAATCGGTCTCACCGAGTTGCATGTCGATCCACCGAAAATCACTAACGGTCACTAGGTTTACTAAATCGGTCAGGCCGAATCTGTTGAATCGGTCCCACCGAGTTTAGTAAATTATGTGTAACAGTTAGATTTTGTGGGGAGGCTATATATACCCCTCCACCTCCTCTTCATTCGTGGAGAGAGCCATCGACTAAACCTACACTTCCAACTTACCATTTACGAGAAAGAACCACCTACTCATGTGTTGAGGCCAAGATATTCCATTCCTACCATATGAATCTTGATCTCTAGCCTTCCCCAAGTTGCTTTCCACTCAAATCTTCTTTCCACCAGATCCAAATCCTATGAGAGAGAGTTGAGTGTTGGGGAGACTATCATTTGAAGCACAAGAGCAAGGAGTTCATCATCAACGCACCATTTGTTACTTCTTGGAGAGTGGTGTCTCCTAGATTGGCTAGGTGTCACTTGGGAGCCTCAGAGCAAGATTGTGGAGTTGAACCAAGGAGTTTGTAAGGGCAAGGAGATCGCCTACTTCGTGAAGATCTACCGCTAGTGAGGCAAGTCCTTCATGGGCGACGGCCATGGTGGGATAGACAAGGTTGCTTCTTCGTGGACCCTTCTTGGCACTACTAGGGAAAAGCCTAGCAGCAGCGCGGGTTTTGGCCCTCTCAGTAGCGCGGGTACCGGCGCTAGTAATAAGGCGCTACAGCTAACGTATAGCGATGGCGCTGTTGACTCACGCCTTCGCACATCTTGATGAATAGCTGTAGCGCTCTTTGGAAAAAGGCGCTCATTGATATTATCTCTAACGCTTTTCGACAGGAAGCGCTACTGGTAAGGCGGCGCTACTGCTAAATTTCCCCCCCTCGCTACTACTAGTTTTATTAGTTTTTTTCCTACATATTTGTTTTTCATTTGTTTTGTATTTGAATAGGCTTTATACAATAATCTTTAGCATATCATCCACATACAAATGTAATCATAGCATATACATACAATTAGTCTCATCAAATCATGTCATCATCATAATCATCATCCAACACAAAGTGGTCTCTCGTCATCAATCTAGAAAATAGCGATACAAGTCTTGATTACTTGCAAATACATCGTCATCCATCTAAACAATGATATACGCGAGAATAGCTATCACTTTGAGTACATGAGTTCGTATCCCTCTCTCGCATTAGCGTGAACCTAAACTAAGTACTGCATGTCGCTCAGAAACCGAAAACCGGTACACCTGGGCCTGACACTCCGGCCACTTGTCGTATATATACTCCTGGCATAGCACTTCTTCTCCATCTATGATCTATGCACCTGCATCGTCACATGAGTCGATGATATGCAACATATATAGTTGAGCAACAAAAGAGCAGACTTGGCAAAAATAGAAACAACATATCATAAGCATAAATAACAAAGTTCATCGTACCCAAAATGACCTAACTAGAGTGATTTTAAGCTAGTCGAGGAGGAGGACGGTTTAATTACATCACAAATAAAGTTTCACCGTGCATAACTCAAAGTTTTGTCATAAAAGAAAGTATGGACTAAACGGACACATTGTCATATATCGACAATCACTCCATCATGTCGTGCCATCCATCCATGTCAGGGAGATAGACATCGAGCTTAGTGAAAGGCTTCATGTCGAGACGCTGAGAGGCTATCCATGTTCGGACGTCTTCCCGCGACATTTGTCCTTCTGCATGGAACATCCCTGTTTTTCCGGCGACCTCATTCATGATGATTTGGGCAAGTTCATTTGGATGTTATAGAACTCTGCTCGAAGTCGATGATCCTCGATATCTCCTATGTCCTTTGCCCATTGCGAGAATATGGGCATCGCGGGATCTAGGTGCCATGTGAAGGTTACGGTGATCCCGTCAGTACTCCGACATGTGGTGTAGGACATAGAATCCATCATTAAGAGAATCGTTAGGTTCTTTGGATGCGTGAAGTCGGTCTTATGGTGAAGGCGGCCTGCCGCCCTTCTCTTCTTGTCCCTAACCTCTCCACCCCTTGCTTGGTAGTAAAACATAACCTTTATCGAGAACATCTTTGATGTGGGTGTAATCCTTTTTGTGAATGTTCTTGACGAGTCAAGTAAAGAGCGTGGGAGAATCGGGGTAAAGGATGATGAGGACGGCGCGCCTGGCCGCTACAAGCATAAAATAAGTACACCTCAAATTAATTAGCCTCCACCGTGCAAATGAATTATTGAAATCGAAGGAAGTATAGCGGTGCGGATGACTTACACGGGATGATAAGGCACGAGAATCGCCTCCTTGTCCTTATTGGCGAGCATGGGCCTGGCGATGTAATCCCTCGCGTATTCGCGATCTTGTACCTGAGACTCCCAAGAAGCCCTCGTGCATGTAGTGCAGGTCAGCGACATAGATAAAAGCGTATCTGCTCAACCCCAATGATGTAGTTCATGTGCAAGGCATAGAGGCGGACAAGCGTAAATCCAGCTTCTTCACGTGAAACATGTCGAATATGTAATCGAATCGGAGGAAGAACTTATCCGCGGGAAGCCATCGACGTCACGACATTTTTCCGCGGAACGTTAACCACGTAGAGTGGGTATCCACGGATCTTTCGGCGATGAGGCCTTTCTCTACCCACAGCACATTGTCATGAAGTCTCCTTAGATCGCCGAATCTGGCCCGTAGCGCTGTTTCAGGTAGGATTGGTCGACCGAGGATATGCCATTTATCCGCATCGGGGATATCTACAGTCTGAAGCGAGGCTCTTTGGCGGCTGGATCATAGAATCAGCTTTTTGCCTTTCCTCGCTCTCTTCCTAGACTTCTTTACCATCGGATGGTCGTCAATAATACGTTGAGGCGGTAATTCGAGCACCGACTCATGACGCTCAAACCACGAGGCGCCCGGTATAGACATCTTGTTGGCGCCATCGTCATCCTCATCCTCATCCATGGCGGCGTCATCAGCGACTAATGGAGCCACCGCTTACCCTCATTCGCTATCACCCAACCCGACACCCGGCGCTAGTTGGGTAGGTGAAGTGTTGATGTTCATACCTTCTTTGAGGCTGCGTGCTTTCGTGGGTGTGCTCCCGGCCGCCTCGAACGAAGCAGACTCTTTCGCCACAACAGGACCCACCCATTGCAACAATCACCAAGCCGCTGTGGTCTCGTCGTCATCCCCACTAGTATTAGAGGAGGCAAATTCTCGTGGCCCGGTTTGACACCGCCACGGAAACCTTGAAGACATTCGGGGGGATCGACCGGCTGTGGAACAATGGTTCCTTCGGCTCCATTATCGTCCCCTTCCCCACGTCCACCTTCTGTTCGCCGATGGTGTACAATATGGTGCATGGGGTTTCGTCGGCCTGCAAAGAAAATTCTGCGATGTGAGACATCCAGAAAAGGCAGCAACGGGAGATTATACATTTATATTGAAGGGGCGGTGTGGCAGATGATACCGTGAGGCGTCGAGCTCAGCCAAAGAGGAGGCACCACCGAGCACGTCCGGTGTGGGAGCAGTCTGAGGAGCTGGTGCGGGAGCAGGTCACAGGGGAGCAGTCGGGGGCAGTCTTGGGGAGCAGTCTGGGAGGCCAGTCTTGGGAAGCAGGTCAGTGCGGAGCAGTCTGGGGAGGCGGAATCTGGGAGGCCAGTCTTGAGAGCAGGTGCTCCCAAGAAGTCAGCAAGGGGAAAGTCCTCTGCATTTTTTCTGGATTTTGCCTTGTCCAAGTGTAAACGCCAGTCACGAAGGAAGTAGATATATCTGCAATCGCCTGTTTTGCGGCAGCTACCTGTCATCTTGTTGTCTAAGATGATTTCTTCTCAACTGCAATCTCAACCTTCTTGTCGATGCTTTCTTCAGTTAACCTCCGTCTTTCCTTTTTCTCCTCCGTGGTCTCACGGTAGTACTTCTTCCACGTGGTGCCGTCTCCGACACCGTGCACGGCGTCCATCTGACGGTCGAGTATCCACCGTTGTTGTTTCAATATGTTCAACGCCCGGTTGAATGGAGTGTCCCACTTGGGCCTCGCCAATGCCTCGAGACGGTGAGTCGCTTTTCGGCCGCAATCCGGTGCTGCTCTCTACTGCAAAAGGCACAAGGATCGTTTACAAATATGACTAACGTGTGCGATCGAATTGATGAAACTAAAATTACCGGCAGTCTCATGAACTCCATAATGACCGGTGTTGTCTCGTAAACCTTCTTCACTTTGGGTCCCAGCGGTGCGGGCCCTCGTGGCGTCACGCTCCTAAGGGACGGTGAAATCCGCCAAGGGGTCAGGATGCCCAGACTCATGGCTTCAGCGTCCTCCTTGGCCCATTTGGACCTCTTTTCCGTCGTAACCACGGCTTCCGAGGTGGTGGGTCCCAATGTTCCTCTTTGAAGCCCCTTCATGTACTTAGACTTTTTTTTTGGCAGCTTGACCTCGTAAGCCTCCTTGAATATTTGAAACTGCTCTTAGTGATTGTCGGATTATCCTTTACAATCTCGGAGTAGGGTTCTCCCGTCGTTGATCTTTGCTTTCACTCGAATTTTCCGGTGACCAACGTGTCGCTAAACTTGGTCATGGCGTGTTTCTTTATCTTCTTCATTGTCGGGTCCTTATGCGGATCTTCATAATCCTTCTCATTCCGGCCCGGGAACAAGAATATCTGGTGAAACTTCTTTAGGAGGGAGATCCTCATATTTTCTATCTTCTTTAGTTTCTTATCGTTGATGGTGGCGGTTGTCCGTATGATGCAGCCTATTTGATTGCCATAGCAGCGGCGCGCTTCCTCGGGCGCCGTTGGCTCAAAATTGTCGTCGTCCACCTCCGTGACCACCAGTCTAGTAGTCCTGAGTTTGTTAGGAACCCGTTGCCTCTTTGCTTTCGGTTCTACACCGGCTCCGCTCCCGAGGCAAGACCGGTCTCGGCCGGGTCTCGATGCGATCTGAATCTCAAAGGCCGGTCTCGGGCCTCAAGACCGGTCTGCGTGTCGATCTCAAAGACCGGTCTGCGTGTCGGTCTCAGTCCCGATGCCACCGGTGGGCCCAGCAACAACATTTGTTGATCGTCGGTAAAGGCTAAAAAATTAAATGCCCGCCCGGTGAAGACGTCGTCATAATCACCGGAACCCCCTGTCGCTTCATCGTTTGCTAGCCATGTTTCCTATGATTAAATCTAGTCAATTAATTCTAGACCTAATAAAATGAATAATGACATAAAAAGGACTATTGTTTTGCAAGAATGTTGACTCCTTCCCAGTGCGGCAAATCCGGGCACTCGATATGTCCTAGTTTGTAGCACAAGTCATGCGAAATTCACGTGAAATTTCGGCATGACCTTTGCTAAAAAGTGGACAAATCGAGAACCTGAAATTTGCCGGAACAGAAATGAATCAACATTCCGGCAAAACATAGACCACTCAGCATCATTCCCTGGAAACAACAAAGCCACTTGGGCACAATCGAACAACTTCAATGAAAAGATATAACATGACCACTTCGATGAAAAATAAAATTTGCCTAAATCTTTTCCTTGAAAAATAGTGGTCTTTTCAAAAATCAAAAACCTTTGCAAAATGACCTCACTAAACACAGAACCCAATTAAATTGCAAAGGAACTCCATTTCTCTAACCCTTCTGACCTAATGCTCTAAAATAAAAAATTTCCTCTAACCTAGCCAATCTACTTAACCTAGCTTGTTAATCCAACGAACCTAATTAACCTACCTATTTAACCTAGTTAGTTAATCTAGTTTACCTAGATAATTAACCCTAATTAAACTAGTTAACGCAGCTAGTTCTCCGTCAAAGCCTAAAATAAATTTTTGCACTAATTAACCTGGATAATTAACCTAATTAAACTAGTTAACACGACTAGTTCTCTGTCAAAGCCCTAACTAAGTTTTTTGCACTAACCTAGATAATTAACCTAATTAAACTAGTTAACCTAACTACTTCTCTGTCAAAGCCCTAACTAAATTTCTGCCCTAACCTAGATAATTAACCTAATTAAACTGGCTAACCTATGCATGAGAGAGAGAGAGAGGAGGGTGGGGGCTTACAGAGATGATGGCCCGGTGGTGGCAGGCGGAGGCGGTGGTGGCGAGGAGGCACGGTGCGTCTCCGTGACAGCGAGGAAGGCAGGGGCGTCTCGGTGACGGCGAGGAAGGATCCGTGGCGCGTCGGCCAGCGGCTCGGTGGCGTTAGCGAGGCCACGCGGCTCGATGGCGTTGAGGCGGCTCGGTGTCGTCGGCAGCGACGGCTCTGGTGGCGTCGGCGTCGGTGGCGGCGAAGCGACAGTGAATCGAGGAGACGGCGCGTGGGGTGGGTTGAGGATTTGGGGAGAAGTGGTGGCGGGGAAAGCGGTTTTTGGTTAAGTCAAACTTAAGCGGTAGCGTTAAGCCAAGCGCTATAGCTAAGATAACTATAGCAGTTTTTGCAAAATCTTGTTGCTGCTATAGCTATGTAAATATCTTCCATTTTAATTTCCTTTTCTGTTTCTATAGCAGGGGTCTAGGACACGCAGCTGCAGCTACGTTAGCTATAGCGCTTGTTACAAACACACTTCTTTGCTATGCCTTCCTCCAGCTTTTTAAGCTTTTTACGTTTATTTTGCTTTACATTTTATTTTTTCCTTTCTCCTTTTTCTATTTCTTTCATTTTCATTTACTTTTCTATTTGTTTTTCATCTTATTTTATTTCCGTTAGTAGTAGCGCTCTTCTTAGGAAACGCGCTGCTAATTATGCCCTAGCTGTAGCGCGTTTCTTCCAAGCCCGCTCTTTATGTCGTAGCCTATCGATTCTCGCCAATGGGAATATTAGTAGTACCGCTTTTGCAACTTCTACAGCGCTTCTGCTAAGGTTGTATTCATGTAGCGGTTTTTCTTCAATCGTTCTTGCTATATAGCACTAATGGCGCTTTTTGACCCGCGCTGTTGCTAAATTTCTGTGTATAAGGTTTTCCCTAGTAGTGTGGGTGGAGCCCTCCGTGAACTCGCGCAACCGTTACCCTTCATGGTTTGAAGTCTCCATCAACGTGGATGTACGATAGCACCACCTATCGGAACCACGCCAAAAACATCCGTGTCTCCAACTGCGTTTGAATGCTCCAAACCCTTCCCTTTACTTTCTTGCAAGTTGCATGCTTTAATTTCCGCTGCCTATATACTCTTTGCATGCTTGCTTGAATAGTGTGATGATTGCTTGACTTGTTCTAAGATAGCTAAAATCTGCCAAACTCTAAAATTGGGAAAAGGTTAAGTTTTTAATTGGTCAAGTAGTCTAATCACCCCCCCTCTAGACATACTTCAAGGTCCTACACTATCATTGCAAGCAAAGATTTCCCTGGCAGCTTCTTCATTCATAACATAACCCTTAGGAACAACAGGCAATACATAATCATTGGGAAAACCTTCATCATCACTATCATCAATAATAGCATCTTCAATAATTTCATTCCCCCTAACTCTAGCAAGTTGTTCATCAAGAAATTCACCTAATGGCAAAAGTAGTATCACGCACGTAAGTAGTTTCATCATGCATAGTAGAAGTGGCATCATCAATAACATTTGACATATCGTAATTCATAGCGATGGCAGGTTTTAGGTGTCATGGGTTTACTAATGACGTAGGAGAATCTAGTGCAAGGCTAGATGGCGCTTCCTTACCTCCCTCGTAGTTGAGGGAAAAATAGTAGTTCGATGCCTTTCAAGTTCTTCATAGTGATCAATAGATATAAATCCCAAGTGACTCGGAGAATAGAGCTATGCTCCCGGCAGCAGTGCCAGAAATTAGTCTTGATAACCCACAAGTGTAGGGGATCATAGCAGCTTCGAGGGTAAAGTATTCAACCCAAATTTAATAATTCGACACAAGGGAGCCAAAGAATATTCTTGAGTATTAGCGGTTGAGTTGTCAATTCAACCACACCGGATAACTTAGTATCTGCAGCAAAGTATTTAGTAGCAAAAGTGGTATGATAATAAAGGTAACGGTAGCAAAAGTAAAGATAAATGTTTTTGGGTTTTTGTAGTTGTTGTAACAAGACAGCGGAAAAGTAAATAAGCGACGAACAATATATGAAAAGCTCGTAGGCAATGGATCGATTGATGGATAATTATGCGGATCACGATTCCTCATGTAATAGCTATAACATAGGGTGACACGTAACTAGCTCCATTTCATCAATGTAATGTAGGCATGTATTCCGTAAATAGTCACACGTGCTTATGGAAAAGAACTTGCATGACATCTTTTGTCCTACCCTCCCGTGGGCGGGTCCCTAGCGGAAACTAAGGGATATTAAGGCATCCTTTTAATAGAGAACCGGAACAAAGCATTAGCACATAGTGAATACATGAACTCCTCAAACTACGGTCATCACCGAGAAGTATCCCGATTATTGTCACTTCAGGGTTGTTGGATCATAACACATAATAGGTGACTATAGACTTGCAAGATAGGATCAAGAACACACATATATTCATGAAAACATAATAGGTTCAGATCTGAAATCATGGCACTCGGGCCCTAGTGACAAGCATTAAGCATACCAAAGTCATAGCAACATCAATCTCAGAACATAGTGGATACTAGGGATCAAACCCCTAACAAAACTAACTTGATTACATGGTAAATCTCATCCAACCCATCACTGCCCAGCAAGCCTATGATGGAATTACTCACGCACGGCGGTGAGCATCATGAAATTGGTGATGGAGGATGGTTGATGATGACGACAGCGACGAATCCCCTCTCCGGGCCCCGAACGGACTCCAGATCAGCCCTCCCAAGTGAGATTAGGGCTTGGCGGCGGCTCCGTGTCGTAAAACGCGATGAAACTTTCTCTTTGATTTTTTTCTCCCCGAACGTGAATATATGGAGTTGGAGTTGAGGTCGGTGGAGGTCCAGGGGGCCCATGAGATAGGAGGCCGCGCCCTAGGGGGCGCCCCCTGTCTCGTGTGGACAGCCCATGGGCCCCAGTGTTGATTCTTTCGCCAAAAATTCTTATTAATTCCAAAAAGTGCCTCTGTGGATTTCCAGGACATTCCGAGAACTTCTCTTTTCTACACATAATACAACATCATGGCAGTTCTGCTGAAAACAGCGTCAGTCCGGGTTAGTTTCATGCAAATCATGCAAGTTAGAGTCCAAAACAAGGGCAAAAGTGTTTGGAAAAGTAGTTACGTTGAAGACGTATCAGCCCAGCCTTGTGCAAATTGATGCCGCTTGATAATGATATGTATGATGTTAAGATGCCATCGCTTCAGGGCAAGGCTTGGGCAGCGCAAATGGAGATTGGGTTGTTTACATTGGGTCCAAGCTGCGGTGGGAACTTGTGAATGTGTACACTCGTGACGGGTTCCACTTCCAAAAATCTCAGCATACTGCCCAGAGGTTGAGCACGCCGGTATTGTATGCACGTTCAAATACGATCATGGTGACTGTGTTCTACGGAAGATAGCAATTTGTCGAGTTCCCAACTGCTCTTGGAATTACAACAACTATGAAGTTGTTGCTATCTTCGACAAGCTTGTTGCTGTCCTTCGTGGTTTGACTAGATGGATATTGCTCAAAAATCAATTTCTGTACATGGATGAGTACTGTGATGCAATTCAATACAAGGGCCTTGTGTTTGCTGCCACCACTCGTGGCACTGTTTTTGCATGGAATCCTTATGATTTCGGTACGTTTTTCTTCCACCGTAATTATAATTGTTTCATCCACATGCATGCGGGTTAGCAAGTTTCCCTTTACTAATTAACCTTCTTCTTGTGTTTCCAAGGTCCTGTGAACATTCCACCACCTATACTTGAAAATTTTTATAACCAAGGGCGAGATGACGATGGTGATGATCACGAGCATGAGGACAAGTAGCGCCCATATACTCTGTGGTGCCTGGCAACTAATTCCGATGGATCACCTCTTCTTGTGTGTATACAGCCCACTGATGATGTTGCTACTAAGGAAGCAGGTGTAGTCTCCCATGGTCGCACTCACCGGACCTATTCCAACACCCGTTGCATGGTATTCGGGATGGATACTAGTGTGCTAGTACCAACTCCTTCTCCATGGTACAGAATTGATAGTCTTGGAGAAAACTCGCTCTTCCTTGGACAAAACTATCCAATGATGGTGAAAGGCGGTCCAACTACTGTTGACACAACATTACTACCATTTATGAGAAGCAACTGTGTCTATACCTCGGACATTTGGGTGGTTCCCTACCCTGGTACTGACATAGTAGGCCGCTTCAGCTTGGATGATCAGTGCTGCATTGGTCTCCAGATCGACAATGGGTGGCCCGTCCCAGAGAATCACTTGTGGTTCAAAGCAAGCGTTTCCAACGCCGAGGAATGGTTGAGTTGAAGTTCATTTCATTGCTTGTTATTTGTTGTGTGGTCTTTAGTATTTATAATGTATCCTCATTGTCGATGTGGGTTGATGACCTGTTGTACGTAATAAAATGATATGCCTATGATAAACTTACTAAATTTATGAATGGCTTTCGAGTCACTTCTCTGAGTGAGTGGTGCGACGAGGCAAAAAAATATTTTCTGAATACATAATTGTACATGCATTGCAACAGGTTATCGGATGAGGCCAATCAACAATAGTAGTACACTATTTGTACTAGCTTCACATGCTTGGCGTCGGTGCGGAGTGTTTTCTTTGTAGCCATATGTTAATGTGTTAGATTTATGCGTAACTAGCACCTCGAATCCTCGATACTAGTACTATATAGTAGGAGTAAGTAGTAGGAGTAGTAGGGTGGCATGGGCCAGAACAAGCATTCACGTCCAGGAGTACGACACACGCCACCACCACGACATCCATCTGACACCATATTATTTCTTGGAGTCCGTGCTAAAGCAATCTCTTTAACCTTGTCGTTTCTCTAACTTCAGCCATCGGCATGCCAAGCGAGGTGGGGGTTTGCCGATAATCGGTTTCCTCAACTGCGGTCCCACTTGTAAGGCCAACTCCAATGCACGACCCCATACGGACCTCCATTTTGCACGAACTCCAGCGATAATTTTGACTAGAAAAGCAAGAGCAAAGAAAACAAGAACCACAAGAATACATTTTACTACTCTAGAAGATATCCAACTTCCATGACTGCTCATGTAAGTTGGATTAGTGCCTTCTCGATGCATTCATTGTTGATGTGCGGAGGCTCGATCTTGCGTGCTTCTTTCTTCTTCAAGTGTAAAGAAGTAGACGTTGCTTCCTCGCATCTATTCTCATGTCTAGCCTCTATTCTAGTAGGAGTATCAACAAGTGCACTAGTCTCATCTCTAGCCTCTATGCTAGCTAAAAGTGCTAGAACATCTACTAAATTGCGCTCTATCAATATATGGATGTACTCTTCTTCCCAATACCAAGACATGCATCCATTCTACTCCCTCCGTTGCACAATAAATGACTTCTATTTGTCAAAATATATGTGTATCTAGACATGTTTTAGTATATAGGTACATCCATTTTTGGACAAATGGAAGTCAAGTATTTTGGAACCAGGAGTACACAATAAAAATTTTAAGTTAGCACAACTAGTCTAATTCGAGAGCACAACCGAAAATTTGGTCGGGTTCTTCCTCCTTTTGCTTAATATCGTGGGACATCCAAGATCCAGGTCATGTCATGCAAGAAAATAGAGTGGTTGTTGAAGCCACGTGATGTGCATCTTGGGTTAAACTGTAAATAGAATCTTACTACTCTTGAGTAACTCCAAAAGCGGCCACCGAAGATCTTTATTGGATTTTTTTTTCATCACCAGCACGTCGAGGTGAAAGATGTGCAGGTTCAGTGGGTCCTCTTGCATTTTCACTGACATGCGGGACCGCATGTGAGCAAACAGATGATGGGCTCCACGCGTCCGGGTCAGGTGAGAAGAGAGATAGAGGAGGGCTAAGCACCGGACTCCGGGAAATTTGTTCTACGTGCCTCGATATAGGCTCGATATAGTGGGGTGGAATGGGCCATAACTAGCATTCACGTCTAGCAAAGACGGCACACGCCACCCACCACGAGTCCCATCCGACACCAATTTTCTTGGAGTCCGTGCTACATCCATCTCTTCTCCCTCCTGTTTTCTCGACCATCGCGCGGTGGGCGGGTGGGGGTTTGCCGATAGTCGGTTTGCTCAAGCTGCGGTCCCACTTGTAAGTGAAAATGCAACACCTGCATTCCCGCTTGAGCGGCGTGCCGGACCAACCGTGTGGGGCTGCGACGCGAACACGGCAGGCTTTTCCTTTTGACCTCGTAACTTGTAAAATTTTCCTAGAGTAATGAGAAGTTTGGTTCTGGCATCGTTCATGCATGGAGTACATAAGATAATTATGAAGTTGATGCGGAAGGTAAGATAATTACTAGTAGTATCATATACTACTACATGGATTTGACGGAAAGATAAAAATACATACGGATCCATCAACAACATCCTCACGCCCTAGTGTGCCGGGTCACCAATCGGCGTGTGAGGAAGCGGCTGGCGTTGGCGAAGCTCAACGTGCTTCCGAACAATGTCGTCCAAGGTGACCACAATGGTCCAAGAAGGCCAACGACCTATCGTCCTCCTCTTGCATGTAGTAGTCCTTGTGGATGATTTGCGCGTAGACATGGGTGATTATGTCGATGGTGTCTTGCTGCGCCAGGCGCTGCGCGGCGAGCGCGACCTCGAGGTGGACATTCTCCAGCGCGACGGCGGGCAGTCGCGGGGCCACCAATGTGTCGAAGAGGTTGTCACCATAGTGGCCGTTGAGGGTGGCGGGCATCGCGAGCACAGGCGCGTCGGTTGGGCGTGCGTCAAAGTCGTCCGCGAGCTTCTTGGACGACGGTGAACTTGTCGAGGAAACCGGCGAGGACCTCGTCGAACAAGGAGACGGTTGTCGTCCAAGAGGCCCTCGCCCTAGCGGCCTCAAGCAATACTACACAGAGGCGTTCCTCGGTGCCGGGCCGCGGGCGGCGTCAGGACCATCTGGCAAAGACGGTGATGCTCGCTCATCGCCTCCATGGGTCTAGCTTAGCTTCTAGTCAACTGATCTTGCGATTCGAGTGATCACTCTTGCCCTTGGTTAGCGTGCATAGGTGCATAGGATTTCATACTAGTCCTCGGCCCTCTACTGCACCCGCCTTTGGCTGTATGATAGGTGGGCTAGCCGCCCCTTGGGCCCATGTGTCATTCACCCAAAGGAAGTTACCGTAAGTCAATGAAGTTGCGTCCCCCTCCGTGCCGGTGCAAGATAGTCATCTCACTGGACCTCTAGTTGGGGCCAAACGAGAGAAGTTTGATGTTCTTGGTTTATTGGTCCCCTTTGCATTTTGCGCCAAGTTTTGACCTTTGATTTAACTAATAAAATGTTAATGCATGTAAACAAAAATGTTGTGTAAGTCACCTTACGAAAACCAAATAATCCCAAAACACTTAGGCACGGTGCATTAACTCCCTCCTTGTTTCTTATTTCGTGACATATCAACCAATGAGAGATGTGAGCCATGCATGCTTTCAATGAATTGAGACTACCAAACATGACATGCAGTGTTTAGTTCATTGCATGTAATCCTATTAGTACTCTAGTTAGCAAAAAGACATTAAGTTCTCTCGCCGATAGGAATAAAACACCATGTATTTATTTACAGAGGGAGTAGTACATTTTTTGTGACATGCATTACTAGATATTGCTAGACAAATACTAAAATCCAGATGGACGTGGTAGTACTCCTAAATTCATATGGTGGTGCTACTAGTACTAGTAGTAGTACTACCAATGTAGTAGTAGGAGTACTAACCTGTACTACCGTTGGTCAAATTATTACGTCTTGCTCCTCACAGTGAAGTGACAAGACCCTGCGTCGGAGATGACACCTGAGTGTAGGCGCCGTGTTTGCATACCATAGTCAGCCTCACCGTCTGCAGTCACTATCATCATGGCTGTAGAGCTCGCCTGCTTACAACTAGCCCCGTTCGACATAATTTCACTGCGTAGATGCCCGTGCATTGCACTCAACACCTGGAGATTGGGGGTGGGCCAGGCAGCATGACGTGACCATCGCGCCCAGATTTTTCCACGGCCTTCTAGATGTGGTGGGGAGGAGATAAGGCTGATTGTGAGAGACAAGGAGTTGTTTGTAAATAGGGAACAAGTGCGGGCATCTTTTGCAAAAATGGAGAAGCTTGGTTTGTATGTGTAAGATCTAGATCCGACGGCTATTGGTGAAAGATGGGAGGCACAACATCATCACCAACTCGGGACCTGTTTGATTCACGAGGATTTTGAAAGCAGCGAGAATAGGACACGGCAATATTACAAGTTTCAAACTGATATTACAAATGTTAGGAGTAATGTTGCACCTCTGAAGAGGGAATTACTAGTAAGTTTACGTAAGAACTTTCGTTACTTTAGGTGGATGCAGCATTATCGTACAAACTAAAATCCACCACCGACAAGTCACTAATGGGCAAATAAGTTTTCGAGTCTCCGCCACTTGATGTTTCAAAAACAAATTCAGCTTCATGAGACTTTGTCATTTAGGCTTAGATGCTTACGGTGATCAACCGCCATTCATTGTTGCGCCAGAGAACGCCAAACCTCATTACCTTGAGCACACTTGCCTCCGGAACAAAGAACACAGCCAATTTAATCTCGGATGTGCTGCCTCGGTAGTCGATCAAATCAATTTCTTAAGATGGAGATCAAGGCATTCGATGAGATTGTTATAGTGCACATTTTTCACTTTCGGTCTTTTTTTTTATACGCAAAAGAAGAGAACATATTAGAAGCAATTGGCTGTATAAGATTGTCGTGTCATCAAGAGGTACCATTATCATTCGCTCATACGATAGGGTTGGTACAGCTAGTGATATTTTTCACTCTCTCTCTCTCTCTCTCTCTCTCTCTCTCTCTCTCTCTCTCTCTCTTCTGTTTGCGTCTCATTTAACTAGGAACACGTGAAGAGCTTGGGCATTTGTTGCCTTCCACTATGTGGCCGATGCCATATTTCGCAAAAAGTATGCCACATAATACGCATCGATGTCAAATCAAAAGATTTTGGCACCGCTCTCGCGATGTGAGAGAGTTGGCACTGCACATGCACTCCACATGCATAAACAAATCAATCAAACCAACTACACCAGCCTCTCACTCTCCCAAACAAGTGTTTTTTTATTGCCTCGGTCCTCTCTCTCTCTCGCCCACGCAGTGTTTTTTCATTGCGTGAGTTAATTTGGCACCGGAACAAAGTAGGTGATCCAGATTGGGGCACCAAGTAAGAAATGGAGGGGCATCGATGCCAAATGCATCACAAGTGAATTTGGCACATGTTTTGGCCTACATAGCCCACTTTTGTACTCCCTCCGTCCCAAAATTCTTGTCTTAAATTTGTCTAAATACAGATGTATCTAGTTACATTTTAGTGTTAGATACATCTATATCTAAACAAATGTAAGACAAGAATTTTGGGACGGAGGGAAAACTACCTCGTATTTAGTATAAAATTTTGACTTACCTAAGAAAATGCCAATGCATGTCACTAAAAATTACACCATTTGAAATTATGTTCAAATACAAATCCAACGATATAGTTCTTAGTGACATACATTAACATTTTGTTAGTTAAATTTATGGTCAAATTTTGATACTACAAAATTGGAAGAGTAAACCAGGACGGAGGTAGTACTTGCTCTTAGGGTAACCATAGAGTTCTTTGGAGTAGTCTAAGTTACTTTCCACTATGACTAGCCTAGGCTACTTTAGTAGTATAGCATAAAAACGATGCAGGTGATCATGCGAGAAAAAAATACTAAAAACATTTCTTTTGATGCAGTGCGTAGATGCAGTTTTGAACACTACACTTGTCATCGTAATTTGGGAAAATTACGAAAAAATTGAGCTATGTTGTGATTACCGTTTACTTCTAGGAAAGAAGTTTCGCCTCGATGAGTAGCTTCTCTGTTCACGGAAAGCATGTAAGGAATCCAACAACTTGATCTAGATTGGGGACGATAGATTTTAGTGCTAAGATCTTCACTGTGCACATGGACTGGGTCAAGCTTGTGGGAATCATTTTCTGGAAGACGGTCGTAAATACATCGAGAAGAAATTTAAAAATATGAATTTCAAGAAGATGGAGAAGAAGATGTGTGCTGTACCTGAATGATTACGGATACAATAAAGAGTTTGGAGAATTTGGCAGACGAGTACACCAACGTTGTCAATTTCGGCGTGTCAATGACCCTTATTTTTGTTGGACCTTCTAGATCCGATACAAGCAATCTCTCAAGGAAAGGCGCATTCTCAATGACCATAACATGGAACAACTGGAGTGATCTCTTCCCAATTGATGTCTTGTTGCGGGGCCAGCAAGACACATAAATCCATCGGAGATTCGTCGGCGATGTGGAGGCTAATGAACCCGTGGATCTGCTCAAGACGAAGGTACTCGAGTGCGATTACAATGCGAGCAGGTGCTCCATAGCCTTCTTTTGAGATGACAACATCGAAGAAGAGGTCGAGCTGCTTGAGTTGAGGGAGAAGAAGGGCGAACGGCATTAACTGGGAAGATAGCAGGAGCTGAAGTCGGGCGCTGGCGCGTTGGCGTGAGGCGGAACGCACGGGCGGCAGAGAGCGACATCGTCCGACTTCAAAGCTGAGCTCCTCGAGCTGATCTAGGGCGGGGATAAGAACCACTCGTCCGAACTTGGGTTGGACCTTGCAGCTTGGTACTGAACATGCGGATGTCAAGGCGTATGGCTGGCCCAGGTGCGATGAAAGGATCTTGGAGGCTGCGGCCATGCGTTTGCAATCCGGCCGCAGAGGCAGCCGCGACGGTGGGGTTGAGGGGGACGCAGCGCCAGAGGCGCCACCGCCGGAGAGCGAGGCGGTCCGCACGGCTGATTTGGTGGGAGGAGGCCGATGATGATGAGCAGCATGTCGTCGGGAGGCTGATGAAGTCCAGGCTCGCCGGATCACGGTTTTGGCTTGAGCCGCCTCGCTTATTGGCTGCCTCGCCGTCCATCTCAACCGGGCGGCGACCGGTGTACACGATGTCTTGGTGTGTGTTGTGTGCTTTGGGTGTCTTGGCGAAAAGTCATTCATGCATGCCGCTGTTAGCAGGTGGTGTCTTGTGAGTCGTCCTTCACGCACAAGAAGTGTGTCCTCAATGCGCCCTCAATTTACTAGCGTGTGGGGTGCTACCCCAAGTGGTTTCAACTTTGTTTACTTCACCGCGTGTCAGATGGGCCTCTAGTTTACTTATTTTCACCTATTGCCACATGGGCCAGCACACGAAGATACAGAACACGAGCTGACAAGGCAGCATGTGGATTGGTTGACCGGTCAACTAAACAATATATGGAGCTATACGTTGACACAGTGAGCGTATAATCCGTCGGTATAGAGAGTTCGAGTGAGAGGGGAGGCCCGTGAGAGATAGCAGAGAGAGAGAGAGCTACTCCCTCCGTTCGATAATGTAGTTCCAACTTTTTTTTAAGTCAAATTTTTGAAACTTTGACCAAGTTTATAAAGAAATTACTTATATCTACAATACCAAAGATAAATGATAGTATGAAGTAAGTACATGTTGTGATGAATCTAATGATCGTTCCAGATGTAAATGTTTTTCTCCACATATACCAGGTCAAACTTTTACGAAGTTTGACTTTTCAAAACATCCATATGCTTATGGACGTGTGAGTCCCTAACTAGAGAGAGAGAGAGAGAGAGAGAGATAGAAAGAGTGAGTGAAAAAAGTGTGTGTGCGTGTGTGAAAGAGACATGGACAACGCACGATAAAAGTAGAGAAAAAGTGTGTGTGTCTTATGCAAACATATCACACATGCATATTCGACAACGGAGGCAAGGTTAGGAGATAGTGTGTGGTTGTTTGGAACCGAGAGAGCAAGACCCCTAGCACGTGGCCAAGAGGGGTCTGATAAACAAGGGAGAGAGGTCGAGAGACACGTACGGAGAAAAATCGTAGACATGGGGAGGAGAGAGTGTATGTTTGTCATAGAGATCCCCGGAGATCGTGATGGGACTACATGGGTGGGAGATCGAGTGACAAGGTGTGTGCGCGATAGAAGATGCCCCGAGAGATATCGAGATAGGCGTATGGATGGAAGGAGACAATCGTGTATTCACGATAGCTAGTAAGAGATAATCATACTTAGGAGGGGGGGAGTGCTTGCGCCTATGATGGAGTGAGGATTATGGTACTTAGGGGGTGCGTGTCACATGGAGAGAGAGAACAAGGCGAGAGTGTTGGATGGGTCTATATGTATAGCGCGAGCGAACATGTGTATGTGTGAACTAGGGAGATATAAGGTCGGTTTGGCTTGCGTCACGAGCATTTTGCCCGGCACAGGGTTGTGGCTCGATTTCATGCACGCTTGTTTGGTTGCTACCTGTGAAAAGAAAACCGCCTGGCCCAGGTTCCTTGCACTTTAATTAGCTTTGGCCGACTCCGGACATCGCAAGTAGCCCGCCTAGGCGACCGATATCGAACGCCTGGCCGTGCCTGGTCGTGCGGCCACGAGGCTAACAACAACATGGATGTATATTGGCATTAAATAATTGTTGCATGGATTGATTGATGGGACGTTGATGCTTTGCCTGGCCCAGGCATGAACCAAACGCTTGACTACACAAGCCTGGCCAGGCAGAAATATTTTACATCTCACATCCACACCAGCGATCTTGGCCATCAAGGCATGAGGGTCGGGTCATGAACCAAACTGACCAATAAAGTTTGAGAGAGATTGAGGAGCCCGATAAAGGCTGAGTGGTGCGTCGAGATAGCGAAGAGGGGAAAGAGATATTCCATCCGCTCGATAATGCAAAGCAGTATGTAAATTTTTAGAAGTAAAACTTTGGAAACTTTGATCAGGTTTACGCAAATGTTATTTATATATACAATACCAAAGATACATCATACAAAACTACATATCATGGTGAATCTAATGGTATATGTTTGCCGTACTAGATGTAATTGTTTTTCTCCATGTACATGGTCAAACTTTGTGATGTTTGACTTTTCAATAAATCTATATGCTATGGACCGAGGAGAGTGCCTAAGTTGAGACAGATCAAGTGCGTGTGAAGGAGAATGAGTAAGTGTGCAAAAGAGTATGTGTGTGAAAGAAAGTGACAACAAGCGATAAATTAGAGAGAGTGTGTGGTTTTTCGTTTCTTATGAGTAACATATCGTGCATGCATCTCCGAGATGGAAAAGCGGCGAGGAGATACAACGAAGATAGCTAGTGTGTGATTGTTTACAGCAGGAGAGAGACACCCCTAGCACATGTCCAATAGAGGTCTGGCCAACAAGGAACAAAGGTTGAGAGGGACACATGGATGGCATGGGCGCATGGGGAGGAGAGAGGTGTGTTTGTTGTAGAGATCCCTCGAGATCGTGAGGGGACTATATGGGTGGGAGACCGAGGAGTGCGTGCTTGCGATAGAAAGATGCCCGAGAGAAATCGAGATAGACCATGCACATGTTTGTGATGGAGACTAAGATTAGCTAGTCATATACATATAGGGGGGACTGCGTGTGCCTACAATTGAGTGAGAGACCATCGTACTTGGCTAGCTAGGCATGAGATTGTGTGTGTGTGCATGTGAGATGGAGAGAGAATGAGGGAGAGAGATAGAGTTTTAGATGGGCCTATCGAGTGCGAGTGACATATGCATGTGTATGTGTGACCCAGGTGGATGGAGAGTTTGAGAGAGGGGGGGAAGAGCTCAGGGCGATAGAGTGGTGCGTGAGAGAGTTCACGGGCAAAGAGCCAAGGAATTTGTGTGCGTGTGATGAGTGCACCCAAGATATCTAGCTTGGACTAGCTAGAGTATCATACATAGTGTGAGAGAGAGACCTATAGATGGTGTATATATGCATGCGAACTAGAAAGAGCCCCACACATACACAAAGAGAGAGAGAGAGAGAGAGAGAGAGAGATGGAGAGAAAGGGAGAGGGACCAACAAGGTTTTTGTGTCGGCGTGCAATGTAATTGAAGATTGCCGGCGAGAGAGAGAGAGAGAGAGAGAGAGAGAGAGAGAGAGAGAGAGAGAGAGAGAGAGAGAGAGAGAGAACAGGAGTCCTGAGAGAGAGAGAGAGAGAGAGAGAGAGAACAGAGTCCTGGAGAGGGGAGGTCGCGTTTTATGCATCAAAGATTGATATAAACCATGTTCGATATAAACTTGCATTCAAATATTTAAATTGGAGAACATGTTGTCTACAATCCACACATGAGCGGATATGTCGTATATCAAACAAGTTCATTCATTTGACTTTCAACATGTTCATGGAGTACTATAATATAATCTTTGTACAACATGCTACTCGATTGAGGTGTTCAATTTTGGATTTAGTTCACTATTTTGACCTACTGAACAAGCTATTTCATTGAATCGAGATATTTCATTTTGGGTTTGATTCGCTTTTTTGAGTGGGTCAACTATTTGTCATATAGTAAATCGCTAGCAACGAGTATGTAAAAGACATTACTCCCGAGCATCATCTCTCCATCTAAAAAACAAGTGGCAAGCTAATATTTCAAAATTTGATTCGAATCGACTTGGTAAGGTAGAAAAAATTTGATTCGAATCGACTTGGTAAGGTGGACGTGGATGCTCGTTCTCCCAAAATTTGAAGAACCGTTAAACATCCTCTCTGCTCGGTGGAATTCGCCCGAGCAAATAAATGGGAGACGCGAAATTACAGTCCTATGTGGGACACGCATCAATTGGATCGTTGTACATCGAGGGTAGGTTCATAACTTCATCCAAGCACGCCTTCTCCTAAGACGAAATGACATGTGCCGAATAATTCATAAACCATGGTCGGGAAAAACACGCTCTCCTTGCCGAAATAGCTCGCCCACTATTTCAAAACACGCTCTCCTCGCTCGAAATCGCTCGTGCCCACTATAGTTCAAAACACGCCCTCCTCGCCCGAAATCGCTGCCCACTATTTGGGGAGAAGCATAGTTACTCTACTATCCCCGACCCTCAGTACACAGACCCAAGCCAAGAAGCCTATAGGTAAGGGTAGAAATTTAACACCCCCTCACATTTCAGACAAATGCGTCCAAAAGACATGGTTCCACTCCCCTCCCAACTCCCCCCCCCCCCCCCCAATTCATACCTCGTGGGCGCCAAATCACCTTCTCCCCGGGAAGCTCCCTTCTCCCGAGTTGCGAAACCTCAACCCCACCTCCATGGCGCCCCCCAGCGCACCAATTTCACAGTCGCCCTCCCCCCTAATGCCGGAGACACTGTCCATTTGCCGTCGTGCACTGGACCGTGTGCCTCTTACTCCGTGTTCGGTGCTTTGCCTTGACGACGGGCCGTGAACGTGCATCGTGAGCCGATTCACCCCATTGTTGTTCACGGAGCCGGAGCGGCTCCAACTTCCGATCCGTCCAGAGTCCTGGCGCTGCTTCCCCATAGCCGTCGACCGTCACGACATCGCTCTTTCCCTGCCGCCGGTCACCACCGCAACCTCGCCGGCCTCACCAACTCGGCAGCTGGACCTTCCTACTTCACCATGCCACCAGATAGGTCGCACCCTCATCTCAAATCACTTTATTTAGGCGCCAGTTGTCTGAATTTTTATTCTGGCCCAATTGATTCCCAATGGGAAGCAGCACCCCTCGAGGCGGCGGAGCTCCTAGGCTGTCGGTTGGCTGGTGTCTAACGTAAGGGTGGCGGGCCACAAGTTCACCACGGAAGCAGCGCTTAGATGGCTATCTTTTAGAGTTGTGTGGGTTGAAGGTACTGTCGCCGCCAGATCTGGATGACGGGGAGTCTTTGTGGGTTGGCCCGGGGGCGATGCAACCTGGCAAAGGCGATGGGGCGAGGGCGGGGTTTAAGCGGGGAGGCCACACGGACGACGGAGGCAGGCTCTTTGTCAGTGCCGTTGGTCGCTAGCTCTTCCGGAAGATTCCGAGCAGATGTCGGCCGGGAGGCACAAGGCAGCCATCAAGCCATCGAGCGTGGATCGGACAAAGTACCAAAATAAAATAAAATCGTGTGACCCCAATTTAGTCTTGATCAGCCAGACGTGTGACCACTCTCGTACCTTTGCTTTGTTGATCTCTTAGTGTATTTCTTCAAATCAAAGAGATATGTCATTCTTAACATTATGCGTTATCCGCATCTTGAGACACACCGTCTTCCGAGCTCACCGCATTTGCTCCAACAAGGGAAGCATACACGGAAGGGAGCTATAGTCCCCACTCAACAGCTTCCCTCGCACGCCGAATGCGCGTGCCCGACATGGACAGCCACAACAACTGAGGGCCATCGACAAGTCGGCACATGATGCTCACTCCTATGGATGGCAGCGGATAGGTTGTACCCTCATCTTACTTGTGTGCAACATTTATGGCTTTGTTATTCATCTAAGCATGGAAAATAGATCATCACATTTCACTGTATATTCATGATGATCTCTTACGGGTCTTATTCAGGAGTTAACGATGTTCCATAGTTCAGCTAAGATACTTGTTCTTTAGGTAACGTTGTTCCATAGTTATCATCCATCAGCCAATGCTATCCCACAGGCTGGTGATTATAGTATTATACCACTTCTAGTATTACCTATGTTGTTCTTTAATACTTTTGTGTGCCATCTAGTTAATCTCGGTACAAACGATACATATTTTGTAGCTTTCATACATGTTCTCCCTTTAGTTTATGAGACCTGTTTGCTAGTTAACCCCAGTCCTACTATTTATGTCGTCTACTACAGGCACTCATTACATAAATCTAACTACTAGTTGTCTTCCATGCATGTCAGATATAATTGCACACACTAATATATCCACAAGAACCTCACGGAGCAATGTAAAGGCCAATAAACTTGATGTCAATGATACCCAATATGATGGAACATGTAAAGGCAGTTCTTCGTAAGACTTGCGGAAAGATGATGAATCCTCTTCACCCCGCAAGGTCCTTGCTCTAACTTGGCACGTGATATGGGTACAACATGCATATAATGTCACGGAGTGTAATGCCATGTGCTTAGCATGTCGATCATGCATGTAAATATGTCATGCCTTCCTATTTTTAAGATTACCTATTCCATTCATGATAACATGTTTTCAAATTCAAATCTTGTCATTCTACTCTATCGCAATGCCATCTGCTTAATTTGGACATCATGCTTCTGAATATCTTATGCATTGTTATTCATCAGTATTTACTTCATCTGTCTACCATACCATGTTATTTTACATTGAAGTGCTGTTCTAGTGCTCTGTTGCAATGCCATCTTAGTTTCCCAATCATAGACGTGTATGTTGCCTTAGTTATTTCTGTACATATTCCGCTAGCATACAGTTTTACATTCAACTAGTGTTTTTTTTGTTGTGTTGTCCTGTTGTATCCCTAGATCTTACACCATACTCCCTCCATCCGGATTACATGTTGTCGAAATGGATAAAAAAGGATGTATCTAGAACTGAAATACGCCTAGACCCATCCTTTTTTTTCCAGATGGAGGGAATACATGTCAATATGTCATGCATTTCTATTCATCAGTACCTATTCCATCTCTCTGATGTCGCATGTTTTATAATTAAAGCACCATTCTTCTATACAACGCATGCAAGGGGAAGACGACTATGTTAGAATCTGAAGGGTTACAAACAAGGCCTTTGCAAAAGATCCAAACGCCGGAGATAATAAACCAACTCCGGTTTTTATAGATACTTGCTCCGGCACGTAGAAACCCAACTCCCTCTTGATAATAAGCGATTCCGGTGGCCAAAAGAACTAGTCCGCTCCAATCCGGCAAAAATATGTCAACTCCATTCTAAGAAGCGTAAAGTATCCTTGCATCATGAAATTTTATAGCATGCTGATCTTATTTTCTACATGTTTCTTACCAATCTCTCTTTTAGAAAATAAGCTTAACAAATAGAAGAATTTCTGCACTGGTGTCGTATATGAGGAAAGATTCTTGCAGGAATTCTACGTGCTCCAATGAAGTTGTAAGTACCTATTGTATATCACTTTTTTTTTTCATCAGGATGTATTTTGTTAATCGGCGTGAATCCACCCTTTATCTGATCTAAATTTAGTTGGAGCAAAATGTATGATTAAAGGCCACAATGTTGATTTTGGTAAGGAAAACTGTCTGGTAGTTTTGCATCCTGAGCTTCATGAGTGTACTATCTCATATCAGTGGGTTTGAATACTTTGGTTCTGCAGTAGGTTTTTGAGTGTGTTTTTTTACTGTGTTGTCCTGTCATATCCCTAGCTCTTACATCATACTCCCTCCATCCGGATTACATGTCGCAGAAATTGATAGAACTGGATGTATCTAGAACTAAAATATGCCTAGACCCATCCATTTATTTCCGGATGGAGGGAATACATGACAATATGTCATGCCTTCCTATTCTTCAATACCTATTCCATCTCTGATGTAGCATGTTTTATAACTGAATCACCATTCTTCTATATAAGGCATGCAAGGGGAAGACAGCTATGTTAGACTCTGAAGGGTTACAAACCAGGTCTTTACAAAAGATCCAAACGTCAGTAGATAATAAACCAACTCCATGTTTCATAGATACTGCTCCAGACAGAGAGAAACCCAACTCCCCATCGATAATAAGCAGATTCCGGTGGCCAAAGAACTAGTCCGCTCCGATTCGGCCAAAGAATGTCAACTCCATTCTAAGAAGCGTGTGCGTATCCTCGCATCATGAAATTTTATAGCATTACGATCATATTTTCTACATGTTTCTTACCCATCTCTCTTTTAGAAAATAAGGTTAAACGATAGAAGACTTCCTCCATTGGGATCGTATTCGAGGAAAATATCTTGCAGGAATTCTCCGTGCTCCAATGCTTATGTAAGTACCTGTTGTATATCACTATATTTTTACATCGTGAATCGTATTTTTGTTAATCGGCGTGAATCTAACCTTTATCTGATCTAAAATTAGTTGTAGCAAAATGTTAAAGGCGCCAATGTTGATTTTTGTAAGGAAAACTGCTGGTAGTTTTGCATCTTGAGCTACATGAATGTACTATCTCATATCACGCACATTCTTTGAAGTGTAGTGCTTCTCTGGTTGCCCATTCATTCATTGTGTCAATGTTGCTTTCAGTATTACCTTACAGCTGATGATAGCTGTGCCATATTGTGTTAATTTGGTGTAGGCTAGTTGCCCAAACGTTCGTTGTGTCAATGTTGCTTTCCTATTATCGACTTGGCCAATGATAGCAATGCTAGTGTGTTAATTTTGTGCATCTTCAAGATAAGAAGACAAACTCACGAAAAGCAAGGCAAACCCATTGTTTCTTTCCAGTAAATCTAGGCCAGATAATATGGCAATAACTCATGATTAATCTATTTGGTTCCCGTCCTAATTTATGTTATGATGCAGTGGTCAAGACACTCCCCACTATCAATAATACAAGCCTGCCAAAATCGCTATCCGGATCTGCTCAAATTATCCTCATCTCAATGCAACGGAATAAATGTATGTTTGTGAACCAATTAATGGTGAAGCAATGATGGAAATGGTGGATGAATGAGAGGTGCAGAAGTCGAGCGACACAACAACCGATCAATGTTTTCGAGAGACGGTGTAGCAAAGCAGCAAGAACTTGCCCACATGCTTATGGGCGTCATACATCTTTGAGGTTGCAGATTATGACGTTGTAGATGGTTAGGTTCTACTCATTTATTTGCACTGGCATCAATCTTTGATTGCCCGGTGGATGTAATTTCATGTAATATATGCTGGATGTGCAACGTTATTCCCTGTATGCCATACCTTTGCTTGATCGGTTTTGGTCTTGTGCATAATTGCTCGTCGTAATGGGCTCAAATTATCTAATTTGGCCTAAAGACATGTACGAACTTTAGTGGGCCCATTAAGTTAATGGGCCGTTACTAGGCTGAAAGTTAATGGTCGGCCCTCTTACCTCCCGGGTCATTAACAGGCCGACATCGAAGCGGCAATAGGTGGGCCCAATTTATTTCACGGGCCGTAAACAGGACGTTACTAAGTTTGGGCTACATATGGCCCAACTATACATGAGCCTTTAGCGAGGCCGAAAGAGACAATGGCTTGTCTTTGGACCATGAAGAGCATGGGCCGCTAAGAGGCCGAAAGTCGTCAGATCGTGTGTAAATGGCCCAATCAGGTTGTGGGCCTTTAGCAGGCCGAAGAGAAACCGGGCTGGTATTGGACCATGAAGGGCATGGGCCGTTAAAAGGCCAAAACTAAGGTCCGACTACAAATGGCCCAACTCATTTATGGTCCGTTAACGAGCCGAAGGCACATAGGGCGAATTGACCCAACACTTAAATGGGTCGCTAAAAGGCCAAACCTCGTGTCCGACTACAAATGGCCCAACCGATTTATGGGCCGTCAGCAGTCGAAGTGACACCGGCCGGAAATTGGCCCAACACTTAAATGGGCCGCTAAAAGGCGAAACTTCGTGTCCCGACTACAAATAGCCCATCAGATTTATGGGCCGTCAACGGTGGAAGACACACCGGCCGGAAATTAGCCCAACATTTAAATGGGTCGCTAAAAGGCCGAAGATGTACATCTCAAAATTGGCCATTCCATTGAATGGGCCGTTAACGACGAAATCTCATCGGGTCGATATTGAGCCCAAATATATAGCGAAGGTTAATTAAGCTCGAATCGACGATGGGCCTGCAATGGTATCAAATCTTTAACGGGCCATTGACAGTCGAATTGGCACATCTCGTATGGGTCGTGGGCTTAAATGGACTGACACAAGTAGGCCTTATATGGGTCGGCTCGCTAATTTTTCTTGGGCCGCCTATTTCACCGGAATGGGTCCTTTGTTGGGTCGTGCCACGTGTCGACCTATCATAGGCGCCTCTTTGTCCAATGAGTGGATGACATCTGTCCCCAACGGTGAGGCAACACGTGTTTCCTGCGGCCAATGATGATTTTACACGTGGAAAATCCCCATTGGTCTGGGTTGTTAACGGGTTATCAGATTCAAAATCGGACCCGATAGCTTAACGGTGTTCCGTTATGGTGGATGCCACGTGTCGGTCACCCTTGATGAAAGCACTACTAAGACGCGCGATTTATCGTCATGGAAGTAGAAACTTCCATGATGATAATTTTGGTAATGTCATGGAACACTTCTATGACAAAAGACAGTATAACTATCTTGATTACGCCATAAAATGCGTCATGGATGTACATGCATGACAAAAACGCGACCTCTTCGTGACAAACACGTATCATCCCGAAAGTGTATTTTTTTGTAGCGAAGCCTGGCGATCCCATGATGGCGTTGTCGATGGGATAGGTGGCTGTGAAATTCTCCCACCATGATGTTGCGGGTCCATCAAGCTGATGTGCGGCAAATCGCACTCTCTCTTCATCTGTGCATCATGCAGTGGTCGACTCCCTTCCAATCTTGCAGAGCCAATCATCTGCAACTATCGGCTCGGTGCTACTAGAGAACACCGACGGATTAAGCCTCAAGAAACGGGCTAAGTGATCAACAGGTGGTGGTGGTTGTGGTGGGTTGTTGTTGTTGTTGTTGTTGTTGTTGTTGTTGTTGTTATTGTTGTTGTTCCCCTGATCCCGATTCTAAACTAGCATCTGCATCAATGCATTCTACTGCTGGATCAACTGAGTGAGCTCCGGTGGGAATGCAAATCCATTGTCACGTCTCAGAGGCATCTGAGGGTTTAGAAAAGATGAGAAAATAGAATAGAATGAGGTCTAAAGGGAAAACACTACCCATATGCACATGAGATAAACACAAACATATCACTTCAATCAAATTCAAACAAGGGCATACAATGGTCTAACTATCATTACAAAAGTGCTCGGACTATACTATATACATTGGGGAATACTACTACTATTATGGTGGTCGACTAGAAAAATTGATCGGTAGAAGATTCCATGATATCTGCTCCAGCTTCATCAACAAAGTCATCATCGCTATCGTCGGGGTCCGAGTCGGTGTCATCAATGATGATGTAGTTCTCCGGGCAAGTGGAACCGTCGTCATCTCCTCTTGGCGCGGGGTCTCCCATGAATACTCCGATCTTCTTTATCAGGTCGTCATTCTTCTCCAATAATGTTGGAATTTCCTCCTCATATCCATTGCGTGTGGAGTTCATTTCTTCCTCCAGCTCCATGATCCTGGTCATTGCCTTCTTCAGATCTATCATGCCTGCGCACATCTGGTTTTCCTGGCGACCAATGTGCTGGTTTAACTCTTGGATGAAAGTTGCAATAGATCTATCCTTCCTGGTGCTGATCATCTCCCATTTCTCATCTCGGCACCCACAAATCTGGTAGATATTATCCTTGAGATCCTTGTGGTAAACTTCTCCAATGCGTCCCATGGTGATGTGGGCTGCCATGCTCTTTCCTAGACTCCAGGCTGGTGCATCAAAGGAAAACTCTATGGGCTCAGTGACGGGCATGAACGTCCTTCCTAGAACTTGAACTTGAATCATCCAACGCTCCTCTTCTGGTAAAGTGGCGATGTAGGTCCCAGTGAAGCTTGGTAGTCCGATGTTCAGGTATCTAGTGACTTCCTTCAAGTGGCGTCCAAGAGGTGTATCTTCATCCGGTTGCGCGAACTTGTTCCTTGCATCCGCCATCCTAAAAAGTAGAAAAGGGAGAGGAGTTAGAAATGTGAAGAGAGTAGTGATCTAGGGCTTTAGCTTAGTGGTCGTGTCCTCTGGGCCAACCTGTGCTCGATACCATCTTAGTAGCGACTGGACCTCAAGCAGTCTCGATCTCTATGCATCGTTGTCATCTCCTGGATCGGTAATGTTGACACGCACATTACTTGAAGGATTTATAACAGTGTAGCAACGACACATTTATTACACCTGAATGTCTCAAAAGAGAACATATTACAATAAATATGGCTTAAGGCCATCTAAAAAGCGATAACAATGAAGGTCAGGAAGATAAAGCGAGTCCATCAACTCCAACGGCATCATCGAAAGTGAAAGATCACGCACCTAAGGCACCTTACTGGTAAATGCGAAAGTACATAACATTAACGTTGCAGCCCGAAAACGGGTCTGCACATGAAATATGCTGGAAATGTAACACATAGAGAGTAATGAACAGAATAATGCTATCATACATGCATATATGGCTGGTGGAAAGCTCTATGGTTACTGGTTTTGCATAAAGCCAATTTTTCCCTACAACAAAGGAATAAATTTTATTTAACTATCATGGTGGTTGTTAAACATTGAGAAGGTTCCTCCAACTCAATCCCAATTAGGCTTCATCATTAACCCAATCAAATTAAATTAAGTAACATGATGAGATTCACATGATAATCCAAGAAACTAGATACTCAAAACGTCCATAACCGGGGACACGACTAACCATGATTAGTTTGTACACTCTGCAGAGGTTTATGACTTTTCCCTCAAGAAGACTCGATCTCCTCCGATGGATTTCTCGCACTACATGATGTTTGAGAAACGGATGACCGAGACACGGTCTTTCAGAAGCATTAACTCTTTACTCTAGGTAGACAGTACCAACCTACATCCCCTACATTTGCTAGTCTACCACTGAAAGAGGTCATGCAACATACTCAACTATGCTACAGCCCATAGTAGCTTGCGTCTGCACACGGAAGTTTCTAGCATGAATAATCTTATGATCCCTTTGAGCCTAGGTGGCAGTCCATAGGAGAATCACACGGTGCACTCGATTTCCAAAAATCTGAGGCAACACTGGGTCCCCAGGTGCCTCAATCCACCCAGATGTGTATTAAAGTTGCCACCTTAAGTTGAACCATTAATTAACAACTCACATCTCTCATGGATACACTCAAACCCAATCCACGTCTACGAGCATAGCACAGCAATATAAGCAAACGTAGAAGTAACTCCCAAAGGTTTGATAATAAACAGGACAATAGGTACTACCTCATCTACTTCCCAAAACCCACATATTAATCAGATCCTAACCATGCAATTGTTTGAGGATTGATCTAATGCAACAAAAGCTGGGTAGTAAAGAGGTATGATCAAAGTGTTACTTGCCTTGTCGATGATCCGTGAAACCAAGAGACTCAGAGTAGCACGCCACGCCTCCTGTACTCTATCGCAAACAAACAAGCATACAATAAGCACTCATCTAGAAGCACGGGTGTCGGTGTCAAAACCGGCGGATCTCGGGTAGGGGGTCCCGAACTGTGCGTCTAGGTGGATGGTAACAGGAGACAAGGGACACGATGTTTTTACCTAGGTTCGGGCCCTCTCGGTGGAGGTAAAACCCTACTCCCCGCTTGATTAATATTGATGATATGGGTAGTACAAGAGTAGATCTACCACGAGATCAATGAGGCTAAACCCTAGAAGCTAGCCTATGGTATGATTGTTGTTCGTCCTACGGACTAAAACCCTCCGGTTTATATAGACACCGGAGAGGGCTAGGGTTACACAGAGTCGGTTACAATGGTAGGAGATCTACATATCCGTATTGCCAAGCTCGCCTTCCATGCCAAGGAAAGTCCCATCCGGACACGGGACGAAGTCTTAAATCTTGTATCTTCATAGTCTTGGAGTCCGGCCAATGATGATAGTTCGGCTATCCGGACACCCCTAGTCCAGACTCCCTCGGTAGCCCCGAACCAGGCTTCAATGACGCACGAAGTCCGCGCCGCATGTTGTCTTCGGCATGGCAAGGCAGGTTCTCCTCCAAATTCCATGTACTCACCGAACGGTGTCCGGCTCTTTATAAATGTTGCGCTCCTTGGCTTCCACGTCCAATAATGGTCATCTTCCACGTGTCGTACGAATGCGAAAAGCCAGGGTATTTTTACATTCCACCCCCTAGCTGCGCAAATGAGTTGCCTATAAAGAGAGGCGAGGATCTAGATCCGAATCACACCATCCTCCTTTCACGAGCATTCATCGGAGCGCCTCTGACCAAAAATCCATTCCATCATGGACAGTCGACGCGGCTCCTCCTCTCGCGCTCCCAGCCCTCAGCCAGGAGATTGGGGGAGATGCTCGGTCCCGCATAGTGAGCTGGTGACGCTCCAAACCGAGGGATTTCTTCCCCCGGCCTTCATGGTTCCGGTTCGAGCCGGACTTGCCACCTACAAGGGCGGGAAGCAGGTGGAGAGCGTCCCCAATCCCTCGAAAGGAGAGCGGGTATGCTTCGTCCCTTATTTAATAAGAGGACTCGGATTTCCCATACATCCGTTTCTCTGGGGGCTCCTGGAGTTCTATGGGCTCCAGCTTCATCATCTTACGCCTGCCTCTATCCTGCACATCGCGGGCTTCGTGGCCCTTTGCGAGCTGTTCTTGGGCATCGAGGCCCATTTTGCGCTGTGGAAGAGATTATTCTGCCTCGTACCCCGTTCCCACGAGGGGTCGATATATCAAGTGGGCGGAGCCGAACTATGGCACATCGCCGGGACTAGATATCTATCCGGAACCCCAAAGAAGGCATCCGAAGACTGGCCTTCGGAATGGTTTTATATGGAAGATGCCCCGCTACCGGACCCAGTTCGGATCGGCCTCCCGGAGTTCAGCAACGCTCCTCTGAAGAAACGCCTGAGTTGGCGCCCGCGGAGCCCTCAACGGGAGAATGATAGGGACGTTCAATATCTGATGGGCCGAATAAGGTTATTGGCCCATTCCGGATTAACCATGATTGGAGTCATGGCCACATGCATCATGCGAGGGTGCGGCGCCCAATATAGGGGCCACCCATGTGGGATTTCAACGGGGAGGATGATGCCACCCATCATGGCCGCAAGGGGCCGGGATCGGTTGCCGATCTGGTGAAGATCCTGTCCGGCTTGTACAAGGGGGAGAAGGAGGACTTCCTCCGTGCTAGTCCATTGAATGGATTTTCCATGAACAACCCTCGGAGCTGGGTAAGCGGACGTTTGTCTATCCGATCCATATTCCCAAAGTTAAGTGTCTCACTTTGTGATTTCGACGCAGAACTGCGCTACCGGTCAGAGGATATACACAGCCTGGCTCCACAACCAGAGGCTCCGGAACGATCCCTTGATCCGGCCTCCGAAGAGGATCCAGACATAGAGGTGGAGCTGATCGATGGGGTGTTCCACCAACTTAGCATCGACAATGCTCTGGTCGCCATTACGGCCGACTACCCCGGGATATCTCCGGTTTCCCAGGTAACTGTGACCGGAGTCCTGATACCACTACTCATCCATGCTTATTTCTGACCACCGTATACCAATGGTGCTTCGCAGGAGGTGCCTTTGAGGTGGGAAGCCAAACCTGCGGCGGCTGACCAACAAGGGGCAGCTCGGCCCAGCAGGCGGAAAAGAAGTGCGGCACGAATCGAGACGTCGCCGCAACGGTATGGCGCGCCCCCATGTTTCCGGAAAAGATTCCTGGAAGGCATACTAACGCTCGTGGTTTTTTCAGGAGAAAGAGCGCTCGTCGGACTGTGCCCGGAGAGGTTGCCGATCCAGCCTCCACCGGCCAGGCTCCAACACCAGGTCCGGAGGGGGAGGCGAACGCAAGGCGCGCGTCGGGTGCTCCTCCAACGGAGGACGCCGATAGGTTGTCCGCCACCAGATCTGAGGCGGAGAGCGCCATGAATCACAGGCATCGCCGGACAGTTCTTCGTGACGCATACTTCTCCCCTGAGGCGTTAAATGCCTTTAATTCGGGTGATGCGCACCTCTGTGCTGCTCAAGATGGTCTAGCCAGAGCCACGGAGCAGTATGTGAAAGACTTACGGGTGAGGAATTTTGACAGTTATATGTGCCAGTAGCCCCCGAGACTTAAAATAGTTAGAATAACTAATTTAAGGATCATTTGTTATGCAGGATCTTACGGAGAAGAATACCCACCGTCCCCAGAGCTTCAAGAGTGCAAGGCCCAACTTGAGGCCGCACTAGCCGCCACAGGGGGAGCCAGAGAGACCCCCTCTGGTAATCCATACTTCGAAAGATAAATAGTTTGTGAAGTGCGGCGTGTGTATAAGTCTGACCATAATATTGCAGATGGCGCCGGACTAGATCCGGGCAAGCAACAGCTACTACGCCAACTGAAGGCCGGCGAGAAGGTGCTTATGAGGGTGCAGCAAGAGAGGAACAAACTCCAAGATGCCAACACCCAGCTGGGCGAGGAACTAAAAGATGTTCGGTCCCAGCTGTCTGACTCCGTGAAGGAGACTCGGCGACTTCGTCGCGGCATTTATAGTAAGTGCTTGAGCAAACTTTTTTGAAAAGAAGAGTTCGGCGAGGAAGTCGATTGACCGAAATATGTCTGTAGGCGTGCTCACAGGTCGTCCTGCGGAGGAAATGCCCGTTTCAACGGGTGACCTACTTCTCGAAGTTATCGCAGAATCGCATTTAACGAAGTTCGGCAGTGATGAGCGGAGTCGCCCAGCCTTGTGGCCTTCCGTGTCCCTGCCTCAAGGTCTTGGAGAGCTTATGGAGAAGCTTCAGGAGCACGGCAAGGCGCTCGGTTGTGGAAGATATCGGCTCGCCGTCAAAGGCGCCAGGAGGCCTCGGGCCATGGTGAAGACACTCGGTATGAAGGCTGACCCGAACCACATGGCCGAGGTCGGACTCAGGGCCCGATGGGAAGGAGATCCCTGTGAGCTTGGTGTACGACCAAGTAGAGTTGGCCGCAAAGTATTCACAGCTGGGATCAGAATCGGATGTTTTATTAGATGGTATCGAAGAGGAATACCATCAGTCAGCTTGACTATGTAATTTGAACCGACATGAAAAATGCCTTCTAGCCGGATTGTAGATCGTTTGTCATTACGGAACTTTTCGCTTCAACCTCGAGACCCGACAGTCCGGAGTGCGTCCGAATACCCTCGCGGTTATGTAAAAACCGGGGCATGCATGGAGACCAGGCGTAGGGGTCATTAGTGCTTTATCAGACAAGTGCCCAACTAGTTATGTTATATTACATGTTTAGTAAGAAACATCTTCCGGTGGAGAATAGTTCCGTTAGGGTTCCTTTCTCGGGAGGCATGCCCTAAAGTGCATGTCCGGATCAAGTGGAAAAGGAGAAAAGCATCCGGGGAAGATAAATAAATAGGTAAGAAATCATCTTTCAGTTCACCGACCAATATTCCCTTAAGAACGCTTAGCTTTCGGCTTCACCTAGTTCTGAGGTACACATCCGGGTCAATTCGGAAGTAACAATCGCAGAGGTGCTCCCTTTACCTCCCAGCCGAACAATCGGGAACGCAGGGTAAGCACAGAGCCAGCAACCTAGCTTGGCCAAAACTTAAGTCATATCGATGCATATAATGGTGAATAAAAGGTACATGCGAAGTGTGACACATGTGTTGGGCATAAGGCCCGTATAAGCTTCTGTTAAAGAAGCCCCCAGTTATAATGAGTGCGAGTAGCACGTCAAGTGTGTGCGATCAATGCGCAGGCGAGCCTTCGAAGGCTATGAGAAAGGGGGAGGGATAAGGAGAGAAATAAAGGACAGCTAAAGTATAAAATGTAGTGGGAGAAAGGAGACGAACTCGGAGTCCGGCGCTAGGCGTAAAATCTTCGAAGACGGGCTGCGTTCCATGGGTTCGGCTCTAGTCGGTTATCCGGTGCGTTTCGAAGATGGTATGCTCCGCCGGTCAGGACTTGGTCGATGATGAAGGGACCTTCCCATTTGGGCTTGAGTTTGTCCTTTTTCTTGTCCGGCAGGCGTAGAACTAGTTCGCCAACATTGTAAGTTTTGGCCTGCATTTCTCTTCTTTGATATCTTCGAGCCTCATTGTTGATAGAATGCGCCACATCGCACCTCCTCCTAAGGCGCCCAACTGTCCTGCCGATCTAGCTCGGCTTTCTTTCTTCATTACATGCGCACGCCGAGGTGAGTCATGAATTATGTCGCAGGCAAAACTGCTCTCGGCCGTATACCATAAAAAATGGTGTGAATCCGGTAGTACGACGGCATGGTCCACAGCCCCTGAGTACGAAGTCGAAGCTCCTCTACCCAAAGGCGTGTTAGATTCCTTGAGGGACCGCACTAGTCTGGGTTTGATGCCGCCATGATTAGACCGCTTGCTCGTTAAACTCGACGACCGTTAGTTTGAGGGTGATAGATCAGCGTGAAGTCGAGCTTGATGCCCATGTTTTTGCACCGTAGTTTAACCTCATTACCGTAAAGTTCGTGGCCGTTATCGTTGATGATGCTATGGGGACGCCAGAAAGTGTACTACCCCGGATATGAAGTCTATCACAGGCCCGGATTCGGCCGTCCTAACTGGCTTGGCCTCTATCCATTTGGTGAATTTGTCCACCATGACAAATAGGTATTTTTGCTTGTGGGTTCCTCCTTTAAGGGGTCCAACCATGTCAAGCCCTGCATCATGACGGCCAGGTGATGGGTATAGTTTTGAGGGCGGTGGGTGGCATGTGGCTTTGATTAGCAAGAGCTCGCAACCAACGCATCGTTGGACTAAGTCTCGAGCATCTGCCCGGCAATCGGCCAATAAAATCCTGTACTAAGGATTTGCCTACCAGGTTCGGGCTGCGCGCAGTTGCGTGGTGCCCACCGAGTCCGGGCGTGAATTTCAGCCAGAAGATTTCGCCCTTCCTCTTCGGAGATGCACCTTTGAAGGACTCCGGTTGTGCTTTTCTTATAAAGCTCTCCTCATGGACCTTGTAGGCTTTAGATCGCCCGTACTATGCAGCGGGCCTCGCTTTTTGGTCTTCCTAAGTTCCTGCCGTTAAGTAGGCTAGAATGGTTCTGCCCACGGGCAATGACCGCCATTATTTCGTAATGAAGGTGTTATTTCATTGGCGTAGCTACCATTGTGTCAGAGTGTTCGTGTTGGGCGGTATGCTGGTTCCGGGTTGTTTTTTCCGACTCTTCCCATAGTAATGGATGGCTTGAAAAGCCGCCCAGAAGATGTTGGGAGGGACGGCATTGCTTCTTGTACCGATGCGTACAACACGCTTCGGCCCCGGTTATTGTCCCGGGCTATATGGTGGAATTCGAGTCCTTCAAACCGAGCTGACATTTTGAAGACGGCGTTACGGTAGGCTGCCATTTTCGGATCCTTGGCGTCAAAGTCACCATTTATTTGGGATATTGCGAGGTTTGAATCCCCGCGAACCTCTAGGCGTTGAATGCCATGGAGATTGCCATCCGGAGACCATGTAGAAGGGCCTCATATTCGGCTGCATTGTTGGAGTCCGTGTACATTATCTGGAGTACGATTGGGATCGTGTTCCGGTTGGGGACGTCGTGAGACGCCAAGCCCTGTGCCAGGCAGCCAACATTTTGGAGCCGTCGAAGTGCATGATCCAATTGGAATATGCGCCGTACTCTTTAGGGAGTTCGGCTTCAGTCCATTCGGCGATGAAGTCAACCAAAACCTGCGACTTGATAGCTCGCCGTGGCTTACAGGTTATGTCGAATAGGAGGAGCTCGATGGCCCATTTTGCAATCCGGCCAGTCGCGTCGCGGTTGTTTATAATGTCATTAAGGGGTACTTCGGAGGCTACTGTTATCGAACACTCTTGGAAGTAGTGTCGTAGCTTCCGGGATGCCATGAACACCGCGTACGCTATCTTCTGGTAATGTGGATACTGGGACTTGCATGGAGTTAGGACAGTGGACACGTAGTAAACAGGCTTTTGAAGGGGGAACTTGTGTCCGTCTGCTTCGCTCGACGACGAGCACCGCGCTTACAACTTGATGTGTTGCCGATATATAATAACATTAGTTCGCCAAGTTGGGCACGGCCAGACCGGATTTGTTGCCAATATGGCTTTGATTTCTTCGAGTCCGGCCAGGTATGCATCCGTCCACCTGGCGTTCGGTGCGCCGGAGGAGGCGATAAAGGGTAATGCTCTTTCTCCTAAGCGAGATAAAACGGCTTAGAGCCGCCATGCATCCAAATAATTTTGTATTTGCTTGAGGTCTTTTGGGGTATCCAATTGTGACAGAGCTCGGATCTTGGCTGGGTTTGCTTCTATTCCTCTACCGGATACAATGAAGCCCAAGAGCTTTCCTACCGGTACCAAAAACGCATTTTTCCGGGTTGAGCTTAATGTCGATGCTCGGAGATTGTCGAATGTGAGCCTCAAGTCGCCTACTAGGGTTTCGACATGCTTGGATTTGACGACCACGTCGCCTACGTATGCCTCCACTGTTTTGCCGATCCGGGTTTGCCGTATATGTCCGAATCATGTGCCGATACGCTGCACCGACATTTTTGAGCCCAAGGGCATTGTGTTGAAGCGTAATGGTCCGTATGGAGTGATGAATGCCGTTGCGGTTTGGTCTGGCTCCGCCATCTTGATTTGGTGGTAGCCGAGTATGCGTCGAGGAAGCACAAATAATCGTGTCCTCCGGTAGCGTCGATGATTTGATCGATGCGCGGGAGGGGGAATGGATCCTTTGGGCAAGCCTTATTAAGGTCTTTGAAGTCGACACATAGGCGCCAGGATTTATCCTTCTTTGGTACCATCACCAGGTTTGCTAGCCAATCCGGATGTTTTATGTCTCTGATGAATCCGGCTTCCAATAGTTTGGCTAGCTCCTCTCCCATTGCCTGTCTTTTGGGTTCGGAAAATCGCCGAAGAGTCTACTTGACTGGCTTGAATCCTTTTAGGATATTTAGGCTGTGCTCGGCCAGCCGCCGTGGGATTCCTGGCATGTCTGAAGGGTGCCAGGCAAAATGTCCCAATTTTCCCGTGAGGAATTCTCGTAATGCGCGCCTACATCGGGTTTAATTGTGCCCCAACGGAGGCCGTCTTTGTAGGGTCCGCTGGATGGACCCGGAATTTGACTATTTCGTCATCGGGCTTAAAAGAGGTGGACTTGGATCTTTTGTCAAGTATCACGTCGTCCCTGTTCACCGTGGAGCGCAGTGCTGTGAGTTCCTCGGCCGCTAGGGCTTCAGAGAGCGCCACTAGGGCTAGTGCGGCCGTCTTGTTTTTGGCTCGGAGCGCTACGTCCGGATCACTAGCAAGGGTGATGATTCCGTTGGGCCCGGGCATTTTGAGCTTCATGTACCCGTAATGGGGTATAGCTTGAAAAATTGTGAATGCCTCTCATCCTAATAAAGCGTGATATCCGCTGTTGAACGGGGCCACATGGAACGTGGCCTCCTCGGACCTGTAGTTGTCCCATGATGTAACACCACATCCAGCAGTGATTTTTCCTGTGCAGATGCTTCCCGACTAGGGATTATTCCTCCTAAGGTTGTGCCGCTTCGCTCAATGCAGCTCGGTCTACTTCCATTTTTCAAGGGTTTCCTCAGAATGAGGTTTAATCCGCTGCCGCCATCCATGAGTACCTTAGTATAGTAAAGTCATTCACTATTGGACCGAGGACCAATGCGGCCGGTGCTCGGGCTGTTCGAATTTAGGTTCACACGGGCGTTAAAGGTAATAGCCGTGTCACCCATGGATTTATTGTTGCTACTTGGTAGACTTCTCAAGCGAGGGCTGGAGTGTTCGCTTCCGATATTATTTGATGCGAAAGTCTCAAGACCTGTTAATACCGTCTCGGTATTGCTTTGGGCTGGTTCTCTTGGAGCTAGAAGCTCTTCGCCACTTTTGGCCACCTGCCGTAGTATCCAACATGCTCAAGGCTATGTGTTGGAGTGGTGCCTCAGCATTATGAATTTTGCAGGGTCCGCTGAGCCATCCCTCCAGTACGGTTCCGTGCCCTTTAGGGGGGTTTTGTTTTTTGGTTTTTAAGCCAGGTGCCTGAATGTGATGCACCCTTTTATTTCGGAACAGGGTTGTATTAGGAGCCGGATTGTCCCAAAACTTGGTTTCGGTTTTCCAGGCACTCTCCATCGCACAGTACTTTCGTACTATGGATGCCAAATCGGCGAAGCGTGTAATTTCGCGACGACTATGGCGTTCATGATTCCCTTGTCCGTGTAATTATTGCAGAAGATTGCAATTGCGCTTTCCTCATGGCAGTCCTTTATCCTGTCCATGACCAGGAGGAATCTGCCCGAGAATGGTGTAATGCTTCAAAGGCTCTTGCCGGATTCGGGATAAATCGCTTATGTTTGGGTGGGCGGGTGTTTTTGGATTCGAAACCCCGTCCAATCTAAGGCTTAAGGGCCGAAAGGTTTCCAAACCTTGCAGCTTGGGTTTTTGGGTATTGTCCAATGAATCACGCCAGCTGCCTGACTTTAGGTTCAGGGTTTGATCAACATCTGTCCCTCCGCGGGAATCCGGCATGGAGGGGTCAGGAATCCGGACATAACTAGTCCTTAATATGGAAGAAGCGTCGCCGCACTGTTCCTCTACCACAGCGACGTGGTGGGTAGCCTGGGGAGAGTTGATCTCTCTCAGATCGGTTTTAGGCCCGATCTGATCGTAGTCAGTAGCGACTCCCAGGGCGGCGATGCGATCCAAGAGATTATTTAAGGAGGAGAGCTCCATTGGATCTAGCTGCTCGGCGAGTTCCGAGTTGACGTGAAGATTACTTTTGATGACTCGAGAAGTCATCGTCGGCGCGGCGGCCCAACAGGCGGTCATGAGAAAACCGCCTAGCCGGAGAGTTTGGCCGACGGCCAAAGCTCCTGCAGCTACGGTGCCGTCTTTGAAGACGGGACAGGGCATCCTTCCTGATGGCGACGGCACGCAGAGGAACTCTCAATGAAAGCACCAATGTCGATTGTCAAAACCGCGGATCTCGGGTAGGGGTCCCGAATCGTGCGTCTAGGGGCGGATGGTAACAGGAGACAAGGGACACGATGTTTTTACCCAGGTTCGAGCCCTCTCGGTGGAGGTAAAACCCTACTCTGCTTGATTAATATTGATGATATGGGTAGTAGAAGAGTAGATCTACCACGAGATCAATGAGGCTAAACCCTAGAAGCTAGCCTATGGTATGATTGTTGTTCATCCCATTTGACTAAAACCCTCCAGTTTATATAGACACGGAGAGGGCTAGGGTTACACAGAGTCGGTTACAATGGTAGGAGATCTACATATCCAGATTGCCAAGCTTGCCTTCCACGCCAAGGAAAGTCCCATCCTGACACGGGACGTAAGTCTTCAATCTTGTATCTTCATAGTCTTGGAGTCCGGCCAATGATGATAGTTCGGCTATTCGGACACCCCCTAGTCCAGGACTCCCTCAACGGGTAAAACTCAAATAAGAGATCTAACCAGACAGTTCAACTTAAGAACTCCGGTTTGCAAAAAGAATCAAATCAAACGAAGCAACGAAACTCAAACGGCAAAAGAAACAAGCTTCGTTAACTAATATGTACTTAAGTCAAATTTTAGAGTAGCAAAGACTTGTTTGAGTTGGTTAAATGGAAAGAGGGTTTCGAGACGAAATTCTAGGCGCTTGAATCGCCTGATTCCGATAAACGAGCGAAAAGATAAACTAAAACGAAAATCAAAGCGTAAATCACGATCGAAAATAATCGCGGAAAAACCACGGAAAAAAGAAAAAGCGTAACAAAGCTAATCGAACGAACATTCGCTGTCTGCGGCTAAACGGTGAAAACCGTTCGTTAAAACGAACTAACAAACGGACGGTCGCTAATTAACTAAACCGGGAAAAAAATAAAACCGATCTAAAAAATAAACCGGGGTTCCTAAAAAAACCAACGGCTTTCTCTCAAAAACCACGGCGGTGGCGGCGGCTACCTCTAGCGGTCAACGGCGGCGGTGACGGGTCAACGAGCGGCGGCGGCGCGACTCCTGCGAGGCGGCGGCGGTCGGCGGCAGCACAACAAGGTTTAAGCATGGCGAGCGGCGGCGGCGTGGCACAAGGCTAGGGTTTGGAGCGGCGGGGGTGGTGAGGGTCAAGGCTCGGCGTGCTATATAAAGAGGCGGCGGGCGGAGTCCCTGGCGATTACTGACAAGTCGGTTTGTCTTTTTCTTTTTTAAATAATTCCGCTAAAAAATAAAAGAAATACTAAACATACTCCAAAAATCCTGAATTAAATTTTCCCCGTCCCCCAAACATATAGCGGCTAAAGTGAACATTTATTTGGGCCTATAATGCAATTTTAAAAAACGCACATTTTTCCTAATTCAAATAAAATAGCGATAAAACTCCGAAATAAAATCTTATTTGATTTTAATATTAAATCTCCAATATTTCTTTATTTTGGGAAAGTCATTTTATTCCCTCTCTTTTATTTTTATAAAAGAAATATACAAAGATAAAATAACTAAAATCAAACGATCCTCTTTTCAAAAGTTGAGAAAACTCAAATATGAAAATAACGTAAATCCCCAACTCTCTCTCCGTGGGTCCTTGAGTTGCGTAGAATTTCTAGGATCAAGCCAAAATGCAATAAAATATGATATGCAATGTTGATCTAATGTATAACATTCCAAATTGAAAATTTGGGATGTTACAAAGACATACATCAAGTGTTTTCAAATCCTTAAAGACTCAATCCAACAAGATAACTTCATGGGGAAAACTCAATTCATCACAAGAGAGTAGAGGGGGAGAAACATCATAAGATCCAACTATAATTGCAAAGCTCGCGATACATCAAGATCGTATCACCTCAAGAACACGTAGAGAGAGAGAGAGAGAGAGAGATCAAACACATAGCTCTTGGCACATACCCTCAGCCCCGAGGGGTGAACTACTCCTCCTCGTCATGGAGAGCGCCGGATGATGAAGATGGCCACACCGGTGAGGGATACCCCTCCAAAGAGGTGCCTTGGGAGTCCCGATTGGTTTTTGGTGGCTACAGAGGCTTGCGGCGGCGGAACTCCCGATATATTGTGCTCTTCGATGTTTTTAGTGTATATGGATATATATATAGGCGAAGGTAGTCGGTCAGGGGAGCCATGAGGGGCCCACGAGGGTGGGGGCGCGCCCAGGGGAAGGGCGCGCCTCCCTGCCTCGTGGCTTCCTCGAAGCTTCCCTGACGTCTACTCCAAGTCTCCTGGATTGCTTTCGTTCCAAAATAACTCTCCCGAAGGTTTCATTCCGTTTGGACTCCGTTTGAAATTCCTTTTCTTCAAAACACTGAAATAGGCAAGAAAAAGCAATTTGGGCTGGGCCTCCAGTTAATAGGTTAGTCCCAAAAAGAATATAAAAGTGCTTAGTAAAGCCCATAAACATCCAAAACAGGTAATATAATAGCATGAATACTTCATAAATTATAGATACGTTGGAGACGACAAGATCCCCAAGCTTAATTCCTGCTTTCATTCTCGAGTAGGTAAATGATAAAAGAAATAGTTTATGAAGTGTGAATGCTAGCAAGTGCACAAGTTTGATCAATGATAATTTCAATCACCTTTTCTAGCATCATTATATGTCATAACAGTAGCTCATCTCATAAAACTTCTCATGATCAAGTAACAAGCTATTCACATGTTAAAGCATAGACCATAAGCTTTCTTGAAAACTAGCAAACTATGTTTCAGTGATCAAACAATTGCAATTCATCTTATTTTCAGGAAGGGTCTATGTAAGAGCTTTGATTTGGCAAATCCCACATACTCAACTATCTTATAGTCTTCCATGATTGCTACCACTCAAAGCATATTTTTAGAACAAATAGCATCGATCGAACACAGAGAAAGATAGGGGCTTAATGTTTCGCCTCCCAACTTACTTATCGTATAGATAATTGTCAACAATAATAATTCATGATCAAATATATTTGAATGGCCATATATGCTTAGATCTTTCCCCATCACATGATGCTTGCCAACTAAAGAGTAGGTTGGAATGAGAAGGAATACTACTGACTCTTGCATAAAAGTAAAAGATAGGCCCTTCGCAGAGGGAAGCAGGGATTTGCAGAGGTGCCAGAGCTCGAAACTTTTAAACAGAGATGAAAATAATTTTGAGAGGTATGCCTTCATTGTCAACATAACAACCAAGAGTTCCCAATATCTTCCATACTAGATACATTATAGGCGGTTCCCAAACAGAAAGGTAAAGATTGTACTCCCCCTCCACCAACAATCACACTCCATGGCTTATCCGACACAACGAGTGTCGTCCAACTATCAACAATCATGGGGGAGTTTTGTTTAAATTATTTGCGATTTGTTTTTGATCTTTTGATCATAGGACTGGGCATCCCAGTTATCAGCCATTTTCTCGTGAATGATGAGCGGAGTCCACTCATCGTGAGAATAACCCACCTAGCATGGAAGATACTGGCAGCCCCTAGTCGCTACATGAGCAATTCGGGCATACAAAATAGATTATTATTTGAAGGTTTAGAGTTTTGCACATGAAAATTTACTTGGAACGGCAGGTAAATACCGCATATAGGTAGATATGGTGGACACTCATGGAAGAAACTTGGTTCAAGGAATTTGGATGCACAAGCAGTATTCCCGCTTAGTACAGATATTTTGGCTAGCAAAAGATTCTAAATAGCAAGCACCACATGTTGGAGGATCTATAACAATATAACTTCTATACAAATATACCCAAGCATAACTCATTATGTTGTCTTCCTTGTCCAATTTCAAATAATTTGCTCAGGGAGAATAATTAATGGGGCTCACAATCATAGAAGATGTCCAAGATAGCATATTTATATGTGAAATCTCTCTTCCTTCAATATTCTTTCATGAATTGTTCAAGTGACCAATACAATGTTTGCAAACTTTCAATAAATTTTACCACCTCTACTTCTTATATGTGATGTCATTAATCCCCATGGGATAAGCATATGAAACATATGCAATTTCAGATTTATGATATTCAAATCATTCGACCCTTTACTCATAGGATATAAGTGAAGCACACGAGTAAATGACAAACTACTCCAAAAAGATATAAGTGAAGATCAATGAGTAGTTAAATAATTATGTATCCATGTGAAGACTCTCTCTCATTTAAGAATTTCAGATCTTGGGATATTATTCAAACAGCAAGCAAAACAAAATAAAACGATGTTTCAAGGATAGCACTCATCATGTGAAGAAGCAAAAACTTAGGTTCAACCGATACTAACCGATAATTGTTGAAGAAGAAAGGTGGGATGCCTACCGGGGCATCCCCAAGCTTGGATGCCTGAGACTTATTGAAATATTATCTTGGGGTGCCTTGGGCATCCCCAAGCTTGAGCTTTTGTGTCTCCTTAATTCATTTTATATCTCCGTTTCCTAAATCTCGAAAGCTTCATCCACACCAAACTCAACAAGAACTCATGAGATAAGTTAGTATAAACCAATGCAAAAACCTTATCATTTTCTACTGTAACAAATCACAAAAATTATTATTCAACATTGCATACTAAATGTCTCTGCATATTTAATACTCCTATCCTCAAATAGAATCATTAAATAAGCAAACATATGCAAACAATGCAAACATAACAGCAATCTGCCAAAACAGTACAACCTGTAAAGAATGCAAAATTCATCATACTTCCATAACTCCAAAAATTATGAGAAAAATACTACACTGTAGAAAATTTATCAGAGATTATTTTTCAAAAAGTTCAACAATTCATCACATTCTGACTTTTCTAGGGAATTTTTGCAATATCGATAAACTTTCTGTTTTCAAACAGCAACAAGTATACTTGCAAAATAAGCATGGCAAAGGCTATCATTGCCACTTTTATTGAAAATAGAGATGCAAAACATTATTATAAATAACAGCAAGAAAATACTAACAAAATAAAATGAAGCTCCAAGCAAAACACATATCATGTGGTGAATAAAAATATAGCTCCAAGTAAAGTTACCGATGAACGAAGATTTAAAGAGGATGCCTTCCTGGGCATCCCCAAGCTTAGGCTCTTGGTTGTCCTCTAATATTACCCTGGGATGCCTTGGTCATCCCCAATCTTAGTCTCTTTCCACTCCTTATTCCATAGTCCATCGAATCTTTACCCAAAACTTGAAAACTTCACAACACAAAACTCAACAGAAAACTCGTAAGTCTGCTAGTATAAGAAAATAAAACCACCACTTAGGTACTGTTGTGAACTCATTCTAAATTCATATTGGTGTAATATATACTGTATTCCAACTTCTATATGGTTCATACCCTCCGATATTACTCATAGATTCATCAAAATAAGCAAACTACACAATGAAAACAGAACCTGTCAAAAACAGAACAGTCTGTAGTAATCTGTATCATTCGAATACTTATGTAACTCCAAAAATTCTAAAATAAATTGGTGGACCTGAGGAATTTGTATATTAATCATGTTCAAAAAGAATCAACCTAAAATCACTCTCCAGTAAAACATGGCAGCTAATCTCGTGAGCGCAAAAGTTTCTGTTTTTTACAGCAAGATCACAAAGACTTCACCCAAGTCTTCCCAAAGGTTCTACTTGGTACAAACACTAATTAAAACATAAAACCACATCTAACCAGAGGCTAGATGAATTATTTACTAAACAGTAGCAAAAGCAAAGGACAAAAATAAAATTGGGTTGCCTCCCAACAAGCGCTGTCGTTTAACGCCCCTAGCTAGGCATGATGATTTCAATGATGCTCACATAAAAGATAAGAATTGAAACATAAAGAGAGCATCATGAAGAATATTACTAACACATTTAAGTCTAACCCACTTCCTATGCATAGGGATTTTGTGAGCAAACAACTCATGGGAACAATAATCAACTAGCATAGGAAGGCAAAACAAGCATAAATTTAAAACTTTAAGCACATAGAGAGGAAACTTGATATTATTCCAATTCCTACAAGCATATATTCCTCCCTCATAATAATTTTCCGTAGCATCATGAATGAATTCAACAATATAACCAGCACCTAAAGAATTCTTTTCATGATCTACATGCATAGAAGTTTTACTACTCTCAACATAAGCAAATTTCTTCTCATTAGGAATAGTGGGAGTATCATAAGAGGATCGAATGCTATAAATTGTTTCCACATTAAAAGAGTAATGTTCAGAAAAATGGTAATCATAATCATGACAAGTTTTATAAATATAATCATCACTACTTTTTATAGCATAAGTATCATCACAATAATCATCATAAATAGCAACTTTGTTCTCATCATAATCAATTGAAACCTCTTCAAAGATAGTGGAATCATTACTAAATAAAGTCATGACCTCTCCAAATCCACTTTTATAATTATCACAATAAGATTCAACACCCTCCAAAATAGTGGGATCATTACTTCCTAAAGTTGACACTTTTCCAAACCCACTTTCATGAATGTAATCATCATAAGTAGGATGCATGCTATCATCATAACAACTTTGCATATCAAAACTTGGGAGGCTAAAAATATCATCTTCATTAAAATAGCATCCCCAAGCTTGGGAAAAACATTAATTGCAGCAAATATATTCTCAAACATGTCATTCTCATCAAACATAGCATCCCCAAGCTTGGGCCTTTTACTATCATAAGCATAATCACTCTCATCATTAATAGTATGGATAGCACCAATAGTATAGCAATTATCATCATCACAATGAGTAATAGGAGCAACATCATTTGGGAGGGATACCTTTCTACCTTTGCTTCTCCATCTTTTCTTTTTCTTCACATCATGTGTGGGTTTAACCCTCTTTTTTGAGCTCCTTATTAATGAGATTGGTTGAATAGAAGGCTCATTCTCGTTACCTGATTCATCATAAGAAATAATAGGAGGATATTGGGAAGTCTCTTCCCTTTCATTAATATTATCTTCATCTTCTATTTGTTTTATTTTCTTCATGTAATTGGCAATATAAGGATTTTCAATGCAATTCACCGCACAATACATAAAAGTTTCTTCTAGATCAATATCAAGGAATTCCTCAAGGTTATATTCTGGAATATGCTTAGTTACACATTTCATTTCTTCATAACCCAAAAGCAAACTAAGTTCATTATGATGTGCAAGGGAAATCAAGTCATCACAATTTTTGGACACGATTCGATCATGAAACAATTTGCATTGGAGATTTAAATGACCACGTTCATTGCAAAGTTCACAAGTATGGCAAAGAAATTTTAAATTTTCAGCACAAGCATCTAGCCTCTCTTGCAACCATTTAGTTTCTAAATAAATATGCCTCTTGCAAAATTTATCTTCCCTATTTGGTGTGTACTTGCAAACTCTATGCACTCCACAAAAATTGACATGCTTATAAGAGACATTTTCATCATGACTAGTGCAATCATCATTAGTACCATGGATATTCAAAGAGTTAATACTAACAACATTGCAATCATGCTCATCATGCAAATATCTAGTACCAAACATTTTAATGCATTCTTCTTCTAGCAATTGAGCACAATTTTCATTTCCATCATTCTCACGAAAGATATTAAAAAGATGAAGCGTATGAGGCAAACTCAATTCCAATTTTTTTGTAGTTTTATTTTATAGACTAAACTAGTGATAAAACAAGAAACTAAAAGATTCGATTGCAAGATCTAAATATATACCCTCAAGCACTCACCTCCCCGAAAACGGCGCCAGAAAAGAGCTTGATGTCTACTACGCAACCTTCTCCTTGTAGACGTTGTTGGGCCTCCAAGTGCGAGAGGTTTGTAGGACAAGAGCAAATTTCCCTCAAGTGGATGACCTAAGGTTTATCAATCTGTGGGAGGTGTAGGATGAAGATGGTCTCTCTCAAACAACCCCTGCAACCAAATAACAAAGAGTCTCTTGTGTCCCCAACACACCCAATACAATGGTAAATTGTATAGGTGCACTAGTTCGCCAAGAGATGGTGATACAAGTGCAATATGGATGGTAGATATAGATTTTTGTAATCTAAAATTATAAAAATAGCAAGGTAACTAATGATAAAAGTGAGCACAAACGGTATTGCAATGCGTTGAAACAAGGCCTAGGGTTCATACTTTCACTAGTGCAAGTTCTCTCAACAATAATAACATAACTGGATCATATAACTATGCCTCAACATGCAACAAAGAGTCACTCCAAAGTCACTAATAGCGGAGAACAAACGAAGAGATTATTGTAGGTACGAAACCACCTCAAAGTTATTCTTTCCGATCGATCTATTCAAGAGTCTCGTAGTAAAATAACACGGCTATTCTTTCCGCTCGATCTATCATAGAGTTCAGATAGAATAACACCTTAAGACACAAATCAACCAAAACCCTAATGTCACCTAGATACTCCAATGTCACCTCAAGTATCAAGGGTATGATTATACGATATGCATCACACAATCTCAGATTCATCTATTCAAAGCAACACAAAGTACTTCAAAGAGTGCCCCAAAGTTTCTGGGAGAGTCAAGACAAAAGCGTGTGCCAACCCCTATGCATAAGTTCACCGAACCCGCAAGTTGATCACCAAAACATACATCAAGTAGATCACGTGAATATCCCATTGTCACCACAGATAAGCACGGCAAGACATACATCAAGTGTTCTCAAATCCTTAAGGACTCAATCCGACAAGATAACTTCATGGGGAAAACTCAATTCATCATAAGAGAGTATAGGGGGAGAAACATCATAAGATCCAACTATAATAGCAAAGCTCGCGATACATCAAGATCGTATCATCTCAAGAACAAGAGAGAGAGAGAGAGAGAGAGAGAGAGAGAGAGATCAAACACATAGCTACTTGGTACATACCCTCAAATTTCCCGAGGGTGAACTACTCTCCTCGTCATGGAGAGCGCCGGGATGATGAAGATGGCCACCGGTGAGGGATACCCCCCTCCGGCAGGGTGCCAAAACAGGGTCCAGATAGGTTTTTGGTGGCTACAGAGGCTTGCTGCGGCGGAACTCCCGATCTATTGTGCTCTTCGATGTTTTTAGGGTATATGGATATATATATATATATATATAGGCGAAGGAAGTCGGTCAGGGGAGCCACGAGGGGCCCACGAGGGTGGGGGCGCGCCTCCCTGCCTCGTGGCTTCCTCGAAGCTACCCTGACGTCTACTCCAATAATCCTGGATTGCTTCGTTCCAAAAATAACTCTCCGAAGGTTTCATTCCGCTTGGACTCCATTTGATATTCCTTTTCTTCAAACACTAAAATAGGCAAGAAAAGCGACAATTTAAATTTGGGCCTCCGGTTAATTGGTTAGTCTCAAAAATAATATAAAAGTGCTTAGTAAAGCTCATAAACATCCAAAACAGGTAATATAATAGCATGAATGCTTCATAAATTATAGATACGTTGAAGACGTATCAGCGTGCCTAAGCTTGCCACGGACCGGCCCACTTAACTCCCATGTCGTGCTTGGGCTGCTGCTTGCAGCACGCGGGCCGGGACGGCACGGCCAGGCTATTAATCGTGCCCTAGTGGGCCATGCCGTGCGAGGCACGTTTACGCCGGGCTGGCCCGTTTGGCCAGTTCTGGATAGACCACTAGGAGCATTCCTTACTTTATATAGATGGAGAACCCGAGTAGGGCATTTTGGAGAGCAAGCTCCATGGAGCCTTTTATTTTAAAAAATTCAAAATTCATAAATTTTAGTTTCAAAAAATTCTGAAAAAAATACACATGTGTGTAAGGATGTAAAGTGTATGTGTGAAAATTTTCAGAATGAAATACCTTGAATTGCGAGCTGCACAAAAAGACAAAATCATGAACTTTAAAAATGAACAGTACATTAGCTAAAAAGCTCCAGATTTGTTTATTTTAGCTCACATTTTAATGCATTTCGACCTGAAAATTTACACATATGTACACTATGTATCTAGGTATATGTATATTTATTTTCAGAATTTTTTGAAACTGAAAAGTTTAAATTTTGAAGTTTTTAAATAAAGGCCTTCGTAGAGCTCGGTGTCCGTATTTTTGTGGAGACCCCGGCGTATTCCCTTGTCCGCCTTAACTCACCGCCTGGCACGGTGAGATCGCCATGTCCACCTGTGATGTCCCGAGTAGCAACTCGAGAATCACAGGACGAAGTGAGGTAATGGGGAGGGGATTGACCGAGAACGAAGGAGCTTAAACAGCTCAGTTCATTCATTAATTCGATAATTTACCCAAAAGGCTACAGGGAGTTTATATCCACACGCTTACAGCCGGTCTGTCCGGTCAACACACGCAACACAAAACCAACGCACGCCTACCTTTCCGTCACGGTCCCAGCCGTGTCTGGGACCTGCCTGTCAGACACACACGCAGTTGGTGGGGGTGTGACAATCGCCCCCCCTTGAGTTGGAGGCTCATCCCAGATTGCAGCATTAGGAAAATGATTCTTGAGTACATAGAAATCTTCCCAGGTAGCACATTCCACTGGAAGAGATGACCACTGAACCAAAATTTGCACAGTTGCAGCATTACCTTTCTTGACCATACGGCGATCCAAAATTGCTTCTGGCTGCGGGGAATTTCTTGTAGTGTGTCTGGAGCTGGTAAAGTAGTGAAGACAGGAGTATACTTTGCCAAGAAGGGTTTCAGCTGTGACACCTGAAACACAGGGTGAATGGCACTAGCTGCAGGCATCTCCAATTTGTAGGCGACCTCACCTATTCGTTCCAGCACATTGAACGGGCCAAAAAATTTGAAAGCCAGCTTTGGGTAAGGTCGATTTGCTACTGAAGACTGTGCATAGGGTTGTAGTTTCAACAAAACAGGGTCACCAACAGAGAATGACCGGTCTGTGCGACCCCGATCAGCATAAGACTTCATCCTGTTTTGTGCTTTGAGCAAATTTTCTTTGAGCATGTTAGTAACTTGTTGGCGCTCAGCAGCAACATTATGAGCAGCGGAAGCTTGATCCACAGATAGGTGAGGCAGTGCACCAAAATTGGGATCCATTCCATACAACGCCTTGAAAGGGGAGCATTTGATGGAAGCATGGTGGGAGGAATTATACCAGAATTCGGCCATTGGAAGCCATTGGCGCCATTTTCCTGGGCAATCATGAACAGCACAACGCAAGTACTGCTCCAAACATTGGTTGACGCGTTCACTCTGCCCATCAGTGGCTGGATGATTAGCAGTACTGTAATTGAGCTTGGGGCCCACAGCCTGAATTAGTGCTCTCCAAAAATTACTTGTGAAAATAGGATCTCGATCAGAGACTATCGTTTCTGGAACGCCATGCAATTTCACCACTTGATCAAGAAAAAGCTTTGCCACGGAGGGAGCGGTATAAGGGTGTCGGAGAGGCATGAAGTGTGCATATTTAGTCAAACGGTCCACCACTACCAGTATGACATTCATGCCCTCCGACATAGGCAAGCCCTCTATAAAGTCCATGGTGATGTCATTCCATGGCTTGGTGGGAATAGGAAGAGGTTGTAATGTTCCAGCAGGGTGACATCGTTCACTCTTTGCTTTCTGGCATGTGGGGCATTGCTTCACAAAATCCTCCACTGCCATTTTGAGTCCAGGCCAAAAGAACACCTTACGCACCCGCTGATAGGTGGCATGAATGCCGGAATGCCCCCCCACTGGGCTGTCATGCAAAGCACTGAGAAGCTTTGTTTGCAAGGACAACAGGTTGCCAATGTACAGCCGCCCATTGTAGCGAATCAAGCCCTTGTCCAACGAATATCCACGTGCATCAGGGCTCTTCACGGCTAGCTGAGCAAGTAACTCGGTGGCTTCAGAGTCCATATCATAAGAACTCAAGATTTCTTGTGCCCATTCAGGTTGACAAATTGACAGGGCATTCATCTGTAGTAAGTGACCCACTCTGGATAAAGAGTCAGCAGCATTGTTCTCGCTGCCCTTGCGATACTTTATCGAGAATTGCAAGCCCAACAACTTTGACATTGCCTTTTTCTATAGTTCAGTAGTGAGGTGTTGATCTGTAAGGGAGCACAAACTCTGATGATCCGTGAGTATAGTAAAGGGTCCCCGCTGGAGGTAAGCACGCCACTTGTCAATTGCCATAATTACAGCCATGAATTCCTTTTCATAAATTGACAATTTACTATTTTGTATTCCCAATGCTTTACTCATATAGGCCACTGGATGCCCTTCTTGTGCCAATACAGCCCCAACACCCGTATCACAAGCATCGGTCTCCACAACAAATGGCAGTTTAAAATGAGGTAACGCCAGTACCGGAGTGTTAGCCATGGCGTCCTTCAACAATTTAAAAGCCACCGTAGCTTGGTCCGTCCAGATGAACCCTTTTTTGGTTAGAAGATTCGTGAGAGGCTTGGCGATGATGCCATAGTTCTTCACGAACTTTCTGTAGTAACTGTTAACCCCAAAAACCTCGCAGCTCGGTTGTGTTGGTCGGGATGGGCCATTTGACCATGACTGCTGTTTTTTCTGGATCGGTGGCCACTCCCTTATGAGATATAATATGTCCAAGATACTCTATACTGTTTGTGGCAAAAGAACATTTTGTCATCTTGGCATATAATTTATGTTCCCGCAGAATAGCTAGCACCAGCCGCAAATGTTGAAGATGTGTGTCCAGATCAGGGCTGTACACTAGGATATCATCTAGGAAGACAATGACAAACTTCCGAATATAGATGGCAAAAATTGAATTCATTAGGCACTGAAACGTGGCCGGAGCATTTGTTAAACCAAAAGGCATCACCCTAAATTGGTAGTGGCCATGATGGGTTTTGAAAGCTGTCTTGGGTTCATCCTCCTCCAATATCCGGATCTGGTGATATCCCGCACGCAAGTCCAATTTTGAGAAAAATTTAGTACCTCCCAACTCATCCATTAGTTCATCTGCAATTGGCATTGGGAACTTGTTTTTGATAGTCACTTCATTTAAATTGCGGTAATCTACACAGAAGCGCCAAGTGTTGTCTTTCTTTTTTACCAGCAACACCGGGGATGCAAAAGGACTAAAACTAAGTTTGATTAGTCCTGCATTGAGCATTTCCTTGACCTGCCTCTCAATCTCATCCTTCTGCAATGGAGAGTAGCGGTATGGCCTAGAATTCACAGGTGGTGCATCTTTCTGCAGAGTAATTGCATGATCAAAATCCCTATGAGGCGTGTAAGGTTTTTGGCTCTTGGAACACATCATCAAATTCATCTAGCAATTTCAACACATCAGGAGAATTAGATCCTGTCACTTGGTCTGTCGGAGCAGGCTCAATCAGTGCCAGCGCCCATACATCGTTACCAGCTAAAGATTTCCGAAGCTGGTCAATTTCCATGACCTGTAATTGCTGTTGTTTTTCAGTGAGAATACCCTGCAAATGCACTTCCTTGTCACCGTACGGGAAGGAAATGTGCTTGTTACGCCAGTGACAAGTCATGGGACTAAAACTGTCCAGCCAGTCCATCCCCAACACGGCATCATAAGCGCCCAAGTCCAGAATTCGCATGTTGTGACAGAAAGTTGCCCCTTGACACCACCATGTGAGTTGCGGAACTGCTGTGGTGGAGTATATACAAGAGCCATCAACAAGTCTCACGGCAATACTTTTGGCTTCTTGGACAGGGAGTTGTGCCCGATGCACAAAATCTGAGTTGACAAAACTGCCAGTGCTACCGGAGTCGACAAGGATTAGCATGACCTTGTTACCCACCAATGTTCGGAGACGCAAAGTGTTCACGTCCTCTGTACCAGCCAAGGCGTGACTGGAAAGCATCGAACATGCTTGGTCTGTAGTTGGTTCCTCCAGCAGCTCCAGAGCATGCACGGTGTCGTCAGAAAAGACTTCCCCAAATTCACCCAATTCAATCATCATGAGTTGAGCTCCTGGTTTACACTTGTGCTCTTTAGTGTATTTGTCTCCACAGCGAAAACAGAGGCCATTGGCCTTACGGAAATCCCGCAATTGACGTTCCCGAGCATAATCATCTGTATTTTTTTGGCCTCCGTATGTTCGAACAACAGCACCGGCACCCTGAGGGGCCACATAAGTCACTGCAGTGGTAGGGTGTTTGATGGAAGCTGTCGGTCGTGTACGAGGACGCTGGTGATCATGCTCTTCCTCCTGTATGTGTGCCAATGCCGCAGCCCTGGTAACACTAGCTGGGTAGTGTAATCTGACTGCAGCACGAAGCTCATCACGTAGGCCATGAATAAAATGAGACACAAACCATTTGGAGGGTAGTGCGGCATCAGTAGATAACAAGTGATACATGCAGTTTTCAAAAGACCTCTTGTATTCAGCTACTGTGCCTGTTTGCCTAAGTTGCAGCAACGTCGACATCTGCCCATCATACTCATCAGACCCAAATTCAGCAACCACTGCCGTGATGAAAGAATCCCAATTAATCTGGCGATGAGTGCGCTTGTAGGCTTGCAACCATAGAGCAGCATGATCCTCAAAATACAGTGTAGCAGTGCCAATCCAATGTCGGACAGGAACATTGTACATCTCAAAATAGGTATAGCAATTATCAATCCAGAGCAGAGGAAACTGCCCTCTGAAGACTGGAAATGCGTGTTTGGGCGGCTTCAGGTGAAATCCCTCGCGGCGCTCATGGCCGTCATCGTCATCGCCCCGGACACGGCGGCGCTCGTAGTGGTCGCCGGCGTCGCGGCGGCGCTCGTAGTGGTCGCCGGCGTCGCGGTGGTCGGCGTCGCGGCGGTCCTCGCATCGCCCGCGTGGAAGCGGCTCGCCGCAAGGTACGGACCGCAGGTTGTACGGCTCGTCGGCGTGACCCTGGAGGTGACCCTCGGGGTCGTCCGCGTCGGGTACCGACGCGCGCAGCTGGGGGGCGCCGTTGCCTCCGCCGTCGAGCTGATTTTGGGCGGGCTCGCGGGGAGGAACAGCCGGGGAGCGCGCTCGCTTGACCTCCTCCAAATCCGAGCGAAGCTCACGGAGCTCGGCCGTCACCGGAGCGAGCTTCTCGTCAAGCGCTTTGGTAAAGAATTCCTGCAGGGATTTCTGCATCTCCTCCATCTCGAGCAGGATGAATCTGGTCTGGGCGTTTGGGATTGGTGGTGTACGCGGCGCCGTTGTGTGGAGTAGAACGACCTAGTCTGATACCAATTGTGATGTCCCGAGTAGCAACTCGAGAATCACGGGACGAAGTGAGGTAATGGGGAGGGGATTGACCGAGAACGAAGGAGCTTAAACAGCTCAGTTCATTCATTAATTCGATAATTTACCCAAAAGGCTACAGGGAGTTTATATCCACACGCTTACAGCCAGTCTGTCCGGTCAACACACGCAACACAAAACCAACGCACGCCTACCTTTCCGTCACGGTCCCAGCCGTGTCTGGGACCTGCCTGTCAGACACACACGCAGTTGGTGGGGGTGTGACACCACCCCTCACCTACGTCAGCACCTAGGGTTCAACCAGAGCGCGCCCATGGAGATCCAGAGCGTCGTGCGCACGACACAGCAGCTCCTGCCGGAACTCGACGCTCCTCCTGCAAGTATACGTATCCATCTCCGCATCTCTGTTTTAGGCGAAAAATCATCTCATAGCAATCTCGCTCCCGGAGTAGCGTTCCGTTATTCCCCGCGCCGTCAGGCGCTGGGTTAAACTGACGCAGAATCCTGGTTTAGATCTTCGACCTTGTAGCCGCCAAATCAGGCTTTGTCCCTCGCTGGGGACCAAGAGCTCCGCCACCGTTGCTTCCTTAGCACCTGAGCATCTCTCTACCTCTACCAGTTTCATCCGTCATAAATCCAGTTCAGCCGTCAGTTGGGCGTTGGTTTGGTGTATGGCAATTTGGGCCAATCCCTCCTGGCAATTCTGTATAGATGTGATTATGTGCCACCATACCCGATGGTTCCGATAAACTGCAGAAAATTGGCTGTGGGGAAAAAGATTTTTTGGATAGTAAGCTATACTATCGAGTTAGATTACGCAAGGAACTAAGATGCCAGATAGGAAATACTATCAATTCAGCGTGGAATTTCGAAAAAAACACTGAAAGTACATCTAAGTTAGTGCTTTAGGAGATCAAATAACCAATTCCAACAAACTCCAAATTATTACTGCTTACTATTCCTACTTTTGTAATCATGTGAAATGTTAATGGCATGCTGGATGAACAAGATTGATATCAATGAGACCGAATGTACTGAAGGCAGGGGATGGAAGGATTCATCAGCTGAAAGAGAGGCTCAAACCTGCCGAGAAAGCGACATTCTTCAAGGTGCCCCCAAAACGAGACAAGGCATTGAGCTTGACAAACTTCCTGAGGTGGGTTGCAAATAACTGCATGTTTATTTTAACTTCTGGTGGTAGATGCATTTGGACGCAGCACTCATATGTACACCTCTTGTTATTGATCAACAATCTTGCATGGTAGATTCGCTAACAACATTTAAACAAGTTTAGTCCAGTGTGTTGTTTTTATCTTTAATGTAGGTCTTGATGCAACACGCATGTGCCAGTTATAACAATATAATTTTTTTTGTATGTTCTAAGTGAAATCACTAGCAATCTAATCATTAAACTTGTCAACAATGTTTCTGCAGGATATCTTACATCATATACATTCACTTATGACAGTAAAAGACGCTGGCCGTGCCGCCTGTGTATCTAAACGATTTCTGCATTCATGGAGATGTTATTCAAATCTCAAACTCAATAAACGAACACTTGGGTTGACTGGCGACAAATTTGAGGGAAGTGAAATATATCACTGGTAGGACTAGGGTTCCTACCAGCGCGGCTACGTAGGTTATAGGGATGAGATGGAGGTGGACGAGGGCTGGAGCGGGCGCGCCGGCGAGTAGGCGCCGTCGCGGCTAGGGTTTAGGGCGGCGGCGGTTGGCTGGCGTCGGCTAGAGTTCCGGCTCCTCAGGAGCCGGGCAACAGAAGATGATAATATCTTTATTGCTTGATCTCAAACGATGTCTTACAACTAGTATTTATAACTTTAGCCTAAGATAACTTGCCTAAAATAACTTGCCTAAGATAACTTGTGGGTCAAGCCCCTAATACTAATGCCCGGTGGGCCTCTTCCTTGTATAGACCAAACCGGTCATAACATCTCTCCCCGCCTGCGCAAACAGCTCGTCCTTGAGCTGAAAGTCTGGATAGTGTTGGCGGAATTCTTCACGCTGCTCCCAAGTAGCCTCCTCCTCCGGAAGGCCTGCCCACTGAACGAGGATGAACCAGACGCCACGACGGAAGCTGCTACCGCAATACCTTCTTGCCGGCTCTGGAAGAATGCGACCATTGGCGATGGGAGGAAGCGCCCGGTGGAGCCGCGGTGGCTCGCCACGGAAAAGGCTTGAGCAGCCCCACATGGAAAAGCGTCGTGGATCTGCGCCGGGCCGAAGTCAAGACGATAGGCCACCTTCCCAATGCGCCTCAAGATAGGGAAGGGCCCGGCGAGCGGGCGAACTTGCTTGCGCTTCGCGCGCGGGTCGAGGGACTGCGTAGAGCGATGGAGAAGACGCAGCCACACCCAATCACCCACCGCTAACTCCGCCTCGCGATGATGATCGTCGTAGTAGTGCTTGGCCAGCTGCTGGGCCTGAAGGAGACGCTGACGAACCTCAGCAAGCAACCCGAGGCGTCACAGTCCACCACGAACGGGCGGTCGTAGTCGGGCATCTGGAGGACGGGGCCCGTCGTGAGGGCCCCCTTGAGGGCCTCGAATGCCGTCGTCGCCTCGTCGTCCCGGTAGCGTCATGGCGAAACAAGCGTCTATGGCGCCCGCGATAAGCCGGAACTCCGGATAAATTTCGGTAGTAGCCGGCGAGGCCGAGGAACCCGCGGAGAGCCCGCGGCGAGTGAGGCGTCGGCCATGCGGAGACGGCTGCCACCTTGTCGGCGCCCATAGCCACCCCGTCCCGAGATGGCGTGGCCCAAGTAGGCCACCGAAGGCGTCCCAAACGAGCACTTCGAGCGCTTAAGGTGGAGGTGGTGCGCTCGAAGCTCGTTGAAGACGATGGCGACGTGCTGGAGGTGCTCGGCCCAAGACGCACTGTAGATTAGAATATCATCAAAGAAAACGAGCACAAACCGGCGTAAGTAGGGCCTGAGGACGTCGTTCATCAAAGCCTGGAAGGTTGCCGGGGCATTGGTGAGGCCAAAGGGCATCACCAAGAACTCGAAGTGGCCGTGATGAGTCCGAAACGCCGTCTTGGCGATGTCATCCGGGTGCATGCGCACCTGGTGGTACCCGACCGGAGGTCAAGTTTAGTGAAGAAGCGCGCTGTTGGAGCTCGCCGACCACCCGGAATAGGGAACTTGTCCTTAAGTGTGACATTAAGGGCACGCAGTAGTCGATGCTGTAAACGCCATGTGCCGCCCGACTGCGGACGAGAAGCACCGCGCGGTAAATGGCGAAGTGGAGAGCCGGATGATGCTCGCGCGAGCATGAGCGCACACCGCCGCTCCAACTCATCCTTCGCAATCGTGGGTAGTGGTAAGGCTGTACCGCCACCAGTAGCGAACTGACGGAAGATGTATCTGATGATCGTGCGGCGGGCGGCGGCAGCCTGTGGCTCGGTGAAGATGTCCGCGTCTTCTTTGGAGGAGACTCTCCAATAGTGGGTGCTCGGCCGTGGCGGTGGTCGCGGCCAGCTGGAGTGGAGTGGTTGGGGCGGCACCTCCAATGCCGTCCCACTGAATGCGGCGGCCCAACCGCCAGAAGGTCACCGTCAGCGCGTTGAAATCCCATAGAATAGGACCAAGAGTGCGCAAGAAGTCAACGCCGAGGATGAAGTCGAAGCAGCCCAAGTCGATGCCGGCGCAGGTGATGGTGAAGTGCTCGTCGCCGATAGTGATGGGCACGTCGCGGGCGAGCCCGTGGCAGTGGAGACGGTCGCCATTAGCGACTGTGACGCGCAACTGCTCGCCGCCGGTTGGGTGTAATGCAAGGCGCCGCATGGTGGTCTCCGGCAGGAAGTTATGTGGACCTCAGATCCACTAGGGCCACCAGCGCCGCCTGGATCATGACCGGTAAGAGCATCGTCCGTTCATCACGGATCTTGACCAGCGCGTGTAGGGACACCACGAGGCGGTGGCGGGCGAAGCGGTAGTCTTGCAGCTGCAGGCTCGCAAGAAATTTGGAAGCGCCAGGCCATCCTCCGATGTCTCCTCCTCGAGCTCGTCTACATCGTCTCGAGTAGAAAAGCGGGGGCAGACATGGCCCGGTGCATAGAAGGCGCATCACGGTTGAAACACAAGCCCGAGCGCCCGGCGTTCCATTATTCACTTTGATGAAAGGCGCTGAATGGCAGCGTCGGTGCAGGGGTGGAGTGCGGCGGCTGTGGGCAACGCCGGTGCTTTGCCGGAGGCGGCGGGGAAAACTGTCGGACCCCCCGTGGCGGCGGGTGGGCAGCGTTAAGGCCTGGTATGCTCTTTCGAACGCCCGGGCATAGTACATGGCCGTCTGACGGTCTTGGGGCTCCTTCATCTCGACGTCCACACGGATGTGGTCGGGAAGGCCACCGATGAAAAGCTCCGCCAGCTGTAAGGCCGTCACACCGGGCGCGTGGCACGCCAGGGCCTGGAAGTGGTCGGCGAAATCTTGCACCGTGGAGGTGAACGGCAGCGCCCAACTTCGTGCCAAGCGGCTCCCGCGACCGGTGGCCAAAGAAGAAGGCACAGCCTCGGAAACGATCCCACGGGGCAGGCCGCCCTCGCCCCGCCGAGGGCGTAGTACCATGTCCGCCGCCCATGAGATGGTAGGAAGCCAGCCAAGTACGCCCGACGCAGTGTGCGCTGTCCAGCGGAAGAATCTGGTCACCGTTGAGCCGATTAGGAGGGTCGTCCGGAGCCGTCGTATGTGGCGAAGTCGATCTTAGCGAACCGGGCGGTTCGCGTGTGGCGCCTACAGCCCATCGCTCGGCGGTGCGTGGGAAGGATGATGGTGCGCGGTCCATGGTGGAAGGCCGGCGTAGTTCGGTGGCGCCACGGCGCCTCGGCCGCAACGGAAAGCCGGACGGCGGACGGGCCCGGGTAGGCGATGGCGGCCCGTGAAGCCCGATCGGGGAGTGGTGATGGCGATGACGAAGCGGATCTCTGGATCGGAAGCCGCTCGGCGGACGCATCGCCCAAGTTAGGGCTGGATGGGGCGGTGGAGGACCTCGCTCTGTGGCTCGCTGGAAGTAATGGTAGCGGCAGGCAAGCGCGGATAAGCGCGCGATCCAGGTGGGCCAGCTATGACCCGTGGTGGCGGCGAGTGGCGCTTGATCGCCCGTCCTTGACGGCGGCAGCCATTAATAACCCGCAGCGGCGGTGCGGCAGCCGGTGAAGGCAGCCGGGTAGCCTCCGGTGATGGCCCCGTGCGAGTACCACCGCAGCGGCGCTGCGGACCAGCGGCCATGGCGGGATGTAGTGGTGGAGGCGGCCGTCACGGACTTGCTGTAGAGGCGGATGCCTGGACCGCGCGACTAGGTCGTTGAGGACGCCGCCATTGCCTCCTGTGGTGAACTGCGGCTGCGGGGAGGTAATGGCGGCAGCGTATGTTGGACGGGGTCGGTGGCCCGTGGTTCGGCGCGTGCCGGGCGCCGAGGGTCGGGCACCGAGAGCGACGCCAGAGCGCGCCGAGAGCGAGGCCGTGACGCCTGGGCGCGAAGCGGCGGTGGAGGAGTTACGGCAGCAGTGGTGGAGTTGATGGGCAGCGGCGCGTGGTGGCGGCGGCGAAATTGAGGTGGCGAAGACATGGTCAAAACCCGGGTACCTGATACCAAATTGGTAGGACTAGGGTTCCTACCAGCGCGGCTAAGTAGGTTATAGGGATGAGATGGAGCTGGACGAGGGCTGGAGCGGGCGCGCCGGCGAGTAGGCGCCGTCGCGTCTAGGGTTTAGGGCGGCGGCGGTTGGCTGGTGTCGGCTAGGGTTCCGGCTCCTCAGGGAGCCGGGCAACAGAAGATGATAATATCTTTATTGCTTGATCTCAAACGATGTCTTACAACTAGTATTTATAACTTTAGCCTAAGATAACTTGCCTAAAATAACTTGCCTAAGATAACTTGTGGGTCAAGCCCCTAATACAAATGCCCGGTGGGCCTCTTCCTTGTATAGACCAAACCGGTCATAACAATCACATCAACAAAGTCGACCAAATTCTTAATAGTTATTCTAAAAATGGGATGAAGGTGAAGTCACTTCAACTTGATCTTTTCCATTGTAGCAGTGTGAGTGCCTTCTATCTGGACCGGTGGCTCTGAATTGCTCTCAAATCTGGTATCAAAGAACTAAGCTTTTCGTTGTCTCGTTCCGTGTAGGAAGAATACTGTTTTCCATGTTCGATTTTATTTGACGAGCAAGCTGCAAGTCCGATTGAGCACCTTAATATCTCCAAGTGCACTTTCCAACCTATGGAAACACTTGGCTATTTTGAAAGATTGAAAAGTTTAGACCTATTCCGTGTTCGCATTACTGAGGAGGGATTATTGAAGTTGCTCTCAAAATCTTTCAGTTTAGAACGGTTGGAGATATTTTCATGCAATGAGATAATTTGTTTGAAGATACCGTGTACACTGCAGAAACTTAATATACTCATAGTCATAAGTTGTCAAAAGATTCAGGTGATAGATATCAGTGCTCCGAATCTCTTCACTTTTCACTATGTTGGGTTCCCAACTTACAGAAGTACATTTGTCATATTTATATCCGTCCAAAATTATCTCTTATAGTCGTGCCAAGCTTCCATCTATCGCTAGCAATGTCGAGAGGCTTACCCTACTGTCCTATGGTGAGGTACGTTTTGGGTTTACATTTCAATCAGATTATATTTATAAGTATCAGTAGACTAGCGTATAGTGGCTATATTGAACTACATAATCACTCTCGGGACTTTGTTCTTCAGAATGTGAACACTCCAATGCTTCCTGACAAGCTCCTCCACCTCAAGAGTTTGAAGATTGAACTTAACGGATCAGGGCCCTGTTCCCCTGTCTATGACACTTTTTCTCTTGCTTCTTTTCTTGATGCTTCTCCTGCCTTGGAATATTTCATCTTGCGTGTAAGCCACTATTCATGTCTTCTTGATATCTATGGAAAACCAGTGAACATATATCTTATAAACGATTGTGGTCTTATTTATCTTCTAATCTACTGCTTATAATCGTTTGATGCTACATCATCATTTGCAGATAGGACGAAAAGCCATAATACATTATTATGATGCTGGGGGCGATGCTTACCTAAGGGGGAAATCGGCATACCAGCATGACCACCTCAAACGGGTGATAATCGCTGGCTTCCGTTCAGCCAAGAGCCTTATTAAGCTTGTGATCCACATCCTTGAGAGCGCTCCTTCACTGGAGCGTCTCACGCTGGATATGACCCCTGGTGGCCATGGTAGGAAGCTTGGTGATACCAGCATATGCAGTGGTGCAAGAATGTGGGGTAAATGTTGTTATATGAGTGAGAGAGCTCTTGAAGAGGCTAACAGAGCTGTTGAGGCTGCGAGTAGATACATCATTGGGAGAGTTCCATCAACTGTTGAATTTGAGGTCCTTGAGCCCTGTAGGCAATGCCATACTGGCAACCAGTAGATGGATGCTTGTGTGGTTTGTCGTAGTTAACATGCAAGTTAAGTCACTTTAACCCTCAAGTCTGAAAGCTTGGCTGATTGATCCTCAACTATGAAACCATACACTTGACCCTCCAAACTTTTAGTTTAAAAACAATGCACATAACTCCAAGGTGGTTTTGGAAGGCAGATCTGCCACGGTGGCAATGTTTTGCATATGTGAAGCTGCAGCGATGATAAAATACCAGCTTCATTGCCATGTCACAAGGTTTCTTCTCCCTCTTTATATAGTACTCACAACCCATTGATGATCTCGATGCCATATGGACTGCCTTTATGGCAAAACCGTTGTGCAAATTCGTCCTGGGGGATTATGCGCAGTGGTTTTGAAAGATTTGGAGGGTCACATGTCCAATTTATAGTTGAGAATGTTGGTGAGCCATATCCCGAACTTGAGAGGGTTAAGTGATTTTTTTTTTTGATAAAATTTTTCATTACGAAAATGAAGTCATACATCATCTGTACTGGCTATATTACAACCTCATAATGCATCACCGAAGCACTGATTGAAAAAACAAAACAACATGCACCCCCTCATATCTAAGAGCATATATAGCCGGGCGCCTCATATGTCCTGGCAGGCCGCCCGGTCACGAAATTTCGGTCAAATGTCTGGGCTGACCGGCATCCCTCATATCCAGCCCAAATATGGGGCGGATATGGGGGGCGCCTGGACACGCCCGTCACGTCGGACCCGACAGCCCGACTCCATCGCAAATTGCACCAAATCCACCCCCAGAGCTATCGGATCCATTTGCTCTCTCCTCTTTTCTTCCTCCTCTACGCCACCTGTCTCGCAGTTTCGCTGCGGCGCCCGCTCCGCAGCCATTCCTAGCCTTTGCGTCGCTAGTTCCGGCAGAGCGGTCCTCTCTCCCGTCTTCACTGCGGGGGACGTCGTCGCCGGCCCGGACGCCACCGCGGTACGCCCAGCAACTCTCCGGCTCCGCCTTGCGCTTGATGTGTTCGATACTTTGTCTGACCAGATTTTTGTGTGATTTTATTAGGGAAAACAATGGATTCTAATGCTTCGTCCGACGAGGAGTACAGACCGATGGAGCTTGATCAAATGATTCAAGATGAGTTATTCGATTCCTCATATTCGGACGAAGAAGTGGACATGATCATGCTCATGAGCATGCAAGAGGAACTGGACTGGCAAGTGGAGCATATTCTCAAGTTTAAGGGCACAATCAAAGGGAGAAGAGTGATCAATCGGGATAGGGTGTCTGGAGCAAAGCTACCGCACAGGGACTACTTTGCTCCCAAGCCTATTTCCCTAGATGATCCATGGTTTGGTCGCCGTTTTCGCATGCGAAAACCATTGCTTTGCGCGTTGTGGAGCGAATGGAGGCATATGATGACTACTTCAAACTCATAAGGGATTGCTGCAGACTGAAGGAAATATGCCCTAGAGGCAATAATAAAGTTATTATTTATTTCCTTAATTCATGATGAATGTTTATTATTCATGGTAGAATTGTATTACCCGGAAACTTAGTACATGTGTGAATACATAGACAAAACATATAGTCCCTAGTATGCCTCTACTTGACTAGCTCGTTAATCAAAGATGGTTATTTTTCCTAACCATAGACATGAGCTGTCATTTGATGAATCGGATCATATAATTAGGAGAATGATGTGATGGACATGACCCATCCGTTAGCTTAGCATTATGATCGTGTTAGTTTCATTGCTACTGCTTTCTTCATGACTTATACAAGTTCCTCAGACTATGAGATTATGCAACTCCCGAATACCGGAGGAACACTTTGTGTGCTACCAAACGTCACAACGTAAAAGGGTGATTATAAAGGTGCTCTACAAGTGTCTCTGAAGGTGTTTGTTGGGTTGGCATAGATCGAGATTGGGATTTGTCACTCCATGTTTCGGAGAGGTATCTCTGGGCCCTCTCGGTAATACTCATCACTATAAGCCTTGCAAGCATTGTGACTAATGAGTTAGTTGCGGAATGAAGTATTATGAAACGAGTAAAGAGACTTGCCGGTAACAAGATTGAACTAGGTATTGAGATACCGACGACCGAATCTCGGGCAAGTAACATACCGATGACAAAGGGAACAACGTATGTTGTTATGCAGTTTGGCCGATAAAGATCTTCGTAGAATATGTAGGAACCAATATGAGCATCCAGGAAACGTGTCTCGGTCATGTCTACATAGTTCTCGAACCCGTAGGGTCCGCACGCTTAACGTTCGATGATGATTGGTATTATGAGTTTATGTGTTTTGATGTACCTAAGGTAGTTTGGAGTCCCGGATGTGATCACGGACATGACGAGGAGTCTCAAAATGGTCGAGACATAAAGATTGACATATTGGATGACTATATTTGGACATCGGAATGGTTCCGAATGAGTTCGGGCATTTATTAGTACCGGGTTACCGAACCCCGGGAGTGTATGGGCCTTATTGGTCCTTAGTGGGAGAGAGGAGGAGGCGGCCAGTGGAGGGCACGCCCCCAATCCCAATCCGAGGCTGGGTTGAGGCGCCCCCCCCTATCCTTCCTCCCTCTCTCCCCCTTCCTTCTCTCCTAGTCCAACTAGGGAAGGGGGGAATCCTACTCCCGGTGGGAGTAGGGCTCCTCTAGGGTGCACCATAGAGGGCCGGCCCTCCCCCCTCCTCCACTCCTTTATATACGGGGGAGGGGGCACCCCATAGACACACAAGTTGATCATTGATCTCTTAGCCGTGTGCGGTGCCCCCCTCCATCATAATCCACCTCGGTCATATCGTTGCAGTGCTTAATTAGGCAAAGCCCTGCGCCAGTAGCTTCATCATCACCGTCATCACGCCGTCGTGCTGACGAAACTCTCCCTCGACACTCCACTGGATCGAGAGTTCGTGGGACGTCACCGAGCTGAACGTGTGCAGATCGCAGAGGTGTCGTACTTTCGGTAGTAGGATCGGTCAGATTGTGAAGACATACGACTACATCAACCGCGTTGTCATAACGCTTCCGCTTACGGTCTACGAGGGTACGTGGACAACACTCTCCCGCTCGTTGCTATGCATCACATAGATCTTGCGTGTGCGTATGAATTTTTTTGAAATTACTGCGTTCCCCAACACAGACAACTAGCTTTCTCTGCCAAGCAGAAGTGCACGGCTGCTCTGAGGATGCTTGCACTTGGTACTGCTGCAAAATGTTGTTGGTGAGATGGTCAGGATGAGGGAGAGCACATGCCTGAAGACTACTGTCAAGTTTGCCGCGCCCTGGCGGAGGTGTTTGGACCTGAGTATCTCAGAGACCCAAATGTGCAGTACATGGAGAAGTTGTTGGCTATTGGAAAGGCCAGGGGTTTCCAAGAATGCTCGGATCAATTATTGCATGCATTGGCAATGGAAGAACCGCCCCAAAGTTGCGAGGAATGTATCAAGGTCACACCGAAGAGGCCATCATCATACCAGAAGCGGTGGCATCACATGACTTACGGATTTCGCATGCTTTCTTTGGAATGCCAGATTCTCACAACGACATTAACGTGCTTCAACAATCTCCGGTGTTCAGGAGGCTTTGCAATTGGAAACCACCGCCGTGCAGCTACACCGTCAGCGGCCAATACTGCAACACGGGATACTATCTTGCCGATGGCATCTATCCTCAGTGGGCGGCGTTTGTGCTTTGGAGGTCACCTCTTGTTGGGGACCTCCAGGGGTCACTTTTAGTGGCTTGGGAGCATGCCAAGTGGTGCGTCCAGCCACCATCACGTGTGGCGTGCTGGGCACTCCCTTTGTTTTCTTTTTAAAAAATCAATACGCGTTTTCGGGTTTAAGATCGGTTTTTTCTAAGCCTTTTGGGCTTTTCGGTTTTCACCTGGTTTTCCCTAGGGTTTGGAGAAAACAATTGCGTGAACTTTTTTTTGCGCGGGAAAAAATATGCCTCCATGAGAAACACAGATTTGCTTCTTGTGAAAGCATAGAGTTGTCCTTCTCGGAAAAGAGAAAAAATTATGCTTCCATGAAAAGCATAGATTTGCTTATGTGAGAAGCACAATTGTGCTTCTCGATAAGAGAAAAAATATGTGCCTTTGCGAGAAGCACATGGAGGCACAAATTTACTTCCACGAGAAGCGACACTGAGAAGCACAAATTTGCTTCTAATGGAGACATAGATCTGTACTTCTCAAAAACAAAAACAAAAAACTGTGCTTCTCGAAAATAAAATTTTTTTTTTTGAAAAAACACAACCGTCCTTTTGCCTTCGTTTTTTCGTCATTCATTTTTTGGTTGCCATTTTTTTGTTTTCGTTTTTTATCGGACTTTTTGGTATCTGTTCTTTCCTTTTATAAAAAAGTTAATTAAAATCAATTAACATGTGATCTAGTTTTAAAGATCTCGATGTGAGTCCAATGGTACAAACGGTTCAGGATTTGGACGCACAGTTCAAGAGATTTTTTTAATAAATAAATCTAAAAGAAAGGGAAACTCCCAAATTAAGATTACGATAAGCGACGTACATGTAATGCGTCACCTGTGAGCGTCTGGAAAGTGATCTTTACCAGAAATAACCCTTAACAAGTGATTTCGAGTAAATAGGGAATTCCCTTTTTTTTCTTTTTTAATTTTTTTTGAGAAGAGGGAATTCCCTTTCTTCAACCGAGTGGATCAGCCATGCTCTTTTTTTAACCCAGTTCAGGCCCAATACAGGCGGATGCACTTTCATGCACATTACAGCCCCTTTCCCCAAATTGCTGACCCTGTGTATCAGGCAGACCTACGGCCCACGTGTGAATAACAAACCGAGATATTTTCACTCTTGCTGCTCTTATCTCTCTCCGCCACTCGTGCAACGCTCGTCGCCGCCCGCGAGCTCCGGCCATTGGTGCGTAAAGCAAAGCTCCACCCTCCTCCGGCGTCCTCTTCTCCAGTATAGCCTCCGTGCCCGCGACCTACCCAATAGTTTCTCCGCTGGGCTCGGCAGTACCGCCCCGGCACTTCTCTTCTTCCTTTGCCGGCGCCGCTGCCGCCCTTCCTCCGCCACCGGCATCGCCTGCTCCTCCTCCGTATCCGGGCAACCGAAGCAGCAACTGAACCCACATTAAGTTGCCTTCCATATCTGCTGAATTTAGCAGCGCCCTTTTGGGGGGCTGGGTTTGTGTCATGGAGATACTTAACTATAAGGGTACGTTCTCACTGTCAAGCCAATAATCCTCATTGCCTTCCGCAGTCCCATTGCCTTTTCGATATCCTAATTCTTACATTATTGTCAGGATTGTGTCTAAAGTTTACCTTTGAATCTTCAATTCAGGCGTTCGTTTTAGCTTGACAGGCATCAATGGAACCAGGGCCAACCAGTTAGTAAAGGTATCGATTCCTTGCTCTGGCTATACAATGAGTTCCCGGTCAATCACAGGACAGCCAAGAGGCTTGAATGGATTCTTATGTCATCTGTAGGTTAGCCAATTGAGTATATAAAGTGCCCTCCAACCATTCTAGGTAGTCAAAATGGATGTTTATGATGCTGCGTTGCTCGTACGAATGATAATCATTAGACGTGGGGTTGCTATTCCATAGCAAAACTTTTTCAGTACCTGTGCTGCACTTGAACTCCCATGCCTTTCTCTAGCTTATTGATTGACAAATTGCTGTAACATTAAAGACAAATACAAGTATATCATCTCTATACACCCAGCTAGGAACAAAAATTATTCAGATTCATAGGGCCTATCAATTTTCAGTTGTGGATATCTTATGCAGCCAGGCCTGCTGCAGTGCCATTTTACATTGAATTTGAGACCCCCTTTCAGTCTACACCATTATTTCTGTGATTACATTCTGGCAGATAACTACTATTAACGGCCAGTTGGTCTGTTTTGCTGTCATTTTGGTTTCGGTAGAATGCTCGAAAAGAATTTGTGATGGAGTGCTGCTGCAGTGGAAGAATTTTACGCTCACTCTCTGTTTGCAAACACTGTGACCAGTTTATACTTATCCCTTTTGTTTACAACTTGTCACAGATAGGATCCCAACCTCAACGAGTTGGCCGGGCAAGGTCAGTAACATGCTGTGAGTACTCTCCTGATCCTGCTAGCAAGAGGCATGAGAGGTATCAGCAACAACCACAAAATGTTGATCTGCCAGAATTACACCCGAAGAACAAAAAGAAGCCCTTTCCTGTCCCGATTAAAAGATGCTGCAAGCTTCCCAAGAAAGACAAGAGGCTTGCACAGATGAGGATAGAGAAGCCTCTTGAGCCCCCAAAGAACGGTTTACTTTTACCAGAGCTTGTCCCTGTTGCCTATGAAGTCCTTGATAACTGGAAAGTGCTCATCAGAGGCATCTCTCAGCTTTTGAATGTTGTTACAGTTTTTGGTTGCAGGTGATTACGAAATTCTATTCTGTGTCATAAGCTGTTTATACATGCATTAATGTTTCAAGACCCTTGTATAGGCACGTCGATCACTATCATGTGACATGATTCAGCAAGTATCTTGTACATTAATATCCGTCTTGTGATTTTGTAGAAAATGCCCTCAAGTCCATGTTGGCCAAATTGGCCACCAGATACAAGATTGCTATGGTTCAGGAAGCCAGCGTCGAAATAGTCACCACTCTTGGGTCAGAGGTTCCATCAACGATGTGCTCATCCCGATCGAATCTTACCATCTTTTTGATCCATTTGGGCGGAGGGTCAAGCATGACACCAGGTTTGACTTCGACAGGATTCCAGCAATTGTTGAGCTATGCATTCAGGCTGGTGTCGAACTACCACAATATCCCACAAGGAGACGGACTGCTCCTGTGCGGATGATTGGCAAGAAGGTTATTGACCGTGGCGGAGTTGTCGATGAGCCTAAGCCACACCGATCGGAGGACTGTATATCTCTTCTTGCTGAGCTTGACACATTTAGCAACCAACAGGGACAGTCACCCGTGCCAGCCAATGTGAAAGAGCATGCAGAGAGGACACTGAAAGCATACTGCAATGTCCGGCAGGGTGTTGCGCAGCTGATGAGCAAGTATACGGTAAAAGCATGCGGGTACTGCTCTGAGGTCCACGTTGGTCCATGGGGACACAATGTGAAGCTCTGTGGGGCTTTCAAGCACCAGTGGCGAGACGGCAAGCACGGGTGGCAGGATGCTGTTGTGGATGAGGTCATACCACCGAACTATGTGTGGCATGTCCCTGACCCCACTGGCCCTCCTCTCAGATCCTCTCTAAGAAGTTTCTATGGCAAAGCTCCGGCCGTCGTCGAGCTATGTGTGCAGGCGGGAGCTGAAATACCTGAAGAGTACCGGCCAATGATGAGGACTGATATCATCATCCCGGACCCCGATGAAGCTCGGATGGCTGCATGAAAACAATGTTCTACCCCTGCACTTCTGAAGATGCCAGGGGTCCAAATTCCAGCCGAAGGTGCTTGTTACCCAGATGCCTCATGGTTGGGCCCTGTCCCTGTCATATTGCCTGAGGCAGCAGCAAATGCATAGGTTGTATTATAATACTAATACTATGCTGAACCATGACCAGACATACTCTCAAAATTGATTCATAAATCTGCTAAAAGTATTCATCAAAAGGTGATCCCCGAATGTCCTGCCTCCGCTCGCCTGTCTTCCTAGTGATACTATGCATCTTGTGACCATTTGATCACTGCTTTGCTGCAGATGCACAACTTGAAGAAAGGAAGTGGAAAAGGATGTCCTCTGCTATGGTGTATATAACCTTGTTTAATGGCGTCAGATGCCTTATGCTTCCCTATGCTAGACTGTGAGGCACTTAAGATGGCTCGATACAGATGGCTTCCCCCTTTCCTCTGCTGGTACCAAGCTTAATGGCGAGCTGATTCTTGGGATTAAACTAATCACGGGGATTTGTTCGGGTATTTGTGCGTCTGGCTGTGATTAATCATGGACTAAAAGCTGTGCAACTTGTACCTGCCCCCAGAATCCCAGATCATCGCTCCCGGTGCGGCTACATGTATACCATCAGATTTATCGGTATAATGTACTCTCTCCTCTACTCTTTTGTGCTGTATACCTGTAACATGGCTGCAAAAGCTGTATCAAACGGATGGTTAGAGAGCCATGAAGTAGACTTAGTATATTTGTTTCTGAAGGATGTATGCCAGGCAATTCAGCCAGCCTGATCAATGCTTCCATGCTCTTCTCAGCAGTGAACTGCAGATATCATAAACCATTTACAGTTACAACTTTGTACAAACCATGTCCCAGCAAGTCAACAACATAATCTCAAATTAAGGGCCCCGAGCTCGCACAATTTTAAATTTTTTTTTTGAATATAGCATATATGCACTAGGAAAAGAACCTTCAGTTGAAGTAATATAGTAGTACTAGCTAAAGATGTGGTCATCACATATATTATTACAGTAGCCAGCGAAGATGCCACAGCATAATATCTCTGCTCTGCTCTGATGCTGGGGCAAGAACAGAGAAAACATGGCGAGCGGCTGCAATGCAACTGCAAGTACACAATTTTTTATGAACTGCAAGTACACATGATTGAGTTGTGCCCAGTATATACCCTCACCTATATTGTGCTAGGACGATTAAAATAGTACTGGCAAATACAGCTAGGAATCAACAGACGGACCGTGTACGTATGGCCGGGTATCTAAACTGCTCCAGTGGCAAGAGCTCTCTGCACTGCACATGTGTGTTCAGTGTTCGTTTATTGGTGTATAAATACGGGGCGGCAACGGTCTAGCCAACCCACCTCATCACTCACTCACTCAGCTCCAGAGCGATCGGTCGCCTCTCTTGAGCTCCCGCGCCGTAGTCATCATCGCCATGGCTAAGGAAGAAGAGCTCAAGGTATGCATAACATCCAGAGCTCAGTCGTCCATGGTGCTTGCTGTGATTGCGAATGAACACCTCTGACCGGGTTTGTGGTGGTGTGCAGAGAGTTGATTTGAAGGTGAACGTGAGCTGCTGCGACGGCTGCAGGAGGAAGGTGATGAAGGCCATGAACCTCAAGGGCGTGCTGAGGACGGAGATCCACCCGTCGCTCGACCGGGTCACCGTCGTCGGCAACGTCGACACCAAGGTGCTCGTCAAGAAGCTCGCCAAGGTCGGTAAGATCGCCGAGGTGGTCGAGGCGGCGCCGGAGCAGCCGAAGAAGCGCGAGGGTGATGGCGGGAAGGATCGCGACGGCGGCGACTGGACGGCGCCGGCGCCGGCGATGGCGGGCGAGAAGAGCAAGCGCAAGGAGGACGGCATGGACAATAGCGGCGATAAGCCGGCGGCGGCGTCGTCCAAGAAAGAATGCACCAAGTGCGCGCACCAGAAACAGCAGTCCCCGCGCGGCGACGGCGGTGACGCCGATGATCACGGCAAGAAGGCCAAAGGCGCCGCCGGTGACGAAAGGAGCGCCTTCAAACAAGAAGCCGACGGCTTTGCCGCCGAGGCCAAGGCCTCCGCTCCCGACCACGCTCCGGCGACGGTGCATCACCAGTACTACCGCGCCGAGCCGCCCAGCATGGCCGTGCCCATGCAGTACATGCCGACGATGCCGTACTACGCGGCGGCGAACGTGACGGCGCCGTCCTACTACAACGGCGGCGGGTACTACGCGATGCCGCCTCCGCCGCCGGCGCCGATGCCGTGGCATCCTCCCCATCAGCAGCAGCTGGTCCGGCCTCAGCCGTCCCGCTTCGACGCGGACTACTTCAACGAGGACAACGCCGTTGGCTGCCACGTCATGTGAACCTTGCATGATCGATGGAGCCACATCCCATGGATCGAGGACAACGCTAATCCACCATTTCTCCCCTTCTCCCACCATTCCCTCGTTCATGTACAACATCCACCTGATCGATCGCCATGAATTATTCAGTTTATTTCTTGGAATCCTCTGTTGAACTGTTGATCGAGCAAAATCACATCGCGATGCATTTCTCTTGACGCAACATCTCATAGAAATTTATCAGACCGCAAGAGTTGGGGCTTCTCCAAGGACAACCCGCAAAAAAACCTCCCGCATCCATCTGCGGGTAGAGGACCGGTCCACAGTCACGGATGTGGGAGGACGTCATCCAACCGTAGTTGCGTTCTGTTCGCCAGTAAATTTAAATTTAAATCTACACTGATCCACACAACACGCCGGATCACATCACCGATCACAACCTAACGGAGGCAAATATGCTTAGTTTTTACATGCTCAAATCCAAAAGAACATCAGTCCATGCGTTCTCGCCGGACCGCCATCCTAGCAAGATGCTTCCCGATCAAGGAGGTGCCGCCGCTGCTGCGTAGGCAGCCTCAGCGTCCACCTCCGCCTCCGCCGCGTCCTCATCTTCCGTCGCCGCCAAATGATCTTTCTACCGCTCCAGCATCTGGTAGTGGACGGATTGCACGATAATTCTAGCGTTGGCATCCAAAGAGTCGATAACCAAGGTTAACATCTTGTATCCTCCGCATTGGCGGTGATCTTCACCCCGTTTTCCTTGAGCGTGGTCTTCTTCTCCTCAAGCGCCGCCTTCCTCTCCTCGATCATGGTCCTCCTCTCTTCGAGCTTGATCTTCTTCTTCGTCGCATCCATCAACTATGTGAACCTCTCCGCCTTCCGCTCCTCCTTGATGTCCGAGCGCCTCACGCATGCTTTTTCCTTCTTCACCAAGATCTCCTCTAACCTCTCTGTCAGCTTGGCTGCCACACCTTCTCGCTTCGGCCTCTCCTCCTCCCACTTCTTGCCTCGCAGATTTCTTCTAACCTTTTTCGGCGGTTCTTGGGTTGGGTCGGCAGGGTTACTGGTTTCTTCCTCGTTGGCCTGGGCGGCGGTTTTGGCAATGAAAAGGTTCCACTTTGGCTGCCCATTCAACTTCAATCAACAATGCATGATGGTGAAGAACTTCTTCTCCAACTTCTTGTACATCACACAAGCATGAGTAGGCTACAAAAGTGAAACAATGCATATTCGTCTAGTGAGCAACAAAACAATACATGTCCATCTAGTGATCAACAAAACTAGAGCATATCCGGTTAGTAATCAACAAAACTAGAGCATATCCGGCTAGTGATCAAAAAAATAGAGCATATCCGAGTCTTCCACTTGCCCGTCCTCATAGCCCCCTCCTCCCTCGCCTCCGTCGTGGATGATATCGAGCATCTCCTCGTCTGTTCGACGCCGCTCCCCGCTTCCCAAAGCATTGTAGCAAATCGCACGCGTGCACCCGTCTGCTCTCCGCCCGCCGTCCTCGCCCGGACGAGCGACGACGAAGAATACTCGGAGAAGAGCGGCGCGGCATTAATATCGACGATGTAAGGAACTATACTGATGGGGTTTGCGAGCTGCTTGGCGGCGTAGTAGTATGAAGGCTTGTAAGGCTCCGGGGACGGCGCCATCTGTATTGTGGGCGCGGCCGTCTGGTGGCGTCCCGCCACGGTTTCGTTTACCGCTTCCGCCCACCACGCCCATTGCCACCACCAGTCCCACCTGCGGCCAGACGCTTCCTCATCTCCTCCTCCATTGCGGCATTCGCTTTGACACGGCGATTTTGCCGCGTCCCCGGGCTGATCTTTCGGGCGAGCGTGATTCTCGGATCCTACGACACCTCCGTCGCCTCCATCTCCAACAGGTTCATCGATGGTTTCATGTGTCGGCGGCGGACGGAAGGAGATGGTGGGAGAAAAGAGCGGGAATTTGGCGGAGAGCGGTGGGGAGTGGAAAATGAGAGTGGAGAACTTTGGCGTGAAAACGGTGCGGGATGGTACAAAAGTGCGGGCTTGGCCTTCCTTTAGGTGGGCCAGGCAGGCAGAGAGCGACATTTCACGTGTTCGGACTTCCATGAACCTCCCTCATGTTTGTCTCCAGTTTGCGAAAGAAATCATGTCCGGACCGCTCCGTGAACCGATACACGTCAACGTTGGATGACTTTCACGGTCCGGACGATTGCAGGAGGTTTATGGGTCGGTGTTGGAGATGCCCTTACCCCGGTCAAATTAACGGCGAAGTAATTACTTTTTTCTTGCGTTCAAACCCATTTACAATGGAACAGCGGCCATCGAATCTTCTTTACTCTAGGCAACACAAGATTGATAGCAATTGATCAACGGCCCTCGAATCCTTTTTTGTTCTGAACCAACGGCATATCGGCCGTCTTCTCCGAAGGAGAAATCGTACGGTACGCGCGTGTGTGAGGGCGACCCGGCGGGCCGGGAGCTGCTGTTCGGCGGTTCATTCTGTTGCCATGGGCGGTGGAGACGGGCGGGCGCGCGCGTGCGCCAGTCTCCGATTCGCAATACACGGCGACGGCGACGGGGTACTCGGCCGAAGTCTCAAAGAAGAAAATAAAGCGAAGAGAGCACCGGAGGGGGTAGAGAATAGATGGTGAGACCTGTTGGTCGCCGGCCCAGCCGGCTTTTATTTGTGCGCGGCGCATCAAATCCATCGGACGACGGAGCGGGCTGGGTAGGGGTATCTCTAATGCCGTGCTTCAAAATGCCATTAAACGTTTGGATAGCATTACGCAGATTCAGACTTCATTTCTGCTACAATCCCGAAGACGGCGTCACCTATCTGGAGGGCGATTGTTGCAGGCCGTAAGGCGTTGAAGCTTGGGCTGATTAAGAGGGTGGGAGACGGTTCCACGATCTCTATCTGGGAGGATAAGTGGATCCCGGACTCCATTTCGATGTCTTCTATGATAAAACCTGACAATACACCTCTTGTTTTAGTGAATGAGCTAATTGATCAGGTTAATTGGACATGGCAACATGAGCTTGTTCGTGAAACCTTCCTAACACCGGATGCCCAAGCAGTCTTAAACATCCCGTTGCGCAACGGTGGAGGAGAGGATTTTTTAGCGTGGGCCTTTGAATCCATTGGAATTTACTCTGTCAAATCAGCATACCGTACTCTTGTGACTCACAAAGAGCGACTAGCTCGAGAGGAAGGGACGGATATGGGTACCTCACAGACTGAACAACAGCTATGGAATTCCTTATGGAAGCTAAAGGTTATACCTAAAGTGCGAGTTTTCTGGTGGCGGGTGTTGAATAAGATTCTGCCAGTGGAAGAGACTCTAAAACACAGACACATCATACAATTGGATCGGTGCAACGTCTGCCTTGCTATGGGAGAGGATCTGATGCATGCATTGATACATTGTACACATGCAAAGCGCTTCTGGAGTGAAGCAGAGGCTTTATTTGATTTTCATCTTCCACGCCTGCACCCTGACACTTGGTCGAAGGATATCATATGTGACAGCAGGTTTGCAGAGGATGAAAAGGCAAAAATTATTACAGTGATGTGGGCTATCTGGCATTCGCGCAACAGATGGGTACATGATCAAGAAAGACTCGATCCTGGTAATGCAGTGAGGAAGATCAGAGAAGATCTTGCACTCCTGGAGATACCTAGGAAGCAAGCTTCGGTTTTACCAGGACATGGATGGCGGCCACCTGAGGAAGATATTGTCAAGATTAATTTTGATGGAGCCATTGATACTCTCTCTGGTAAGGGAGGAGCTGGTGGAGTGGCGCGCTCGGCGTCCAGTCTACTGGGTACGTGGTGCAAGCCACATGTTGGGGTAACAGACCCAATGATCATGAGTCATTTTCGCCAATTTGCGAGGCCTCAAGCGAGTGACGATGGAAACTGATTGCCTGGCTTTGGTGAACTTGTGGAATTCTCGCCATGCAGATCGTTCTGCTGTGGCACATATTCTTGATGAAATTGGAGAGCTCTCTTTAGATTTTGATTATTTTGTAATTCAGCATGTATTAAGGACAGCCAACATGGCGGCCCATCTGTGTGCGAAACGTGCTTGCACACTCTTGGTGATCGAAAGTTGTCTGGACCTAACTCCCTCGTTCTTAGTTAGCTGCCTGCTAGCAGACTGCCCCAAAAATGCTTTTGTTGAATAAAAGCTCTCAGATATTTCGCTCAAAAAAAACGTTTGGATAGCATGATATAGACACTTTTTACCGCCGAATGACATGTATCAAACATCCGTGGATCAGTTCTTAATTTGATTTTTTTTAAAATTGGAATAAACTTGAGGGAGAGGTTTGGGGGAGTTCGGATGCCCACCAGTCAAACTTCTACACATACAACCCATCAGAAACCCTTCCCGGAGCCATTTCCCCCTGCTCCGCACTCCCCGCCCCTCCACATTGGTCTGTATCAGCACCCACCAGACCGTCGTCGCCTAGTTCTTGCCGAACCTCCGCTGCTCCATCCAAGCGCCTTGTACTTTGCCGCCATTGCACCCGAGATCTGTCCACAACAATGTATTGTCCGCACACTGGCGACGTTGTCCATGACGGAGCAAATGTGCAGCCAAATGCCATTGAGAATCTTTTTTTTTAATTTTTCCCTTGATGAACATGAAGCAAGCACGATGGCGGGGGACTTGATGAGGGAGGATGTATTGTTGTGTGGCGTGTGTTTGGCCATAGCTTCACTCATGTTACAACTTGATGATCACGTCATTGTATAGCACACACATGCTGCCACGATGTACCAAACAATGGACGGCAAACCCTTCACTTTGACGCGTTGTTGGATGATGCTCAGGAGGAGCCCATCTGGGTGAATAGCTGTTGGGGAACGTAGCAGAAATTCAAAATTTTCCTACGTGTCACCAAGATCTATCTATGGAGAAACCAGCAACGAGGGGAAGGAGAGTGCATCTACATACCCTTGTAGATCGCTAAGCGGAAGCGTTCAAGTGAACGGGGTTGATGGAGTCGTAGATTTGCCGTGATTCAAATCACCGATGATCCTAGTGTCGAGCAGACGGCACCTCCGCGTTCAACACACGTACAGCCCGATGACGTCTCCCATGCCTTGATCCAGCAAGGAGAGAGGGAGAGGTTGAGGAAGACTCCATCCAGCAGCTGACAACGGCGTGGTGATGGTGGAGGAGCGTGGCAATCCTGCAGGCTTCGCCAAGCACCTCATGGGAGAGGAGGAGGTGTCACGGAGGGAGGGAGGTGCCGGGGACTCAGGTGTGGCTTCCCTCCTCCCTCCACTATATATAGGTGCAAGAGAGGGGGGGAGGGCGCAGCCTTGCCCCTTCCTCCAAGGAAGGGGTGCGGCCAAGAGGGGGGGAGGAGTCCATCCTCCCTAAGGCACCTCGGAGGTGCCTTCCCCCCTTTGGACTCTTCCCTCCCCAAGTCTCCTTTGGCGCATGGGCCTCTTGGGGCTGGTGCCCTTGGCCCATATGGGCCAAGGCGCACTTCTACAGCCCATGTGGCCCCCAGGCAGGTGGACCCCAGACCCCTTCGGCACTCCCGGTACAATACCGATAATGCGCCAAACTTTTCCATGACCAAAATAAGACTTCCTATATATAAATCTTTACCTCCGGACCATTCCGGAACTCCTCGTGACGTCCGGATCTCATCCTGACTCGAACAACATTCGGTAACCACATACAAACTTCCTTTATAACCCTAAGCGTCATCGAACCTTAAGTGTAGACCCTACGGGTTCGGGAACCATCTTGAGACATGACCGAGACGTTCTCCGGTCAATAACCAATAGCGGGATCTGGATACCCATGTTGGCTCCCACATGTTCCACTATGATCTCATCGGATGAACCACGATGTCAAGGACTCAATCGATCCCGTATACAATTCCCTTTGTCTAGCGGCATTGTACTTGCCCGAGATTCGATCGTCGGTATCCCAATACCTTGTTCAATCTCGTTACCGGCAAGTCTCTTTACTCGTTCCAGTAACACATCATCCCGTGATCAACCCCTTGGTCACATTGTGCACATTATGATGATGTCCTACCGAGTGGGCCCAGAGATACCTCTCCGTTTACACGGAGTGACAAATCCAGTCTCGATTCGCGGTACAACCCAATGCAGACACTTTCGGAGATACCTGTAATGCACCTTTATAGCCACCCGATTACGTTGTGACATTTGGTACACCCAAAGCATTCCTACGGTATCCGGAGTTGCACAATCTCATGGTCTAAGGAAATGATACTTGACATTTAGAAAAGCTTTAGCATCTGAACTACCACGATCTGTGCTAGGCTTAGGATTGGGTCTTATCCATCACATCATTCTCCTAATGATGTGATCCCGTTATCAATGACATCCAATGTCCATGGTCGAAACCGTAACCATCTATTGATTAACGAGCTAGTCAACTAGAGGCTTACTAGGGACATGGTGTTGTCTATGTACCCACACATGTATCTGAGTTTCCTATCAATACAATTATAGCATGGATAATAAACGATTATCATGAACAAGGAAATATAATAATAACTAATTTATTATTGCCTCTAGGGCATATTTCCAACAATAGCATGTGTCGATTAAGAAGTTCAAGCTCGAGGAGATAAACCTTCTGATGAAGGCCGCTTTCGAGGAGTATGGCCGAATTTCCTATCGATAAATTTTTAAAACTTGTTGACATCCCGATGCTTTTTGAATTTAAATGTATGCTAGAACTACTATTTATATATGATTTAGTTTTATTGTAGTTTATAAATAGACAAATATTTGATGCATCGAGTTCTCCTTTATCCGTGAGCATGTACGAATGTGTTCACGGACGCTTTAGTGTTTTCGTTTTGATGCATGGAGTTGAAGATGCCCTGGATTTGTCTTCGACGGATCTCGCGGGATTAAGTTGGGTTTGTTTTTGATGGATCCTGTATTTGTTCGTCTGTGTTCGTAAGTCTACAGGGTGGATCTTTTTGATCTACGATTCTCTTCATCGACGGTGATTGCTGTTCTGATGCGCTGGTCCTATAGGGTCTTAGCACGACAACTTTTCGACTGTCTACTACAACAAGGTATGTCCGGCTCCGATGAGGGAGGAGCGAAGACGGCGGACCGCTTCAGTGCTAGTAGTCGTTGCTAGGTGGTCTAAGGACCTAGATGTATATTTTTGATATTCTTTATACTACCTTGACACTTGAGAATAGATCGAAAGTTATCCTGAATTTTTTTTTTTGCCCAGGCTTGTGGCTCAACGCCGCATGAATGGCCGGGGCGAAGGGGTAGGTAGGGGATGCTGCTGCGGCTGCTTGTTTTTGCCCGGCTGGTCGTCGTTGGTGGATGGCGGATTCCATATTGAACTGGACCTCCCGTTGTCTTGAGGCAGCGCGCGCCGCGGGCCGCTGAAGAAGCCACGGCTGGTTGCGCTGCCCAAAATTGACCCCCTGTTACCGTCCAACAACGGATCGAATAATGCTCAAAGCAACGGACGGGACCGCACGCGCCTACGTACATTCCAAGTCTAGTCTAGAGCTAAGTTGAACTGGTTTTTAGGCCTTGAAAAACATGCATGGTTCGTACCGCTGCCTTTTGTGCACAAGTAGGCGTTCTAACTGTCGGGCTACATATGCTACTTAGTGACGCAGTTTAATTGAGGATCACCTACGGGTTCTCTTATTGAATTAATCCTCCTTTTTCAGAATACTTTGCCTACTGTCCTAATAAAATATAACGCACAATGTATTTTGAAACGGAGGAGTGCATCTGCACTGCATCGCCACATCCGCGCGAAAGAGTGTGCTACATTAGCAAGAACGATGCTAGGAAAAGAGGCGTACGGTGTCATCTCTAATTCTTCATTGGATTATACCCCTGGCTAGATACAACCATTTGAGCGAAAATTAATGTAGGGTGGATCCCCCTCTAAAAGATAAAGGTGGAGAGAGCATCTGTCTCTGCGAAATGAACAATATTTTTCACTAATTTAGTGAAGAATATTCTAATTTTAGTGGGTCGATCAACCTCATTGTGGCACTACCACTGGGGCAGAGGTAGGTCCATCCATGTGCATGAATAAATTTTAGGCCTCAGGGAAACTAACAAGGAATGAACATGAATATAGGAATAGGTTGATATGATGGTTTGTCATGTCGAATTCCGACAAAATCTGAAGAAAAAAAATTAAGAAGCATCTTTTTTACGAAACAATCAGATTTATAATGAAGATTCAACGAAAGTACTATAAAGCACCTCAAACATGATAAATAAGCAATTTTGTGACATGGATTATTTGGTTGTATTACTTGAAAATACATAAGTTTTCTTTAATGTCTGAGGCTGTCTCACAGTTGTCATGGACGCAATGGACGTTATCCAAAAGGTGTAAACTTTTGTTACAAATATTATGAACTTTCGGTGGCGAAACCACCATAGGAATTTGGATGTTTCAATCCTTTGATCTAAATAGTCTAAAGAAGAAGAAAAATCATATATGGACTAAAATCCCCCAAAATTCTTCCATCAGCACAAAGGAGCCCTATCTAGATTTGACCGAAATCAAGAATAAATTCATGAATCTAAATAAACTTCAATTGCAATGGCATCTCCTGTCTGTGAACTTGTGAGCCAGAACTTTGGACCAAGTTGGATGGAGTCATTGCCCCTCTTTCGAGTGAGAGGTTGTGTAGAACGGGCTATATGTATCCCTTTATTTCACGAAAAAAGAATCCAATATGAGCAAAATGATATTTATAAATTTAAAAAATAGAAAATCTTGTGAAAATTCATACATATTCATGAGTGGATATATTAGTTTTTGTTCAAAAGTTATTGTGATTTGCCAGCTACACAAAAACAATCTGGCCGAAGAAAAAAAATGGCCCATTTTCATGTGCATAGTATAGTATTATGAAAAAATTGTCAAACGTGTTATATATGTATTTATGTATATAAAAAACAACTTTTTTTGCATTGTGGAAAGTAGTATTTTGAAAATAGGCTACATGTAGCCCATCCTACACTAGTCATTTTCGCCCCTTCCTCCCTTTACAACCCTACTGTCCTACCAAAGGTGGTTACAGTTATTGCTATGATGTGTGCGCCTTTTTGAAAGGAAAAAAATGACACGAGAAACATTTCTGCCAATGCTGCATGTTTTGAATTTTTTATATAATATTATTTTTTATGAAATCTTAGATCTATCATATCAAATTCAAAATTTGTAAAAGTATGATTGTCGTTGTGAGGAGCAACGAAAAGTTATGCCTGGCAGAAAGTTGTGGTTGTTGCGAGCGGCAAAGATCCATGCAAACTCGTACTTGGTCATCCCTGTTGCACTGAAGCTCCCCTGGCTGAACCATCGCGTCCCCAGGACCGTATTAAGAAACAGTATAACGGGGCTACCTAGGAGCCTCCACAACGATTTCATTGTCTCAGCCGTCCGATCATCTAATGTACGATGCAGATCAAATCCGGGCGTCCCTGCTCGCGTTGCGTGCCGTCTCGTGGGCCGCTGCTCCGCGGAACGACCTCCTCTTCCTCTGAGTAATCGGGCCGTCAAGGCCCACTTATTCCCACTCCGACGATAACAGCCCAGGTTGCCAGGTTTCACCGCTATCGCCCCTGATCGTTCCTCTGTTACTCCGTGCCGCCGTCCTTCCTCCTCTCGATGCGGCGGCCTTCGTATCTCCTGGATGCGCTGGCGATCCGCAGGTTCGCCTAGGAGGCTACGACTCGAGAGAGAAGAGAGGTCGGGCCCTCGACTTACACATCCACTCCGGCTGCCCCGAAGCTTCCACGCCACTTCCTCCTTCCGTCGCTTCTCTGCGCTGGGATAAGAAGAGAATGAAGATGCGATGAGGAGCACCTGATAGAATGGGATGGCAAGTAAAACAGGGACGTGCTTCAGCGTCCAACATCTCCTCGCTGGTGTTCTTGCGTGGCTTGACGGCACTAGCTCCCTTTCAAGCACAGGTTCAAACCCTCTCCAATGTTTTGAAGTACTATCCATCACAACATTGTTCTATTGAAAATGTATTACCATTTGTACTACCAATATGGCAATCCCTGGTGTTTAGTGCTCCAGCGAGAATTAGTGTGTACTCCTGTCTCCTGTCCATATAAAAGAACGGTGTATCTTTCTGTTAGCAACTGAAGAATATATCATATGGCCAAATGCTACCAAAAACAAAAATATCCTGAGCTAGAGGAACAGGGTCAGATCAAAGTAATCAAATAGTACATGAGTAACTAAAGAAAAATGATACCATTTAAGGCACAGGTTGACAATCTATAGCTATTACTTCCTCCGTTCCTAAATATAAGTCTTTCTAGAGATTACACTATGGACTACATACAGAGCAAAATGAGTGAATCTACACTCTAAAATATGTCTATATACATCCATATGTAGTTTGTAGTGGAATCTCTAGAAAGACTTATATTTAGGAACGGAGGGAGTAGAATCCAAGTACATGAGTAACTGAAGAAGAATGTCCAAAGGTAAAGAATGAGTGAGAAGGACTATCAGTGGATGTGTTACTTGGACGAATTATGTAGCAATTACGCAGCATTATCACCATGCCCGATAGTAGTTTTCGTTTTCAGTTAGACAACGAATGATGGACAAAAGATTGCTCTACTATCTGTTAAGGTACAGATTCTAATCTATTGATTTTAATAACCGGGCGCTCTGCACAGTGAGCCACGTGTATTTTGTGTTATCCTTTTGAATTTAGAAACTATTGCGTTCTGATGATTTCTGGTTCCGGGGTTACAGCGAGGATGAGGGATTGTATCTTGCCAAATTTATTTTTATTACTGTATGCTGCGAGATTCTAATGTACTTCTCTTCCTAGAAAGGAGATACATGTTCCAAAAATGACAATACAAGTAAATAATGAGCTACCTCTCTTCTGCAGATTCTGAAAGAGTTTTTCTGAGAACATTGATTTGAGAGATTCCACAGCTCGGAGTGGTGATTAAGAATCAAGAGTAGTGTGGCCGTTATTGTCTGATGGTGGCTCAGTGTGACTGTCTTTGTCTAAGATATCATCTTGAACCTTGAGTGAAGCACACAAGACTGTAGAAACCGATTCATATGTGTTGAATCACAGACGAAAAGGAGGAACGCCGTCATGGGTAATTTTATTCTATGTCTTTTCAACACTTACTTTTACCAAGCATGTTTGTTTAAGCATGAATATATGTCGGTTTTGTGACGCTTACCAGAGATCTACGATGCAGTCACGGGGCTAGATCTTGATTATTTCTACTTCTATCGCTTTTTTCCTCACAAATCCATAGGTCTTGATTATTTCTCTCAACGGCTGGAAACTGCATGTATGTTGATGTGATGTCGCTGAAAGATGTAAAAAAAAAACACTTACATTATAGTCTATTTTTGCCTGGCAAACTGATTGACTTTGATTAAATTATCACTTTATTTCGTCATTTGCTTGCCTACGTGCAAATGCATACAATGTGCATGTAAGAGCACAAGCTCGAGGTGATAATGTTCTCTTTTTTTGGTTTGCCGGTTGGAACACAAGGTTGAGATATTGATTTCTCCTCTGCTATAACATCTATTTGATATTGTTCATGGCTTATAATGCATGCTTAGACATACATACTTTTTTTTTTGGCCCTTGTTCATGTCGAGAAAATATGATTTGCTGCAAAAAGAAGAAAATATGGTGCATTTTTTGTGAAAAGAGAAAATATGGTAGCTGATAAGTAGTGCCTCCTCTTTTGCCCTTTTAATGTGCAATTATGAAGACAAAATTGAAATATACAATTGTGGCGCTGATAAGCATAGCAACCTTCCAATTCAACCATCAAGTATTCTGAAACTTCATTTATTATATATACTTTTAGAAATGAACGGGCGCGGCAAGGCGCGCCATCATAGTCTAGTCGATGAGGAAAATCCATTCAAACGGAGAAGAGCTCGAAGCATGCATCATGGAGGATAAATTTCACCGTTCAATCAACACCGACCGCATCAATACTACATTGCGCTCTGTGAGAAAATAAAAAACTACTCGCACCCATCTACTTATGTAGATACCACCAACATCCTAGACATTGTCACTCATCCTATCGTTTTTCTTTGGCGAGGTATCCTATTGTTGTTGTTGGCCATGCGCTCCCCAATCTATTCCAACCGCGGCGATGAAACGTGAAACATATTGGATCTAGGAAAATTCAAGGTGTTGCTTAGCCGATGACTGGATGCATCATCATCGTTAGAGTATCTACAGCCACATATGGTAAATTCGGTTCCTCAAACGCCAGCTGACGCGTCCAGGCGCGTCCACGGCCAGTGACCGGGCATGCCTCAAATTTTCACAGTTGCAGACGGACATCTCATACTAGATTCTCAAATCCATACAAAAATATGCAAACTAAAATAAACCTACGTACTATGTCGATCACCTAGCTACTCGTCGTCGGAGATGTCGACGATCTCCGTGCCCGGCTCCCGCGGCATGGGCGGCTGTAGCTCCAGCTCCTCGGCTGCTCCGCTCGGCCTCCTCCGCCTCTATCTCCTCGTCGAGCTCGTCGAATAGCACGTCGGTCTTCGCCTGCTGCCGCCGGAGGAACGCCCGGTTGGCCTCCACATAGGCCTCATATATACTGGATGGACTCCAGGATGCCCTGCTGCTTGGCCATCTCGTAAGACTGGGCGACGACGAACTCTGCCTCCGCCTGCTCCATGTTGAAGGCCGGCACCTGCTGGTCCGGCTCCTCCGCCTCCTTCGCCTCGTCCACCTGCATCGGAGCCATCTCCTCCTCCTCCTCTTCCCTGGCTGATCCTCCTCCTCCTCCGGCTCCAACGAGTCCGAAGGCAGCCCAACAGCGATCCGGGCGGCGCGCGCGGCTTCCCTCACCTGGATCTGCTGTTGGATCTTGTAGCGGCACTCCGGCGTCAACATGGCATGGTAGGCGATCTTGCTCCAGGCCATGACGGAGTGCCGAAGCATGGACAGAGCGCCGGAGCGGGAGAGAGAGGAGGTGGATGGGTTCGGACTGGCAGCGTGAAGAGGGGGGAGGGGGTTGGATTAGGGTTGTGGGGCGCCGACCGGTTTAAATAGCCGGCTACGGCCTCGGGTGGCGAGCCGGAGCGGCGCCACGCGACGTTCCCACCACGGCGACGGTCGAGGTGCCCATCGGACCATCGGGTTTTCTGGCGAGTCCGTGTGTGAAAGTGCGTTATATCGACTAGAGGGGGGTGAATAGGCGATTTTTATGAATTCTTCACTGAGGAAATTCCTAAGCGAAGAACTACTTGCAGCGGAATAAGTACTCAGATGTAAACATAACAGAACACAAGCATGGTCAACATGATGAAATGAAGACAAACACAAAGTACAGAAAGCGTAAACACAGGATAACACAGGATAAAGACAAACAGACTGAAGAAATTGAACTGAGGAAATTGAGAAAGTCTTCAGTCAAAGTCTTCAAACAGATATGAACATGCACACAACACAGTATTTAGGAAATGAAAGAGTCGAGAAAATAGAACCAGTAAGCTTGGTGAAGACAATGATTTGGTAGACCAGTTCCAACTGCTGTCTCAGTTGTACGTCTGGTTGGAGCGGCTAGGTATTTAAACCCGAGGACACACAGTCCTCACCGTATTCTCCTTGAGCTAAGGTCACATAGACCTCGCCCAATCACTCGTGGTAAGTCTTCAGGTGACTTCCAAACCTTCACAAATTCGGTCACTCGGCGATCCACAATTTTCTCTTGGATGCTCTAGAGCATGACGCCTAACCGTTTGGAAGAAGCACACTCTTCAAAGATAACAAGCGTCGGATCTACGCAAGATCAATCTCTTCAGTGATGCTCAATCACTTTGGGTTTGTAGGTGTTTGGGTTTGTAGGTATTTGGGTTTGGGTTTTCCTCACTTGATGATTTTCGCTCAAAGTCCTCGGAGGATGGGATGCTCTCAAATGAGAAGTGTCAGCTTTCTCGAGCAGCCAACCAGCTAGTGGTTGTAGGGGGCGGCTATTTATAGCCTAGGGAGTAGCCCGACATGATAAGACATAAATGCCCTTCAATGATATGAACATTAGGAGGGTAGATATTTTGGGACAGTTGGCGCGTAGTACAACAACGGTCGGAATTTTGAGTATCAAATACCTCGGGGCTATCATGTTCCTCACTGTGTAGGCAATCCATGACTGGCAAATTTCTAACTCCTCAGTCAGAACAAATTCCTCAGAGACCAGAAGAACTTCGTCTCTGTCACTGAAGAATATGGCTGAACTGTATGAGATTTCCAATGGCTTCACTCGAAGGAATTAGTAGGTGTAGGATTTTGAGTTGAGCATCACATGGAAATTTTCCTTAGTATTTCCTCGACCCCTTTAACAAAGACGGTGTTTCCTATGACTCAAGAAAGAGAAAATGAAACTAAGAAAACAAAAGTCTTCACGCTTCATGTTCCTTGAATGAATACCAAGTCTTCAAGGTCACACCAATTTCTTCACTTTCAAAGTCTTCTGATATTCTTCTAATTCCAAAGTCTTCAGTCGAAGAACTTCATTTTTAGGGGTCGACTTTCTCTGTAAGTATCAAACTCCTCATAGACTTATAGACCTGTGTACACTCATAAACACATTAGTCCCTTAACCTATAAGTCTTCAATACACCAAAATCACTAAGGGGCACTAAATGCACTAACAATCTCCCCCTTTTTGGTGATTGATGACAATATATGTTAAGTTTTCAACGGGGATAAACATATGAAGTGTAAATACTGATATTGGAATTTGATTGCAAGATATAGAAGAACTCCCCCTGAAGATGTGCATAGTGAGGAATTTTATTTTGAAGCAATGCACACTTGAAGAGTAGAATCATGGAGATCTCCCCCTATATCTTGTAATTCATACACACATTTGACATATAATATGAAGAATTTGAAATGCATGATGAAATATGGCGACTGATGTAATTCAACATGCGTGCATTAACTTTGATGAGGAATAAGCATGCGGAAAAAAAAGAAAAAGTATCAGGCCACCATAGAGTTTAAGTTTACAACTCGATCGAATAAAGTCTCAGAAGAATGAGAGTTGTAACTTTGCAAAAAACGCCCATATAAGTAGACCCGCTTGAAGACTAACTCAAATTTCTCCTCCTTTGTCATCGAATGACCAAATGGATCGAAAATGAGGACTAACGCCCCTGAAGAATATCAAGATGATGGAGGAGTGCTAGCATTGTTGGGGTCGTTTGTTGTTGTAGGGCCTGCCGCAGTGTCTTCCAAGTCTTCATGCTCGTCGGTTTCACGTGATGAAGAATATGAGCTGGCCACCAAGGAAGGAACCTTGACCTTCTTGAATTTCTTCGGTGGAGGTGCAGACCAATCAAAATTATCCTTGAGACCCATTTGCTTCAGATCTTCTTCACCATACAGATGTGACAGAATAGCCCAAAGCGATCAAGACTTCATGGAGGTAGAAATGATTTTTCTTCATCGCATTGTGTGTAGCAAATCATGTTGTGAAGAATAGAACCAAACCGACGCTTAACCCATTTGTGGTTTCGATCCACCTTCCGTGAAGACTAAGAAGAAGCTCACGATCAGTCATCACTCTTGGAGTCATGGCTTGAGGGTTTGGCTTGGATGCATTGGCAGCGAATCATGAGTGGCGTAGTCATCATTGGTGGAATAAGATGCAGCTTATAAATCGACCATCCAATGGACGAATGCCTTCATCAATAACAGCAGCGGCCTTGCCCTTTTCATCAGCTAAGGAAAATGTCCGCTTGAGGACTTCAATTGGGGGCAAGTAGCTGAGGTGATTCTGAAAATCATCCTTGTAGTTGAGTGAAGACCTTATTCTTAGGAATCTCATAATCCAAGGTGCGTAAGGCTTCAACTCAAACAGAGAGAGTGCAACATTTGCCAAAGTCCTCATGAAGAAATCACGGGAATTGACAGGAATGCCATGTATGATGTTGAATAGCAGATTCTTCATGATGCCAACAATTTCCTCATCAGACGAGTCGTGGCCTTTGATTGAACTCATAGTCTTCGTCAGAATGCGATAGACTGTTTTGGGCACATATAGCAATTCCTTAACGAGGAATTTGGTCCTTGGGGCTTGATCGGGCTTCAGAGGCTTCATTAGCACCTGCATGTAATGGGCAGTGAGCTCAGGCTCTTGGTACAGACAACGAGCATCTTCAAGGGAGGACTGATTAAGGTGGCATGAAGTAATTCAGAGGCCGGTGCTTTGTAATGAGTATTTTCGGTCATCCAAATTCAACACCCAAGAGTTGATATCATCAAGATCTTTGTGATGTGCGGTGGTTGCATAGAATTGAAGAATGAGCTCTTCATTCCAATCACAAATATCCGTGCAAAAGTTGAGCAGTCCTGCATTATGAAGCACACTGAGGACTGGGGTGAAGCAAGGCAGTGATTCCATGTCCACGTGAGGAATATTCTCATGGTCGAAGACTTTGTCCTTGTTGAAGAGCAGTAAAGAATAAAAATTTGCTTGGTGGCAGTCCGTAAGCGCTTCCTTCTAAGACGAAGCAGAGTCATATGGGTTATAATCGAAGAAAACATGCTCGGCCAAGAAGTCATCAACCTTGAATTTCGCTTCTTTGAGAAGGGATCCTTTGGCTTGGGCTGAGGAGTATCGGTCAATTGCATCACCACCTCAGAATCGCAATCTCGTGGATCCACATGCCGAGGAATTCAGTGTTCTTCTTCAAAGGACACTGGTCTTCAATTCTTCATTAACATTTTCTTCAGCACTAGTGGCTGGAATCTCTTCATGGACAGACGGGGTTGCATGAGGTTCTTCAGATCCCATTTGTACTTCAGTATTGACAGGGGACTGAGGAATTTGTTGTAGAGGTGTGAACAAAGGAGAGTTGGGGTGCTGACTTTCCCAAAAGTCATCATTCAAAGACAAAAATGTTGTACACCCAATGTCCACATCTTCTTCTTCACTCTTTTCCTCAACGCCGGCCTCTTCAGCAGTGAACTGAGGCATGGGCGAAGAGACTATTGGGGTTGAAGGGATTGCATCCACTTCAATTTCTTCACCCAACTGCTCTGAAGAAGCAACAGAAGGAATCTCTTCATCTGATTCACTTGGAATCATATATTCTTCATCAAAAGGAACAAGGCCCTTTGACGGCATGGATGAGACCGGAATAGCATCAATTGGATTCGCAAAAGAGCTGGTCAATGGCTTCATCTTCTTCGGAGCTGAAGAATCTGATGAAGTTGATGCTTTCCTTTTCTTCACCGCTGCACGCTCTGCAGCCTTGGTTTTCTTCACATCTGATGCAGACGGAAGGATCGGAGTTGGGGTAGGTGCAGGAGGAGTAGAGGAGTTTGGTTCAATTACTTTAGGCACAACTGATGCAGTTGCCCTGACTTCTTCAGTTTCTTCAGGCGCAACACTAGTGGTTGCCCTGGCAATTTCTTCAGCGGCTGGAATGCAGTCATCAGCCCTGGTACTCTGAGTTTCTTCAGCAGCCTGATTGTCATCAGCGGTGCTGGCATGTTCTTCAGTTGGCTGAGCAGATGCCTCAGCCTAAGGATTTTCTTGTTGTGTTGGGCTGCAACATTGGAAGTGAACTTCTCGCCAATTCACAACCTCGACTTTGGCTCCAAGCCCGGTCGGTATGTATACGTCAAATTCATCACTGAGTTTCTTCATCTCAGATTGAATAGTGACAAGTTCTTCAGTTGTCATAGAGACAACGTTTTTCTTCAGGAAACGCTCCTTCTTGTACTGCGCTTTCTTCAACTGCTTGGCCTTTTCAAATTTCCATTTTTCTCCCTGAATGAAGGCAGTCAACATATGACTTTGGCCAGGAGTCAACTTGAAATCAGGCATAGGAGTGTTGGGGTCCTTGTGCCAGAGATCAATGTAATCAAGGATCAATTTTAGATCCAAAAGCAGAGGCACATTTGTGCCTTTGGCTCTAGCGTCCCTGAGCTGCCGGTCTTTGATGATTTCAGCAAGTTCTTCATCATCAGCTTCGTCTTTGTCAGACGGCACTTGAAAGGCGACCTGCTTCTTGTGAGGACTTGGTCGAGAGCCTCGACCAGCAGTGGCCTTTTTCTTCAGCAGAGAGGGGCCAGTTGATGAATTTGGTGCAACTGAAGAACTAGCAGAAGCTCCTAAGGCAATAGAGATGCCTGTTGTCCTTTGGCACGAGGCGAGATGCACAGGTGCTGAGGATTTTGTCGGAGGAGCTGAGGACTTTGGCGGAGGAGATGAGGACTTTGGAGGAGCTGGAGCATCTTGAGGAATTGGTCGTGAGGGCTTTGAAGAATCTGGCGGTGAGGGCATTGCTGAGGAACTTGGCCGTGAGGGCATTTGGGGTGAAGCACTTGGCTTATGAGAAGGCTTCTTTGCCATGGCCTTCTTTGACTTGCTTGCAGAGGCCTCAGCAGTGGTAGCAGCAGCAGCAGCAGAGTCTTCATTAAATTTCCTCACTGCTTTCTTAGCTATTTTGGCTAGCTTGGCCTGGCGCTTGGCCCATTCATCAGGATAATCCTCACCACGCTTGAGGCTAGTGGGATCAGCTTCTTGGCCAGGTGCCAATGGAGCTCTTGGGCATGGGGGATTAAGAGCGAATTTCTTCATATACTTGGGAGTAACATATTCGTACTCCCTCCATTCCCGTGCCCATCTCCTCTCTATCCTTTGTATACGCACCTTGCGCTGATTTTTGTCCTCCTTGCCAAACTTGGCCTCATCAGGAGTGCAATAATCCTTGTATATGCCATCTGGGATCTCGAAAGCAGTATTGCCCTTAGGCCTCTTTCCTCCCTTCTGTGGCTTTTTACCGTCAGCCATTTTCTTCAGATGAGGAATATGAACAACAGAATTTTCTGAAGAGGTGTGCAACTTTTCTTCGAGGAACACCGCAAAATGAGTTAAGTTGATGAGAACCTAGTGATTCAACAATGACATGAGCACTGTGAAATGCAGTATAGTTGCGAGGAATTTGGAGAGGTCATATGCGTTCTCAAAAGTTTTTCAAAACGAACAAGTTTGAGGAATTTGACCAGATGAGTCTTGAAGAATTTCACTAAGCGTTCTTTGTCTTAGGTTCCAGTTGTACAGATTGAAAATCCACACAATTGAGGAATCTTTAAGAAAAATGTTGTTTAGAGAAACGAATCAAGAACAGATGACATGTGAGGTGTTTAGTGTGTGAAGATTTGAAGAATAAACACCTTTAAAGATTTTGTAGAAAACATTTGAATCAAAGAGGGCAGTAAAAGTAACTTTTAATTACCCTGGACGAAGAACACGACGAACTGGGAAGTGAAGATGTGAAGCTCGTCAGTTCAGATCTTCCACGCCCTAACTTGGCTAAGGAAGACAGCTACGACGGCGACGGTGTGAAGAAATCTGCAGCCGGCGCGAGTATGACGTCGACGAGGTCGAGGCAGTGAAGCTCTTCCTCACCGGCGACAATGGAAGTAGCGGCGACGCTAGGGTTTGAGAAGCTCGAGCGGGAGAGAGATCGAGCGGAGTAAAAACAGAGTGAGGAAGGGGAGGGGTATATATAGCCAAGGTGAAAAAACTATTCGCCCGAAGAAATTGGACGAACGTGCCCCTGACCCTTCTCATTCGCTTGACATGTGTCACCCACGTACTGAGAGGTGGCGATCGTGTGAGATCGTGGGTGAATAGATAAGTATTATAGTGGGATGCGGAACGGTTTGAGCGGCAAACGCCAAAAATTCAGATAAGATAAGTTTTAAAGTTCCATTCGCAAATTCTTCAGCTGACAAGGACACAGTGAAAATTTTGAACGAGTTTCAAATAGAACGCACATGAAGAATTTGTGAATAGATTGGGTTGAGTTTAGCATAGAGGGGGAAGGGTCCGATCACATTCACTTAGCAGAAAAAAGCAATTTGAAGAATTAGCAATAAGTGAATGTTGTAGAGGACATAAACTCAAATATATATATATATATATATATATATATATATATATATATATATATATATATATATATATATGTAGGCAATGAAGAAAAACAACTAACAAAGGAAGACAATGCAAAGTTGAAGAAATTTAACAACCGAGGAATTTCAAGACCGAGGAAAAACTCAAATTGAAGATTTTCAACTTTTGGTGGTGGCGTGTCCCACCGTATAAGAATGATAATTTCAGACACCGCGTAAAATTGTCGTAGGATTCTGAGAATCAAATTCTTTGTTAATTTCTTCACACTTAGAGTGTTAGTCTTCATTGATTTAATAAATACGTTTCTTCATGTGTTGCACATCTAAGTCATCAATTTTTCAAAAGTGTTAGGATGAGTGTCATTTTCAAAGAACATTCGAAGATTCTAGGATATTTAGCTCACACTGCAACTTGCTAAATCTCTTCTCATCCAAGGGCTTTGTGAAGATATCGCTAACTGTTCTTCAAATCCGCATACATGTTTAATGGAGATGTCAGCCCTTCCACACATGATCACAAAGAAAATGATGACGAATCTGAATGTGCTTTGTCTTCGAAAGTCTTGAATCAAGTTATGAGCAATCTTGATGGTACTCTCATTGTCACAAAGAGAGTGACACATTCTTCACGTTGACGCCGTAGTCCTTGAGAGTTTGCTTCATCCATAGTAGTTGAGCACAGAAGAACCAAAGCAGCAATGTACTCAGCTTCAAAGAAAGAGATGCGATACGCAGTTCGCTCTTCGCCTTCATCGAGGACGAACAGACCAAAGATCGTCCGAGGACATGGCATGTGCCTGATGTTGACTTGCGGTCCACACGATCACCAGCATAGTCAGAGTCTGAATATACCATGAGATCAAAAGCCGAGCCCTTGGGGTACCATAATCCAAGTGTTGGTGTGTGAGCTAGATATCGAAGAATATGTTTCACAGCCTTATGGTGTGATTCCTTCGGTGTACCTTGAAATCGGGCACACATGCAAACACTAAGCATAATATCTGGCCTAGATGCACATAAATACAATAAAGAGCCAATCATGGAGCGGTATACCTTTTAATCAAAGTCAGTACCATTTTGCATATGTGGCCATTTGTGGGCATAGGAATTTTGACCCCTTTGCAATCTTGCATGCCGGATTTCCTCAATACGACCTTGAGGTATTTCTCCTGAGATATGAATATGCCATTGCGTTGTTGACAAATTTGAAGATCACGCCCGAGGGGCCTGCTTGAGGCCATATAGGGCCTTATTGAGTCTGAAGACTTTGTCAGGATGCTTTGGATCTTCAAAACCTGGGGGTTGAGCAACATATACTTCTTCCTCAAGCTTACCATTGAGGAATGCACTTTTCACATCCATTTGATATAAAGTGATATCATGATGGTTAGCATAAGCAAGTAATATATGCGAATAGCCTCAAGTCTAACAATAGGTGCAAAATTTTCATCGAAATCAATTCCTTCAACTCGTGTAGCCTTGAGCTACAAGCCGAGCCTTATTCCTCACCACAAGGCCATTTTCATCTTGCTTGTTGCGGTAGATCCACTTTGTGCCAATGATATTGTGCTTGCGAGGATCTGGACGATTGACCAGTTCCTGGACGTTGTTAAGCTCGAACTGATGTAATTCTTCTTGCATAGCTTGAATCCACTCAGACTCCAGAAATGGTTCATCTGTTGGGGAACGTAGTAATAATTCAAAATTTTCCTACGTGTCACCAAGATCAATCTAGGAGATGCTAGCACCGAGAGAGAGAGAGAGAGAGAGAGAGAGAGAGTGAGTGCATCTTCATACCCTTGAAGATCGCTAAGCGTAAGCGTTACAAGAACGCGGTTGATGGAGTAGTACTCGGGACGATTCAAATCACGGAAGATCCGATCTAGCGCCGAACGGACGGCGCCTCCGTGTTCAACACACGTACAACCCAGGGACGTCTCCTCCTTCTTGATCCAGCATGGGGAGAGGAGAAGTTGAGGGAAAGCTCCGGCAGCACGACGGCGTGGTGGTGGAGCTTGCGGTTCTCCGGCAGGGTTTCGCCAAGCACTACGGAGGAGGAGGTGTTGGAGGAGGGAGGGGCTGCACCTGGGGAAGAGGTGCGGCCGCCCTCTCTCTCCCTCACTATATATAGGGGGAAGGGGGAGGAGGAGGCGCCCTAGGGTTTCCCTAGGGGAGGGCGGCGCCAGGGGAAACCCCTAGATGGGTTTGGGCGCCCCCACCCCTAGGAAACTTGCTCCCCAAGCCGGGAGGTGGCTGCCCAAGGGGAGGCGCCCCCACCTCTACACGTTACGTGAGATGGGGTGGGAGGGGCACACAGCCCCTTAGTTGGCTGATGTGCCCCCTCCCCTTGGCCCATAAGGCCCCCAACGCTTGCCGGGCCCTCCGAACCCCCTTTCGGACAAGCTGGTCGTCACCCGGTACCCCCGGAACAATTCTGGACTCCAATACCCTTCGTCCAATATATCGATCTTCACCTCCAGACCATTCCGGAGTTCCTCATCACGTCCGGGATCTCAACCGGGACTCCGAACAACCTTCGGTAACCACATACTATTTCCCATAACAACTCTAGCGTCACCGAACCTTAAGTGTGTAGGCCCTACAGGTTCGGGAACCATGCAGACATGACCGAGACGTTCTTCGGCCAATAACCAACAGCGGGATCTGGATACCCATGTTGGCTCCCACATGTTCTGCGATGATCTCATCGGATGAACCACGATGTCGGGGATTCAATCAATCCCGTATTCAATTCCCTTTGTCTATCGGTATGTTACTTGCCCGAGATTTGATCGTCGGTATCCCCATACCTCGTTCAATCTCGTTACCGGCTAGTCTCTTTACTCGTTCCGTAGCGCATGATCCTGTGGCTAACTCCTTAGTCACACTGAGCTCATTATGACGATGCATTACCGAGTGGGCCCAGAGATACCTCTCCGTCATACAGAGTGACAAATCTGAGTCTCGATTAGTGCCAACCCAATGTACACTTTCGTAGATACCGTAGTGCACCTTTATAGTCACCCAGTTACGTTGTTACGTTTGATGCACCCAAAGCCCTCCTACGGTATCCGGGAGTTGCACAATCTCATGGTCTAAGGAAACGATACTTGACATTAGAAAAGCTCTAGCAAACGAACTACACGATCTTGTGCTATGCTTAGGATTGGGTCTTGTCCATCACATCATTCTCCTAATGATGTGATCCCGTTATCAACGACATCCAATGTCCATGGTCAGGAAACCATGACCATCTTTTGATCACCGAGCTAGTCAACTAGAGGCTTCACTACAAAAAAAATACACTTCCGTGATGATACGTATTTGTCACAGTAGGTCACGTTTTCTGTCATGCATGTAGATCCATGACAAATTTATGATGTAATCAATATAGTCATACCGTCAGTCAGAGAAGTGTTCCATGACATTACCAAAATTATCATCACGGAAGTGTCCACTTCCATGACGATAAATCGCGCGTTCTGAAGTGCTTTTCGTCAAGGGTGACCGACACGTGGCATCCACCGTAACTTAACGCCGTTAAGCTATCGGGTCGGGTTTTGGATCCGATAACCCGTTAACAACCCCGGACCGGTGGGATTTTCCATGTGTAAAATCATCATTGGTTGGAGGAAACACGGTGTCGGCTCACCGCTGGGGACAGATGTCATCCACTCATTGGACACAAAGCGCCTATGATACGTCGACCGTGGCACGGCCCAACAGAGGCCCATTCACGTGAAAAGGCCGGCCCGTTTGACTTGGTCAAAGGTGGCGGGCGGCCACGGCAAGCTTGTTAACGCCCCGTCGTTATATAGCCCATTTACAGCCCGCTAACTCAGTGCCGTTTACGGCCTAACCGAATTAGGCCCGATGAGCGTCATCTGGTCGCCCAATATAATTCCATTTATTTTAACTTCCGCCCATGTATGGCCTATGACGCGTCTTCGGCCCATATGAGGCCCTTATTACTCTCGGCCCATTAACGGCTGTGGTGAAATCGCCCGTAATGAACAAAGGTATCACTTTATAACCATTAACGGCCCGTGGTGAAACCGTCCCGTAATGAACAAGGTATCACTTTATACCCATTAACGGCCCATTATTCCGTTGGACCGTTTCAAATTTCATGTTATCTTCTTCGCCTTCTGGGGCCCATTTATTCTTGGGCTCATTTCCACATTCGTTTACTTATGGCCCGTTCATCGCTATTTTACGCTTGTGGGCCAAATTCAGCCGTAGTGATATTCTGATCGGCCCGTTAATACGTTGGGCCATTTTCATAGCGTCATCAAAATACAGCCGATTAACGATGGCCCGTTATTTTCGGCCCATGAATGGACGATTTCTAGCCCATTTACGGCCATAATGTGGTCTGTTATTGGCCCATGTTTGGCCAACCGTTCATAAGCTCGTAGAAGGCCCATTGATGATACAGCCCATAGAAGGCCCATTGTGTCTACGGCCCATATAAGGCCCATTGTTTCTACACCATGTAGAAGGCCCATTGTTTCTATGGCCCTTAGAAGGCCCATTGTTTCTACGGCCCATAGGAGGCCCATGTAAACTACAGCCGGTGGGCATCAAAGTTCGCCACCAGTGCAAATATAGGAACACCCTACACTATACAAAATTGGCTTCTTTGTTTTCTTGACCGATGGGCTGCGTTAAGAACAAATTTTGTATCGCACCAAAACAAATTACAACTATAAACCAAAAGGAAGGTTGGCATAAAAGTTACAAATGAAAGCGTATAAATGCACCACCGGAAGTTCGTAAGCTCAGTTCATTTGACTCGACTATTACGCTTTCATGTCAGTATTGTCCGATGGAGCACCATAACCTTCGCCTTCCGGTTCTCCTAGGCTCTGAACAACATAGCAAATGTCCGATAGTCCGTTTCAAAACCATGCATATCTTGGACAACATTGAACAATGTCTCTCCTTGTTTCACAAAGGGTCTTTGTTAGGGAATGGACTTGTGTCTGGAGCGCAGATACAACATTGTTTTGAGCTTGCATATCTTGATCATGAGGCAGTTTGGACAAGATTGCCTTAACAACCAACCCAGTATTACGCAGGAACGTGCTTTTTGGCAATCGTTAGTGGATGTGCATCTTGACCCAATCGCAGCAAGAGCCGACATTGCGATTATAGTTGCCTCACCACCTTGCGGTTCCACCATTTTTTCCATAGCTCGCTGAAAAGTTGTGGTTTTACATTAGTAGTACCAGAACAGAAGATATTAAGGAGGCAGCAAAACCAAACAAAATAGCTTTGGTCTATATATAGAACTTATTCTGGTGAACCCATGTAAAATAATAGTTGTATTTTATTGCAAAGTACATAATAAAACCAGGTTCCAAACATATGACCATGTACCATCGCTAATGTATTGTCTATTTCTTCACATTGTATTGAGGGCTAAGGATAAAGAGACGAAGTTTATAATACTGTAAGCATAGTATGACATCATTCATATCACAAAACAATGAGAGCGGACAACAGTGCAATTGTAACGTTGTGTGGGCAAGTCCAAAGACGGAACTAGATTACAGGTCAAGATCAAAGGAACATCACCTCTCTTTTAAACCTTGTAAGGTGCAATGATACGCTTAAGACAATTGTGTATAAAATTGAAAAGAGTAATAGACATTGGCTGCAAACCATGCAGTTCAAGGCACAAGTCGAGTAAGTAGTAGTTAAAAGGCATGAGGATTAAGGACTTACAACAACGGCTTTGATCGTGTAGTCATGCCCTTCTTCTTGCTGGTGTGACAGTCCTTGAAGATTTCCACAAAGATTTGGTTCGTGTACTTTTGGTCCTTCGGGCTTTCCTCCGCATTTGGAACAAGTCAATATAGATCTGATAATATGGTACAATGAAAAGAGTGAAACAAATAGCCTAATTACAAGAGCCTCATGCAGTGCAATATAGCTACGAGATCCTGTAAATGCATTGGAATTTCACTTTCGTACGGTTGGCCTTGTTCTTTGAACAGTTCACCTACAAGAAGATAGATTTGTGTGGCACATGCGTAAATAGGACTTCAACATGTGATCTGATGACATATATATAATGTACCTGATACTTCGGATCGGACCAGTGTTTAACGTGACCTCTCCAGTCTTCATCAGATATATTTCCACTAGAGATGTTTGGGCAAGTTAACTGTTAGCCTTGCCTTCAAAGTGAGTTTTCCTAAAGTTATCTGGACATCTTTATCGCATGAAAGCGCACTTGAAAACATGGGTGCAAGCTTGTCCGGTTGCATCATTTTGGCTATCCAACTTGAACCTCATCTGTTGAAAATTATGGGAGTCTCTGCTATCGCCAACCTAGAAAGTATTGGGATGAGCAAGACGATATTACTAGTTTCCATACATAACCATACTTACAGATAAATGGTCGAGGAAGGTGTTGAACCGGGTTTCGTCTTTGTCATTCCTGTACTGAATCCATGTTGGGAGGATACATACATGACACCTAACAGAAACCGTTGCCTCTGATACTAACTTACGACTCAGAGCATCACGTGGCCTTCTTAAACCTGCCTCAAAACGGATCTCCATTCTTCCTCCTCTAGATTTAGTTAACCTATCGAGCATTATCCCTAATGTTTGTTTCCCCTTGCGCCTAGGTGCTAGTCCAACAACAAACATATGAACTGTTAGTGTACATCAAACTGTGAGACTACATATAAAGAAGCATGCAATCAGAACTTGACTCCAAAGAACTACCTTCTTGCCGTTGAAGCTCACAAAGTTCATCTGATCTTGCCAACTCATCTTGTGTCAAGAGTGCTTTGGAAGTAGTGTCGTGTGGCAAGGAGCTTGGGAACGTCGCTAGTCGAGTTGACCAACGAGTAAATCGTGCGACTAGTGGTACTGTGGAAGGTGTTGCAACAACTAGGGTTGTCTCGCTTGTTTGGTGGCAGCTATTTGTTTCTGTTTGGCTTGTTCTGCAGCTTTTGTAGCATGTGATACCTCGCCGGTACAATTTTCTCTTGGACTTTGACCTTCTATTGCACCATCGCACCGCAGAATCTGCAGGATTGTTCCGCTTCCCTTTCCCCTCGTTACATCTTGCTTCCTCTTTCTCTGTGCCATGTTAACTCAAGCCGACAAGAAAACAAATAACAATTTAGTTCTTCGTAACAAATGTACTTTGATGTAAGAACATGGTGTGATAGATGATATTGTATGTTCTAGAAAGCAGAACACGTGTCTTAGTCACAAGTATAATGTGTAAAGTAAGCGAGATGAAATTCAACAAAATTAGAAGCAATACAAGCTAGACATCATATATAACATGCAACCACATATAACAATTGCCAAGTTAGAGGGAGCACTGTGATGGTGCACTAGGGGAGACGTGCTCATCACCAACACAGCTACGTTGAGTGTCTATGCATGTGTTGTCTTGGAAATCATCTTGGGCGGATGGAGGAGTAGAATCTGTAGAGGCCCTCCATTTGGAAGGAGCACCTTCATCCGCTGCCTTGCTAACTTCCTTCCGCTTTATTGATTTTGAATTGTCAAGTAAAACCAACAAGACAAATCAATAAAATTCACTCTTCATAACTCATTTGTGCATGATACTGACAATCACTACTTTGATGTAAGGCAAACACATGATTCCAGGATGGAATAATACGAAAAACAGGACGACATGGCATATTCACAACTGTTTGTGTAAACTAAGGTAAACCATTTCACCAAATAAGAAGCAATGCAAGCTAGACACCACGTGAAAGATGCAACCAATATGACTCTGCCAAGTTAAAAGTGTCCCATCATAAATGGCATTTCAACAAATTAGAAGCGGCGCATGCTATAAATCATATCAAAGATGCAACTAATATCACACTGCATATACTGAAGGTGTCTCATCATATTGATTTATGCGGGATACAAAAAAACAATAGTTTTATGTGAGGACATGCTTAATAGACAGATGTACTATGTACTAAATACAGGAAGGCATCTCACATTAACAGGTATAATGTATAAGCTAAGCAGAATAGCACATGGAGTTTAACCAGATTGGAAGAATTACAATCTAGACACCATATGCAACATGCAACCACATATCATGCTGCCAAGTTAGAGCAAGCACCTGCGATGCTAGTGTAGGGGAAATGTGGTAATCAACTACAGAGCTACATTCACTATCTTCATCTAGCCTTGCTGTTTCTTGAGAATCATGTCGGGGAGGTGGCTGCATTCTTTAAATGAGGAGTAATCCACTTGTTCGACCGCCTCATCATAAGTGATTGATGAGGGATACACAAGAACATTAGTTTGATGTAAGAACATGGTTAATACATAGATGTACTAGTATGTACCAAAAACAGAAAGGCATGTCATATTCAAAGGTATAATGTGTAAGCTAAGCAGATGCAATTTAACCAAATTGAAAGCAATACAAGCTAGACATCCATTTGGAGTGGTGAGCATGATCATCTTGGACCCGAGAGCCTGGTGGGAGGCGGGCTGCTTCGCCACCATCGCGGCTTTTAGTTGGCTTCAAGGTGATGCCTCTCTTTGTCGGGCTTTTCAATCGGCTCGGCCAAAGGCCCCCGACTAGCTATTTCTCTTCCGTGCTCACGGATGGTGGTTCATGTAAAAAATATCTTTCCTTATCTTAATAAAGACCAACTTCGCCTTTCAATACAAGCTAGACACCATATGGAACATGCAACCACATATGACACATGAAGTTAAAGCAAGCACACAGGATGGTGGTTCATTGCGAGCTAGGTCATCAACTCCAGAGCTACGCCACTGCCTCCATCTGCCGACACTGCACCCTTTATAGTGCTGTAACATGTCTGGCCTATCCGTGTATGACGCTGGAGCGACTTGTCTCTTTTCTTTTTTGCTTCTCTCATAGCAGCAGAGCTAAAATACCCTTGCATAAAAACACAATAGTGAGAGTGTGGGTGAAGTGTGTGCAGAACTAGTGCACTGTAAAAGTAGCAGATAGTAGGTGGCTGAAAAATAAATGACAGGAGACATATGATAGCTCTACAACGTTGCATGGCAAACAAAATTAGATTCTACTCCGTATGATTTTGTAATATATGAGCACACGAAATGCAGGTACTCCTCCAAAGACACCACCACATGTGGTCATATCAAGATAACAATGATTGAAAATAAATAGGTCACCGATTTTTTTAGTGAATCGTCCGATCTATAAGGAACGGGCAGATGGCCTTAAATCTACCTCTACTTGATCCTTTGTTGATGATCTTTCTTGAACCGGTGACCACCGGCCAGAACTTCGCCTCCGCCGCCCGCCTCCCTCGACCTCACACCACCACCGTGCTTGGCAGGCGCCCAGGCCATCCCTTTAATCCCGGCCGACCTCCAGCATCGGCGCCAAGTAGCTCTAGGCCCCACACGCCCCTAAGATAAACACCGAGCATCGCTTCCCGGCGTAATAGGCGGACTAAGCGCCTCTTCGTGAGGAATGCTTCCGTTAATTGGGAATCAACTGACCAGGAATTGAAATTCAGGGGGGCGACGGACCTCTAGCTAAGGTGAAATAGTATATGAGGAGAAACCTTGTGCGTCGCGAGTTACTACACTACAAAAAAATACACTTCCGTGATGATACGTGTTTGTCATAGTAGGTCGCGTTTTTTGTCATGCATGTACATCCATGACAAATTTATGATGTAATCAAGATAGTCATACTTGTCGTCAGAGAAGTGTTCCATGACATTACCAAAATTATCATCACGAAGTGTCCACTTCCATGACGATAAATCGCGTCACGTAAGTGCTTTCGCCAAGGGTGACCGACACGCGGCATCCACCGTAACGGAACGCCGTTAAGCTTATCGGGTCGGGTTTTGGATCCGATAACCCGTTAACAGCCCCGACCAATGGGGATTTTCCACGGTAAAATCGCTATTGGCTAGAGGAAACACGTGTCGGCTCATTGTTGGGACAGATGTCATCCACTCATTGGATGTATAGGCGCCTATGATACGCCGACACGCGGGTCTGCCCAACAGAGGCCCATTCTCGTGAAAAGGCCGCCCGCTTGACTTGGTCAAAGGTGACGGGTCGCCCATGGAAAGCCTCGTTAACGGCCTGTTCGCATATAGCCCATTTACAGCCCGCTAACCCAAGGCCCGCTACGCCCTACCCGAATTAGGCCCAAGAGCGCTATCCGGGCCATCCAATATGATTCCAAATTGTTTTCACTTCTAGCCCATGTATGGCCCATGACGCCTTTCGCCCATATGAGGCCCTATGTAACTCTTGGCCTATTAACGGCCCGTGGTGAAACTAGCCCGCAATGAACAAAGGTATCACTTTAGACCCATTAACGCCCGTGGTGAAACCGCCCGTAATGAACAAAGGTATCACTTTATACCCATTAATGGCCCGTTATTCGCTTGGGCCGCTTCCAGCCCATGTTATCTTTCGCCTTCTTAGAGCCCATTTATTCTTGGGCTCATTTCGAGCATTCGCTTACTTACGGCCCGTTCATCGTAATTTTTTCGCTTGTGGGCCAAATTCAGCCCGTGGTTACAAATGCCCGTTTGTGGTCCGTTAATACATTGGGCCGTTTTCATAGCGTCATCAAATACAGCCTATTAATGTTGGCCCGTTATGGTCGGCCCATGAACGGACGATTCCAACTCTAGCCTGTTTACGGCCATAATGCGGCCTGTTATTGGCCCATGTTTGACCAATCGATCATACGGCCCGTATAAGGCCCATTGATGATAGGGCCCGTAGAAGGCCCATTGTTTCTATGGACCGTAGAAGGCCCACTGTTTCTACGACCCATAGAAGGCCTACTGTTTCTACGGCCCGTAGAAGGCCCACTGTTTTTACGGCCCGTAGGAGGCCCAGTGTCACTACAGTAAATATTAGCCCATGGTTATTGTGGCCAAGTTTTAAAAATAGGTTATTGCAGCCACTAGCAAACTGCGGAAAAAGAACTGCATCGACTACAAGCAAACAAATAAACAAGACAACAAGGAAATAAATAAGCAAGCAACTTATGCTAGGCTATCACGGCTATTACACATATTACATCCATCGGGCATCAAAGTTCACCACCAAAGGTAAATATAGGGAACACAAAGAAGATATAAACGCCAAGAACAAAACAAGTCCGTAATCGAAACCACTTTAGAAGAGTTCAAGAAACAATATCCTCGGTACCCATAATGTCGGGCAAGATGCTTAGCAAGCTTATTAACTTTCTCTTGTTTGGCGCTTAAATCCTCCAAATATTGTCATGCACAAGAAAGTACGATCTGAATTCTCTGCAGGACTTCCTCGCCCTTCGGCTTCTTGCAAAGACAGATGATCGATGCCTTTCAGCTTGTAGTCAGACCAAGAAGCCAAGTGATTCAGCAATGAAGTTCGAAGAGCTTGTGCCAGTGATCGCCAAGAATCGAACACTACATCAACGCAGGACTGTGGGGTTTTCACCGCTTACAAGATCATTTTATCACCTTTCTTGGAGACCAACAGGTTGTCTCACTATCTTGAACCTTATCTGCATTACTTTCTCTACCATTGCATAGTGGGGTGCTCTTCTCCAATATTCTGCTTGCATACTACAAGAGAAACAAGCGTATACATCACGTGTTTAGCTTGTAGTATACCAAACTCATTTTGGTAAACCGTTCAGTAGTAAGGTGGACAGGATAACAAGATGAAACAAACATATATCTATGTACTATGGTCATCCGATTGTCCATATCATTCTAGTTTATGTTCCCTAATCAAGATAGAGACACAGCTCAACTCATATATTTTTAAGACACAGCAAAGATAGATGTAATATAAGTGTGAGAAACTACACAAAGATTGGCAAGACTTGTAATGTGCATCACATGAGAACATAACTGCTTATACAACTTAAACTGAAATCAACATAGAGCAAGAAGTTAGAACAACAATCCAGCTTAAAGAAATAGGTTTAAAACATACCTATTGCGCCATTGGAGTTTCAATTGGATCCTTCAAATTTGAAAGTAGTTGGTATGAGTAAATACAAGGATGCAACAAAGAAAGGAGTATGGACCATAGCTACGAATTTGACCCGAGAACAGCTTGTTCTTCCGCTTAAACGTGGAGTTTGGGTTAGCTATGGTGGTCTTCGTGCTTTGGGCACCGCAGAGCTTTACAAACCGCTCGTGTGGGGGTACTGTGGTGGACATGGTGCTTTGTCAACTATAAGTGGGTTACTATCCACCGGGGTTGCGTTAGATGGGTTGTAGCTGGTTCTCCGCCCAACGGTGTAAGTGTGCAATTTGGAAGAGTCTCGATTATGTGTGGTGGGGCTAGTTTGTGGGCCAAGACAACCATGGTTCTATCTGCATCGACGGGTAGCACTGTCTTTTGTGAAGAACGGGTTTTTGCTCCCTTAGATACCGCCATCACCCCTCCAATTCAAATGGTCGATAAACAAGAAAAGAAATTGAACGTATGCATATTGTATGATAGATGATGTGGTAATTCACATATATGTTGTCTAACCAAACAGACAAAGATGACACAATTTCACATATATGATGCCTAACTAAACAGGATAGCATGACACAGCTTTCAGATATATGATGGATAACTTAATGTGATATAATGGCATAATTCAACATATGATGAGTACCTAAACAGATGACATGACAAAACTATATGATGTCTTTCTAAAATAGGTTGGGATGAAATAATTCACATACATGTTGTCTAAGTATACAGGATGGCATGATATAATTGACATAATTGATTCATATACTAAGCAGCTGGCACTCGCATGTATGATCTCTAAACTAAGCAAATAGAATTCAATATTGTGCATATGATGTCTAAACTAAGCAATGCAAGACACCATATGCATCATATGAGAAATATAAACATTGCAACTTAGAGCATACACCTCAGGTGGGATATAGGACTGGTCATCTGCCTCTCAATCCTCCTCCGAGGAGCTCCTCAGAACCATCGAGATATATGCTTCAACAGTACCATTGCCTGCTCAAGACCTTGTTTTCACTCCAGATTTTTCCATAACCGCTCAAATGGCTGATACACATGAAGAGTAGTTCAATATACATGATTGTCGACAAACGGAATACGTAATGAAAAAAAAAAGGATGGCATGAGATAATTCACATATATGATGCCTGCTCCATGGCGGTGCATAATTCACATATATGATAACTGGCTGAAAAACATGGCATTGCATAATTCACATATCTGATATAGAAAGCAAACAGAGGCATTCACACAAAGCATGTCTAATCTAAGCAGATGGCATGGCAATGCAAGACACCATATGCATGATATGAGCAATATAACCCAGCCAAGTTAGAGCATGCACCTCGGGGGGGGGGATACGACCGTCATCTCTCTCTCTCAATCCTCCTCTGAGGAGCTATCTCAGAATCAAAGAAGAAATCTGCATCGACAGTAGCACCGACCGCCGTAAGACCTTGTTTTCACCAGATTTTCCCATGACCGACTCAAATGGCTGATGCACAGAAGAGTAGATGAATGTATAAACATTGCCGATAAATGGAACACATTATGGAAAAAATATGGCACGATACAATTCACATATACGATGATCACTAAACAGATGGCATTGCATGATTCACGATATGATGCCTCGCTAAAGAAGATGGCATTGCATAATTTCCTATATATTTTCCGTTTTAATATTTGTCTTTTAGAGATTTCAAATGGACTACCACATACGGATGTATATAGACATATTTTAGAGTGTAGATTCACTCATTTTGTTCCGTATGTAGTCACTTGTTGAAATCTCTAAAAGACAAATATTTAGGAATGGTGGGAGTATGATATAGAAACCAAACAGTGGCATTCACACAAAGCAAATCTAAACTAAGTTAATGACATATAAGATGTATAATGTAAGCAATGCAAGGCGCCATATGCATGATATGACCAACATCAAGATGCTGTGTTAGAGCAAACACCTCGTGGTAAACAGGCATGGTCGGCTCCTTCTCAATCTCCATCCTAATGCTTATCTTCCTCTCGAATACAACTGGAAATGCAGGAGAGGGGGGGGCACTTCACCACCATGGAGCAAAGCGTCTGCATGACATTATATTCGCACGCAACGGTCTTCTTTTTTCTCTACATGTTCAAGACGATTGTGTACAATATCCGACATGCATAATAAAAAATAGTTAGATTTTGTAAGGCCTAAGGGTGCATGCAAAATCAAGACCGATGGTAGCAAACGAGTGGATGGATCCAAAACTAATGATAGCAGTAGATTATAGCTTCAGCTTTAAAAGATAGACAATGGATCATCTATTGTTTGTTGCCCACCCAACATGAACCACATAGAAGAGCCCAGATGAACCAGATAGTAGACAGATACTATTCGTTGTCGGGCTCGATATGAGACCCATGGGCAATTCAAAACTCAAGATTGAACGATAAAGTAGTAGGTAATAATAACCGATGTATAACGTAAGCAAACACGAAGATCATGACCTCTCTTCCTAACTGTCTAGTCCTCGTGTTCATCTCGCTCACCGATGATGGTAATGCATTGGCGTGGCTGCAAGAACGGGAAGATGATCTCGAGGCGGCGAAAGAAAGTCTGCAGGGGGATCTTCGCAGTGAACGCTTCGCCGATGGTGCACCTCGTGGGTGGATGACGGCACGGCAGAGCAGTGACATAACACACGTAGTTTTCTTTGACGCCAATCTGAAAATGAAGTAAATCTGTAAGGGCTCCTTAGAATTGGAGGATTCTATAAACGCAGGGACAGGAAAAACACAGAATAGGATAGGAATGCACGTGCAAAACAGAGCATTTGGAAACATAGGATTTCAGCCAACCCGGTGTTTGGCTCACATGAATTGGAAGAACAGAGGAATGGAGAAACAAAGTGATGCGACGAGTGTACAACCTCTTTGGCATAGCCTTGTGGACCTCAAAGATCATTGGGTTGGACGTGGAGGATGGTGATGATGTCAGTGTGACTGCTTGAGGCGGGAAGAAGATCCGAGGCCTCGAAACGGGCGCCGAGGGTATCGCTCACCGTGATGGACGGTTCCATCGTTGGAGCAGCTCCGCTAAGGTGTACGGGCGACGAGGTCAAGCATGACAAGATGCATAACTTTAATCTGAAGTGGGACCCTAATATCATCTCGCAATAGATGATGTAAAATACATCACCAAAAAGTGCTAGATGTAAACGATCACCGCGCCACGGCCGCCCGACAGATGCTGTAAGTACTGCTCACTCAACTTAATCAAGAAAATGAACTTCACAAATAAACTGAATTTTACCGTCAAACTGATTGAACTAGTAACAAAGCATTGCAATAGATGTTTAGGGCGCTCGAGCACTAGTAGCGAGAAGCAAAGTGATCTAAATCAGCAGACGCCGAGCAGGAACGCACTAGCAGAGAGCAAGTCGTGCAAGAGCACCGCGAAGCGAAAAGTGCTAAAGCAAAGCAACTCCTCAGAGTCGCCGGAGGTCGTAGCAAAGAAAGAGCAGCAAGCGAGAGCAAGAGCAGAGCAGCAGACGAATCTAAAGCAGGAGCAAAGGCAGCGCGACCGACAAAGAAGAACAGAGCCGCAGCATGAAGCGAGAGCCGAGCAGCCGCAGCTAGTGCTGTGGAAGTCGCCACGAGGAAGCAACGACATGGGGGAGAGACGCCGTGGATGATGTGGCCGGGCGACGGCGCCGCCGATGGAGACGCCATGTCTCCGCTTTCAGACGAGCACCGCAGCCCCGTGAGATCGAATAAAAGATAAAATGCAGCGGTGAGTGCAGAACCTCCTTGGTGGCGCCGAGTTGGCCTCGGCTTCATCGGAGGAATTGGTGAGGGTGCTACGGTTCCGTGGGGCAGGTCAAGACAGCTGTGGGGATTGAGGTGGCGCGATAGACGAGGCGAACGCCGGGCAGCTCCTTGGAGGTGGAGGACGGGCGGCTGATCCCATGGACGACGAGATCGACAACGGATCCTCATCCGGCGGTGGATGAGGGACGGCGAGCTGTTATGTGGACGACGAGTCGGGGAAGAGTCTCCTACTGGGCGGCCGGGAGGCCGACGGAGGAGCGTGGGGTTTCAAGGGTTTTGGCGGCCTCTGTACGAATGGGGGAGGAGGGGGGGGAGGGGAGGGGAGCCAAGCTTAGGGACGCGCTTGTCCGAAATGTAGGGTAAGTTACCAGCGCACCCCCACCGGTTTTGACACCGCGACGTGGAGCTTTATTTCCGGCTGAGGGGTAGAAGGGGGATTTCGCGTGTCTGCCAAGTGGAGCGATTTCGGATGAGGAGGGAGTTCTCACAAGGCCCAAATTTCGATAACAAGGCGCGCGCTGGTTGAAGAAGCGGAGTTTCAAAGCAGGTGAGACAAAAGATACTCGAGCTTGAAAATTTCGGATAACAAGGTGCGGATTCCTTGTTCGCAGTAACAAACTTAACGTGTAAAAAAAATCATACAAGACACAAGAGAGTCATGTCCCTTTACTATATTGCTATAGATGCCATTGAAAAACTACAAGAAAATGTAAAAAATCGGAGAACATGATTACCCTGCACAAGACCAAATCGATTCGCACTTCCCTCAACAACAACAAAAACAAATCAATTCCCACCAAAGAAAGAGTAATGTCCCTTTTATATGATTACAGATGCCATGATCTCGAATTTCAATTTTGAATCCACGTTATGTTGAATTCAATATATCATTAGGTGTCCTTGCGGTTTATAATTGATGTAGTCATACATTTTGATCTTCCATCATATATGAACATTTTACTCCACCATGTGAACATATATATTGTCGCCTACCATATGGACTAAATTTGAATCAATTTTCCTTATTTGAATACGATTGTTTTCAAGTTATACAATAATTTAAATATTATCTTGATAACAAAAAGACATGCATATAGCAGTAATCATATTTCACTATGAACTACATGTACCATACGCCTCCAATTCAAATATCTCAGTATCCATTTTATGTTGAATTCAAATCATAGTACATTATGTGTATAGTTAGCTAGATGTTCGGGATAATCTAAACACTGTTTTCATACGATAATTTTTGGCTGAATTGGGACAAGTTTTGGTATAAGCCTCTTGCAAAACCGGAGATTCTCTCAACAAGCCTCGTGGTTCCGAGAGGGAACGTGTCACCTTTGTGTGCGAAACGATATACGCTGCCTCCCCCTGATTTTATTTACAGAGGCAACATAGAACTATATGAGTGCCCTGTTAAATTTTGGAATTATTTCGGGTTCATTTGGCCTTTTATACATTAATTGAGTTTCTCGGACTTTTAATGTGCATAATCTAAATATGAATTGCATGCACATGCTCCGGCACCAAAGTGGGTTGAAAAATCACATGTGTGTCCTTGGTTGAATTTCTAGGTCCCATGGAAGAAATGAGAATGAAATTCAAACATCTCAAGGCCATGACTCGCCGAGAACATCGAGAAACTTAGATTTTAAATTCATGTAATGAAACTTGGCATGGTGTCATGTCATGGCACTAACATGTTGTGGTAAAAATTGGGCCGATTTGGAAGCTCGTGGTTCTAAGAGGGACCGTGCCACCCCCCCCCCCGCCCGTGGGTTTATTAAAAAAGGCAACTTAGGACTACAATAGTGCCATGTTAAATTTTTGAATTATTGTGGATTGGTTTGTCGTTTTTTATAAATTAATTTAGTTTCGTCATTTAATGTGCATAAGTCAAATTTGAACTACAAGCACATGCTCTCGTGCACCAAAGTTGGTTGAAAAATCACATTTGTGTCCTCGGTGAATTTCTAGGTCCCATGCAAGAAATGAGAATAAAATTAAAACATCTGGGCATCGTGGCTCGCCGAGAACATTGAGAAACTTGGTTTTAAAATTCTTGTAAATCCAAAACACGCCTGAAAATCATGAAACTTGGTATGGATGTCATGTCATGGTACTACCATGTTGTGGTAAAAAATGGCCGAATAGGAACAGATTTTGGTATAAGCTTCTTGCAAACCAAGCTTCTCTCAAGAAGGCTCGTGGTTCTGAGAGGGAACGTGTCACCTTTGAGTGCGAAACGATATACGTTGTCCCCTTGAGTTTATTTACAAAGGCAACATAGAACTACATGAGTGCCCTGTTAAATTTTGGAATTATTCCGCTTGCTTTGGCCTTATTTACACATTAATTGAGTTTTTGGTCATTTAATGTGCATAATTCAAATTTGAACTACAAGCACGTGCTCCCGTGCACCAAAGTTGGTTGAAAATCACATTTGTGTCCTCGGTGAATTTCTACTCCCATGCAAAAATGAGAATAAGATTCAAACATCCGGCATCGTGGCTCGGTCAAGAACATTGAGAAACTTGGTTTTAAAATCATGAAACTTGGCATGGTCTCATGTCATGGTAGTACCATGCCGTGGTAAAAAATTGGCCGAATAGGAACAAATTTTGGTATAAGCTTCTTGCAAATCGGAGCTTCTCTCAAGAAGGCTCGTGGTTCTAGGAGGAACGTGTCACCTTTGTGTGCATAATTCAAATTTGAAATACAAGCACATGTTCCAAAGGCACCAAAGTTGGTTGAAAAATCACATGTGTGTCCTCGGTAAATTTCTAGGTTCCATGCAAGAAATGGGAATGAAATTCAAAATTCAGCGCCGTGGCTGGGTTGGAAACATTGAGAAACTTAGTTTTTAATTCCTGTAAATCCAAAACACGCATGAAAATAATGAAACTTGGCTTGGTGCCATGACATGGCACCAACATGCTGTGGTAAATTTGCAGTCCGATTTTATGGCGCACACATTAACAATCAACAAAGTCATTTTGGAACAAGTGCTGTCACGCTACAATCGGAAACACAAGTATTATTGAAACCGTATGCGTTCTACTTACTAGTACCATTTACGTGCCGCCACGCTCCCCATTTTTTATTAGCTAGGAGGCGCCTGCAGGGTAGCTATTTGAGTACGAGAGGCGGCGATCGCACCTCGCGTGCTTATCGGGAGGAGAGCCTTTGACCTCCATCTGCCGCCCACCTCTCTCCCAAGGTCTCCATTAATGGCGCCCGAGCCTCTGCTTAATGGCGTGGCTATGTCTCACTCGACTGAGATTTAAGAGAGAAAAAGAAAATCGACAAAGACGGATCTTGATGTAAGATCCGACGGACCTATATAGCATCTATCGCGACTTATAGCAAGACCGATGAATATATAAGGACGATTTTTTTTATCAAAGAAGGGCTTGCCCTTCCGATTTTCATTACTCAAAACCACCACAATTCACAAGAAGTTCAAAGCACAACTCCAGCCTAACACGGGACTAAAAGTACCAGATTGAAATCGCAATATCCCAAGAGGCCAACAAAGGCCAAACATCCGCGCTTAGAACCCAACATTTCACAACCGACGACACAATCGACATCCTAAACCGATTATTACATCAAAAGAAACCAGGAAATCAAGGAAGCCTAGCAAAGAATTAGAAGAACAAAGAACGCTGTGGTCGCCACAAAGAAGAGTTTTCTTCATTCCAGCTCGCAACATTGATCTTCCACGTAAAGATAAGGACGATTAATTGTCTTACATAATTAGAAAGATAATTAAAAGCTACATGCGGCTACGCCCAAAATACACAAGGGCAAAAGAAGAAGGAAGACAAGGATCTGGCTCACGATCTCTACTTTCTTGATGCGTTGTCAGCAGTCGCTGGAACTAGTCTCCGCGGGCGAAGCGGCGATGAGCTCTTTTCGTGTCCTCAAGACGCTGCTTGAGAACATCCACGGATTCCTCCACCAGCCTTTGGCGCCGCTATGAAGCATGTCATTCTCGCCCATAAGTTTCTTGACGATGACGCCGTCCTCTTCAACAAGGCACCGGGTCTCCTCCTCGCTGGTCTCGCACTTCGGACGATCTTCTCCTCAAGAAGTCGCGCCGCCCGGAGCCTCTCATTGCCCTCCCTTAGTTGCCGGATGACGCCGTAGCCTGCTCAAACGAGGCTTTCACGCCGTCCGCAACCTCGCCAAGCCGGAGATCTGATCCATCTGGCTATGGACGATCGCATGCATGCGCCAGAATACCGCCGCCGCCGCGAGAAATTTTTTCCTAGGCCGCCGTGGCGCGGACATCTCTCGCTGCATTCGTGGCGCGCGGACATCTTCGCTGCTCAAGGGCGACTACTGGCCAGTGATCGACGCGCGGCGGGACCTCCGCGGTTGCTTCAGGCCGCAAGGCGGACCTTCAGGTTGCTACTTCGCTGGGCGGATATGTCGGCTGCTCGCAAGCGAGGCGGACATCTCTCGTGCTTCCGCCCATGCTCGCCTCTCCCGGTAGCAATCTTCGACCTGTAACTCACGCTGGCCATGGCGCACGCAAGGGAAGGATGCTGAATGACTTGTTTGTTTTTGTGGATGAGGAGTTGAGGAGGAATGTGCAATCATCTTGGCATACTAGTATTTATAACCGAGTACTAATACGCCCTAAGTGGGAAACCGCTTAGGTTGTGATCGTGTGAACAGGTTTGAATTCAATATACTAGCGTGGTACTAATACGCCCTAAGTGGGAAACCGCTTAGGTTGTGATCGTGTGAACAGGTTTGCAATTCAATATAGCGTGGAGTAATTTGAATGTGACGAGACGCAAGCTCAAAAACTTGTACTCTGAAGTTTAGTAGTACGTTATACAGAAGAGAAGAGGTGCACGCACGCACTCGCCCCTCTCACACACGCTGCCTGCTTTTTCTCGAAAAGGAGGATGATGACCCCGCCTCGTGATCCGGGAGTCACACACGATCTCAGTAGCTACGAATTGTAGTGTTCTCAACCATCCGATTGGCTCTATCATGGATGTACCTATATACTAAAACATGTCTAGATACATCTATATTTTGACAAATGGAAGGCATGTATTGTGGAACGGAGGGAGTGCTTGTCATCAAAATGGATAAAAGGGGACGTATCTAGAACTAAAATACGTCTACATACATCTCCTTTTATCCATTTTGATGACAAGTAGTACTTCTTACCCAAAGGAACTTTATATCCAATGCATACAAAATATCCGCTCGATCGTTGGAAATTACCGATCCGATGTCGAAGTAATTGCCGCAGCGCCACCAAAACCCACCATTTCTTAAGCTAAAGTAGACCAAGGTAATCCCTATATTAGCATATTACTAAGATAAATGTAAGGCACCGTCAAAACATTTAGGACGTGAGCTTGTCAATCTGAATGTGGAGGGACACAAGCTTAGCCCCGCCAGCAGCTTGGGCGGAACTGCCAAGAAGGTCAGCTCTCGCACGCCGACGCCGCCGATCCTTGCTGCTTGTCACCTCCATTTCCACCTTGACGGCGTCAGTCGTGCCTTTGGGCTCCCCCGGCGGGCCGTTCGCTCACAGCTTGGCCAAGTAGTGCGGCAGTGGGGACGCCCCCGCTCTGATGCAGACAACCGACACGGCGATAGGCGCGCCGATGTCGAGCACGCTGCTGACCAAGAAAAACGCGCGGCGGTCCTCCTCCGCGAACAGCAAGAAGAGCCGTGGGTTCGGCAAAGGGCACTTGCAGCCGGAGCACCTTGCCGCATCGATCCCGTGCACGGGCATGGGATGCGCGTCTGATGTGGTGGTAGAGCGCCGGCGGCGGCCTTCGTGAGCCGCAGACGGGCACGGGCATTTGCGGTGGCGCGAGCGACACACGCCTCGTGATCGGCGAAGCTTGTGGTAAGTGACGAGAGCCCACAGCCTTCGTGGCGGGCACTCCACCCTCACCGATTTAAAGGACGGAGTCCACCGCCGCAGTTCCGCACGCCGGCCACCGCTGGCCGCACTTCCGCATCGCCGCTGGTTCCCGGCGCCGACGCTGCAGTCCGCTGCAGACAGATGTGCCCTCCCTTGCACCGCAGAAATCAATCCAACAAGACATCAATCAAGAAACCTGCACCTTGCTCAATCACCGAACGGACGAGGTGTATTCGAACCTCATACACCGGAGGCGCTAAGGGGCGGAGGCACAAGGGGCGTTGGAGCACGGTGAGGTCCATCGAGACCTTAGAGAGCTCCATCGCCGGGTCCCTGCTCCTGCTCGGTCTGCATGATCTCGCCTCCTCGTGCACAACCATCCTTCAAGGTGCATTAAATCAACACATGCAAGTACTATCAAAAGAAGAGTCACGGCATGCATGCATGCGTTGTAATTAATGCATCGGTAAACGCAAATTATTGAAATATATCGAGTGCAGTGCTTTGATGTGTCGCACAACTCGTACATCAACGAGAAGTTTGATTATCCTCTCCTCGCGGACTTAATCGCACTGCCTTTGGCTGTATGATAGGTTGGCCACACACTGCCGGGCCCACCTGTCATACACGCAAAGACAGAGCGCCCCTCCCTCGCCCATGAGCGTGGTGGCTGGCAAGACTAGGAGAAGCTGCCACACGCCTCCCCTCTCGCACGCGTGGACATGCAGCAGTTCAATCGGTGCCCGATGGCCGTAAGCGCATCAGAGTACTCCTCCAAAGGCAAGAGTACACCATCATTGTTCGACTTCCCGAAGAGGCGAAGAGCCAAGCGCAGCCCGGACGCCGTGGTGGCGCTTTCATGTGTAGAGTAGTCTAGATAGCGTGTACCGTGCCTGTAAGCTTAAAATCGCTGGGGTCGGCTCCATGCTATGTGGCCTTCCTCAAGTTTTTTTAAATTAAAATAGTCTTCGCCCTACCCACACCCCGGTGATTGTAGTTTGCACGCTCATCCGTCAAGACAGGAATATATATTTTAATTTGTTTTTTTTCAAAAGGACTCTCGCCTCTCGTGATCGTAACGATGCATACGGCCACATATATTTTAATTTGTGGTGGGTAAATGTTAGAGGTTGCAGCAAATATATTGTACATCAAGGGTCTTTTCAGCCAAGTTTAGAGGCAAGCATGTGGGGCCAGCATATGATGTGTCGCGTCAACTCAGAGAACGAGGAGAAGCTTGATTTTACTACACGCCTTCTCCTCGCCCATGCGCTGCTGTTGCTCGCAAACGAGGACATGCTTTTGCTTAGTAGTAGTACTTCCACAACAAGCTATCCGTCCCGCCATGTGGACGGACATGCAGCAAAGGATTCGACACTATAGAAGCAGTAGTAGTAACATCATTGTTCGCCTTCTTCAAGAGGCGAAGAGCCAAGCGCAAACCGAACGCTGCAGCTATGTAACATTGAGCACGACATAGCCGTGCTCTTGCATGAGACAAAATTGCTATGTGAGCCCACTATTGTACTAGTACGCATAACTACTTGCTAGTATAGCCCTCAGAAAACCGTAAAGGAGTATTTGCCCTTCTAGAGATTTCAACAAGTGACTAGACTACACCGAGACGGAGTACATATGGAGCAAAATGAGTGAATCTGCACCGTAAATAAATACGCATTAGTTCTATCGCTTTCTCTCCGAGGTGCACAATATTGAGTATACCGACTAGTCTCTTTTTGACACGCATTTACGTTGTTTTTTTGACACAAGATGCACGCAAGCGCTCATATACACGCGCATACACTCACCCCTATGAACGCACACACGCACGGCACAATCATCTTGAAATTTACGAAGTCACCATAGGCACCTCGTCGCCGACGGGTCCATAGGTGCTTGAATGCCAAGGAGGAAGAGGGTAGCGGTTCCCGAGACGTTGAACGGTCAATGATGCATCCTCAATTACATGCAGAGGGAATTAATTGGAGAAGCAGACTAGAGCCAGCACGATGTGAATGCAACAGAGTTTGACTCTCATATAATAAAGGTGCCCCACCACTGCAATCCATCTACTCCCAAGTCTCTCGCAACACCGCTCACTCCAATCCAAGACCAAGTGACCGTAAGCCACAAGCACCTATGGAGGCGATGGACGCGAGCGGCAGGTCAGTGCCAAATCATCCAAGGCGCCGCCTGCGGCCCAAAGATCACAAGCAGCTTCCACACGGTGTCGGGCGACCGCAGTATCGTAGCCCTCGCCGACGCCGCTTCGCCTCGCATGGACGATATGATGGTCAACTCCATCCGCAAGTTCACCGCCGTCAAGAAGCGCCATGGACGACCTTGCCGTGATCGCCCAGCCTCGCGCCCAGTTCTCATTGCCTGCCACCCTCATCGGCCTACATGGTGACGAACTCTTTCAAGCCTCGTGGCCCTGCAGTGCCGGAGGTCGCGACGAAGAATGTGCACTCGAGGCCGCCGCCACGCAGCGCCGCCATGCAAGAAACCGTCGACCGCACATCCACGCTCACGAGGAAATCGCCTACATAGGCCACTACAAGGCAAGCGAGGACAGAAGACGTTGGCCTTCTTCCAAGGCTGGAATCTTTTGGACGCCATTGTTCGTAAGCACGCCGACCGGCCACGAAAGCCGCCGCTACTTAGGCGCTGCTCGTGGGCCGGGCGCCTCGAGTCGAGGAGGTGGACGCCGCCGATGGATGCATCTCTTCTTCTTGCCTCCTCAGAACCAGCAATGCATCGCCTCGTGGCCTTAATGTTTTATTAGTATAGTACTCCTCCGCTCCCAAATATAAGTCTTTCTAAAGATTCCAGCAAGTGACTACTACATACGGAGCAAAATGAGTGAATCTACACTCTAAACTATGTCTTCATACATCTCAGATGTTGTATTCCATTTGAAGTAGTATCTAAAAAGGCTTATATTTATGAACGGAGGGAGTATATGGCATTTTTTATTCCAACAGAACGCTTTTCACTGTGAGGTGGGGTCATAGCTGAGCAAACCCACCCCACCCACCCCAAGGCCGGCCGAGTTTAGAGTTAGAAGAGAGAAACGAGGGAGCAGGGCTAGCTGTAGCATGGACGCTGTTGTCAGATGGGACTCGTGTTTATAGAATAGGAGTACTGAGCACTCGTGGCTCTTTTTTTTTGAGGGAAAAATTAGTCGTATGTCTAGTACCACTAGTTGGGTGCGTACACCTATAGCTGTCATCACTTTAGGTCTACTTTTCAACCGCTGCTACGCTTCACAAGACATATTTTTCACGATTTATCCTCCTATATGTACTCCTAGGCTATTTCCACGTGCTCCCATTCGCCGACATGTGGGACATAGAGCATCCGGGTCGTAGTGCATGCACGACTGAGCATATGCCGGGTACTTTACATTTCGCACCTCACGAATTACATGCAAACCCCCGCAGAAGAATAAATAAATCAATGAATTACTACATGAAATCGGATTATTTTCGTGGAAACCGGAGCACGCTCATTAAATTTTGGACATAACACGCTTATAAAAATGACCGACCTAAACCAGCCTAAGGGCCTCTTTGATTTTTCCCAAAAAAGGCCTCTTTGATTCGCAGGATACCGAAACACAGGAATGGGGAAAGTATGATGGCGATGAACCGAGACGAGGAGAACTCTAACTCGCTTAGAGGTTAGAGTTAGATTCTAACCCCGAACTAACTCTAAACCAAAGAGGTGTATGGATGGCAGGGTTAGATTGACAATAAATGCTCTATCTCAATCATTTGACTACTTTGGACCCTATTTTTAGTCGACTAAAATAAGTCCCTTGGATCCAAGCACCCTCTTGGTGTGGCCGACTCTTCCGTGGCCTCCTCCCGCCATAATTGACATAAACGAACCATCTATACAATCAAGCATGCAAAACATGATAATTTTTACTTTGTCCATACAAATGAGATATCCCACTTAAACATACAAGTCGTCAATCAAGCTTCACAAAATAAAAAAACACTTCATGAAACAAAGAATGAGCTAACTCATCACGGAAGTTGTTCACGATAGGGAGGGAGCCCAGAGCCCTCACGCACCGAGGGAGGAGCTCGCCATCGTCGCTGGAGGAAGGCTCAGAGAGCCCAAGCCCCGAACCCTCCCGACGCCTGCCTCATGAAGTTGAGGTCGACACCGGCATGGGTAGCAGGGCCGCTGTCACGATCGGGAACTTAATCTTTGGGCCTCTATAAATAATGCAAGCTCAGAATTAAAATACCTAGAAAGGTGAACTCAATCTTTGGGCCTCTAGAAATAATGCAAGCTCTAAACTGAAATACCTAGATAGGTGAACTCTATCTTTGGGGCTCTAGAAATAATGCAAGCCTGAAACTTAAATACCTAGTAAGGTGAACTGAATCTTTGGGCCTCTAGAAATAATGCAAGCTCTAAACTGAAATACCTAGAAAGGTGAACTCAATCTTTGGGCCTCTAGAAATAATGCAAGCCTAAAATGAAATACCTAGAAAGGTGAACTCAATCTTTGGGCCTCTAGAAATCATGCAAGCTCTAAACTCAAATACCTAGAAATGTGAACTGAATCTTTGAGCCTCTAGAAACAATGCAAGCCTGAAATTGAAATACCAAGAAAGGTGAACTGAATCTTTGGGCCTCTACAAATAATGCAAGCCTGAAATTGAAATACCTAGAAAGGTGACCTGAATCTTTGGGCCTCTAGAAAGATTTATTACCTCCTCAAGCAAAGATCAAACAATTCCATGCGTGCACCACAAATCTATAGCAAGTTTGATCAGATCTACTTTTCCAAATCAGAATTAGCGCTTAGAGCAAGCAAGATCAATGATATGGTCGTGAGACAGAGAAGGAACGAACAAACTCACCCTCTCGCGACCTCCCCGGTAGATGCGCCGCCGCCACACGCATGCAGGGAGAAAACGACCGTGAAGGGGAGCGGGCGACCTTCAAGGTCGGAGGGAGAGGGCGGCCGAGTAGGGCGGCGGAGGCCGAAAGGAGAGGGCGGCCGAGGAGAGAGAGGGCGAGCGGCGCCATGGGCGGCCCTATGGGGAACAGAGAGGAGTCATGCGAGAGGGGGGAGCGATCGTTTGCGGGCAGGTGATATTTTTTGAGGTGAGCGATCTTGTGCGGGCTGGTGAGATTTTTTAGTTCTCTTCTAGTGGGCCCAGGATAACTAACCCAATTAGAACCTCTCCACCGGCTAGTTTTTTAGCTGGGTTAGAGCAAACTAGCTCAAACTAACCCCTCTTGTTTCGATAATTTGAGGCTATTTCAACCCAAACTAGCTCTAACTCGTGGATCCAAACAAAGAGGAGTGTTATCAGACATGCTACAAAGGTGGACCGTAGCACATTGTTTTTATGGCCATATCACCACATTATTGTTTTCTACCGCTGGTTCACTGGCTACCGTGGTTCGCACGGATGGTTCATCACTGGCTGCCGTGGTTCGCACTCCTCCGACTGAGTAGTACTCCCTCCGTTCCTAAATATAAGTCTTCGTAGATATTTCACTGTGGACCACATACGGATGTATATAGATGCATTTTATGTGTAGATTCACTCATTTTTCTCCGTATGTGGTCCATAGTGAAATCTCTCCAAAGACTTATATTTAGGAACGGAGGGAGTAGTATAGTACTAGTATATACCGCATCATTCTTTGCTCCTTCTTACTACTCCGACATGTGGGAGAGCCAAAGATCCGGTCGACGTGTCATGCACCAGATTAGAGCTGAACGGAAGGGGGCATCACCCGGTCGGAGCGCCAGAATTCATGACTATAGTGAGTGGTCATATCACAAGTCTTTCCAAAGAACGCCGTCAAATCGCACAGCCCCACTCGCCACCTCCTCGCCTCTCACAAACCGCTTACCTAAAAATCGCCACAGATCGCCTTGAAAAGCCCCGCCTCAACTTTTAACTACGTGAAAATAGTTCGAGCTTGTTCGTTTCTATATAAATACAAGATTTATCAGATGTTTATTCACCCGTGGGGTTGTTCAATGAATGGAGGGGCGGGAGCACAAGTGAATAATATTATTTTCGTCTGGGTTTATTGGTCCCCATTATATTTAGGCCAAATTTTGACCATAGATTAAACTAAGAAAATGTTCACGCATGTCACCAAACATTATATTTTTCAAAACTATGTTCAAATACGAATCCAATGAGATAATTTTTCTTGACATGCATTAACATTTTGTTAGTTAAATCTTTAGTCAAAATTTGGCACAAACTATAAAAGGGACCTATAAACCAGACGGAGGTAGTAATCAGTAGTAGTAAGTAGGAGTCGAGAGTAGTCACCTTAAATAGAGAGTTTCTTTTCTTTAATGCCACGTACACAAATTGAAACGCTTTGTTGTGGAGAGAAAAAGATAATCACTCCACTATATATGGACGCAGGGCCTCGAGCGCTTGCTTTACTTGGGTTGCTCTCTTCATTCTCTCATCCTCTCCAGATATAAACAAGACAATGTAGCGACATTTTCTCTCCGCCACCGCTGGTCACAGATCCGCCGGATCCCTTCGGCCGGTGTGTGTAGAGGACTAAAAGGTGCATCGCTCACGCGGTCATCGCCACGAGGGAGGAAACCCACACTGCCGGAGGGGCCCGATCCTCCGCCTGCGTTGCTCTCCGACACAGCCGGCTCGAGGTCCTCCGACCCTTCTTCCTCCCTGCCATATTGTCCGCAGATCCGACCTGCCGACGCAGACATCCCGGAGACCCTCAGGTATAAGTTCTTCGAAAGCGGCCTTGCTCTACTACCCCAGCTCCCCACGTGTCTACATGTGCATCTTTTTCTACTCCCATCAGCTCTTCCAAAGCCACCTAAATTTTTAGTATTATTAGAGGTAAAGCTACTTCATGCATTCGAATCTAGGGCTTTGTTCAAACAACGAAGAAAGAGGGGGAAAGTTGTAGCATGAATCTAGGACTTGATTCAAAGAGGAAATAATATGGTAAAGTAGTAGAGACCGGATACCCAACCGGTCTCTTGGTTGAAAAGGGAAATAATGGGAAAACGCAGACAAACCGGATAAGGAACAGATCTATTATTGGTTGAAAAAGGATAGAAAGTGGCGGCTGGTGGACAAGTCAATAGAGTATGTCCAGGATTAGATTTGCTGCCATCACATAGTAAAAGGTCTCCTGTGATTAGATTTGCTGCCCTCACATAGTAAAAGGTCTCGTGATTAGATTTGCTGCCCTCACATAGTAAAAGGTCTCGTGATTAGATTTGCTGCCCTCACATAGTAAAAGGTCTCAGATTAGATTTGCTGCCCTCACATAGTAAAAGGCCTCTGTGATTAGATTTGCTGCCCTCACATAGTAAAAGGTCTCTGTGATTAGGTTTGTCGCCTCACATAGCGTGAACAAGCTTCGCATCACCACTTTATGCCTCCTTGTAGGTACATTGTGCTGATGCATCCACTGTCGCATGTCCTTATACCAACCTTTTGCTGTTTTTTTTGCGGGTAAACCAACCTTTTGCTAGAAGGGCGCATGTAAAATGAAGTGATCACACTGTTACCTTAGGGACATGTCTAACCAGTGTTATTGTTAATCTAATGCCTCCAAAGGATAAGATGCAATTAAACCGTGTTACAAATGGCACTCCCGCTGTTTTCCCCAAGTATGATAAGTAAGTTGCTCCTTTACGCTGCCGAAAGTGTCCCGGTGTCCCCACGGTCCCATGCCCTTAAACCAACTCTTTAGCTGCTGTTGATTTATCGTGTCCGTAAACAAGCAATGCCACCATTAAAGTAATCCCATATCCGAGGAATCTCATTGTTGATCGTAATGCTTCGTAACATGAAGCATTGCCGACGCTTTTAAATTTCTACCGTCTCTTGCGTGATTGCCATGAACATAATTAAGATGCTTCTTTTCATTTTGTATATGTTTCGTATATTCTTATTGACAATCAACTGTTTACTTTCTATCATTTTGTGCAGATAGGGATATCCATTTCACCTTTTTGCTATTGTGACCTTTTGGTGAACTGCACAAAACACTTTTTTTTGGAATGAGTGTCTTGTGCAGCTCAACTAAAATGTCACGTGGGCAACATCTCTCAATTTTGGTGGAACTGCACAAAATGGTTAAACTAAAGTGAAACCATGCTCTCCTGCCTCCTTGTTTGTGCTATGCAAACATGTCAGCAAATAGGAATACTCTACTACGATGTTGTGACGGTCAAGAGCAACATCTCTCAATTTTGGTGGAACTGCACAAAATGGTTCAACTAAAGCGTAAATCATGCTCTCCTGCCTCCTTGTTTGTGCTATGCAAACATGTTGTGCAAACAGGAATACTCTACTACAGATGTTGTGACGGTCAAGAGCATTCGCCAAGTTCTTCGATTGTATGACATGGCTAGCCAAGATGGATTTAATCCCGATATTCACTTTATCAAAAGGCTCTAATGGGTTGGTTCTCAATCTTGCAAGTCGGGAATCAAGTGAGATGTGTAGGCATCTTTGTTGTACTTATTATTTGAATCTTATTTGTTGGTTCAATCTTGCAAGTCGGGAATCAATGAGACGGTAGGCATCTTTTGTTGTACTTATTATTTGAATCTTATTTGTTGGTTCTGAATCTTGCAAGCTGGGAATCAATGAGATGTGTAGGCATATTTGTTGTACTTATTATTTGAATCTTATTTGTTGGTTCTGAATCTTGCAAGCTAGGAAACACGACATGATGATGTAGAGGACAGCAACCATAACAAACATTTCAAACTTGGTAGTATTATCTGCGTGAAAGTGCGACAAATGTGCCGATCGTGGTGCGCCCCGAGAATAATAATTCTAATTGTTGTGCATGTTGATCCCGTGGCACTAATAGAACGAGCCAATGCATTGCTTGTTTTAAGTATAAATTTCTATTAAAGCTAATTAAATTTAAGTAAAGTGACCACTAACTCTTGTTATTACAAAGATTCAATACAGACCCGCCGTGAACCGACGTGTGGCCGGAGTAGGTTTCTTAATGGAGGCGCTTGAATGCGCCGAGGGTGCATCTTCTCACGGGCGCAGCTGACGAGGGAGGGGTAGTAACTGTTGTCGTCAGACACACTCACCATCGTTGAATCCAGCCTCAAGAGCTGAAAACGAATCACGCCGCCGCCACACACTCGCTCACCAAGAGCAAGTACAATAGAGCTGAGTCAAAGGCTATAAGGCATAAACTAGTATATTTCTCGCTTAGTTGGAGGAAAGAGAAGAGGAGAGAGAAGGTAAGCGGGCTCTTCGTGAAGAGCCAGCTCTAGCACGTGCTCCTAGGCACTTTGTGAGAATGAAAGGTGGGCCACATAATAAAAAAATAGTACACTCTTTTGATCTACTATTGTACATGTTGACTATAAGATGGGCTGTAGATGACATGGCATCGGGCTTATAGCCAAGAAATGCTATACTATTAACCATGCTCAAGAGACTCCAATGGCGATCCGAGGGTGAGCCTCATGGATATGGACTTCAAGCAAGGAGTTAGTTCGCTGCTCACCCTATGGCTGCACCAAGTTGAATGTGATGTACACCAACGATACGGACTCGGTGAAGCTCTGCCTCGCCTCAGTCCTATGGCTGCACCAGGTTCTGGAGCATTCGCCGTTTCATCGGCAGCGCCGACTGCACCTTCGCTATGGTGGAGACAAGGAAGAACACGATGATTCTGCCATCTGGTGCAACAAGCTTGTCGACATCCGTAAGCAATACAAGATCATCAAGAACGGGCGTGAGAAGGACTCCGTGGTTGACCTCGCCGAGACCATCATCGACCCCGACACGCCAACATGAAAGAAGACGACCAACACGTGGGAGGTACCTCCGAATCTAGCCTACATAACCTACGCGGCCAAGGACGCATACGCATGCTACGACATGTACAGCAGATCTTGGACATGAGGGCGGTTCCGCTTCCCAGAATCGACGAGTACACGGACAGCCGCAGCGCCATGATCAAGCGTGCCAGAAGGTCTAGATGTTGTACTTTATCTGCTTATAAGCACCTTTATCATTTGAAAGTGTTTCATGCATTAGCCTATGTGTCGTAATTATCTGCTTTGTCCAAAATATTTCTTTTAAGAACCCATTAACCTGATTGCTTTTTAGTGGCTATTTGCTTATGTATGTAAACTAGTTCACTTGTTCGTAAAAAAACTAGTTCACTCGGCTGCCGTGCTTTGAATCTCCTTCCTCCCAACATATTCCTCTCCTCGTGTGGACCCAAAGAGGTCTCCTCAATTTTCTCCCACTTTCTTTTTCGATGTAAACCGAAGTTTTCTCCCAAAGATTTTTCCCTAGAACCAACTCAACTGCCCCACGCCTAGCCTAAAAATAATAATACCCCACGTACTATTAACTCATCAAATTAAAATGATATTTTATTTCGTAAGTTGAAAGTTCTTACAAAATAATAATAATAATTGTTTATATATAACTTGCCAAGTTAACTACTAGTGATTATGCATATAAGCTTGCAAAGATTTTACCGACGTGCAATCATGTGTTTATGTTTTTATAACATTTCTCCGCCTAGCCCAACATGATATTTTCACCCAGCCCAAAGAAGTCCATGGATTTCGAGGAAAATGCAAATGGGATTTAAACGAGCTGCATAGATGCTACATCATTGTTTCACCCAGCCCACCAAATGGACTAATAAACAAATGGACTGGCTGACATGTGGGCCAGTAGGTCTAAGCCTAAGAAGGCGTTGGATTTACATCCAACGGCCGGCATTCTTCTTCAATCTCTCGTCTTCTTCCCCAAGCGCTGCCGGAACTTCGCTCCAGCCTTTTCAAGGCCCAGCGCGTTGTTTTTGCGCCTCAACAAACGCTACCCCGCCGACGGCCAGGCCATCCCTCCACTCCGCACCTCCTGTTATTCTCTCACGAGTGTAGGCCCACCCCGCACCAACCAGTCAAGTTTCCCACTCCTCTCCGCTCATGACTCCACCGCCGCGTCTTCCCCATCTCCGGTCATTCTAGTCTGGGCCTTGTTGCCCACCGCCTTCTGCGCCACGCAGCGTGGTCAACATACGAGAGTCATCTAAGAGGATCAGATGTGGAGAGCTCGACGGCTGGGACCCACGAGGTCCATGGTCGCACGCAAGGAAAGTTCCTCCTTATTACGCATCAGACGTAATCGTGACGCGGAAGGGCTTCAGATTTCACGAAAAAATGCCCCCACGATGTGCCTGGACCCACCAGCTATATCTTCGCACGCAAGGAAGTGCCTCCTTATTACGCACCAAAAATGAATACCCCTCGCTAGCTGGGACCCACCATAGTGGGTGGTCGACTTAGGGCCTACTAAGTTGACGAGGACGGAGGGCTTTGTCAACTTAGTCAATATGAACGATTCTAGCTCCAAAGGACTGCACGATGTCCATCCAACGGCCATAGTGCTTTTTCAACCTCTCGTCTTCTTGCTCCAAATGCCCAAAGTAGCGCCGGTCGTGTTGCTGCTCCTCGCCTCTCGTGGTCGGGTCAGGATGCCGCGAGGCCTCACCGCCTCTACTACTCCCACCGCTGGCCTGTGGTATCCTCTACTCACCCACACCCTCGTTATTCTCAAGGGCGACAAAGAGCCTCACGCCGCAACAACCAATGAACCTCAGATCCTCTCCGCTGGGCATCCACCGCTGTTTTCCCGGCTCCTCGTCGTCCCTTCCTAGGCCTCGCCGTCGTCACCGCCTTGGTGCTCTCGGCACGGCGTGGTCAATGTGGTCAACGACCGACTTCCATCGGAAGAGTATCAGACGTGGAGAGGCCGATACCGGGTCCAAGGCCACAGCCCAGTTTTTTTGTGATTTGCCAAGTAAGTCGCTTTGTCGGGCCTGTTGGACTGCAAATCTTTCAAGATGAGGAGAGCTTCATTCGGCTGGCCGACAAAATGGCCTATCAGTAATGAGAAATGGGTTGTACATTTTTAAAACACATCAAACCGGCAATTAGTTTCAAATATCTTTTTTTCATTTCGAGATTTTAAATTACATTAATTATTATGCGGAGAATTTGTTGGTTTTTATATTGATATACATTTATTTTTAAAATCAGTTTGAATGTGAGTCGAAATTTCGGGATTAAAAACAGTTCGGACCGCACCTAAATATGCAAAATTTCATATAATTTTTTAACCGTGGCCACAATATGGGCTGTAATGCTAACAAAAAGAATATGGGCTCCAAAAAAAACCTTAAGAATTAGCAAATGGGCTGTAAATTATTTGAAATAATGGCGATGGGTCAGTATGTCGCTTTCCACAGATTTGAGGCTTTCCTAAAAAGGTTGACGGACAAGCAAGGATCGTTGGATAGCCATCCAACGGCCGTCGTGCTTCTTCAATCTTCGCTTCTTCCCGCCCACTGGCCAAACAAGCAGCCAAGTGGACTGCTCGCTTCCTCCTCCTCGCCGGGTCGGATGTGCCGCCGCCAAGCAGCCTCACCGCCCCACCGTACTCCCATCGCTGGCCTAGCCATCCCTCTACTCACCCACACCTACTGTTATTCTCCGGCGACGGCAGAAGAACCAAGAACCTCGCTCAACAGATTCTCCTCGGCGGGAAACAATTGCGAAGTCTTCCTTGCCTCCTTGTCGCTCCTTCCTAGGCCTCGCCGCCGCCCACCGCCTCGGTGCTCTCGGCTGCCTGGTCAACGTGGTCAACGACCGACATGCATCTGAAGTGGATCAGACGTGGAGAGGCCGATACCGGGTCCACGGCCGCACGCAAGGAAATGCCTCCTTATTACGCCGCAAAATAATGATTCCTTCACCGACATCGGGACCCACCGAATGGGCCTCAGATTTCGCGAAAAAATGTTACCTGGCCCGGCTGACATGACCCACCAGCTATATCTTCGCACGCAAGGAAGTGCCTCCTTATTACGCACAAAAATGAATACTCCCCCGTTAGTCGGGACCCAAAGATAGTGGCAGTCGACTTTAGGGCCTACTTAAGTTGACGGGACGGAGGGCTTTGTCAACTTAGTCAATATGCACGATTCTAGCTCCAAAGGACCGTGACGATGTCCATCCAACGGCCGTAGTGCTTCTTCAACCTCCGGTCTTCTTGCTCCAAATTACCAAACCAAAGGTCGGTCGTGCCTCGTGCTCCTGCCTCCCGTGGCGGTTGCGATGCGGCGGAGGCCTCACCGCCTCTACTACTCCCACCGCTGGCCGTGCCATCCCTCTACTCACCCACACCCTCGTTATTCTGCGGCGACGACAGCCTCACACCGCAATGAACCAGTTGAACCCTCAGATTTCTCACGCTGGGCATCCATCGCCGCGTTTTCCCGGCTCCGCCGTCCCCTTCCTAGGCCATGCCGCCCACCGCCCTGGTGCTCTCGGCGCTGCGTGGTCAACGTGGTCAAGGAACGGCTTCCATCGGACGTGGATCAGACGTGGAGAGGCCGATACCGGGTCCACGGCCGCAGCAAGGAAGTGCCTCCTTATTACGCCGCAAAATAATTATTCCTCCACCGACAGCGGGGACCCACCGGACGGGCCACCATATTTTGCGAAAAAACGCTTCTCGATCGCTGGGACCCACCAGCTACACCTTCGCACGCAAGGAAGTGCGTCCGGCAAACAAAATGATTCACCCCCGATCACGGGACCCACCACATCTTCGCACGCAAGGAAGTGTTGTACCGACCCACCGTCGTGAAGCGTGTACATTCGTCGAACTGGTCGATGTAGAGGCGCGCACGTGTCGTAGATGTAGAGGCGCCGCAGTCGTAGTAGAGGCGCCGCACGTAGCATGTACACGCATTTACAGCCGCGAGGGTGCAAGAAAGAAAATACGCCACATATGTACATACGGGCAGGGTCTCGAACGCCTACCGCGCATACGTACATGGCTGGGTCGGAACGGAGAAACAGCGTCCGTCGTGGTTCATGGGGAGCCAACCGCTGGGTCGGAACGGAATGCGTGGTCGTGTTCATCGGGAGGGCTTGGACGGAACAGCGATGGAAACGAGGCTTGGCGTATCGCATAACGGAGGAAACGGCCTTGTGTTCGACCGCCACGCTCAAAACGGGTCCCTGTTGATCGGAGGGGCTCGGGCGCATCGCAAAACGGAAGAAACGGACCTCCTACGGCTGAAACGGGGTCCTGTTGATCGGGAGGGGTGTGGCGTACCGCAAATAGGACGAAACGGACCTCCTACCGTCAAAACGGGGTCCTGTTGATCGGGAGGTGTGGCGTGCATCGCAAAACCACGAAACGGACTTGTGTTGGAGCACTACGGTCAAACGGGGGTGGAGGGTGTGGCGTGCATCAGCAGGACTCCACGGATACCGCTCATCTCCACCGTCGACCACCTCCACCTCCACGGGCTCCCTGCTCATCCAGCCTCCACCGCCGCTTACTCCACCGGCCATCGCTCAACCACCCTCTCCACGAGCACCCCTCCACCGCTTCATCGCTCATCCAGCCCTCCACACCACGGGTCCCGTTCAACCACCCTCCACGGCCACCCTCCACCGCTTCATCGCTCATCCAGCCCTCCACACCACGGGTTCCTGTTCATCCAGAGGCAACGCCACCGCCACCGCTCATCCAAACGCCCCGCAACGCCACTAGCGCTCACTAGCGGCGATGGCGAAGCAATCGCTCCATCGGGTTCAGTAACAGCCATCGATCGATCGCCGGGTTCGAACGCGAGTTCGAGTGCAATCGCCGGGTTCGCCAGGAGCCCAACGCCGCTTCGGCTTCGCCGAGCCAACGCCGCATACACACGCCGCCAGACGTACGAGAGAAACGCGACGCATCGATCTCCCACCGAACCGCAACTCCCCAAATTTTCCTCCCCTCGCTTCTACCACGGTTTTTCCGTCATGGACGGCCCAAAGAATGTCATGCAGCTGCCTCCGCCCGCCTGTGACGAAAAGCCCATTTTCTGTCATGATTTTTTGTCATAGAAGTAGGAGCCCACCACATCTATGATGATACCGGGTTTTGTCACAATTATCGTCATAGAAGTGTCATATGTATTACAGAAAAAAAATTCGTTCGGCCCAAAATGTCACGGATCTGTCTTTTTTTTGTAGTGCTAGGAACATCTAGTATCAAGCGGTCAACTAGTGTCTTCTGTGGGATGAATACCGTGCAAGCAGACACGTAAGATTTGCACGAATAGGGGAAGAGGAGTACCATTTTCGGTTGCCGGTGTGGTCACCTCCACGTGTCGCGACGATCTTCTTCTTTTTGCCGGGGAAACCGATGTTCTGGAGGGTGCAGGCTTGGACGAACCCTGTGCCAAATTGTTGACTGTGTTGCTGTGGCCGTATGTCGGCGGAGGGGAAGCAGATCCGAGGTGGCGAAGGACGGCGTAGAAGGAACAACTCCGGTGCGGTGGAGGGTGGCGAAGTTGGAGCGGCAGCAGTGAGGCGCAGGACGGCGTGGTTGAACTGGCTCGGGTATGGACGGCTCGGCCTCGGCTTAAACTACTAACCGTGGAGGGCGTTGCGGTGGACGACGACGTCCGGGTATCGGCTCTGGCGTGATGGAGGAGGGTGGCGGTTGATGGGTGGAATGGGGTGGCGGACAGAGGACGCCGGGTTTCATTTGGTGGAGAGGTAGTTTTTGCGCCCACGGAGTACGTAATGGGGAATCGACGGGTGGGCGGGTGGGAGGGGGAGAACCATGTTTCGATGCAGGACACGCTTGTTTTTGGCTTTTTGAATGTAAGATGGGACGCACTTGTTTAAAATTTGGGGAAAGTACAAACTTCGCCCCTCTTAAATTTTGGACCCATCATGGTCTGGGGTAGGATGGTAATCCCAGGTGTCCCAAATAGTGTGCGGGAGCGATTTCAGCCGCGCGCATGTGTGCTTAGGCGACCATTGTGTATGAATGTTTTTTAGAGGCAGTTGTGTGGCGTCTAGATGAAGCTACAAACCTACCCCAGTTTAGACCTTTGGACGTCGGGCCGGTAGGTTTCACAGGTCAGAGTTATTAGAAAAGTAATTTCCTTGTACTACCAAACGTTGGTGTCACGCGGTTTCGGACGAGTAGAGGCTCTTTTGGCGCTCCGTTCAAAATTTTAAAACACAAGCATTCACGTTTAGAGTACTCTTGAACTTTGAGGATTGACCTAAATAGACAACGTTAAATTTGACCTTGTATGTGATAACACACAAGTATAGAGTATCGCAACAATTTTCGAGGGTAGAGTATTCAACCCAAATTTATTGATTCGACACAAGGGGAGCCAAAGAATATTCTCAAGTATTAGCAGTTGAGTTATCAATTCAACCACACATGGATAACTTAGTATCTGCAGCAAAGTATTTAGTAGCAAAGTAATATGGAAGTAACGGTACCGGTAGCAAAGTAATATTTTTGGGTTTTGTAGTGATTGTAACAGTAGCAATAGAAAAGTAAATAAGCAAACAACAATATGTGAAAAGCTCGTAGGCATTGGATCGGTGATGGAGAATTATGCCGGATGCGCTTCATCATGTAACAATCATAACATAGGGTGACACAGAACTAGCTCCAATTCATCAATGTAATGTAGGCATATATTCCGAATATAGTCATACGTGCTTATGGAAAAGAACTTGCAGGACATCTTTTGTCCTACCCTCCCGTGGCAGCGGGGTCCTAGCGGAAACTAAGGGATATTAAGGCCTCCTTTTAATAGAGTACCGGACCAAAGCATTAACACATAGTGAATACATGAACTCCTCAAACTATGGTCATCACCGGAGTGGTCCCGATTATTGTCACTTCAAGGGTTGCGGATCATAACACATAGTAGGTGACTATAGACTTGCAAGATAGGATCAAAACTCACATATATTCATGAAAACATAATAGGTTCAGATCTGAAATCATGGCACTTTCGGGACCTAGTTACAAGCATTAAGCATAGCAAAGTCATAGCAACATCATCTCAGAACATAGTGGATACTAGGGATCAAACCCTAACAAATCTAACTCGATTACATGATAAATCTCATCCAACCCATCACCGTCCAGCAAGCCTACTCACGCACGGCGGTGAGTGATACGTCTCCAACGTATCTATAATTTTTGATTGCTCCATGCTATATTATCTACTGTTTTGGACATTATTGGGCTTTATTATCCACTTTTATATTATTTTTTAGACTAACCTATTAACCGGAGGCCCAGCCCAGAATTGCTGCCTTTTGCCTATCTTAGAGTTCCGCACAAAAGGAATATCAAACGGAGTCCAAACGGAATGAAATTTTTATTCACCACATGATATGTGTTTTGCTTGGAGCGTCTTGTATGATTTGAGTCTTTGCTTTTTAGTTTACCACAATCATCCTTGTTGTACACACCTTTTGAGAGAGCCATACATGATTTGGAATTTGTTAGAATACTCTATGTGCTTCACTTATATCTTTTGAGATATATAGTTTTGCTCTAGTGCTTCACTTATATCTTTTAGAGCACGGTCGTGGATTTGTTTTATAGAAACTATTGATCTCTCACGCTTCACTTAGATTATTTTGAGAGTCTTAAATAGCATGGTAATTTGTTTAAATAATCTTAATATGCTAGGTATTCAAGAATAGTAAAAACTTTCTTATGAGTGTGTTGAATACTATAAGAAGTTTGATGCTTGATAATTGTTTTGAGATATGAAGATGGTGATATTACAACATGCTAGTTGAGTAGTTGTGAATTTGAGAAATACTTGTGTTAAAGTTTGTGATTCCGTAGCATGCACGTATGGTGAACCGTTATGTGATGAAGTTGGAGCATGATTTATTTATTGATTGTCTTCCTTATGAGTGGCGGTCGGGGACGAGCGATGTTCTTTTCCTACCAATCTATCCCCCTAGGAGCATGCGCGTAGTACTTTGCTTTGATAACTTGTAGATTTTTGCAATAAGTATATGAGTTCTTTATGACTAATGTTGAGTCCATGGATTATCGCACTCTTCCTCCTTCCATCATTGCTAGCCTCTCTAATACCGCACTTTTCACGGGTATCATACACCCACCATATACCTTCCTCAAAACAGCCACCATACCTACCTATCATGGCATTTCCACAGCCATTCCGAGATATATTGCTATGCAACTTTCCACCGTTCCGTTTATTATGACACACTCCATCATTGTCATATTGCTTAGCATGATCATGTAGTTTACATCGTATTTGTGGCAAAGCCACCGTTCATAATACTTTCATACATGTCACTCTTGATTCATTGCATATCCCGGTACACCGCCAGAGGCATTCATATAGAGTCATATTTTGTTCTAAGTATCGAGTTGTAATTGTTGAGTTGTAAGAAAATAAAAGTGTGATGATCTTCATTTTGAGAGCATTGTCCCAAGTGAGGAAAGGATGATGGAGACTATGATTCCCCCACAAGTCGGGATGAGACTCCGGACGAAAAAAAATAAAATAAAAAAAGAGGCCATAAAAAAAGAGAAAAGGCCCAAATAAGATAAAAAATGAGAGAAAAAGAGAGAAGGGACAATGTTACTATCCTTTTACCACACTTGTGCTTCAAAGTAGCACCATGATCTTCATGATATAGAGTCTCTCATTTTGTCACTTTCATATACTAGTGGGAATTTTCCATTATAGAACTTGGCTTGTATATTCCAATGATGGGCTTCCTCAAAATGCCCTAGGTCTTCGTGAGCAAGCGAGTTGGATGCACACCCACTTAGTTTATTTTGTTGAGCTTTCATATGCTTATAGCTCTAGTGCATCTGTTGCATGGAAATCCCTACTCACTCACATTGATATCTATTTATGGGCTCATAGCCCATTGATATGCCTAGTTGATGTGAGACTATCTTCTCCCTTTTTGTCTTCTCCACAACCACCCTTCCATTCCACCCATAGTGCTATATCCATGGCTCACGCTCATGTATTGCGTGAAGATTGAAAAAGTTTGAAAATTTCAAAAGTATGAAACAATTGCTTGGCTTCTCATCGGGGTTGTGCATGATTTAAATACTTTGTGTGGTGAAGGTAGAGCATAGCCAGACTATATGATTTTGTAGGGATAACTTTCTTTGGCCATTATATTTTTAGAAGACATGATTGCTTTGTTAGTATGCTTGAAGTATTATTATTTTTATGTCAATATGAACTTTTGTCTTGAATCTTTTGGATCTGAATATTCATACCACAATTAAGAAGAACTACATTGAAATTATGCCAAGTAGCACTCCGCATCAAAAATTATCTTTTTCTCATTTACCTACTCGAGGACAAGCAGGGATTAAGTTTGGGGATGCCTGATACGTCTCCAACGTATCTATAATTTTTGATTGCTCCATGCTATATTATCTACTGTTTGGACATTGTTGGGCTTTATTATCCACTTTTATATTATTTTTGGGACTAACCTATTAACCCGGCCCAGAATTGCTGTTTTTTGCCTATTTCGTAGTTTCGCACAAAAGGAATATCAAACGGATTCCAAACGGAATGAAACCTTCGGGAACGTGATTTTCTCACCGAACATGATCCAGGAGACTTGGACCCTACGTCAAGAAATAAAGGAGGAAGGCATGAGGTAGGGGGGTGCGCCCACCCCCACAGGGCGCGCCCTCCACCCTCGTGGGCCCCCTGTTGCTCCACCGACGTACTCCTTCCTCTGATATATACCTCATTGCACCCCAAATGATCGACACGAGCCAAAAACCTAATTCCACCGCCACAACCTTCTCGTACCCACGAGATCCCATCTTGGGGCCTGTTAGGAGGTCCACGGAGGAGGAACCCATCACGGAGGGCTTCTACATCAACACCATAGCCTCTCCGATGAAGTGTGAGTAGTTTACCTCGGACCTTGGGTCCATAGTTAGTAGCTAGATGGCTTCTTCTCTCTTTTTGGATCTCAATACAATGTTCTCCCCTCTCTCGTGGAGATATATTCGATGTAATCTTCTTCTTTTTGCGGTGTGTTTGTTGAGAACGATGAATTGAGAGTTTCTGATCAAGATTATCTATGAACAATAATTGAATCTTCTCTGAATTCTATTATGTATGATTGGTTATCTTTGCAAGTCTCTTTGAATTATCAGTTTGGTTTGGCCTACTAGATTGATCTTTCTTGCAATGGGAGAAGTGCTTAGCTTTGGGTTCAATCTTGCGGTGTCCTTTCCCAAAGGATGTGATGTGGGCAGCAAGGCACATATTGTATTGTTGCCATCGAGGATAACAAGATGGAGTTTTTATCACATTGCATGAATTTATCCCTATACATCATGTCATCTTGCTTAAGGCGTTACTCTGTTTTCATGAATTTAATACTCTAGATGCATGCTGGATAGCGGTCGATGAGTGGAGTAATAGTAGTAGATGTAAGGTGAGTCGGTCAACTTGTCTCTGGATGTGATGCCTATATACATGATCATACCTAGATATTCTCATAACTATGCTCAATTCATCAATTGCTCAACAGCTATTCAGATTGTGCAAAAAGTCTGCGAGGACTTGCGCTGTAGCCTCCTACTGGATTGATACCTTGGTTCTCAAAAATTGAGGGAAATACTTACGCTACTGTGCTGCATCATCCTTTCCTCTTCAAGGAAATCCAATGCAGTGCTCAAGAGGTAGCAGTGAGCATCATGAAATTGGTGATGGAGGAAGGTTGATGATGACGATGGCGACGGATTCCCCTCTCCGGAGCCCCGAACGGACTCCAGATCAGCCCTCCCGAGAGAGTTTAGGGCTTGGCGGCGGCTCCGTATCGTAAAACGCGATGAATCTTTCTCTCTGATTTTTTTCTCCCCGAACACGAATATATGGAGTTGGAGTTGAGGCTGGTGGAGCTCCAGGGGGCCCACGAGGCGGCCATTTGGTAGGCGCCCCCACCCTCATGGAAAGGGTGTGGGCCCCCTGGCCTTGATTCTTTCGCCAATATTTTTTATTATTTCCAAAAATAATCTCCTAGTAGTTTCAGGTCATTCCCAGAACTTCTATTTCTGCACATAAATAACACCATGGCAAATCTCTTTGAAACAAAGCGTTAGTCCCAAGTTAGTTCCATTCAAATCATGCAAGTTAGAGTCCAAAACAAAGTAAACGTGTTTGGAAAAAGTAGATACTGACGGAGACGTATCAACTCCCCAAGCTTAAACCTTTGCTTGTCCTCAAGCAATTCAGTTGATAAACTGAAAGTGATAAAGAAAAACTTTACAAACTCTGCTTACTCTTGTTGTTGTAAATATGTAAAGCCAAAGCATTCAAGTTTTCAGCCAAGATTATGACTAAACATATTCACAATAACACTTAGGTCTCATGTTTACTCATGTCAATGGCATAATCAACTAGCGAGCAATAATAATAAATCTCGGATGACAACACTTTCTCAAAACAATCATGATATGATATAACAAGATGGTATCTCGCTAGCCGTTCTCGAGACCAATAAAACATAAATGCAGAGCACCTTTAAAGATCAAGGACTGACTAAACATTGTAATTCATTGTAAAAGAGATCTAGTCATAGTCATACCCAATATAAATTAATAGTAATGGATGCAAATGACAGCGGTGCTCTCCAGCTGGTGCTTTTTAATAAGAGCGTGATGACTCAACATAAAAGTAAATAGATAGGCCCTTCGCAGAGGGAAGTAGGGATTTGTAGAGGTGCCAGAGATCGATTTTGAAATAGAGATAAATAATATTTTGAGTGGCATACTTTCATTGTCAACATAACAACCAAGAGATGGCGATATCTTCCATGCTACACACATTATAGGTGGTTCCCAAACAGAATGGTAAAGTTTATACTCCCCCTCCACCAACAAGCATCAATCCATGGCTTGCTCGAAACAACGAGTGCCTCCAACTAACAACAGTCCCGGGGGAGTTTTGTTTGCAATTATTTTGATTTGATTTGCTTAAAGCATGGGACTGGGCATCCCGATGACCAGCCATTTCCTCGTGAGTGAGGAGCGGAGTCCAGTCCTCTTGAGAATAACCCGCCTAACATGGAAGATATGGACATCCCTAGTCGATACATGAGCTATTCGAGCATACAAAACAGAATTTCATTTGAAGGTTTAGAGTTTGGCACATACAAATTTACTTGGAACGGCAGGTAGATACCGCATATAGGAAGGTATAGTGGACTCATATGGCATAACTTTGGGGTTTAAGGGATTGGATGCACAAGCAGATTCCCGCTTAGTACAAGTGAAGGCTAGCAAAAGATCGAAGCGACCAACTAGAGAGCGACAAATACCATGAACATGCATTAAAATAAATAAACATTGAGTGCAAGCATGAGTAGGATATAATCCACCATGAACATAAATATCGTGAAGGCTATGTTGATTTGTTTCAACTACATGCATGAACATGTGCCAAGTCAAGTGACTTAAATCATTCAAAGGAGGATACCATCCTATCATACCACATCACAACCATTTTAATAGCATGTTGGCACGCAAGGTAAGCCATTATAAGCTCCTAGCTAATTAAGCATGGCTCTAATTGTCATTGCAAACATGTTTATTCATAATGGGCTGAATCAGGAATGATGAACTAATCATATTTACAAAAACAAGAGAGGTCGAGTTCATACCAGCTTCTCTCATCTCAATCAGTCCATCATATATCTTCATAATTGCCTTTCGCTTGGACGACCAAACGATGTGAATAGTTATAATAATAGTGCACGTGCATTGGACTAAGCTGGAATCTGCAAGCATTCAATAAACAGGAGAAGACAAGGCAATATGGGCTCTTGGTTAATTCAATAGTAATGCATATAAGAGCCACTTCAACGTTTTCATTATGGTCTTCTCCTATCAATTTCAAAGAAAAAGAAATGAAATAAAACTATTTACACGGGAAAGCTCCCAATAAGCAAAAGAAGAACGGGAAATATTTTTGGGTTTTCTTTTAATTATTACTTATACAGCATGGAAAGTAAACTAGCTAAAAGCTACAACTAATTTTTTTTTCTTTCTTAAGGTTTATCAAACACACAAGAAGAAAACATAAAAATGAAAATAAACTAGCATGGATATTACAGTGAAAGAGTATGAGCACCGACATCTAGCAATGAGTGTGCGAACATGAATGTAATGTCGGTGAGAAATACGATATTCCCCCAAGCTTAGGCTTTGGCCTAAGTTGGTCTATTGCCACTACCTGGCCTCAAGGATATCTCAGAAGTTGTAGTTGGGGTCAGATCGAGAAGAAGCCTCAAATTGCCACTAGTTGGCAATTGCCTCCTGATCCCACCGGGTAGTTAGGACTGTCGTGGAGGATCAAATTGTGGTTCCAACTCGCTCAGAGGCTGATGTAGGGTTCCGGTAGGCATGGATGGCCGCCAGCGGAACGAGATACTTGCCTGCAGACAAATCAAACAAGGAAGGAGCAGGCAAGGTCATAGTCTCAGGGTGATTTTTATCAAATAACAATTTGTATTTAAGCGCCCTTTCCCTATTCTTAACAATAAAATCATGCGCTACCATACTCTTATAGTCTAGAAAAACAGTAGGCAACAACTTTTCTTCTTTCTCATAGTGCCTAATAGGTATGTTATAGTATGCAGAGGCCGAGGCGAAGATGCCTCCCAAGATGGGGCCCTTAGTACGATTAAGATTTAACCGCTTTGCAACAATAGCGCCCATACTAAATGTGTCATCTCAAACAAGGCATGGAACAAAATAATAATATCAGGACACTCAAGTTTCCACAGGCTCATGACCAATTAAGCATCTACTAGCAAATATAGCAAAGTAACGTAGAATGTGAAAATGTATAGTAGTGATTCGCAAGGCGTCGAAACCTTCCTCGTTTCCCCTACAGCAATTGTATCAATAAACCCCTCCACATCGTTACTATGTGGTTCCTCTATGATACCCGAAAAAGGTAACTTGCAAACCTCACAGAATTCACGAAGGGTCATCTCCTTATACTCATCATATAAATAGAAATCCAATCGTAGGTGGTGACCTCCTAGAATGGAAATGAAAATTTTGCACAAAGGTATTGGTGAGTAAGAGATACTGCTCATGCGTTGGTCGCGGAGGAAGTCGGTGAGGCCTGCATTCTCAGCCAACTCATAAAAATCATCATAAGTCCCGGCTGCTCTCAAGAAATCATCGCAAGGCCATTCACACGATCGAACCTCACAAAGTAGCCGAGCATTATATTTGGGCCTCTCTGCTTCTTCACTTTGCTTTTCCTTCGAGCTTCGGCTCGATGAGCCCCTCAAAAATCTCTTCATCTTTTTCTGAAAATTTCTGAAAAATTTTAGTAACTTCAAATAAAAGTGAACCAAGCTCAACGAAATTGATAGCAACTACTCCTTCAAGTGCCTAGAACCTATATCATGCATTAGAACTACTTGGAACCATATAAATTTGACATGCAAGCTCAAGAACATGGTCACCTAGGCAGCACAAATTTGTAATGAATAAAGCACTAGAACAAAAACTAATTGGACCAATGGAGGAGTCACAAAACAAGGAATAATCCCCCAAAGCAGTTTTGTGAGAGGTGCTTTGAGCAAGGAGATCGAAAATCGCAGCAAAATGAGCTAGAACTCGTGCTTGAGCTGGTTAGTGATTTTTTTGGGGAGGAAGAAGAAGTGTGTGGGTGCAGGAATAAGTGGAGGGGAGCCACCGTGGGCCCACGAGGCAGGGGGCGCGCCCAGGGGGTGGGCGCGCCCTGGACCCTCGTGCCCAGGTGCTTGCTCCCCCTGCTGTGTTCTCAGTGCCAAATATTCTCAAATATTCCAGAAAAATCATATTTCAATTTCAGGGCATTTGGAGAACTTTTATTTTCGGGGTATTTTTATATTGCATGGATAATTCGTAAAAATGCATGTAAAAATACTATTTTTACTTTATTTCAACTAAATAATGTAGTAGAGAGAGGGTACATGTAAGGTTGTGCTTTCTAACTTCATCCATCTCATGCTCATCAAAAGGAATCCACTAACAAGGTTGATCGTGTCTTGTTAACAAACTCATTCCGAATAACATGAAACTGGAGAAATTTCGAATAACACTATGTTACCTCAACGGGGATATGCACATCCCCAATAATAAGAATATCATATTTTTTCTTGGCAGTAGGAAGAGGAAATTCAAAACCTCCAAAAATAATCGATGGAATTTTTCCAATAGAATTGATACTGTGGATTTGAGGTTGTTTCCTCGGAAAGTGTATCGTATGCTCATTACCATTAACATGAAAAGTGACACTGCCTTTGTTGCAATCAATAATAGCCCCTGCAGTATTCAAAAAGGGTCTTCCAAGAATAATAGACGTACTGTCATCATCGGGAATATCAAGAATAACAAAGTTCGTTAAAATAGTAACGTTTGCAACCACAACAGGAACATCCTCACAAATTCCGACAGGTATAGCGGTTGATTTATCGGCCATTTGCAAAGATATGTTAGTGGGTGTCAACTTTTTCAAATCAAGTCTACGATATAAAGTGAGAGGCATAACACTAACACCGGCTCCAAGATCACATAAAGCAGTTCTAACATAATTACTTTTAATGGAGCATGGTATAGTGGGTACTCCTGGATCTCCAAGTTTCTTTGGCATTCCACCCTTAAAAGTATAATTAGCAAGCATGGTGGAAATTTCAGCTTTCGGTATCTTTCTTTTATTTGTAACAATTTCTTTCATGTACTTAGCATAAGGATTCATTTTGAGCATATCGCTTAATCGCATACATAAGAATATAGGTCTAATCATTTCAAAGAAAGTGCTCAAAATCCTCATCATCCTTTTTCTTAGATGGTTTGGGAGGAAAAGGCATGGGTTTCTGAACCCATGGCTCCCTTTCTTTACCGTGTTTCCTAGCAACAAAGTCTCTCTTATCATAACATTGATTCATTGATTGTGGGTTATCAAGATCAACAGCAGGTTCAATTTCTACATCATTATCATTACTAGGTTGAGCATCAACATGAGCATCATCATTAACATTATCACTAGGTTCATGTTCATTACCAGATTGTGTTTCAGCATCAGAAACAGAAATATCATTAGGATTCTCATGTGTGTCTATAACAGGTTCACTAGAAGCATGCAAAGTCCTATCATTTTTCTTTTTCTTCTTCTTAGAAGGACTAGGTGCATCTAAATTATTTCTCTAAGAATCTTGCTCAATTCTCTTAGGATGGCCTTCAGGATACAAAGGTTCCTGAGTCATTTTACCAGTTCTAGTAGCCACTCTAACAGCATAATCATTATTCTTATTATTCAGTTCATTGAGCAAATCATTTTGAGCTTTAAGTACTTGTTCTACTTGAGTGGTAACCATAGAAGCATGTTTACTAATGAGTTTAAGTTCACCTTTAACTCTAGACATATAATTACTCAAGTGTTCAAGCATATAAGAATTGTGTTTTAATTGTCTACCAAAATAAGCATTAAAATTTTCTTGTTTAACAATAAAATTGTCAAACTCAACTAAGCACTGTCTAGCAGACTTATAGTGAGGAATATCACCTTCATCAAATCTATAGAAAATTTACCTTTACTACCTGTGTCGGGTTATCAAGACCATGAGTTTCAATAGGTAATGGATTAAGATCATATATTTCTTCAACAGGCGGTAAATTAAGACCATGTATTTCTTCAATAGGAGGTAAATTCTTAACATCTTCAGCTTTAATACCCTTTTCTTTCATAGATTTCTTTGCCTCGTGCATATCTTCAGATCGAGAAATAGAACACCCTTTTCTTCGGAGTTGGCTTAGGAGTCGGCTCAGAAGTGTCCAATTATTTTCATTGGTCAACATATTATTCAATAGAATTTCAGCTTCATCCGTGTTCTTTCCCCGAAAATGTAACCAAAGACAACTATCCGTGGTCTCTAGAAGCATCGGTTAGTCCATTATAAAAGATATCAAGTATTTCATTTTTCTTGAGAGGATGATCAGGCAAAGCATCAAGTAATTGGAGAAGCCTCCCCCAAGCTTGTGGGAGACTCTCTTCTTCAATTTGCACAAAATTATATATTTCCCTTAAATCAGCTTGTTTCTTATGAGCAGGGAAATATTTAGCAGAGAAGTAATAAATCATATCCTGGGGACTACGCACACAACCAGGATCAAGAGAATTAAACCATATCTTAGCATCACCATTTAATGAGAACGGAAATATTTTAAGGACATAAAAGTAGCGAGTTCTCTCATCATTAGTGAACAGGGTGGCTATATCATTTAATTTAGTAAGATGTGCCACAACAGTTTCAGATTTATAGCCGTAAAAAGGATTAGATTCAACCAAAGTAATTATATCAGGATCAATAGAGAATTCATAATCATTAATAAGAATAAAGATAGGTGAAGTAGCATAAGCAGGATCATATTTCATTCTAGCATTCAGAGTCTTTTGTTTAAGCTTAGCTAATAATTTCTTAAGATCACTTCTATCATTGCAAGCAAGAAAGTCTCTAGCAGTTTCTTCGTCCATAACATAGCCCTCAGGCACAATAGGCAATTCATATTAATTGGGAGAGTCTTCATCATCACTTTCATCAATATTATCAGTTTCAATAATTTCATTCTATCTAGCGCTAGCAAGTTGTTCATCAAGAAATTCACCAAGTGGCACAGTAGTATCAAGCACAGAAGTAGTTTCATCATAAGTATCATGCATAGTAGAAGTGGCATCATCAATAACATGCGACATATCGTAATTAATAGCGTATAGGTTTAGATGTCGCAAGCTTACTCAAAATGTAAGGTGAATCAAGTGCAGAGCTAGATGGCAGTTCCTTACCTCCCCTCATAGTTGAGGGATAAATTTTTGTTTTCTCATCTTTCAAGTTCTTCATAGTGACCAGCAGATATAAATCCCAAGTGACTCAAAGAATAGAGCTATGATCCCCAAGAACGGCGCGTAAAATAGTCTTGATAACCCACAAGTATAGGGGATCGCAAAAGTTTTCGAGGGTAGAGTATTCAACCCAAATTTATTGATTCAACACAAGGGGAGCCAAAGAATATTCTCAAGTATTAGCAGTTGAGTTGTCAATAAAACGACACCTGGATAACTTAGTATCTGCAGCAAATTATTTAGTAGCAAAGTAATATGGAAGTAACGGTAACGGTAGCAAAGTAATATTTTTGGGTTTTGTAGTGATTGTAACAGTAGCAACGGAAAAGTAAATAAGCGAAGAACAATATGTGAAAAGCTCGTAGGCATGGGATCGGTGGTGGAGAATTATGCCGGATGCGGTTCATCATGTAACAATCATAACATAGGGTGACACAGAACTAGCTCCAATTCATCAATGTAATGTAGGCATGTATTCCGAATATAGTCATATGTGCTTATGGAAAAGAACTTGCATGACATCTTTTGTCCTATCCTCTCGTGGCAGCGGGGTCCTAGTGGAAACTAAGGGATATTAAGGCCTCCTTTTAATAGAGTACCGACCAAAGCATTAACACATAGTAATACATGAACTCCTCAAACTATGGTCATCACCGGGAGTGGTCCCGATTATTGTCACTTCGAGGTTGCCGGATCATAACACATAGTAGGTGACTATAGACTTGCAAGATAGGATCAAAAACTCACATATATTCATGAAAACATAATAGGTTCAGATCTGAAATCATGGCACTCGGGCCCTAGTGACAAGCATTAAGCATAGAAAAGTCATAGCAACATCAATCTCAGAACATAGGGGATACTAGGGATCAAACCCTAACAAAACTAACTCGATTACATGATAAATCTCATCCAACCCATCACCGCCCAAAGCAAGCCTACGATGAAATTACTCACGCATCGGCGGTGAGCATCATGAAATTGGTGATGGAGGAAGGTTGATGATGACGATGGCAACGGATTCCCTCTCCGGAGCCCCGAATCTGACTCAGATCAGCCCTCCCGAGAGAGTTTAGGTCTTGGCGGCGGCTCCAGATCGTGAAACGCGATGAATCTTTCTCTGATTTTTTTCTCCCGAATACGAATATCTGGAGTTGGAGTTGAGGTCGGTGGAGCTCCAGGGAGCCCACGAGGCAGGGGGCGCGCCCAGGGGGGCAGGCACGCCTCCCACCATCGTGGAAAGGGTGTGGGCCCCCTGGCCTTGATTCTTTCACCAGTATTTTTTATTATTTCCAAAAATAATCTCCGTGAAGTTTCAGGTCACTCCGAGAACTTTTGTTTCTGCACATAAATAACACCATGGAAACTCTGTTGAAAACAACATCAGTCCGGGTTAGGTCCATTCAAACCATGCAAGTTAGAGTCCAAAACAAGGGCAAAAGTGTTTGAAAAAGTAGATACAACGGAGACGTATCAGTATGTTTGAAAACCTCATTAAATTATCCGCTTCTTTTTGAAATTTTGACACTTGAAAATCCTATAACTACGATTATTTTGGAATGGAGGATGAAAGTGCAACTATCCGTAGGTGGTTTTGGTAAGTCCTAACAACATATAGCTCATTGAGCTAACATCATTCCAAGATGAATATTTCAGGAAAAGCTCAATGGATGGCATGGCATGGATGAGAAAAGTAGATCCCTCAAATTGCTAAGGATAAAAGGATTGGCTCAAGCTCAAAAGCTCAAGACTCTACATCTTATATTTTAGTGATCCAAGATCACATTGAGTCTATAGGAAAAGCCAATACTATCAAGGAGGGATGAGGTGTTGCTTAATGAGTTTCTTGCTCTACAGTGCTTAGTGATATGCTCCAAAACCCTCAGCTACTTTCTCATATCCACATATGACCTAAACCCAAAAGTCAAACTCGACCCTACCGATTCTTTCTACCCGGCGCCACCGAAGTTCGTATGTCATAGCCACCGCCACAAACCCTAGGCAAATCGGTCTCATCGATAGGGATCTCGGTCTCACCGAGATGGGATTGTAATCTCTCTGCTTCCTTCAGAATGTTTCGCCCTACCGAGATGAGCGATCGGTCCCACCGAGATTGCAATGCAAACTCTCTGCTTCCCTTCGTAACATTTCGGTCTCACCGAAAAGAGCGAATATGTCCCACCGAAGTTTACTCCGACCAACTCTCTCTGGTTAGCTTATTACCAAAATCGGTCTCACCGAGTTTGTGTAATCCGTCTCACCGAGATTACGTTATGCCCTAACCCTAACATTATCGGTCCTACCGAGTTGCATGTCGGTCCCATCGAAAATCCTAACGGTCACTAGATTTGCTAAATCGGTCCGACCGAGTTTATCAATTCGGTCCCACCGAGTTTGGTAAGTTGTGTGTAACGGTTGGATTTCGTGTGGAGGCTATATATACCCCTCCACCTCCTCTTCATTCATGGAGAGAGCCATCAGAACAAACCTACACTTCCAACTTGTTGTTTCTGAGAAGGAACCACCTACTCATGTGTTGAGGCCAAGATATTCCATTCCTACCATATGAATCTTGATTTCTAGCCTTCCCCAAGTTGCTTTCCACTCAAATCTTCTTTCCACCAAATCAAAAACATGTGAGAGAGAGTGGAGTGTATGGGAGACTAACATTTGAAGCACAAGAGAAAGGAGTTCATCATCAACACACCATTTGTTACTTCTTGGAGAGTGGTGTCTCCTAGATTGGCTAGGTGTCACTTGGGAGCCTCCGACAAGATTGTGGAGTTGAACCAAGGAGTTTGTAAGGGCAAGGAGATCGCCTACTTCGTGAAGATCTACCGCTAGTGAGGCAAGTCCTTCGTGGGCACGGCCATGGTGGGATAGACAAGGTTACTTCTTCATGGACCCTTCGTGGGTGGAGCCCTCCGTGGACTCAAGGCAACTGCTACCCTTCGTGGGTTGAAGTCTCCATCAACGTGGATGTACGATAGCACCACCTATCGGAACCACGACAAAACGTTTCGTGTCTCCAATTGCGCTTGAATTCTCCAAACCCTTCCCTTTACATTCTTGCAAGTTGCATGCTTTACTTTCCGCTGCTCATATACTCTTTGCATGCTTGCTTGAATTGTGTTAAGATTGCTTGACTTGTGCTAAGATAGCTAAAATCTGCCAAAGACTAAAATTGGGAAAAGGATAAGTTTTTATTTGGTCAAGTAGTCTAATTACCCCCTCTAGACGATTTCTTCGATCCTACAAGTGGTATCGTAGCTTTGGTCTCCATTTGCTTTGATTTCCATAGCTTTTGGTGGTCATAGCCTTGGTTTCACAACCTAGGAGAGTATGGTGTCTAGCGAGGGAAATTATCACCGTGAGGTCCTTACTTTGATGGTACTAATTTTGCTAGTTGGAAGCATAAGATGAAAATGCATATTCTTGGACATAACCCCGCCGTTTGGGCTATTGTGTGTATTGGCTTGCAAGGTGAATTCTATGATGGGAGAGAACCGAACCGTGAAGCTAGTGCAGAAGAGTTGAAGATGCTGCAATACAACGCTCAAGGTTGCGATATCCTCTTCAACGGATTGTGCCCCGAAGAATTCAACAAAATCAGCCGTCTTGAGAATGCAAAGGAAATTTGGGATACTTTGATTGATATGCATGAAGGTACCGACTCCGTCAAGGAATCCAAGTTGGATGTGCTCCAAAGTCAACTTGACAAGTTCAAAATGAAGGATGGTGAAGGTGTCGCTGAAATGTACTCTAGGCTTGCTCTTATCACAAATGAGATTGTCGGCTTAGGAAGTGAAGAGATGACCGACAAATTCATCATCAAGAAGATCCTAAGAGCTTTGGATGGAAAATATGATACCGTGTGCACATTGATCCAAATGATGCCCAATTACAAAGATCTCAAGCCAACGGAAGTCATTGGAAGAATTGTTGCTCATGAGATGTCGCTCAAGGATAAGGAGGAACTTCACAACAAGTCAAGTGGTGCTTACAAAGCCTCATGTGAAGCCCCCACATCATCAAGTGAGAAACAAATCTTTAATGAAGAATTGAGCTTAATGGTGAAGACCTTCAACAAATTCTACAAGAGTAGAAGCAAAGAGAGAAGCTCCAAGTCAAGGTCCTACAATGACAAAAGATCTTCTAGTCGGGAGCGTAATTGCTACAATTGTGGAAGACCCAGACACTATTCCAATGAGTGTACGACACCCTACAAAATAAGAGAAGATTCTCCAAAAAGAAGAAGTAGAAGAGAAGAATCACCACCAAGAGAGAGAAGGAGTAGAGATGATCGTTATGAACGAAGACCCTCACGGAGAAGCAAGGATTCGTAAAGGAAGGACAAGTCATCAAGGAGCTACACAAAACGAAGACATCAAGCTCATGTCAGTGAATGGGTATCCGGCTCCGACTCCGACAATCACTCCGAGAGAAGTTATCACTCCGACTCCGAATATACTCAAGATGAAGGTGTTGCCGGTCTAGCACTTGTGTCAACCAACTCCTACGACATATTTGATTCACCAAATGAAGGAATTGGAAGATGCTTCATGGCCAAAGTCCCGAAGGTAACACACCTCGAGTATGTTGATTTCAATAGTGATGAATATGACTTGCTAGGTGATGATGATTTACTTGTTGACAACTCTAGTGATGAATACTATGATGAAACGTCAATTAATCATGCTAATCAAGATAAAACGAATGACAATGATAAGGAGAAGATTGAGCTTCTAACTAAAGAACTAAACACTCTTAAGTTAGCTCATGAAACTATCTTAGAAGATCATTGAGAACTTTTAAGTACTCATGAGAAGTTACGCTTTGAAAACCTCAATCTTGAGCAAGAGCATGAGTTCTTAAAGGCAATCAATGATGATCTTCGTAAGAAAAGTTCTTCTTACATTGCCAAGCGTTTACTCTTATCTACTTACATGCCTCAAGTCAAATCCACTAACAAAAACAAGAAGGATTCTTCCTCTAGTAGTAACAATAATCATGCTAAATCAAATGTTGTTGCTTCTAGTAGTTCTCTTGATTCCACTAATGATTCTCTTAGCCAAGTTACACTTGAGCAAGAAAATAGCTTATTGAAGGGAATTATATAGAAAGGTGTTTACAAGAGCCTTGCCGGGAGTAAGCAATTTGAGGAAATTGTACGCAAGCAAGGAAGGCACCGGAAGAATCAAGGCGTAGGTTTTGAAGGAAAGTTCAATGCCAATGGAGTTGAGGGAAGAAGATCAATATCCCAAGACGAAGTTTGTTCCTCAACAAGAGAAGTATGATCCTACTTCCTTCAAAGGGACACAAGCTCAAGATGATCTTCCACCACAAGACCACAAGCAAAAGGCAAGGACAAGCTTCAAGAGGAGATTGATGCATTTGAAGAAGCTCCTAAGGCCTTGGTCAAGTGGGTTCCCAAGACTACGACAAGTTCTACTTCATCAAGTACGACTACAACTCCAAGGATTCCCATCAAGATGATGTGGATCCTGAAGAAGAAGAACTAGAGAGTTCTTGAGGGTGACTTCGCCAACATATTTCACTCATATCATTTTGGCAACAACGAGTGCAATCAACCTCCACATCTTGCACTAGTTCAAGGAGTCACAAACCCTCTTGTTGGTAAGACAAGGGACAAGGTAACCTAATGTTTTCATAGACATCATCTTATGTGTGTATCACTCTATGTCTATGGATATCCTTGTTTGTTCCTTGTGGGACTAACCTGTAGGTATTGAAAGTGCAACTCACTCCAAAAGGATTGCTCCAAATGATCTTCATCAACATTGAGCATCCACATCTTCAACACCTACATGAAGTCATCATCGACAAAACCCAAGGTTAGTTCATCCCTCTTAGGGGGGATCTCACATCTAGGGGGAGCTTTACTCTAAAGAATTGAGCTAAAGCAACTCTAATGGTGTGAACACAACAATGCATTATGTAAAAGTGGTAACCCCACTTGAGCTTAAACGATGAGTATGACCTATGATCAAATGTTCTCATTTGACTCCTAATTCAATATACTCATATATAGATGACCTAGTCATCGCGAATTGTTTGATAGATGCTAGAATTGTTTGTGCATGCTTTGTCACATATTTCATTTGTCATTTTATTGTGTGAGCATGTTGGTTGCATATTTTACCCATTCGAGGACATCCACTTGTGGTTGTGATTGATTGGTTCCTTTTTCTTTGGCCAACTGGATGGACAAGAATGCCTAAGAACCTTCTCTAGCTATCTATGCTCTTCTCATCTCAAACTCTATTCATGCTACATCACAAAATTTGATCAAGTTAGATTCGAACTACTCTGTGTGAGGAGCACTCGAGTCCCCGATTCGCCATAGACTTAAACTTCCAAAACTTCTTTGTGCTTTTCGGTCCTGACCGATTCTTCCATTTCGGTCATACCGAGATCACTAAGTCGATCTAGGTTTTTCAATCTCGTCAAACCGATTTGAATATTTCGGTCACACCGAGTTGCTGTCAGAATCAACAGTTATGCATCTCGGTGCCACCGAGTTGTTCCACTTCGGTCACACCGGCTGTGGTCGGGCTATATATACTCACGGGCAAAAATTTGGAAACTTTCTCCGAACCACTTCGCCTGCCACAAGACAGCTCGCTCGCCTCCGTGGTCTCCGGATCGTCCTCCTCGTCGCCAACCGCCTCCTGTCAGCTGGTCTCCGCCACCAACGGAATTCATCCCGCCGTTGCCGCCAGAAGCGAAGTTCATCGCCGATCTAGGGCATGGACTCGATCACAGTGCTATCCCCGTCCAATTCCTAGCACATTGTGTTCATCATGATTCTTGCCACGATTGAAACGACTCTATCCAATCAAAACACTCCGTAGATTAGAGATGAATTGAAAATTTAGGGTTATGTTTCATGAAACCATCTCGGACCCACCGAAGTTGCGTAACTTCGGTTCCACCGATTCGCCAAAGCCATTGCACATGTGGTTCTCATTCTGACCGAGAATTGCAAATCGGTGTGACTGAGTTCAGGACTTTGTGAAACCCTAGCAGTCTTGGCGCCACCGAACTGTGACTCGGTCTGACCGAGTTCACTAGTTTAGGTTCCGAAAGCTGCTTCGGTATCACCGAGTTTGCAAATCGGTTGATCCGAAATGCTTTCTGTGGAAAACTAAAACTAAGTTTTTGACTCATTCTTTTGCAAAAATCTCTGTATTTTGTGATGCTCATCCACTCTATCTCATCTATACCTATTCACAGGGTCTGCAGTCAGTGTTTGCAACATGTATGACCAGAGTGACAGCCAGAACAAGTCAGAGGAGCAGATTGAGATGACTGAGGCACTAGTCCCTCAAGCAGCTCGAGATGAGGAAGCGAAGCACCCCAAGCAACCTGCCCAAAGCTGCCACCGTGACAAGGAAGAAGAGAACCTCGTAATCTGAGGATGACGATTATGTGGCAGAGAGGATGAGGCCATTTCAAAGAAAAAGGTGCTCAAAAGGAGTACATTTCAGCTGCAGTTAAGCCAGACTGAAGATCAAAAGGCCAGCAGGAAGACAACCCATGTCTAAAGCCGAGCCTCCACTCAAGCATCTTTGGAATCCCAACCCAAAGAGGTTGCCGCAGAAGGAAAGAAAATGAAGGAAAGGGTCAAGAAGACCATGGCCGTTGTTATTGGAAAGCCTTCCATGATGGAAGAAGAGGAAGAAGAAGAGGTTGCTGCACCAGCACTCCATGGCTCAAGCTTATGGGTGATGCTATTAAGTCGTGGGCTGCATCATCAAAGCCCAAAGAAGCACCCAAAGCTGCCTCCAAACCAAAGAGTGCACCAAAGAGGAATACCAGAACATATCTGCTGAGAAGAACAAGGCCCCAGTGCCTGAGACTGTTGCTGAAGAAGAAGAAGATGAAGAGCAAATCCTGAGAAAGTTGAAGCCAAAGATTCCAGACCACAATGATGCTCATCTTGTGGCTGAGAACATGAAGATTAGGAGAGACTCAGGGTTGAGGCTATGGAGAGAGTCAGATCCATATGCCACCAGAAGGAGGACTGCTGTTGATTATGTGTTCCACACAAAGGAACAAAGCAGGACTTCTATGAGACAATCTTGTTGGAGAAGAAGCCTATAGTGTGTGATATGAGGTGGGTCGACCGACCTACATAGAGGAGAATGCGTAACACTATCCTGGTGTGTATGATAGTTTCAAAGCTTGTGGAGTTGCAGAATTTGTTGGGCGTAAGCTCACAAAGTGGAATGAGGAGCTCATAATGCAATTCTACTCCACAGCCCGCTTCTATCCAGATGGCAGGATAGTATGGATGTCTGAAGGTACAAGGTACCAATCAACTATTGAGGAATGGGCCAATCTGATCAACGCACCTAAGGAGGAAGAGGATGACTTGGACGTTTATGCCAAGAAAAAGATGGATCATAACACAATGGCACGTATGTACAAAGAGATTCCTCAAGGCATCTTGAGACTCACCAGCTTGGATCAAGAAACACCGCCGTCAGGACTGCCTACAATCAATTGGATCCTTAGGCACACTCTCTTGCCCAAGTCTAGTGATCACAGGATGATCGAGAGGCCATGCAATAAACTTGCTACATATATTTGATGCGCCACGAAGTTCAAGGTCATGAGCCTTATAGTTGAGACTATCAAAAGGACAAATTACCGACGTAAAAGAAGTTGTGGATAGGCCCCACAGATCCGTGGAGTCGATAAACTCCAAGATGGGCACAGGCACATACCTGTTGGATAAGGAGCATATGCCTATTTATCCAGATTTCGAGGACAACCAAGTGGTTATGGATGAAGATGAACCATCCTCAGTGCAAGTACAGGCTAAAAAGGAGAAGGCAAGGGCAGAAAAGGCTGCCTAGATTCCAACAATGGAAGAGGCATCCCAAAGACCTTCTCAAGAGCAAACAAGATCAACGTGGCTACTTGATTGCATCCACTCTAAGGATTGAGAAGGGGTTGGCCACCTTGACTCGAAACCAGGAGAGCTTGGAGAGGATCATGGAGCAGAAGTTCTATGACATGGATATCAAGGTCACTGAGATCCAAATGTTGTTGAGCGCTTCAGGATGACATGCGTGAGAGGAAGGGCAAGTCAACCACAGATGCATTTGCCAGAGTGCCTAGATCTCACAGATCACCTGCAGCTGCCAAAGGATGATACCAGAGCCACTTCATCTCGCACGAAGCCACAACTTCAAGGCCACCACCTCCAAAGACCTACTCCACCAGCTCCATCTACATCAACAGTATGCTTTCGCCCTTGGCGCCTGCTCTACACCACCACCGTAAGATCAAGCCTGAGAGTCGATTTAGTACTATGCATTTTCTATGAACTTTTGGTAACTTGTTGCCAAAGGGGAGAAAATGTATAGATCATAGGCTTAGAGAGAGTGTTGCTTTTTGTTCTCTCTTGCTTTGGTGGTTAAACTTTATTTGCTAGTTTGAGATACATTATGTCTCATGTGATACCCGGATGATCATGTGTTTGATCATATGCTACAATTATGCTTGTTGGATGATATTATCTTTCTTATCCCTATATGATCATTCATTTTGCTTGGTGACGAGTGCATGTATTTAATCATTATCATTTTGAGCGCCCACCAAGATGTATGTGACACGTAATTGTTACCCTTGAGCCTAACTCCTTGTGCATTTGTAGTCCAAAGCAAATCTTAAACTATGCACAAATTTAGGGGGAGCTCTTGCTTATCACATACTTCTCAAAGCGACAATGTTTTTCACTCTTATTATCATTTGTCAAAGCTTTGATCTATATGTTGTCGTAAATTACCAAAAAGGGGGACATTGAAAGTGCAACTATCCCTAGGTGGTTTTGGTAATTCCTAACAACATATAGCTCATTGAGCTAACATCATTCCAAGATGAATATTTCAGGAAAAGCTCAATGGATGGCATGGCATGGATGAGAAAAGTGGATCCCTCAAATTGCTAAGGATAAAAGGATTGGCTCAAGCTCAAAAGCTCAAGACTCTACATCTTATATTTTAGTGATCCAAGATCACATTGAGTCTATAGGAAAAGCCAATACTATCAAGGAGGGATGAGGTGTTGCTTAATGAGTTTCTTGCTCTACAAAGGCTTAGTGATATGATAGAAAACACTCAGCTACTTTCTCATATCCACATATTACCTAAACCCAAAGTCAAACTCGGCCCTACCGATTCTTTCTACCCGACGCCACCGAGTTCAGATGTCATAGCCACTGCCATAAACCCTAGGCAAATCGGTCTCACCAATAGGGATCTCGGTCTCACCGAGATGAGATTGTAATCTCTCTGTTTCCCTTTGTAATGTTTTGGTCCTACCGAGATGAGCGATCGGTCCCACCGAGATTGCAATGTAAACTCTTTGTTTCCCTTTCGTAACATTTCGGTCTCACTGAAAAGAGCGAATCGGTCCCACCGAGTTTACCTGACCAACTCTCTGGTTAGCTTATTACCAAAATCAGTCTCACCGAGTTTGTGTAATCGGTCTCACCGAGATTACATTATGTCCTAACCCTAACCATATCGGTCCTACCGAGTTGCATGTCGGTCCCACCGAAAATCCTAACGGTCACTAGATTTGCTAAATCGGTCCGACCGAGTTTATCAATTCGGTCCCACCGAGTTTGGTAAGTTGTGTAGATAGATAGCACACAGGAGCAAAACCAAGTGGTACGGTTAAGGGCATCCACAATGTGTAGCCAAATGTGAAAATAGCTTTTGGCATCGTGGGAACCATTGTGGACGGTGTTGCCAAAGCCAAAAGGATGGAACCAAGCTCCCCGATTGATTGATTGAAGGAATAGAAAAAAAACAACGTCTCTCCTCTTTCTCCCGTGCTTGGACGCATGTACAGTATAGAGGATAGAGTCTACTCCCCTGTCCCTTCTATCACAAATCACAAAGCAGTAAGGTGTCAAATCACAAAGCACGGACGAAGCAACCATCATTTCACTCTTCGCTGACTCCGCTTCTCCATTGTCTTCTTCGAGAAACCATCTCACCGGACTAAGCTGGACGGACGACGCTATTGTGTACGAGTAGTACTAGTACACTTACGCATCCTTTGGTTCAACGGACTTCCTAGATGCAAATAAGGCGGTTGTCTCGGCTTGGAGGCGGCACTTGCGAACGACTTATCGTGGTCTCCCTCAATGGTGTTCTCCATCGAATGCACTTCGCCAAACCACAACGTTCGAGATATCGTCGATGTCATCGCAATGGGGAAGGAATTCAAATATAGTTACTACCTCCATTTTTTTGTACACAAGGCCAGTATATCAAAATTTCAATTTGCAAAAGGCCACTAACACTAATCGAGGCAAAATTGATGGGGTTTGCCTTGTATTAGCAACCAAGGACATTAATATCCCCTGCATGCATGCGGAAGTGAGAAGGTTGGTTTGCATGGCGCTATATTAATCAAGCGATGAGGAGTGAGATGGTTAGATCTTTGGGCTTTGGAGAAAAAAATATGCATTAATTGACACGTGAAACGAGGATTTGTATCGATTAATCCCGAAAAGGAAAACCCCGCCTTTCTTTTTTAACACTAGTACTCCTAGTACGTAGTACTAGTACTAACGACTTATCCTGTTTGGGTCTAGGCCTTGCATTGCCATACTTCGCCACACATTTTGCCAAGCTTGCCTAAAGTTTTCAAAATGAAAAGGAGGTACACTTGCATACGGTTGTCACGGTCGCATCAAGCACCCTCACACGGTCACTCCCTGCACGCCTTGTGATCAAGACCGCACCCTCACACGGTCACTCCTACATCGCCGCAGTCGCACCGCACCCTCACATGCACACGCTTCCTGCACGCCGCAACCCAACCAAGGAACACACCCTCATCGACATCGTCTTTATGCATGTGAACAAACCAAACTCAGCCATCCTACCGCTGACACATAATTTTCGTTCATAGAGTATGTTTATCCAACCGCATGTTGGGGAGTATCCGTACGGCTCGTGCGGTGGTGTGTTGGGGAAGAAGAAGAGGTGAGGAAGAAGGGTTAGGAGATGTAGGATATTCATCCAGCCGCCTGAAATGGTAGACTGACCCAAGTCAGGCGACTTGCATAACAATATATGTTTATACACAACAAAAGATCCATAAAACAACAACATAAAGAAAAACTACCACTACTCGCGGAACGAGACGACCTCGTCGTCTTCGGCTGCCGGCGCGAACCAGCCGTAGCTGCCGACGTGTGTCTCCGCACCGTGGTTGTCCTCGGCCTCCAGCTACTCATTCACGTGGAGCGTGCGGGCGCTCTGCACGGACGAGAGCACTGCCCGGTTCAAGTCGAGGACGTCCAGTTCCACCTCCAGGAGGGCCTCGATGGCAGCGGCATCCGCGCGCTCCGCATCGAGTCAAGCCTCTGCCGCCCGGTTCAAGTCCAGGACGTCCGGTTCCGCCTGCAGGAGGGCCTCGATGAGAGCGGCACTCCGCGTCGAGTTGAGCCTCTACCGCCTGGTTCAAGTCCAGGAAGTCTGGTTCCGCCTGCAGGAGGGCCTCGATGGCAGCGGCATTCGTGCGCTCCGCCTCAAGTTGAGCCTCCGCCGCCCGGTCACATCCACGACATCCGGTTCCGCCTGCTGGAGAGCCTCGATGGCAGCGGCATGTGCGCGCTCCGCGTCGAGTTGAGCCTCTGCCTCCCGGTCCTCCTTTAGTATTGCCAGTCGAACAGCTGGTCCGCTTGCACCATGGGTGACTTCGGACGCCGCACGAAGTCGACGCCCATCATCTCATACCCATCGGGGCCTTCGCGCCGTGACCTCCGCCATGAACATTGGATCGGCTTCCTCCTCCTCGTAGCTTGGCTCCAGAGAACTGGGATTGGCCCGCCGCAAAGCGAGCTTGGGAACGGAGGTCTCTGGCGCCACCGCCGCCACGATTTCTCGCACGGGCGCCCGGCCACAAGATCTTGTAGTACATGATCTTGCGGTGCACCATGGCTTTCCGGCCAACCAGGGACGCTTGATGTGGGCTAGGGGATCGAAAGGTGGGGAAGGGGCTGGAGATTAGGTGTGGTTTTAGGGCGTTATGGCGTGGAGGCCAGCTGCCCGCATTCATGTCGCCCGTCCGTATGCCGTCATAAGAGGCTCGGTGCCCGAGGAACCAACTCCGGCGACTTAATGACGCACCAGGATGCTTGGCCTCACCGGAATGCGCTACTTAAAGCGGCAACGCCCAGCTAACCTCCACACCATAGCGCATCGTCCTCCTACCTGGCACCACATCCGCCATGACCGCAAGCGCGAACGCTCTGCGGGAGAGAGCTTGTCTTCGGGGATGGAGGTCGAGGTCGCCGCCCTCGCTCAAGTCGCCACACAAGCGGTGGCCAAGCTGGCGGCCGACGACGGGAGCACCGTTAGCCACGCGTCCTATTTGCCGCCGTCCAACGTCCGGCACCGCCGAGGTCGGGGACTCCTCCGAGGATGAGTAGGGCAGGGGAGGCAGCAGGGCATGGTGTGCCAACTGGCCGGTCCGTCTCCCATGTTCTACTTTTCCTCGCCGGAGACCGCACCTTCACTTCACGGGTCTTGAACCCCGCCTGCATATGGAGATCATGATGGAGGACGCCGGTCGCTGCTGTAGAATAGGTTTAGGGTCGGGTTTCTTTTATTTTTCTGTCCTATAAAAGTTCGAAATGTAATGAAAATCTGCCGTGTTTGTATTAATCTCCGCCATGATATGAACCTTCACAATAATATAGTATATTGTAGGAGTACTAGCAAGATTCCCGTATGCGTTGCATGAAAGATCAAGATCTTGTGGGAGAAAAGGATGAACGAGGAAGGCCTTATCTCGCAAATGCACATTCACGCATTTCACATTTTTCTACATCTACGGAACCTACGAAAGGGTTAACGAAATTGCCTCTCTCTCTCCACCCCTGATTTTCATGGAGGTGGGCCCCACCCTCCCCCCAATCTACAATCAACAGCTCACAAGTTACACATTATTTTAATAACGTACCTGGGACTACGTATGTGTAGCATTACTCGTCCTAAAAAACCCAACTAAGCCAACCTCCCAAAGATATCGCTGCTGGAAAAGACCCGCCGTGCCGCTTAGTCGGGATTCCCGGATTACTAGTAGTAGTATCGATGGATCGCAAGCAACAAGCTTTTTTGAGGGGCGAAGCACCTAGTTTAAAAGGAAAAAGGCGGTACACTCACAAGACTTCGCGGTCGCATTGCACCCCACACATGTTCGGGTCCCGCACACGGCACACGCAAATGAAACGCAGCTTCGCTTGTCTCTTCACCGACACGTGATTGCACTTGGAGAAACCGACCATGCGCCAAACTCCCCCCACTCACCGCGCGAAAATCCTCCCCCCACCCAAAAAATTCCCCCCAAATCCTAGATTCAACCGCCCTTCGGCCAACTAGCCAATAATATTCCCAAACCCCCCTCCCCCCCCCCTCCCGTACCCCTCCACTCCATTCGCTCCGCCAAAGCCGCCCTCCCCGCCACGTTGATACGTCGGCGTCGCGGTTCATCGAGGGGACGCACGGCGATCCTCTCGCTCCCACAGCACGCTCTCAGATCGCCGTCTTCTAGTCAGCGCCGCCATCACCGGGCGACGTTCTTGTGGAGGCGACGGTCATTACCGCCATCACCGGCGACGTTAGGTGTGGAGACGCACGATGGCCAGCTTCTCCCACGGTACGCGCATTCTAAACTGAGGCCCCATGCATGTCGGTGTAGCGCTGAATGTTAGCTGATAGACGCTGTTAATATCACTGCTTTGTCAAGTAGTTTACAACAATATGCTCTACTTAAGAAGCTTCCTTGCCCTGTTGTGCACTCAATCTGCTTAGTCGAGAGGGCATGCCAAGACCGATTAGTTGCTAAAATATCCTGCCATATATTTATTGTGACATAGATTGCCATGGTCTAGTAGCCAATCTGTTAGGTGAAATAGCTGTACACCGCTTATACTCGATCTTTGTTGCTGCGATAGCCTTCGATAGTTCGATGGTCTGTGCTCGCCTCATTGACTGCTGGAAACAGCCTGCCATAATTTAGCACTCAAATCTTAAGAAACAACAACTTACGTTTCTTGCCAAACCATAGTTCATACAGTGTCGTCTCCACGGACTTAGATGGTGCCCTATTTAAAGTGAATGTAATTGTCTCTAATGCATAACCCAAAATAATAGCGGTAGATCGGTAAGAGACATCATAGATCGCACCAAATCCAATAGGGTGCGATTATGACGTTCGGACACACCATTACGCTATGGTGTTTCAGGTGGCGTCAATTGTGAAACGATTCCACCTTGTTTTTAGTGATTGCCAAACTCATAACTCAGATACTCTCCCCTTGATCAGATCGTAGGAACTTGATCTTCTTGTTATGATGATTATCAACTTAACTCTGAAATTGCTTGAACTTTTCAAACGCTTTCACTTATGCTTCATTAAGTAAATATACCCATATCTACTCAATTCATCGGTGAAGGTGAGAAAATAACGATATCCACCGTGCAGCGCCAACACTCATTGGACCACACACATCAGCATGTGTGATTTCCAACAAGTCACTTGCCTGCTCCATTGTTCCGTAAACGGGTTTTAGTCATCTTGCCTATGAGGCATGGTTCGCATGTGTCAGGTGATTCAAAATCAAGTGACTCCAAAAGTCCATTAGCATGGAGGTTCTTCATGCGCTTTATACCAATATGACCTAAACGGCAGTGCCACAAGAAAGTGGTACTATCATTACCAATTCTACATCTTTTGGCATCAATGTTATGAACATGTGTATCACCACCTAATCGAGATTCAATAAACCATTCACATTGGGTGCATGGCCATAGAAGGTATTATTCATGTAAACAGAATAACCATTATTCTCTGACTTAAATGAATAATCGTATTGCAATAAACATGATCTAATCATGTTCATGCACAATGTAGACACCAATGCAAACGACATTTATCTGGGTTCAATACTAATCCCGAAGGTAGAGGGAGCGTGCGATGGTGATCATATCATCCTTGGAAACACTTCCAACACACATCGTCACCTCGCCCTTAGCTAGTCTTTGTTTATTCCGTAGCTTTTGTTTCGAGTTACCAATATTAGCAACTGAACTGGTATCTAATACCCATGTGCTACTAGGAGTACTAGTAAGGTACACATCAATAACACATATATCAAATATACTTTTGTTGAAGTTTCCAAGCCTTCTTATCTACCAAGTATTTGAGGCGCCGCTACCAGTGACCGTTCCCCTAATAGAAGCACTTCGTCTCGGGTTTGGGTTCTTGGGTTCTTCACCAGAGCGGCAACTAGCTTGCCATTCATGAAGTTTCCCTTCTTGCCCTTGCCCTTCTTTGAAACCATTGGTCTTGTTAACCATCAACACTTTGATGCTCCTTCTTGATTTCTACCTTTATGGCCTTAAGCATCGACGAACAGCTCCGGATCATCTTCCTTGCATGTTATAGTTCATCATCAAACCCTAGTAGCTTGGTGATAGTGATCGAGAACTTTGTCAATCACTCTCTTATCCGGAAGATTAACTCCCACTTGATTCAAGCGATTGAAGTACCTGCACATTCTCGAGCACATGCTCACTAGCTGAGCTATTCTCCCATCTTGTAGGCAATGATCTTGTCGTGAGGTCTCAAACCTCTCAACACAGGCATGAGCCTGAAATACCAATTTCAGCTCTTGGAACATCTCATATGTTCCATGGCGTTCAAAACGCTTTTGGAGCCCCGACTCTAAGCCGTAAAGCATGGCGCACTAAACTATCTGGAATCATCAGAATGTGTCTGCCAGATGTTCACAACATCCACAAACGACGCCAGAGGGGTTGGCACACCGAGCGGTGCATCAAGGAAAGAAGCCTTCTGTGTAGCAGTGAGGACAATCCTCAGACTACGGCCCTAGTCCGCACAATTGTTTACAATATCTTTCAACTTAGTCTTTCTCTAGGAACGTATTAAAACAGGGAGCTAAAGCGCGAGCTATTGATCTACAACATATTTTGCAAAAACAATTTAGACTATGTTCATGATAATTAAGTTCATCTAATCAAATTATTTAATGAACTTCCACTCAGATAGACATCCCTCTAGTCATCTAAGTGATACATGATCCGAATCGACTAGGCCGTGTCCGATCATCACGTGAGACGGACTAGTCATCAACGGTGAACATCTCCATGCTGATCGCATCTACTATACGACTCATGTTCGACCTTTCGGTCTCTTGTGTTCAGAGGCCATGTCTGTACATGCTAGGCTCATCAAGTCAACCTAAGTGTTCCGCATGTGTAAATCTAGCTTACACCTGCCATGCGCGAACGTTAGAATCTATCACACCCGATCATCACGTGGTTCTTCAAACAACGATCCTTCACAACGGTGCAGCTTAGGGGGAACACTTCCTTGAAATTTTGTGAGGGATCATCTTATTTATGCTACCGCTGCTCTAAGAAAATAAGATGTAAACATGACAAACATCACATGCAAATCATAAAGTGACATGATATGCCAATATCATCTTGCGCCTTTGATCTCCATCTTCGAGGCGCGGCATGATCACCTTCGTCACCGGCATGACACCATGATCTCCATCATCGTTTCTTCATGAAGTTGTCTCGCCAACTATTATTTCTACTACTATGGCTAACGGTTAGCAATAAAGTAAAGTACTTACATGGCGTTTTCATTGACACGCAGGTCAGACAATAAATTAAGACAACTCCTATGGCTCCTGCCGGTTGTCATCCTCATCGACATGCAAGTCGTGATTCCTATTACAAGAACATGATCAATCTCATACATCACATATATCATTCATCACTTCCTTTTGGCCATATCACATCACATAGCATACCCAGCAAAAACAAGTTAGACGTCCTCTAATTGTTGTTGCATGTTTTACGTGGCTGCTATGGGTTTCTAGCAAGAACGTTTCTTACCTACGTAAGCCACAATGGTGATATGCCAATTGCTATTTACCCTTCATAAGGACCCTCTTCATCGAATCCGATCCGACTAAAGTGGGAGAGATGAGACACCGCTTAGCCACCTTATGCATCAACTGCATGTCACCGGTGGAACCTGTCTCACGTAAGAGTACGTGTAAGGTCGGTCCGGGCCGCTTCATCCCACAATGCTGCCGAATCAAGATAAGACTAGCAACGGTAAGAAAATTGAACAAATCATCGCCCACAACTACTTTGTGTTTTACTCATGCATAGAATCTACGCATAGACCTAGCTCATGATGCCACTATTGAGGAACGTAGTAATAATTAAAAAATTTCCTACGTGTCACCAAGATCAATCTAGGAGATGCTAGCAACGAGAGAGAGAGTGAGTGCATCTTCATACCCTTGAAGATCGCTAAGCGGAAACGCTACAAGAACGCAGCTTGATGGAGTAGTACTCATGCGATTCAAATCGCGGAAGATCCGATCTAGCGCCGAATCTGGACGGCGCCGCTGCTCAACACACGTGCAGCACTGGAACGCCTCCTCCTTCTTGATCCAAAGCAAGGGAGAGGAGAAGTTGAGGGAAAGCTCCCAAGAACATGACGGTGTGGTGGTGGAGCTTGCGGTTCTCCGGCAGGGCTTCGCCAAGCACTACGGAGGAACAGGAGGTGTTGGAGGAGGGAGGGGCTGCACCTGGGGAAGAGGTGCGGCTGCCCTCTCTCTCCCTCACTATATATAGGGCGAAGGGGGGAGGAGGAGGCGACCTAGGGTTTCCCTAGGGGAGGGGCGGCAGCCACAGGGGAAACCCTAGATGGGTTTGGGCGCCCCCACCCCAAGGAAACTTGCCCCCCCAAGCCGGGAGTGGTGGCTGCCCTAGGGGCGGCGCCCCCACCTCTCCACGGTACGTGAGATGGGGTGGGAGGCGCACAGCCCCTTAGTTGGCTGATGTGCCCCTCCCTAGCCCATAAGGCCCCCAACGCTTCTCGGGGCCTCCAAACCCCTTCCCGACATCGCTGGTCGTCACCCGTACCCGAACAATTCCGGACTCCAATACCCTTCGTCCAATATATCGATCTTCACCTTAGGACCATTCCGGAGTTCCTCGTCACGTCCGGGTCCGGGACTCCGAACAACCTTCGATAACCACATACTATTTCCCATAACAACTCTAGCGTCACCGAACCTTAAGTGTGTAGACCCTACGGGTTCGGGAACCATGCAGACATGACCGAGATGTTCTCCTACCAATAACCAATCATGGATCTCGATACCCATGTTGGCTCCCACATGTTCCGCGATGATCTCATCGGATGAACCACGATGTTGGGGATTCAATCAATCCCGTATTCAATTCCCTTTGTCTATCGGTATGTTACTTGCCCGAGATTCGATCGTCGGTATCCCCATACCTCGTTCAATCTCGTTACCGTCAAGTCTCTTTACTCGCTCAGAACGCATGATCCCGCGGCTAACTCCTTAGTCACATTGAGCTCATTATGATGATGCATTACCGAAAGTGGGCCCGAGATACCTCTCCGTCATACGGAGTGACAAATCCCAGCCTCGATTCGTGCCAACCCAATGTACACTTTTGGAGATACCTTAGTGCACCTTTATAGTCACCCGCCACGTTGTGACGTTTGATGCACCCAAAGCACTCCTACGGTATCCGGGAGTTGCAAAATCTCATAGTCTAAGGAAATGATACTTGACATTAGAAAAGCTCTAGCAAACAAACTACACGATCTTCTGCTGTGCTTAGGATTGGGTCTTGTCCATCACATCATTCTCCTAATGATGTGATCCCGTTATCAACGACATCCAATGTCCATGTTCAGGAAACCATGACCATCTATTGATCAACGAGCTAGTCAATTAGAGGCTTACTAGGGACATATTACGATCTATGTATTCACACATGTATTACGGTTTCTGGTTAATACAATTATAGCATGAACAATAACAATTATCATGAACAAGGAAATATAACAATAACCATTTTATTATTGCCTCTAGGGCATATTTCCAACATCATCTACCTTAGTGGGCTCTGTGATAGAGACGAAAGCAAAGTGCCCACAAAAGTTAGACAAATGTGAAGCTCTTGAGCGTTTGAGAGGACCTGGAATGTTGATGTCGCTGATGATTTTCTCAATCTGCACTTCATTTGCAACGCGAGGATGAGCGGGTTGTCGTTGAGGAATTTGATCAGCATTTTCTTCAGCATCATTTTGCTCAGGTGCATCAGTATGATGTTCTTCACGTTCTGGAATGATTTCTTCAACAGATTCTTCAAGAGGGAATGATATCCTCGGTAGCCTTGAACTTGATAGTTTCCTCAGTGACTGCTCATCTAACACAGAAGGTAGGTGCTCTTTTTGCGAGCCATTAGTTTCAACGAATCAAGACATCTACAGCTTTCAACAACTTTGTGGTGAACGTTGTTGAAGACTCAGAGGTGTAGTCCTTTCCGTAACCAAGCATAAAACCTTCATGTGCTTGCGGTGCAAATTTAAAATTGTGATGAGGATCTCTAATCCAACATTTAGCACCAAAGACTTTGAAATAACTCACATTGGGTTTCTTGTCAGTGAGGAGTTCATATGCAGTCTTCTCGAAGAATTTGTGAAGATATACCCTGTTGATGATGTGGCACACAGTATCAATTGCCTCAGTCCAGAAACGACGAGGTGTCTTGTATTCATCAAGCATAGTGCGAGCCATCTCAACAAGAGTCCTGTTCTTGCGCTCCACAACGCCATTCTGCTGAGGAGTATAAGGAGCAGATAACTCATGAGTAATACCAAGTTCATCAAGATAGTCATCAAGACCAGAATTCTTGAACTCAGTTCCATTGTCACTTCTGATGTGCTTGATCTTCACACCAAAGTTGGTTGAAGCCCTCGAGGATAATCGCTTGAAGACTTCTTGCACCTCATGTTTGTAAGTGACAATATGCACCCATGTGTAACGAGAGTAATCATCAACAAGAATAAAGCCATATAGAGATGCATCATTTGTAATCGGCTGAATAATGATTAGGACCAAAGAGATCCATGTGAAGCAATTCAATTGGTCGAGTGGTAGTCATGATTGTCTTCGCTGGATGTTTGGCCTTGGTCATCTTTCCAGCCTCGCAGGCTCCACATAAGTGATCCTTGAGGAATTTGACATTCTCACTGCCAATGACATGCTTCTTCTTCACGAGTGTGTGCAGATTCCTCATGCCTGCATGACCAAGTCGTCGATGCCATAGCCAGCCTTCTGAAGCTTTTGCAAGTAGACATACGGCTGGTTGTGGTCCTGTAGAGAAATCAACAATATACATATCTCCTCTCTTAAAGCCTTCAAAGACTTTGGAATTGTTAGCTTCCGTGATCACAACACAACGATACTTGCCAAAGATAACAACCATATCAAGATCACAAAGCGTTGAGACAGACATGAGGTTGTATCCTAAGGACTAGACAAGCATGACTTTGTCCATGTGTCGATCCTTTGTGATCGCAACCTTACCTAGACCCAATACCTGACTTTTGCCTTTGTCGTCAAGATGATATGCTTCAGATGCGATGGAGATAAGGGAACATCCATCAATAGATTCTTGTCACCAAATCATGTGATTTGTAAATCCACTATCGAGGACCCACTCAGTGGCTTTGGGTTGATCATCCTGCAGATGAATTAGTGCAGCTTACGAACTCATATACTTCATCAGTGAAGAATATGATATCAATTTCATTAGATCAATTTCATCAAGCAATAGAATAGATAAAACAGTATGAGGACGTGAGGAATGAGGATTCATTTCTTCATGATTAGCCTATGTCCTTTCGTGCATTTTCGTGTCTCCAAAGAAATTCTTCAGACGCTTAAGTTCGCTCCTGATACCCGACCGCATAAGAGATTAGCTTTTTTCTTCACCACCCACATCTGAATGGGTGGCAAGAGTTCATCACTCTGCGAGCTCCATACAAGAAAGGTGGCATAGAAGCCACCCATTTTGTTTCACATAAGAGGAGTTAGGATAAGCATATGAATAAGCAGAAATTCTTCAAGGACTTATGAACATAATGGTTAGAAGAATAATGCTCATATTCATAGCCCTTAGCTCTTCCCTCGCTAAAATGTAGGTGTTAGCACTATGATGTTCATATGAGGACTTTGATTCTTTTGAGGAATTTGATCCATGTGAGGAATTTGGTCCGCATGAGGACTTGGATCCATATGAAGAATTTGGTCCATATGAAGAATTTGATCTGGGGTTCCTATTCTTCATAGGTGGTGTCATGATGACATTCACCTGAAGATTTTCAAGGAACCTTTTGGGAACCTAGATTTTCTTCATAGGGGAACCATTCCTGTAGTTAGTGCCAACATATCTAGCAAATACTTCCCCATTCTGATTCTTGAACAGTTTATAGTTGGAGTCAAATGACTCATCAGAAGAATGAGGAGATTCACATGTAAAGCCAGATAAAGTAGATGGATATACTGGAGGTCCCTTTGCAGCAACCCATGAGGTTTTGGGATACCGCTCAAAGCTTCCAAAGAAGTCCCATCAGCGTTGAGTTTCCTCTCAAAGGCAATCCCCTCTTTCCTAGGGTTCCTGTTGAGGATCTACTTTTTAAGCACATCACAAAGAGTCTGATGCCCTTTGAGGCTTTTGTACTTGCCAATCATATACAATTCCTTTAGCCCTGCATCATCAATGATACTAGCATTGTCCTCAGATGAGGAATTAGTGACAGCAGAGACAAATGAAGAATTTGTAGTATTAGAAGCATTTGAACATTCAGGTGAAGAATTGGCAGAATCACGTTCAATGCACTTCAAACATGGAGGAACAAATTCTTCCTGGGTAGCGCAGATTTGTTGAGCAAGTAATGAATCATGCTCCTTATGAAGATCTTCATAACTCACTCTTAGTTTTTCAAGATCTTGCTTTCTTTGAAGAAATTCATAAATAAGTTTCTCATGATCAGATAAGAGAGTGTTATGATGGCCCTGAACGGTGTCAAACTTAGACTGAAGTCTCTGAAGACTTTCAGCCAAAGCTTTCGACTGATCCATTTCTTCACCCAACATATCATCGCTCTTATTGAGCATGTATTGAACTTTTTCCAAAGCTCTTTGTTGTTTAGTGGCAAGGGAAGCAAGTTTGACATAACTGGGTCCAAATTAATCACCAGATTCATCATCACTGGACTCGGATAGGTAGCATTCAGTTACCTTAGCACCTTTTGCCATAACGCATGATGTAGAAGATGATGATTCTGGTTCGAATGTCATTGCTTTGAGAGATTCCTTGAAATCTTCAAACCAAGGATCATGACAGGTTCGATGACCCTCATAGACCTCAAAGAGACGGTCTCAGATAAGCTTCGCGTGATCGAGATGCATGATATTCCTGAACTGATTTTGAGACAGACAGGAGAAAATGACGTCCTTCGCCGTGAGATTGGGAAGAGTGAACTTGCGAATATCATCAGCTTCCGCCGTCTTGCACAGATCGGTAAGACAAATTTGAGTGACGGTCCACAGCTCGCTGTTCATCGCCATGAGGCGCTTCTTCATCATGGCCTTCCACTTGGGATAGTCGTGACCGTCAAAGATGGGGCATGACACGGCCTTTCATTCCGTGGGTCAAATAACTAAAAATCCGCATTTACACTAAAATCACACAGAACAAGGGAGTACCTCGCTCTGATACCAATTGAAAGTGCGTTATATCGACTAGAGGGGGGTCAATAGGCGATTTTTATGAATTCTTCACTAAGAAATTTCAGGGTGGGGAAATTCCTAAGCGAAAAACTACTTACAGCGGAATAAGTACTCAGATGTAAACATAACAGAACACAAGCATGGTCAACATGATGAAATGAAGACAAACACAGTAGTACGTAAAGCGTAAACACAAGATAACACAGATAAAGACAAAATGATCAAGAAATTGAACCGAGGAAATTGCGTAAAGTCTTCACCAAAGTCTTCAAAAGATATGAACAGGTACACAACACAAGAATGAGGAAATGAAAGAGTTGAGGAAATAGAACCAGTAAGCTTGGTGAAGACAATGATTTGGTAGACCAGTTCCAACTGCAGTCGGGTTGTACGTCCTGTTGGAGCGGCTAGGTATTTAAACCCGAGGACACAGTCCTCACCAGATTCTCCTTGAGATAAGGTCACACAGACCTCTCCCAATCACTCGTGGTAAGTCTTCGTGTGACTTCCAAACCTTCACAAACTCGGTCACCGGTGATCCACAATTTCCTCTTAGATGCTTCCGACCATGACGCCTAACCGTCTGAAGAAGCACAGTCTTCAAAGGTAACAAGCGTCGGATCTACGCAAGATCAATCTATTCAAGGATGCTCAATCACTTTGGGTTTTAGGTGTTTGGGTTTGGGTTTGCCGCACTTGATGATTTTCGCTCAAAATCCTCGGAGGATGGGATGCTCTCAAATGACAAGTGTTAGTTTCTCTCGGAGCAGCCAACCAGCTAGTGGTTGTAGGGGGCGGCTATTTATAGCCTAGGGAGTAGCCCGACATGATAAGACATAAATGCCCTTCAATGATATGACCGTTAGGTGTGTAGATATTTTGGGACAGCTGGCGCATAGCGCAGGGACGGTCGAAATTTTGAGTATCAAATAACTTAGGGCTATCATGTTCCTCACTGTGTAGGCAATCCGCACTGGCGAATTCCTAACTCGCCAGTCAGAACAAATTCCTCAGAGACCAGAAGAACTTCGTCTCTGTCACTGAAGAATATGGCTGAATTGTATGAGATTTTCAATGGCTTCACTCGAAGGAATTGGTAGGTGTAGGATTTTGAGTTGAGCATCACATGAAAAATTTTCCTTAGTATTTCCTCGACACTTTTAACAAAGACGGTGTTTCCTATGACTCAAGAAAGGGAAAATGAAACTAAGAAAACAAAAGTCTTCACGCTTTATGTTCCTCAAATGAATACCAAGTCTTCAAGGTCACACCAATTTCTTCATTTTTAAAGTCTTCAGAAATACAAAGTCTTCAGTCGAAGAACTTCATTTTTAGGGGTCGACTTTCTCTGTAAGTATCAAACTCTTCATAGACTTATAGACCTGTGTACACTCATAAACACATTAGTATCTTAACCTATAAGTCTTCAATACACCAAAATCACTAAGAGGCACTAGATGCACTTACAGTGTGGGGCCACGCCATCAATCCGATGTGACGGGCGTGCCTGGACGCGCTCGGGCGCCCCATATCCACTCCATATTTGAGCTAAATATGGAGGGTGTCGGTTAGCCCGGGCGTTTGAGGGGCCTGTCTGGGTCTAAATTTTGTGACCGAACAGCATTTGAAATGGGTTTGAGGGTCGGGTTGTAGATGCTTTTGTATGGTCAAAATGGGGCTGAATGCCCGATGCTTTTTGTTTGACGGGAATGGCAAACAGAGCTCATGTACTTTCCTTTGCTTTATACGCATTTTGGAAGCGTGTACAAGGTTGGTTCGAAGGAGACATGTGTACGGAAGATGCGTGGATGGCGTCCAGTAGGTGGTGCTGCCCGTATCCGGCTCTAGCATACAAAATGTAGACAACTCATAGGGCATCTCTAAAGTGGATTTGTAAATTTTCCGCAACCGTTTGAACAGCAGAACCGAACAGCAGAACTCATCCAACGTCGACTTGTATCGATCTGCGAAGCGGTCCGGACTGATTCTCCCACAAACCGAAGACAAACATGGAGGTTTATGAGTCCTGACTGATCCCAAACTCATATTCCGACCGCCATGGCTCACCAAAACACCTCCTCCTCGCCGCTTCCGTCCGCCGCTAGCTGCCCGTATTCATGCCATTTGTGTAGAGCGCCGCTGACATTGAAAACGGCTCAGCGGACGCGACCTGCATCTTGCCTCCGCCATTGAAGTGGCGCGCCGGCCGAGGGCGCCACCCACGACGTGTCTCCGGTGTCCGCGCCTGTTCAATGCCGGGGACACGTGATTGGACGAGACGGGATAGATATCTACCGCACCCATTCAAAGTCGTTGTCCGTCCGTCTGCCGCCATTAAGCAGGCTCACCGGCCGAGAAACCCACTCTGGCGCCACGCATGACACACCCGGACGTCTGGCTTCACCTGAATCCGCTATATAAAAGCAGTCACACCCGGCTAACACGAGCCCCTCCACATCCTCCTCCCTTGCACTGCATTCGCCATGACCACCAGCGGGAAAGCACCGTAGGATAGTCCGTCGCCGGAGATGAAGCACGCGGTGGCCGCCCTTGCCGCCGCCTGGCATGGCCGCTGCGAAGCGGATCGAGGCCGGCTTGCCGGCCAGCTCACCTGAGGTCTCCGACGACAAGGATGACACCACGATGGAGACGGGCTCCGACGACTCCACCCCGGCTCCCGCGCCTCCTGTGCACGCCGACTTCACCATGGAGCAGGCACAGGCGCAGTTCAATGCCGCCATGGCGGAGGTGCCACCTTTGTCAGCGTTCGAGCAGGCGCAGGAGGATTAGTGGTACAACATGTTTCTCCTGGAGCAGCACCGGCTGGCGGATGGCCAAATCTATTATGGCGAGCGCGCTGGCGAGGAGGCCGGCGTGGGCTGCGGCCGAGGAGAACCCAAATTTCGCTATGGCGGAGCAGCGTGTCATCTACGACGCCGTCAAGGCCAAGCCGTCGTTCGGGCGGAAGCGGCAACATGAGGCGCAGCTTGCAGCGATCGCGGAGGAGAACATAGCCAATTGCGCCTCCTACACGCCGCCGACGAACCATCACCTGACCCGGTGGGGACGACGGCTACCAAGGCGCCACCATTTCCCTCGTGGACCTCATGTCCACCGGCGACGATGACAAGGCGCGGACTCCTCCGAGGATGAGTAGGCTACGGAGGCGGCGGGCCTAGTATCCCATGTGGGCTGGTCCGTCTCTGTGTTATACTCTTCCTCGCCGTGCTCATGGAGACGGAGGAAGGAGGACAACACGGGCTTGGACGTCGGGCGCCGCCGCCGTAGGATAGGTTTAGGGACGGGTCTTTTTTTTTTCTATATGTTAGAAATGTAGTTAAATCTGCCGTGTTTGTATGAAATCCGTCATGTTTGTACAAAATTTGCCCGTGTTTGCATGAATTTCATCCGGTTTGTTAAAAATAATTTAAAGTGTATGCGCTTATGCGTTGAATGACTGCCTCGCGCATCTATGTTCGTGGACGGATGCGGGAGGTTTTTTGTGGGTTGCAAGATGCCCTAACGAAATTGTTTGTAAAAGTTTTCTGGGTCTACCGGCCGGCCTATAGTTAGTCCGTACAAACGAGATGGGGCATCGCAAGGACACTGCCACGCCCAGTGTGTACAAGGTGCACAGACAACATTCGGTAGGGTGGTGCTACTCGTATCCAGCTCTAGTGACACAAACGTAGACAACTCACCAACCCGATCGGCTTCGCAAGGCCATGGCCCATGGCTACGCAGTGACGAATCAAACGCGTCGCGCTCACACGAACTGCGTGCGTCGTCGTGGTCTCTTCTTCGACAAGCTCAACCTTAATTAGCGCCAAAAATGAAAGAATATGGACAGCGCCATTGTTGAGCGCAAGCCCGACTGAGGCCCGACATGTAAACATCACAATGCAGGCTCTAGCGGTCAAACCCGATGCTTGCCTCCACAACTCCTCCGGCTACGCAGCTCCGTCCGGCCGCCCAGCACGGCCGGTCGTCACCGGGCACGCACGCACGCGGATCAAAAATCAAGTTTCCCTCCTGGTCCTGGACGTCGGAACGAGGAAGAAGCGTACGGGTCCGTGCTGCTGCTCTCTTCTGTTGCACGATTCTGCCACTGCTTCTGTTGGTGGTGGACTGGTGGCGCCCAGCCTGGGTTCGCTCGAGTACAAGCCTTGAAGAAGAAAGGGGGCGAGAGAATATATGGTGATGCCCGTTGGTCGACGATCGAGCCGCTTTTATTTGTGCGCGCACCCCATCTCGTTGTCGTCGTCGCTGGTCTCGGATTCCCATATGGAACTGGACGGCTCGTTGAAGGAGCGAACGTAGCATGCATTGGCTTTAACCCCAGTTCGATGGATGAGTTGACGAGGTTGTACATCGTGTTCGTCCACAATGGATGAGTTTTTTTTTTTTTGAAATCACAATGGATGAGTTGGTTTAGGCCTTAGGTTGGACTTGGAGGACCCCCGGTTTAAAACAATCAGTGACAGGTGCCTGCTACTCCTGCTTCCAAGCTTTGCCGTTTGGGCAGCTTGTTGGAGCACCCAGCCAGATATATCATATATGTGTTGCGATAAATCTGGAAATTCGAGTTTACAGGTAAAGGAAATGTCGGGTCCTCGACTTCATTTTCGTTTCCAGCAAGGACGAAGAGAACCTCAAAACTGCGATTGAAGCTCATAGGTCAACTTGTTGTTTCTGACATTGATGTCTCAAAACAATATTGGCCTTCTGCCACCGCAAGCAGTTACCCAGAACATGTATGCAGATACATAGATAAGCTACAGGCCGATCCGAAAAGTCTGTATCCCTCGTCAAGAAACAATCCCTTTATATATATAGCAGAATCAAACCCTTTCAGCTGTCCTTCATATCCACATCCACTTCATCCTCTGGCTTTGCATCCACTTCATCCTCTGGCTTCATATCCACTTCATCCTCTGGCTTTGCAGGTGGTGCTGGAAAAATCTCGTTTACAAGAGCCACAAGTTCCTTGGCACGGTCCTCTTCATCCTGCGGCACTCCTCGCTCGTCCTTGCAAAATCTTTTCCCACACTCCTCTACCATCTGCAACAGAGAACGGACCAAATTAGATGAATGAGGTATTAACCTAAAACCTCAAGAAGATAGGAGGTGACCCAACAAAACAGACTGGTACTTGTTTGCGAACAGATGACTACAACACCCAACGATTCTCTCAAAATCTCTGGACAAGAAAACCGATGTGATTCTGTGATGGCGTAATGTTTTATAACAGGGATCAACGAGTGGCATAAGGTCGGTAGTTACAGTAGTTTGGTACCCAAAACATTTGCCAATAAGATTATGCATGCACATCTATACATGCGAAAGTACAGGAACACACCCGTGCCCAAAGAACAGAGCTCATCTATATTCTATACTAGTTTAATTCAACAATTAAAGACAAACAGATGACCTACAGATGCCAGAATCCATACATAATAATAAACATCCAACGTTGGGATAACTTAGATTTCTTAGCAATAAATCAGGCACATATGTAAGCACACATTTCTGAAAATGCATCATTGCTACCAAAATATATTTGCATCACTATTTCAAAAATCAGTCAAAGCTGGGCAATGTTTGAGTGTTGAGTTCAATCTCTCATCATGATGAGGTATAAGCAAACTAAATACCATAACAAAAGACACTTCTATTTCAAGATGTCACAAATGGTCAGTATATTATATCTACATTCATGGTTTGTATCAGCAAACGTAGATAGCATACTAACGGGCATCTTACGATCAGCAAAATAAACATGGCAATACCGCATAAACATCAGCTGCTGAGGTTGGCCTCCAATTGATAATGTTTTGCTTGTCAGCATCGGTAAGCTTGAAACCCTCACATCTGCTTGCAAATTCAGTAACTGATTCCCTTGTCTGATTGCAAGCAGGAGTTTTCAGGAGGTACTCATATACCTGTTTGTCACAACAATAAACATGAGACCAGTTTAAGCATAAAAAGGGACACGTATCAAACAAGGTTATTGAGCATACACATTGGGTCAAGCATCAGAGAAACAACATATACCTTACACTCTGATGCAGCAACGGCCCCCAAACATCCCATGGGGTCAGTTTTGCACCTCTTTTCTGTAAGAAGTCGAGAACTTCAAAGTTGGTGAGATGTCCTGCATTTGCTTTCTCACTGCAGAACAATAAAGAGCTTTGGATATTCAGAACTCCAGATTAGAAAGATAGCTGATAGATAATGAAGATTCAGCTTTTAAATTATTCAGCATCTAGCTATGAAGTTTGAGAACTGGGACTAAACGCCTAAGGCGAAACAAGATTAGGATAGGACAATATGTCAGTCCCAACAATTTATCTGCATAATTCCCAATCAAACCAACTAATTCCTCTCCGATAGGATCATCGCTCAGGGAACATTATGTACTAAACGTAGTTTTGCAAGGGATTGCACAATAGAGAGAGCAGTTTACAGCTACGAGATTGCCATGGCACTGAAAAATTAAACAGCAAATGCGTACTGACATCTTCATCTTCGCCACTGCCAGGGGGGACGGGAGCACAGTAGATAGATCGATGCGGTATTGGGGCTGGACTGGACTGGGGCGGCGCAAATTCGACCGACGAGTGTCTCGCTCCGCGTGCTAAGGGGCAGCGGCTTCGTGGTCTTGGTCAGGGCGGCGAGGTGGTTGGCTTCGACGGCGGTGACTGGCAGGGAGGTCGGAGAACAACGGCGCGATGGTCAGGGGACGCAGGGTGGCGGCGCGCTCAGGGGCGTTGGGGAGGCTGTGGCTGGCTAGCGGGAGGGTGGTGGCGGTGTCTCGCGAGCCGGAGCTGGAGGTTGGCGGCGGGGCTGGGCTAGGTTAGCAAAATTTCGTTTGGAAGGAGACGAGGAAGAGGCCAAAGGGAGCCAAATGGGCTGGTCAAGGCGTGCCAGTCCCATAGCCATCGTGCCCAGCCCGTAGTGGGCTGGACCAGGGCCCGGCACACATATAATCGTGCCGGCACGTGGCCCGTCTAGGGCCGTGCCTGGGCCGCGAGGCTGGGCACGCGTGCCGGCATGACAAGGCCATTTTTTTAGGGGGTAACAGAACTTTATTCGACTAAAATAATGTTCGGAATACAAATAATGTCAGAAGTACCCAGAAGCCAAACATAACGGCCAGTTTAGTTATTTTATTTATTTTTATACACTGCCCAATAGACTGAATTATAGACCCAAAACAGTCTAATAGGAAAAATTCTACACGACGAACGTGCCTGCCGCTATGGCGGTATACGGGGCGTGCCTGGGCCACATGGAGCGAGGCACGCGTTCCGATCCCTGCGGTGAACTTTTATGGTAGACTAGTGCGTTGCAAAGAGGCCACATTAACTTTAAAAGTTCGATATTAGTTATATTAACTAGCACAAATGCCCGTGCATTGCAACGGGAGAAAAAATAGGACAACACTACAACATGACAAGCAATACATCCTGATGGGCATAGACATTGGCATCTCATTCATGTTTCATAATCACATAAGCAGTGGGTTGTACATCTTCACTCCTTGACGAAATCAGACAACACTGGTGTGCTTGCACACTACGTTGAATATTCCAATGACACGGCTCAAAAAATAGATCACCCTTATACCCTAATAAACATGGCTCAAGTACCCTCTCCACCGGTCCACGTCCTCAATTTCAAAACGGAATCCCACATTGAAACCGCTCATCCTGCATCTCACCCTTGCCAACAGATGTGTAAATAACAACTCTGTTAAAATTATTTAGAGGACTGTATTTACAACCCATCTCACATCAAAATGATATACAAGGATGTAAAGAAATATCCCTTGCAAAATATTGTTTAGATTATTATGATGTTTTGAATTATTATTATAGAGTTTAAGCAATTTTGAATTAGCAAGTTGGAAGCAAATTGTACACTGTATTTCATGTTCAACAGTCCAACTTAGACAAGATATATAGTGTCCAAACAAATTATACACTGTTATTTCAAGTATAGTTTAATTAGACAAATCCATCAAATATACTATAAATCTAAGGTCTAAATTGTTCTCTTTTTAAAACATCCATAAACATTCAGCCACGGAGTACACATTGTAGTTCCATAGCCCAAAATCAATTGTCAATCATGAACCCTAAGGAGTTAATATTGAACTTCAAAATCGAAAGATGAAAGATACTTGGAGTTATGGGGAACCTCTGTACCTCCCCGTAGCGCACTGTACCATAACATGAAGCCACCCAGCAGCCAACAAACCAGATTGACCTGTCAAAAGTAGATCCCAGACAAATCCCTAACATCACCTGTAAATCAAACCGGGAGCTTCTTCACAGATCGTAGATGTCACAACACCGCAACAGCACCAAGTCTGAACAGCACACACTCCACAATGTTAATAGCAGAATCCCGTGCACCCATATTTTGTGGTGGCAGCGAGGTGGTCGTCCACGGCTAGCCGTTGGTGCATTCACTGCATGACTGTGTTCACGGCATGTTGTCCCGATGACCACGACACCTTCTCCTTCCCAGACTTCTATTGGGCATCATCATGGGCGAACGGCGAGAAGGACCAATACATTCACGATCTAGCTCCACAAGTTGAGGCCATGGCCTAAAGCGCTTGCAGGGAACCGGCTGAGCGCGCCTATTCGAGACCACGCCAGGGAGGAGGTTGTAATATAGGACACGGTGAAGACCAACGCCACAAGGTGTTCCACATGGAGCTGCCTGAGTGCAGGGAGCAACACCGCTCACCGAAGCGGGACCGATTATATGAATCCGCCGAGTGTGTCGACCATGGCTGCGGTCTGCCGCCATCAAAATTGTCGCAGTCATCACGTCCCCGGCCTTGCTAACGTGATGAAGCGGTGCATCCGTGCACGCTCACAAGCAGAGTACGAACTGCATCTCTTTGCTCACGACGTGGGCAAACACTGTTGAATAAATCCCAAGCCCCCATCACGTTTACAATTAGTTCAGTTAGTACTTTGGTTTTCCGTCAGTTTAGGCTTGAACGCTCATTCGGGTAGCAAGTTTAGCTTGCGGGTCTAGCTACCTGGAGCGAGTCTCACGCCTCATCAGTCTTCTCGTGGGATGGCATGAATTTTGTGCATCACGACGGCGCAGAGTCAGGGGCCACGAAGCCCAGTTTCCTATTCTGTAAGTCTAAATAAATAACAATTGATAAATAGCAGAGAAATACAACAGAAAAGTTGTGAAGTCTGTGCAGCGCAAAACAACTACATTCCTTCTTCCTCGAGCAATCTCTCAATTTACGTGTGTTCGTTCCAAGGGCCTCTCGGTGCCGACAAACACGTCGGTGAACACGCAGACGTTGGTGTGCCCCGTTTTGTTCCCCAGGAACTCGAAGTTGATCTCGTCATGGTCGTCCCCCACAGATGATGTCTGAATTTGCAATCAGTTGATGCACATCCAGTTAGTATTGCAGTAGACGGAGTTTGGACGCACGCAAGCACGATGGGCACACACGCAGGGCACGCACGAAGGTGCAACACACACACACACACACACACACACACACACACACACACACGCAGCTCACGCTCCCTCGCCGGTCGGTCCCTCGGTCCTGAATTGTGCCGTACAGTGCCGTCTCCACCATGATGGCCCCGTCAAGTTTGAGACATCAAGTACAGATCCTTGATGATCAACGACAGCCAGCGCCGCTTGCAGAAAGCATCTACGCGTAGTTGGAGGGGATGAGCTAGTTGGCCTTGCGGTGACGATGATCCACTCGTAAGAAGCGTTAATTATGTGTGTAGGTCTTGATGGCCTTCTGCTTGTCCACACTCATGCCCAGCGGCATGTCATCATTGTCTTCATGCTGGATGCTAATCTTGCAGCTTGCACGGAGGTCGTTCTCCACGTCCAATCCCACCTGTATCTACGTCCTCTCTATTATCATCGCCGACATCAACGACGGCGGTAGGCTCTGCCGTGCTCGCCGATGCCTCAATCTTGATGGCCCACATCCTGCTCCATGTTCATCTCCACGTGCGGCCGTGCTGTGGCAAGCCGTGATGAGTACATAAAAAAGTACCTGGTCCTCCACTGCCACCAGTCTCGCAGACGATTGCCGGCGCGCTCGTCTGGTTGCAGCGGCCCTAAGATGCGAGATCGCAAGAATCGAGTCAATTAAAAAGGCATGATCCGAATAGTGCATTGTCTGTAGGTGTTTCCGTTTCTGTAAATAAAAGGTATTGCCTACTGTAGCAGTTTGTCTGTAATACGCATTCGCCAGGTGTTTGTGCATGCCATAATGTTACTGTCATTGGTTTCCCAAAATACAGATCGTACACGGGGCCGGACAAACAAAAATAAAATAACGCAAGGAAAACTTCTTCAGCCAAACATCTTTGGTATAGTTTTAGTACCGCCTCGAATCTATCCTTAATAATAAAGCACGGATTGACTCCGTAGGTTCACCGTCACAATACGCTTTTCTTCGCGTGAATTTACGCTTTCAGTTTTATTACATCCAAGGTGGGACTATTTTACTTGCGTATCCGAGGTGGTACTATTTTTATGTTTTCTGTGTGTTTTTACGTAGTTAATTGCGTTCTGTGTGGTATAAAGATGTTGGGCCGTCGATGCCTTTCTATATTAGGCTGGGCCTTCCTTCGTTCTGCAAAAGATACCTGATGCTACTCCAGCAGATCCGGTCTCCATCCCTAAAAAAAACAGATCCGGTCTCCTGCTTCTTCAATCGATCTGCTTCTTCCTTTGTAGAGCACAGCAGCTCGATGCCCTGCCACGGCAGACCAGGTCTTCTTTCTCTTCTTCTTTGATCCAACACAATCTCCTTCCTCTTCTTTCATTCAATCTTTCCAATTTTGATCCAATCCTTCCGCGCTTGAAACCTTCTCTCGACACAAACACTTCAGGCGCCCATGGGGAGCCCGCAGAACTCCGGCAGGGTCTCCTTTGGCTGTTCCAAAGGCCGTTGAACGCGCATATAAATACACATCTACTCCCTCGACCGAAGCTCCAGCTCAATTGTGTCATTATTTCGTGCTCAACAATGGTGTCTTGTCGTTCTACCAAAGTCGACGGAATCTCGCCCTTCTGTCAACCTCGCCGGAATTTATCCGTACTGCCGACTTCGTCAGAATTACAGTGCGGAATCTCACAAGCTACAGCGATCTGGCAGGTGCTCGGTTTGCAAGAAAAACAGCGACATCCTGCAGCAGTTCACCGACTAAGTCGGCAGCCTGCAGCCAGCAGGAAGCACGAGAAGCAGAGAAGCGGCAGCAGGCCAGCAGCGGAGCAGTCAACAGCAGCAGGCAGCCGGCGCACGTCACGGCGGCCCGGAGGCGGAGTGCGGCGATGGTTGCCCAGGCCGGCGGCCTGCTGCAGAAGACGTCGGCACAAACCGTTGAGAATCAGGTACCCTATTTTGTATCTCGCATTCGTGCACATATGCTTCACCTTGCATCGTCAGGGCAGTGCTGCCATCGCTTTAACTACCGTCGGTATCGTCCCGTGAGGCGGTCCAGTGGGCACACTATGCATGCCAGGATTCAAGTTTCAATTGACTGTAGGTAAGAAACTGGATGGATCAGCATGCATACATATACAAGCAAATGGGGTCGGCAAAAACATAAGGTGCATATTGATTTACCTGATTAACAACATTGCTAATCCTCTACTCGAGTTTTATTGTTGGCAAGATGTTGGATGGATATATATGTGTACATGACCAAATAGGATTCAGCAGAAATACAGAAGGTGCACCGTATTAAATAATTAGTGTAGGTTTTTTTAGTTTGCTCAGAACATAAGACATAGTATTTTTGTTAATCCTTAGCTGATTGAATTTCATACAATATCAATCACATAAAATTACATGTCAGTTACCTAACCTTGCAGTATTGACAGTGCGTATTCCTTAAACTAGCTGCATTATTATATAGTTCAAAATTAAATATGAAACGAGGTTGAGACAAGGATGGTTCATGGTTGGATGTTGATCAAAATTAAGGCTTAGAAAGATGAGATATATAGATGTAGGAAAATGATTGATGGCCTATTCTCTTTCTGTATATAGGCGGTACCAAGTAATTGATTGAATTCATATTGGAAGTCAACTTCAGACATAATTGTCTTAATCAATTTGGAGCACTGAGTGTGCAAAAATCGATGTAATACAATTTCAATTCGGCGGATATAGTGTAGTTTTATATAGAGTTACAGGAGTTTGTTTACCTCCGTGTTTTTGATCCAAGATTAAGATGTCGGTATTATATGCATTGTCGACATAGCTTGGAAATTTTAACAAAATTTATACGGAATTCATATAGCTACTATGACTAAGTTTGCCACCAAAACAAAGTCTATCTTTATTACCCCGTTGCAACGCACGGGCATATGTGCTAGTATGTTTTAAATTCAAACTGAAAGCGTAAAATCACAGGAAAAAGCGTATTGTGACGGTGAACCCGGAGACTCAATCCGTGCTTTGTTATTACTAGTATTACATGCTCGCATGCGTAATCAAGTAAAAAAATAGAACCTGTTTCCTGTGCCATTATGCATCATTTTATATCCAATTGTGATAAACGTCAACGATAATTCTAAAAGTTAAAATTTTCTTTTTAAAATTAGAAGGTAATGTTAACATAAAAAAATTTCATGGTAATAACATTTTTCTATATAATATAATTTTGAAAATGTTTTTTATATATTTTTCTGTAACTGATTTTTGCACAACCTGCTTCATTTGCCAGTGTGCATCATTTTTTATCCAGTTTTCATAAATATCGATTTATAAGGTTAAATATTAAAATTTTATTTTTTAAGAAAAGTTAACATTTGCATAAAATTGAAATACTTTCCAAGGAAGGGTTAACTTTTTATGAATTTTTAACATTTCTTTAAAAAAATGTTTTTTGAACAGATGTTTTTCTTGGACATTTTATGAACTTTTTGGGCTTGGCCCAAACGACTGGGACTACGCAAACACGCACGCTCTGATACATTGCCGTTGCCACACAAACTGCACACATTGTCTCTGTTCCCGTTCCCTTCACTATCTCTAGTCGCCGCCGATGCCGCCGATCCCCCACTCCCCTCGTCTCTCCCTCAACCCTATCCTTCCTCGCGTCGTCTCACGTACACAACACACAGAGGAGCGAGCGCCAGCTCGATCCCTCCAAAACCCACGGCCCTCGGGCGCCCACTCCGACCGGAGAGAGTCTTTGCCGCCGATGAACCCTTTTACGCCGCCTCCTCGTTCCTTCTCGTGCCCCTGTCCTCTCCCTCACGCCTCCTCTAGATTTGCGCGCCGGGCAAGCGCAAGGCCGTCGTTGGCCCGGGCCGCTGCGGCCAAAAATAGTACTCCCTCTGTCCCGAAATATCTGTTGCTAGTGGTAAATTTACAAGCAAAAAAAAACCTGGAAGTTTTTGGGACACAACACAACCGGCAGTCCAGAGAATCATCAGTTCTCGTCGTCGAATCGCCCACTCAACTCGCATCCACCATTCCGCTCGCACCCCCCGAATTTCTCCGGCGTCCCAGCGCCGGCGCGACGCCGCATGCCCCGGCAGAGCGAATGCTGCTGCCGTCGCATATGCCCGTCGACCGCCACTTCCGCCTACGCATTCGCCCGCCGCTGCCCCCGACGCATCTACCTGGCTCCAAAAAAGCTCATTTTTGGGGTCCAAATTGGCTGATCTGGCGGCGGTGCTGGATCCGGTAGCGGCGAAGGCGGCCAGCGGGGAGGAGCAGGTCCTCCATGGCGAGCCGAGAGTGCACTGACAGATAGATGGAGTAATTTCGCCTTAATCCGTGGTGCTTCCCTTTCTCGACTTAATCTGCGGTGATTCCAAATCTTCCTAAGAGTAATTGATGCCCAACATTCTCCGTCTCATTTTCATTGCTGCTTCTTCTGGCCGCAGCGTTCCGCGTCTCCTCGATGAGTAATCAATCCATGTTCAGAGTTAATTAGGAGTGCAGTATCTTCGCTAGTTCCTCATTGCTACAATTACTCCTGATTTTGACCCAGCTTCCAAGTTTCGGTCATTATTTCAGGAACTTTTCTGTAATTCGAGTACTATGATGATGTTTAGCTTCTTAAGAACAAAGGAACAAGTGTGGAGGATGATATCTCTGCCGCTTGCTGTACTTCAATATTCTAGACTGTTGTTTAAGTTCTTGGAGTAAATTCAGTGTTTAAACATTTTATTCTTGGCCACAGCAATAACTATGTGAGTGTAGTGTAATCCAAGAGATTGTTCTTCATTCTTCTTGCAGGTAATAGATTGTTACTGTTACTGTTAAAGACGTGGCTCTCTCGGTGCTGCAGCTTCTTCCTCGGCCACAAGAGGGACGGCGGCGACGAGCTTCTACCTCGGCTACAACCACCTAGGTGAGTTCCTCCTCTTCTCTATGGTGCCCCAGATAGCTAGCACTGGACTTGTGACATGGTTTAATTCATGTGTTGCTGCAATGATTTGTTCCTGTTAACTGCTGGAGTACTTGTTCATCATCATTTGAACATCATGATGTACTCCTATTTTCAGCAAATTGTTCTGTTTAAATGTACCAGTAGTTATCTTGCAAAATGTCAGGAGTAAATTACAGTACTCCTAATACCAGGAGTATATTTACAGCAAATTGTTCCTAATTACTATGGTCATTTAATTTGGAGTTGCTACTGATTCTATCTGTTTATAGCTATTTGGAGTAGGAGATTATATACCCTGAGTAGTTGTGACTAAACATATAATTTCTGCAGCAAGTACAAATGTGCTAGAGTAATTCTTTCTATTGCTATGGACATATGTGCTATTTCTTTCTATTGCTATGTACAATATCTTATGTAGCCAAAGTTCGCTCTCTTCTCAAATCTGACCATGTAGTGTAGTGACCAGTAGTAGTAATGTGGTGATTATCCGGTAGTAACAGATGTCTGTAAATGTCCAGTTAAAGCAGCTTATAGCTTTGGGAATGTGCTTATTCAGATCACACAATAAGGAAAAAAGAACACTACCATTAAGGAATACAGAAATGGCAGTGATACTAAAGGATCTGCTTATTCGGATAAGAATTCCAATTCCAAAACAAAAACCACTTCCAAAAAAAGGGAGTAGGATTAGGGCAAACAAAAAGGCAGGGAGGAGTACACCTTACTCCCTGATCCAGAACATTAAAGGGGCTGATAATGACCAGGTGAGGTAGGATTTGGGAACGTGATGCCTTGATCGTTTTCTGACTGGATCCGGAGGCCGGAGAACCGTTTGCTTTCCTGTTCAGTGTTCATGCTCGCTCTATCATTGGGGTTTATGGCCGTATGTACAAAGACATCGTTATTTTCTTCATTTCTTTTTGGCATCAGATTATCAGAAGTATCACCCACTCCCATGAATGTTATTTCTTTTCTCTTCTTTTCCTTTTCTGCTTGATAACATGAGTACTACAGAAAAACTTGAGTATTTGCTTGTTTGTAGTGACTTTCATGCATTACATTAATGCATAGACATCTTAGGCAAAGAATGTTTAATTCAGCAGTGTAGCAGCATTAGCTTGCTCCGCTGTATACCGTGATGTCTCCGATGTATACCAGGAGTACACGTTTATGGTCTTGCTGCATTAGTCTAACTTGAGCTGGAATGGCAGGATATATATGCATGATCCATGAATCAAAACATGACATTTGTTGATCATCTGGAATTAAAGTACCATACCCAAATAATCTGTTTCAATTTGAGCATTTGCTCCTTTAAATAATAATGTCAAAAGCACAGCAAAATGCACTTTCAGCAGTATCACCTTAATTGTGACTTTCTTCAGGTTCCTGTTCTTTCAGCAGTATTCTTAAGATTCTTGCTCATGAGGTTCTTGTTCTGCAGGTCCTGCCATACAAGGAGCTCAGATAGGCGCTGGAGGAGGTAGAGAATTTTATAAAAAAACAGGGCAGCAGCAGCATTTCAGTTTGGGAAGGTTAGACTGCTGGAGTTGAAGCAGTTGTGGATTTCTTCAAGGAAAAATAGAGCATTTCCACTTAGTGAGATGAAAAGGGTTAGCTTTCAGGTTTTGTTTCAGCATGCTTTGATTGGTCACTCCTGAGCACTAATTATCACCTGCCTGCACTACTCCCTCTCTGTATGTATTAGAAATTCTAAAAAGACTTCATGCGTGGGACAAATGTGTGCTCGGTGCGTTAGGTCCTGCTTGTTTAATTTTGAACAAGAAACCAACCCTGTAAATCCAGCATAGCAGGAGAGCCTGGCCCACCCCTTCAATGTGCGCATTTATCTAGGGCCCTTCCAATTTCATTGTTCCTCCTGTGATTATGCCTTCCTTTAATCCGGCTTTGCTTCCTTTAATTCTCCCTTCAATTTCATTATTCCTACTGTGATTATACCTTCCTTTAATCCGGCTTTCCTTCCTTTAATCCTCCCTTCAATTTCATTGATGCTCCTTTGATTATGCCTTCCTATCCGGCTTTCCTTCCTTTGATCCTTCCTTCCTTATTCTCAAGTCAGAGACTTTATTATTCCTTGCACGCTTCACTCCTTAATTCCCGAGACAGCTCCTTGACACCGAGAAAACTAAAAAGCGTATATAAATTGGGAGGATTTAATGTAAGGGGGCAAGGTGGGACTATTCTGTACAAGAGTAATTTTCTAGCCTTGCCCAGGCCTTTAACCCTTTTGTTTTGTGGGCTGTGGTCGCTGGCTTAGTTGGGCTGGGCTTGTGCCTTTAAACTCGGTGATGGATAAACGAAACCAAATCGATCGGTGACATACGTGCAGGCAACGAAACTTTTCTATAGCGAAGATAGTACCACCTCGGGTATATGTTTTAGATTCAAACTGAAAGCGTAAATTCACGCGAAGAAAAGCGTATTGTGACGGTGAACCCACGGAGTCAATCCGTGCTTTATTATTAGGGATAGACTAGCAAAAGGGTCCGTGCGTTGCAACGGAAAAAAAAATCATAATCAACAACACCACCGCCAGTGCGGCGATGCTCCACCACGGCACCCCGATGACCGCCACAAGCTTCACTGCAGCGCCACCGCCGGCGCGGCGGTGCACCATCACAACACCGGCTATCGGTCGTAGCTCCATTGCAGCACCTGACCCCGCGTCGGCAGCTTCACTGCAGCAGCGAGATTCACGAGGGTCAGTGCGATGGCGAGACGTGAGCTGCCTGAGCAGAGAAGCGCTGTGTGCGAGATGCACGAGCGGAGGGAGGTAGGGGATGAAGCAGAAGGAAAAAGCGTGTGGCTCGTGTGAAAGGATTAGGAGAAGTGGAGAGCGGTGCGCGGGCCAGCGTGATGCGTGTCGAGAAAGAAGAAAAAAATTGTAATGGATTTAAAACAAGAGTTTATTCTTAAGTAAATCAATTGGGAGATGCTTCTCCAGAGTGTCCCATATATGTTTTCTATCTTCCATACGAAAACTGTCAGAAGATCCTTTTCAGTCTTACTCAAAAGGTCCAATAGTGTATGTATATTGGCCCTTGATATAATCTCTATTAACTGTGGTGGATGCATGTCATGACCAATGAGCACATAATCCGATTTAATTAGACATAAACCAAAGCACTGATCCAACTAAAGAAAATAGAGAGATGCACCATGCATATCTATCCGGCTATCTATCCTTGCTTTTTATGTAGGAAAATAATGAAAACCTACCAACGGCATGGCGGCTGTGTCGAGCGGCCAGCATGCCACAAGAATTACAATACGTGTCGTTCCATCGAACCCTCATTTGACCGGATTAGTCTGAATCAGGTCGAGAGAAAGTACCACCAAAAAAACTACACAGGCCGAGCACTCATTCCCTCCGCCCTCGCGTCGAGCCTGAAGTTTATTGTCAGATGTATATGTACAGATGTCATGTGCGCGTGGCCAGGTGTTTCTTCGGAACGGATGTGATCTTTACATCTGCCTCATACTCTGCATCTCTGTTTACTGATTGGTCGCTTATTGAATCATCAGTGGGTACGTATATGAATCACTGAGAGTAGGTGTAAATAAGCGATGTGGGATTATTATTTAGCCGAACAAGCATTGGAGAGAATCATATTATTTTTTCGGCATGATGGACCACATGCATGCAAGGTCCAGATCATCAAAAAATAAACATACATGTATGGCCCAAAGCCCGACATACATGTAGGGCCCAAAAGCCTGACGATAAGGGCGTTTCTTAGGTTGGACGATGTTTTCTCAACGCCCGCCGGAACGCAAGAATTTTAACGGCGAAAGTTTTGATGGACGGACGAAATTAGTACCACCTTGTTTATATTACGATTTTGTCTATATAAATCATAAAAACGTATTATGATGTGAGAAGAAAGCGTATTGTGACGGTGAACCCGGAGACCCAATCCGTGCTTTATTATTAGGGATAGACTAGTAAAAATACCCGTGCGTTGCACCGGGTGAGCAAAAATCCAAAACATACTTCGCGTGCCACTGCAGGGCACTTATATCCAACTCTAACAAACATCAGAAATAGGTTACCCTCATTCTCTCTTCTCTCGGTCTCATTCTCTATAAGACGAATATGCCTTTGTGTTGCTACATGTTGAATTATCGCTTAAGCTATGCTTTAGGTTGAGGTACGAACTTGCCTTTCACATGAGGGAGAGGCCTAGAGGCGGTATTGAGCTATGCTCACGACGCCTGATGGCCGCAGCCATAACACCTGCTATTGGATGAAAGAGTAGTGGTGCATGGAATAGTCTTTAAGCAGGAGAAACATACATTGTGATTGTTACACTCTTTGAGAGTTTAATAATTCATGTACCCCCTCCAACCTTCCCCATCTCGGGCTGGCCCCTTGTTGCCGGCCGACCCAGACGATTGGACCCCCTCCCCACTGTTTCTTCCTTTCTCTATGCCTGCTGCTTTCCTCCGCTCACGCTGTCCAAATAAGGCCAATCATATTTCTCGCAGAGGCGCCGCTCTCTCGATCCTCTCGTGCCGACCACTGTGACGCCATCTTCGCCTCTGCTCATGGGTCTGCCACGCCCGGCTCAGAACTTTTTTTTTTTCATCAAGAATCGCTGCCACTAACTCGTTCGGGTCGAGCGAAACGTTTTCTACCTGCTAACTTAAATTTGTAGCGCGGGTTAATTGCCTAAAACTTCAAGGGGCTTTATGCAAAAATGCCGCGACGGTGAACCCGGAGACCCAATCCGTGCTTTATTATTATATATATATATAGGGAGAGATATTACATTTAATATTTTCATACATATCAAATAACATTGACGACATTTTTTTATCATCAAATTCTCACACACACACTCTCTCCCTCCCTCTTCCTCACTCTCTCTCCCCCTCTCCCTGTCTCTCTCTCTCTCTAACACACACACACACATATCTATCTTATTGGGTACGGGATCATAATCCATCTATTTCACACGCACACGCGCTAGTGCATAACAATATGGATTATGTGTATTATATTTGCCACCACAACTTATATTTCCCCGAGCCGCGTCGCTACAGAGCCGAGCTCCCGCCCGACCACCTCGCCGGCATCGAAGGGGAATGGATAAGGGTGACGCCCTGGCTCCCGCCCCCATGGCCTCACCTCGACGCCCTCCCAGATCCACTTCTCCTCCTCGCCGCTCGATCCTGGCCGATCTGACGGTCGACGCCACGGCCACCATGACCGACCTGGCCCACACAGCCATCGCTCTCCCTGCAGTTAGGAGCTTGTCGAGGAGCTCCGAACTCCTCCGCTACTTGCCCGCGCCAACGAGATCAAGTCCAAGACTTCATCATCGACGGCCGCTGCCTTCCTCAACCTTCGCCATCAGAACATTGCCGTTCGATCCGCGCCGCCCGAAGCTCCCCGTCTTCCCCTAGGGCGCCATTGACACCGCCGTGATCTCCTCTTGCCTTTCCCCTGTTCCTCTCTCGCTTGCTCTCGTTAGGTATTTCGCCGTGGCCGAGAACCGCCGTCCGCCATGGCCATTGCAGGGTAGCCACCGAGCTCCCTCGGATTGACCCGTGGCACATGCCCGCCCTATCGCGCCCATGCCCGAAACTCGCCGCTCTTCTTCACTAAGGCCACTCCCTCTCCATGCCCACGCCGTACATACACCGACGATCGCGCCCGCCATCGCTGCTGCGCTTGTCAGAGCTACCGCACCATCGTGACTCCGCGACGCACACTCGCCACGCTACACTCTTGCTAGCTACGCTTGCCCTGCTGCGCCGCCTTATCCTTTGCTCGCCTCAAGTCATACCGCCTCGCGCCCTCCTATCACGGCCATCTTCGCCACGCCCTCAACCATGCCGGCGCTTGCCTCGCTTTGCTGCGTCGCTTCTCACTATATACGCTTCATTGCTGCCACGGCTGCTTTACATGTCCTCGACACCGCCGTTGACAAACATGGCGGGGGGATTGTCAAAGGAGTACGAGGAGGAGGTGGTGAAGAAGGTGTGGAGAGGCAGGAGGTTTGGGGTGGCGTCAGCTGGCTGTGGTGGAGGCGTTTATGCGAGAAGAAGCCGGAGCGGAAGGAGAGGTCACAATCGGAAAGAATCGCAAAAAAAAATCATAACCTGGAGATCTCATTCCAAAAAATGCTAATATCGATGGAGGGGTGATTTCCTTCTATAGGTGGAAAACATAGGAAATATTGGTTGTTATCAAGGAAAGGTAAAAGTTTAGGAAAGTTAGAATTTTGAACTAATTTCTATGCAAATGGGGTTTTATTGTTTGGTAACGTGATATCAGTACCTGCCCGTTTGTGACGTGTCTGATTAGGAAAGTTTGCAAATGTTAAGAAACTATTTATTGGGAGGAAAGTTTGTGACGTGTCTGTTATTTGTTTCCTAAAACAAATTTCACTAATGAGAGAAATCGATTGATTTAGATAAGTTAGGAAAGTTAGATTAAAATATATTATTTGTTTCCTGAAAATCTGTTATTTGTTTCCTATGACAAATTAAACCAATAAAAGGAATCGATTGATTTGCATAATTTAAGGAAGTTAGATCCGTGATTTGTTATACGTTAGGAAAGTTCTGGTTGTAATAAAGAATGGAGAGAAAAATAAACCGATGGACCATGGTGGGAGGGGTGGTGGGAGGAGAGATGAAAAAACCCCAGCGAAAATAAACCATGGACACTATTCACCAACTGCTCCATTAGGAGTAAAGATCTGATCCTCTTCATCAATGGCTCATTTTCATCAAGTGATGGCGGCAACAGAAATGATATTACTTAAGAGAAATCGATTGCGATCTTTATGCATACCGAAAGTTACATTCAATTGTAACAATGCACTCAAAGCAAAAATACATACTATGATATAAGGTATGGCCTTGGTCTATCAGCATATGGAGCAACTAGTACATGTGCAGACGGACTCTTTGGAGGCTTAGTCCATCTTAACGGGCGATATCTTATTGCACTCTCAGATATAGTCATCTAGCAATGGAAATTAAGTTTTCAATGTAAGGATTGGAGTTTATTCCTCAAAAGCTCACCGATTTCGTAATAGGATAGGTGATTGTCTGGCTAATTACAGCCGTCTTGAGTCAATGTGACAAGATCGCTTCTTGGCTTCAAATAGGTCCACCTTGTACCGAGGAACTCTCTAATCGTATTACCTAAAGAATGAATTCCCTATTACTTTAAGAAAATAGAAAATATTCAGAGCAACATGTGGCAATCATTGAGTGAAGTGCGTCCTAAGTCCTCAAACTATTTCGAAGGTGTCATAGAGGTCCTCAAGCTATGAAAAGTGTCATCTAGGTCCTTAAAATTCCTTGAAGTGTAATAAGTGTGTATATATGTGAAACCTCCGAAATAGTTCAAGGACCTACCACTAATAGGGAAAAGCCAAGCAGTAGCACGGGTTTTTGACCTACCAGTAGCGCGGGTGGCAGCACTACTAGTAAGGCGCTACAGCTAAAGGTTAGCAGTAGCGTGGGTTTACCCGCACTATTGCTATATCCACTTAGGGCATGTTCTGATCTCCTCCCACTCCACGCTTCACAAACTCCTGGAGCAGATACGAGCTGAACGAAATAGCAACGAGAAGCTAGCTTTAGGAAGCTAGGATCGACCGCAGTGCAAAATCATGAAGCAGACTCGGGCCAGCTCCACCGATCCGGAAAACTGAAGTTGGCTGATATTACAAGTGAACTGCCACCGCCAAGTCACATGAGCCGAACCGGTATGCTAGATATGTTTGATCGCTCCTCGTTCCCTGTTTTGTGCTCCCTTGCTGCTCCTCTACAAGGCCGATTTGGGCTGCCTCCAGTCGGCCCAACTAGCCCGAACAGGCCACAGCCCTCCTAGCTGGGTTGTAGTGCCGCGAGAAGCTGCAAGCCGAGCCGAACAGATTTTTCGTCGCTGCTTGGAGTTAGAAGCTACTCTGAGAAGCTGATTTTGTGAAGTTTTGGGAAGCTAGAGGAGATGAGAACAGGCCCTTAGTAGTAGCGCTTCCTGGAAAGGGCGCTACTGGTAATTACTAGTAGCGCCTCTCGCAGCCCGCGCTACTACTATTATTCCGTATTGTATTTCTTTTTTATTTCATGTTGTATTCATACACCTTTATACAAGTTTTCATACAGCAGCAATTTAGAGATTGTTTTTACATCATAATGAGTTATTATATCATCGGTTGAAAGAATCAGGACTCAGTTTCAAGTGGATGTCCATCCACTTGAAACTAGTCAATCGGTTCTTTCACCCAATGATATAATAAATATCATCATCATCAGATCATTAACAACTTATCATTATAATACATCATTGTCATATAACACCTCCTCATGATCATCATTTTCATCAATGATACATCATATAGCAAGTTGGTCACTAGTCATAATCACAACTCCTCCTACTCATCATCATCAACTCTAACACATTGTACCACATAATAACACATTGTACCTAGGACCTACTTCTCTCTCATACGACCTACTACCTTCTCTTAGGTAAAATAGCATAAAACAAGATAGGCCCCGACTCTCCATTATGGAGAATGGAGATTATCCTGTCTCCAATTTTTGCCCTCGCACAATGTTGCTTTCAAGTAGCACCCTACGATTGACCATACATTTTTTCCAATCTTTGATTGTCATGTCTTCGTCAGTTTTAGAAATTCGATATGGACAGGAGTGATTCGTAGGATGACCTGGCCATATGTTCAAAATATCAAGGTGACCTTTCTGAAACATTAGATGAGGTACACAATCCTTCCGAATTTTTTGTTGAAAAACATAGTAATAACTTCGTAGTTAGCAATGTAGTTCAGTTTTAGAAGAATTTATGCAAAAGATGCACGGATGTCGTAATAGTAAAAAATCTTACCATGGCATCTCCATGGATGTTAAATGTAGTTCAACACATGCACTAGTGGCACGTATTGACCACAATGTGGAGGAGTTTGATAATAGATATTGTAATTCTCAAGATCAAGTAATAAATGAGATCGGATGATTTTTCTCCCGATAAGTTAATTCTGAGCCTTCGGTGTAGTAGGTTCTGTCTACCATGTTCCGCACATTCTTTGAAGAATGAAAATAAGTTGTCAATGGAAATAAGCTGTCAACTATTTTAAAATAAACAATATAAGTTACTTAATAACTATGTTTGAGAAACTCACATAGCGGTAGAATTGTAAGCGTGTCAACAAGGACCCATATGTCCATATTGTCTTGAGCGATGTCAGGATCACCAAGATCCATGGTGACAAGCATACCCTCATGAAAATCATACATCTTGCAAAGTGCTTCCCAATTCGAGCAACCAAAATGGGTTACACTATCAGAATTGTATAGATTTACTTCAAAATTCATACCATGATGGGTCCTTAGGTGATTTTTCTTTGTTTCCATACTTTCATGATCTTAAAAATTCATCCTCTCCAAGACATAGCGTCTTGCATGGCATGGGATAAGCTAGTCGAATTGTAAAAGACGAAAATTACACGTTGAAGTAGTTGAAGTCGTGCTTAATTACGAAAAAAACACTTGTAAATGCGTTGCATCGCGTTTCAACATCGAAGGTCTCCACGAACTTAATCTTTGAAGCGCCGACCTTCGTCCGTGTAGGCCTCACGCAGACCTCTTAAATCGTTGCGATCGCACTCCCCGGGAGACTTTCATTAGTCCGATGACGACATTTCCTATGTTCATAATTCAAAGATTAAACTTGTACAATTAAATATATGTACTACAAAAACTAAATTAGATCATTATTATTCATCACGGATTGACTATCGATCTGCCGAGTCTTTTCTTAAAAACTCTCAGCTCACGTGGTGTATATATTCGACCGTCGGTGATGGTTGCTCCTCCCTTCGTCCCTGAGTGCATTACACCAAAATGTCTAGCACACGGGAAGAAGGAGAAGCGACCCCACGACAACATGTCGATTCTTCGCTCCCTCTCATATATGATGGAGACTCTCCCTCACCGATTCCTCTCTGACATTTGCGACCATCGGTGATGGTCGTTATCCTCCTTCCCCTGGTGCATAACAAAGGTCTAGCACAAGGAGAAGAAGGAGAAACGACCCCCATGACAACAGTCGGGATTCTTCGTCCTCTCTCATATACGGTGGACACACTCCCTCGCTGATTTTTCGACCGTCGGTGATGGTCGTTATTCCTCCTTCCCCTAGTGCATAACAACGGTCTAGCACAAGGAGAAGAAGGAAAAACGGCCCCCCACGACAACAGTCGGGATTCTTCTTCTCTCATATATGGTGCAGACTTTCTCCCTCGTTCATTTGTGGACTGTCATGTATGGAGCCTCGACAGACTTAAAGTCAACCTGAAATGTCGTTTAATTATCTTTCTAGAAAATCCAGGCCACTCGATATTTCCTACATATTCTAGCACAAGTCATGCCAAAATTCACGGAAAATCCCGCATGACCTTTGCTAAAAAGGACATATCGAGCGCCTAAAATTTGCCAGAACGGAAATTAATCAACACTCCGGCAAACATAGGTCACTCGGAGGTGTAACCTGCAAACATGGCCGACCACTTGGGCAAGCACATATCCTATTTGAGCAACACAAGATATACATCACTACAAAAAAAATACACTTCCATGATGATACATGTTTGTCACAGTGGGTCACGTTTTCTGTCATGCATGTACATCCATGACAAATTTATGACAGAATCAAGATAGTCATACATGTGTTGTCGTAGAAGTGTTCCATGACATTACGAAAATTATCATCACGGAAGTGTCCACTTCCATGACGATAAATCGCGCGTCCGCGAAGTGCTTTTCGTCAAGGGTGACCGACACGTGGCATCCACCCTAACGAACGCCGTTAAACTATCGGGTTCGGTTATGGATCCGATAACCCGTTAACAGCCCGGACCAATGGGGATTTTCCACGTGTAAAATCATCATTGGCTGGAGGAAACACGTGTCGGCTCACCGTTGGGACAGATGTCATCCACTCATTGGACCCAAAGCGCCTGTGATATCGCCGACAGTGGCACGCCCAACAGAGGCCCATTCTCGTGAAAAGGCCACCCCGTTTGACTTTGTCAAAAGGTGGCGGGTCGCCCAACAAGCCCGTTAACGGCTGTTCGCATATAGCCCATTTACAGCCCGCTAACCCAGTGGCCCGTTACGGCCCTATCCGTATAGGGCCCAAGAGCATCATCTGGGCCGTCCAATATAATTCCAAAGCCCATTTTAACTTCCGCCCATGTATGGCCCATGACGACTTCGGCCCATATGAGGCCCTTATTACTCTCGGCCCATTAACGGCCCGTGGTAAAGCGGCTCAGTAATGAACAAAGGTATCACTTTATACCCAAGAATGGCACGTGGAAATCGCCCATAATGAATAAAGGTATCACTTTATACTCATTAATGTACCCATTATTCCGTTGGGCGTTTCAACCCATGTTATCTTTCGCCTTCTCGGGCCCATTTATTCTTGGGCTCATTTCCACATTCGTTTACTTACGACCATTCATCGCCATTTTCGCCAGGGCCAAATTCAGCCCGTGGTTACAGTCCGGCCCGTTTGTGGCCCGTTGTCGTTGGGCGTTTTCATAGCGTCATCAAAATACGGCCGATTAACGACGGGCCGTTATGGTCGGCCCATGAACAGACGATTTCAACTCTAGCCCATTTACGGCCATAATGTGGTCTGTTATTGGCCCACGTTTGGCCAACCGATCATAAGCCCATAGAAGGCCCATTGATGATACGGCCCATAGAAGGCCCATTGTGTCTACGGCCCGTATAAGGCCCATTGTTTCTATGCCACGTAGAAGGCCCATTGTTTCAACGACCCTTAGAAGGCCCATTGTTTCTACGGCCCGTAGGAGGCCCATGTTAACTACAGCCAGTGGGCATCAAAGTTCGCCACCAGTGCAAATATAGGGAACACCCTACACTATACAAAAATGGCTTGCTGTTTTCTTCAGCAGGTGGCTGCATGTTATGAACAAATTTTGTATCGCACTAAAACAAATTACAACCATAAAACAAAAGGAAGGTTGGCATAAAAGTTAACAGTCTAGCAGATAAATGCACCACCGTAAGTTCAAGCTCGATTCATTTTACCCGATCACATGCTTTCATGCCGTATTGTCCGATGGAGCACCATAACCTTCGCCTTCCAGTTCTCCTAGGCTCTGAACAACATAGCAAATGTCCGATAGTCCGGTTTCAAACCATGCATATCTTGACAACATCGAACAATGTCTCTCCTTGTTTCATAAAGGGTCTCTGTTAGGGAATGGACTTGTGTCTGGAGCGCAGATACAATATTGTTTTGAGCTTGCATATCTTGATCATGAGGTAGTTTGGACGAGATTGCCTTAACAACCAAGCTAGTATTACGCAGGAACGTGCTTTTGGCACTGTTAGTGGACAGGTACTGACCCACTGCAGCAAGAGCTGACATTGCGGTTATAGTTGCCTCGCCACCTTTGAAGGTGGCGGCTCCACCATTTTTTCCATAGCTCATTTGAAAAGTTGTGATTTTACATTAGTAGTACCGTAATGAGATATTAAGAAGGCAGCAAACCAAACAAAATAGCTTTAGTCTATATACGTAACTTATTCTCGTGAACCCATGTAAAATAATAGTTGTATTTTATTGCAAAGTACATAATAAAACCAGGTTCCAAACATATGACCATGTACCATCGCTAATGTATTGTCTATTTCTTCACATTGTATTGAGGGCTAAGGATAAAGAGACGAAGTTTATAATACGGTAAGCATAGTATGACATCATTCATATCACAAAACAAGCGAGAATGTATAAACAGGCAATTGTAATGTTGTGTGGGCAAGTCCAGCACGGAACTAGATTACAGGTCAAGATCAAAGGAACATCACTCATCTCTTTTAAACCTTGTAAGGTGCAATGATATGCTAAGACAATTGTGTATAAAATTGAAAAGAGTAATAGACATTGGCTGCAAACCATGCAGTTCAAGGCACAAGTCAGAGTAAGTAGTAGTTAAAAGGCATGAGGATTAAGGACTTACAACAGTGGCTTTGACTGGTGTAGTCATGCCCTTCTTCTTCTTTGGTGTGATACCCTTGAAGATTTCCACAAGATTTGGTTCAGGTACTTTTTGGTCCTTGCGGGCTTTCCTCTGCATTTGGAACAAGTCAATATAGATCTGATAATATGGTACAACGAAAAGAGTGAAACAATGACTAATTACAAGAGCCTCGCGATTGTGCAATATAGCTACAAGGTCACGTCGTCTATTGGAATTTCACTTTACGACGGTTGGCCTTGTTCTTTGAACAGTTCACCTACAAGAAGATAGATTTGTGTGGCACATGCGTAAATAGGACTTCAACATGTGATCCGATGACATATATATAATGTACCGATACTTCGGACCCGGACCAAAGGTTTAACGAGGCCTCTCCAGTCTTCATCGATATATTTTCCACTAGAGATGTTTGGGCAAGTTCACTGTTAGCCTTGCCTTCAAAGTGAGTCTTCCTCAAGTTATAATCGATATCGCCACAGAAAGCGAGACTTGAAAACATGGGTGCAAGCTTGTCTGGTTGCATCATCTTGGGTATCCAACTTGAACCTCATCTGTTGAAAATTATGGGAGTCTCATTATCAGCAACCTAGAAAGTATTGGACAGAGCAAGATGATATTACTAGTTTCCATACATAACCATACTTACAGATAAATGGTCGAGGAAGGTGTTGAACTGGGTTTCGTCTTTGTCATTCCTGTACTGAATCCATGTTCGGAGGAACGTACATGACACCTAACAGCAACCGCTGCCTCTCGATACTAACTTGGCTGACTCTTCAGCATCACGTGGCCTTTTTAAACCTGCCTCAAAACGGATCTCCATTCTTACTCCTCTAGATTTAGTTAACCTATCAAGCATTATCCACGATGTTTGTTTCCTCTTGCGCCTAGGTGCTAGTCCAACAACAAACATAGGAAGTGTTAGTGTACATCAAACCGTGAGACTACATATAAAGAAGCATGCAATCGTAACTTGACTCAAAGAACTACCTTCTTGCCGTTGAAGCTCACAAAGTTCATCCGATCTTTCCAACTCATCTTGTGTCAAGAGTGCTTCGAAGTAGTGTCGTGGCAAGGGGAGCTTGGGAACGTCTTTGCTAGTCGAGTTGACCAACGAGTAAATCGTGCAAATGGTGGTACTGTGGAAGGTGTTGCAACAACTAGGGTTGTCTCTCGCTTGTTTGGTCGCAGCTATTTGTTTCTGTTTGGCTTGTTCTTCACTCGTGGTAGCATGGGATACCTCGTTGCACAATTTTCCATTTGGACTTTGACCTTCTATTGCACCATCAAGCATCAAAGCAGAATCTGCGAGGATTGTTCCACTTCCCTTTCCTCGTCGTTACGCTCTTGCTTCCTCTTTCTCTCGTGCCATGTTAAGTCAAGCCGACCAGAAAAACGAATAACAATTTAGTTCTTCGTAACAAATGTACTTTGATGTAAGAAAATGGTGTGATAGATGATATTGTATGTTCTAGAAACAAGAACACGTGTCTTAGTCACAAGTATAATGTGTAAAGTAAGCAGATGAAATTCAACAAAATTAGAAGCAATACAAGCTAGACATCATACATAACATGCAACCACATATAACAGTGCCAAGTTAGAGGGAGCACGTGTGATGGTGCACTAGGGGAGATGTGCTCATCACCAACACAGCTACGTTGAGTGTGTATGCATGTGTTGTCTTGGAAATCATCTTGGGGGAATGGAGGAGTAGAATCTGTAGAGGCCCTCCATTTGGAAGGAGCACCTTCATCCGCTGCCTTGCTAACTTCCTTCCGATTTATTGATTTTGAATTGTCAAGTAAAACCAACAAGAAAAAGCAATAAAATTCACTCTTCAGAACTCATTCGTGCATGATACTGACAATCACTACTTTGATGTAAGGCAAACACATGATTCCAGGATAGAATAATATGAAAAACAGGACGACATGGCATATTCACAACTATTTGTGTAAACTAAGCAGAAACCATTTCACCAAATAAGAAGCAATGCAAGCTAGACACCACGTGAAAGATGCAACCAATATGACTCTGCCAAGTTAAAAGTGTCCCATCATAAATGGCATTTCAACAAATTAGAAGCAGCACATGCTATAAATCATATCAAAGATGCAACTAATATCACACTGCATATGCTGAAGGTGTCTCTTCATATTGATTTATGCGGGATACAAAAAAACAATAGTTTTATGTGAGGACATGCTTAATAGACAGATGTACTATTGATACGTCCATTTTGCATCATGCTTTTATATCGATATTTATTGCATTATGGGCTGTTATTACACATTATGTCATAATACTTATGCCTATTCTCTCTTATTTTACAAGGTTTACATAAGGAGGGAGAATGCCGGCAGAATTTGGAGTCAATTTGGAAAAGGAGCAATTATTAGAGACCTATTCTGCACAACTCCAAAAGTCCTGAAACTCCACGAAAGTTATTTTTGGAAATAATAAAAAATACTGGAAGAAGAATCCATGTCAGGGGGACCTCCACCTAACCACGAGGGTGGGGGCGCGCCCCCTACCTCGTGGGCCCCCTGTTGGCCCTCCGGTGCCCATCTTCTTCTATATGAAGTCTTTCGTCCGAAGAAAAATCATAAGCAAGCTTTCGGGACAAGACTTCGCCGCCATGAGGCGGAACCTTGGCGGAACCAATCTAGGGCTCCGGTAGAGCTGTTCTGCTAGGGACACTTCCCTCCGGGAGGGGGAAATCATCGCCATCATCATCACCAACGCTCCTCTCATCGGGAGAGGGCAATCTCCATCAACATCTTCACCAGCACCATCTCCTCTCAAACCCTAGTTCGTCTCTTGTATCCAATTCTTATCTCTAAGTCTGGGATTAGTACCAGTAGGTTGCTAGTAGTGTTGATTACTCCTTGTAGTTGATGCTAGTTGGTTTATTTGGTGGAAGATCATATGTTCAGATCCTATATGCATATTAATACTCCTCTGATTATGAACATGAATATGCTTTGTGAGTAGTTACGTTTGTTCCCGAGGACATGGGAGAAGTCTTGCTATTAGTAGTCATGTGAATTTGGTATTCGTTCGATATTTTGATGAGATGTATGTTGTCTATCCTCTAGTGGTGTTATGTGAACGTCAACTACATAACACTTCACCATTATTTGGGCCTAGAGGAAGGCATTGGGAAGTAATAAGTAGATGATGGGTTGCTAGAGTGATGTAAGCTTAAACCCTAGTTTATGCGTTGCTTTGTAAGGGGCTGATTTGGATCCATATGTTTCATGCTATGGTTAGGTTTACCTTAATACTTTTGTTGTAGTTACGGATGCTTGCAATAGAGGTTAATCATAAGTGGTATGCTTGTCCAAGGAAGGGCAGCACCCAAGCACCGGTCCACCCACATATCAAATTATCAAATTAACGAACGTGAATCATATGAACCGATGAAAACTAGCTTGACGATAATTCCCATGTGTCCTCGGAGCGCTTTTCCTTTATATAAGAGTTTGTCCAGGCTTGTCCTTTGCTACAAAAAGGATTGGGCCACCTTGCTGCACTTTATTTACTTTTGTTACTTGTTTCTCGTTACAAATTATCCTATCACAAAACTATCTGTTATCTATAATTTCAGTGCTTGCAGAGAATACCTTACCGAAAACCGCTTATCATTTCCTTCTGCTCCTCGTTGGATTCGACACTCTTACTTATTGAAAGGACTACGATAGATCCCCTATACTTGTGGGTCATCAACTATGTACTAAATATAGGTAGGCATGTCACATTAACAGGTATAATGTATAAGCTAAGCAGAATAGCACATGCAGTTTAACCAGATTGGAAGAATTACAATCTAGACACCATATGCAACATGCAACCGCATATCACGCTGTCAAGTTAGAGCAAGCACTTGTGATGCTAGTGTAGGGGACATGCGTAATCAACTACAGAGCTACGTTCACTATCTTCATCTAGCCTTGGTGTTTCTTGAGAATCATGTCGGGAGGATGGCGCTGCATTCTTTAAATGAGTAGTAATCCACTTGCCTGACTGCCTCATCATAAGTGATTGATGAGTGATACACAAGAACATTAGTTTGATGTAAAAACATGGTTAATACATAGATGTACTAGTATGTACCAAAAATAGAAAGGCATGTCATATTCAAAGGTATAATGTGTAAGCTAAGCAGATGCAATTTAACCAAATTGGAAGCAATACAAGCTAGACATCCTACCGGAGTGGTGAGCATGATGATCTAGGACCCGAGAGCCTGGTGGGAGGCGGGCTGCTTCGCCACCATCGCGGATTTTTACTTGGCTTCCGTGTGATGCCTCTCTTTCTTTGGGCTTGTCACTGGCTCACCAAAGGCCCGACTAGCTATTTGTCTTCTGGTGCTCACGGGATGGTGGTTCATGTAAAAAATATCTTTCCTTATCTTAATAAAGACCGACTTTGGCATTTCGAATACAAGCTAGACACCATATGGAACATGCAACCACATATGACACCGCAAAGTTAAAGCAAGCACCTAGGATGGTGGTTCATTGCGAGCGAGGTCATCAACTCCAGAGCTACGTTTCTGCCTCCATCTGTGACATCGCACCTATTATAATGCTAAAACATGTCTGGCCTATCTGCGTAAGACGCTGGAGCGACTTCTCTCTTTTCTTTTTTGCTTCTCTCATAGCAGCAGAGTCTGAAATACCCTTGCATAAAAACACAATAGTGATAGTATGGGTGAAGTGTGTGCAGAACTAGTGCGCTGTAAAAGTAGCAGGTGGCTGAAAAATAAATGAGAGGGGACATATGATAGCTCTACAACATTGCATGGCAAACAAAATTAAATTCTACTCTGTATGATTTTGTAATATATGAGCACAGGAAATGCAGTACTCCTCCAAAGACACCACCACATGTGGTCATATCAAGATAACAATCATTGAAAATAAATAGGTTAGTCGATTTTTTAATGAACCGTCCGATCTATAAGGAACAGGCGAGATGGCTTCGCTCTACCTCCCGCCAACACTGTTGACGATCTTTCTCGAACTGCGCCAACACCACCGGCCTGCACCCCTGCCTCCGCCCGCCGCCCTCCCTCGACCTCACACCACCGCCGTGCTTGGCAGCGCCCCCTGGCCATCCCTTTAATCCCGGTCGACCTCCAGATCGGGCACCAGTAGCTCTAGGCCCCACACGCCCCTAAGATAAACACCGAGGCACTGCTTCCCCGGCGTAATAGGCGTACTAGCGCCTGTTACGCTGGGGAATGCTTCCATTAATTGGGAGTCAATCGACCAGAATTGAAATTGGGCTGACGGACCTCTAGCTAAGGTGAAATAGTATATGAGGATAAACCTTGTGCATCGCGAGTTACTAGGAACATCTAGTCTCAAGAAGAAGCGGTCAACTAGTGTCTTACGTGGGATGAATACTGCAAGCAGAATGTAAGATTTGGTACTGCGAATAAGGGAAGAGGAGTACCATTTTCGGTTGCCAGTGTGGTCGCCTCCACATTTCGTGCCGATCTTCTTCTTTTTGCCGGGGAAACCGATGTTCTGGAGGGTGCAGACTTGGACGAACCCAGGGCCAAATGTTGACTGTGTTGCCGTGGCCGTATGTCGGCGGAGGGGAAGCAGATCCGAGGCGGCGAAGGACGGCATAGCAGAACAGCCCGGTCTGCGGTGGAGGGTGGCGAAGTTGGGCGGCGGCAGCGATGGCGCAGGACGGCGTGGTTGAACTGCTCAGTACGGATGACTCGGCCTCGGCTTCAACTACTAGCCGTGGAGGGCATTGTGGTTGAGGTTGCGGTGACTGACGGCGATGGGTATCGGCTCCGGACGTGATGGAGGAGGCGGCGGTTGATGGGTGGAATGGGGTGGCGGACGGAGGACGCCGGGTTCAGCGGTGGTGGAGAGGTAGTTTTTGCGCCCATGGAGTACGAATGGGGAATCGGACGGGTGGGCGGGGGGGAGTGCTACCTCTTGAGCACTGCGTTGGTTTTCCCTTGAAGAGTAAAGGGTGATGCAGCAAAGTAGCGTAAGTATTTCCCTCAGTTTTTGAGAACCAAGGTATCAATCCGATGGGAGGCTACGCGCGAGTCTCTCGTGCCTACACAAAACAAATAAATCCTCGAAACCAACGCGATAAAGGGGTTGTCAATCCCTTCACGGTCACTTACGAGTGAGATCGATAGATATGATAGGATAATATTTTTGGTATTTTTATGATAAAGATGCAAAGTAAAAAGCAAAGGAAATAACTAAGTGTTGGAAGATTAATATGATGAAGATAGACCCGGGGCCATAGGTTTCACTAGTGGCTTCTCTCAAAGCGAAGTATTTTACGGTGGGTGAGCAATTCTTGTTGAGCAATTAACAATTGGGCATAGTTATGAGAATATCTAGGTATGATCATGTATATAGGCATCACGTCCGAGACAAGTAGACCGACTCACTGCATCTACTACTATTACTCCACTCATCGACCGCTATCCGGCATGCATCTAGAGTATTAAGTTCATGAAAGCAGTAACGCATATAAGCAAGATGACATGGTGTAGAGGATAAATTCATGCAATATGATAAAAAACCCATCTTGTTATCCTCGATGGCAACAATACAATCGTGCCTTGCTGCCCCTCATCCTTTGGGAAAGGACAACGCAAGATTGAACCTAAAGCTAAGCACTTTTCCCATTGCAAGAAAGATCAATCTAGTAGGCCAAACCAAACTGATAATTCAAGAGACTTGCAAAGATAACCAATCATACATAAAAGAATTCAGGAAGATTCAAATATTGTTCATAGATAAACTTGATCATAAACCCACAATTCATCGGTCTCAACAAACACACCGCAAAATAAGATTACATCGAATAGATCTCCACAAGAGGGGAGAACATTGTATTGAGATCCAAAAAGAGAAGAAGCCATCTAGCTACTAACTATGGACCCAAGGTCTGAAGTAAACTACTCACACTTCATCGGAGAGGCTATGATGTTGATGTAGAAGCCCTCCGTGATGGATGCCCCCCTCGGCGGAGCTCGAAACAGGCCCCAAGATTGGATCTCGTGGCATGTACGTTGGCCGGTGGAATTATGTTTTTGGCTCCGATTCCGATCGCTTGGGCATGCGTGGTATATATAGGAGGAAGGAGTACGTCGGTGGAGCAACAGGGGCCCACGAGGGTGTAGGGCGGCATACAGGGTAGGCGCCGATACGTCTCAACGTATCTATAATTTTTGATTGCTCCATGCTACTTTATCTACTGCTTTTGGACTATATTGGGCTTTATTTTCCACTTTTATATTATTTTTGGACTAACCTATTAACGGGAGGCCCAGCCAGAATTGCTTGTTTTACGCCTATTTCGATGTTTCAAGAAACGGAATATCAAACGGAGTCCAAACGGAATGAAACCTTCGGGAACGTGATTTTCTCACCTAACGTGATCCAGGGACTTGGACCCTACTACAAGGAACAAAAGAGGCGGTCACGAGGGTGGGGCGCCCCTAGGGCGCCGCTTCTGCCTTGTGGGCCCCCTCTGCTCCACCGACGTACTCCTTCCTCCCTATATATACCTACATACCCCAAACGATCGATATGGAGCCAAAACCTAATTCCACCTCTGCAACTTCCTCAGATCCACGAGATCCCATCTTGAGGCTCGGCACATTAGGAGCTCCGCCAGAGGGGGCATCCACCACGGAGGTCTTCTACATCATCACCATAGCCCCGCCGATGAAGCGTGAGTAGTTTACTTCAGACCTTCGGGTCCATAGCTAGTAGCTAGATGGCTTCTTCTCTCTTTTTGGATCTCAATACAATGTTCTACCCCTCTCTCGTGGAGATCTATTCGATGTAATCTTCTTTTTGCGGTGTGTTTGTTGAGATCGATGAATTGTGGGTTTATGAACCAGCTTATCTATGAATAATATTTGAATCTTCTCTGACTTCTTTTATGTATGATTGGTTATCTTTGCAAGTCTCTTCGAATTATCCGTTTGGTTTGGCCAACTAGATTGGTAGTTCTTGCAATGGGAGAAGTGCTTAGCTTTGGGTTCAATCTTGCGGTGTCCTTACCCAAAGGATGTAAAGGGTTGGAAGGCATGTATTATATTGTTGCCATCGAGGATAACAAGATGGGGTTTTATCATATTGCATGAATTTATCCCTCTACATCATGTCATCTTGCTTAAGGCTACTGCTTTTTAACTTAATACTCTAGATGCATGCCGGATAGCGGTCGATGAGTGGAGTAATAGTAGTAGATGCAGAATCGCTTCGGTCTACTTGTCTCTTGACGTGATGCCTATATACATGATCATACCTAGATATACTCATAAATATGCTCAATTCTCGTCAATTGCTCAACAAGAATGTGTTCACCCACCGTAGAATACTTATGCTCTTGAGAGAATCCACTAGTGAAACCTATGGCCCCCGGGTCTATTCTCATCATATCAATCTCCATCACTTTAATACTAGCTTTTTTTACTTTGCCTTTTACTTTTTACTTTGGATCTCTATACAAAAAAATACCAAAAATATTATTTATCATCTCTATCAGATCTCACTCTCGTAAGTGACCGTGAAGGGATTGACAACCCCTAATCGCGTTGGTTGCGAGGAGCTATCGTTTTGTGCAGTACGAGGGACTTGTGCGTGGCCTCCTCTTTGGATTGATACCTTGGTTCTCAAAACTGAGGGAAATACTTATGCTACTTTGCTGCATCATCCTATCCTCTTCGGGGAAATCCAACACAATGCTCAAGAGGTAGCAAGAAGAATTTCTGGCGTCGTTGCCGGGGAGGCTCACGCAAGAGCAAGTCAACCATACCAAATACCCATCACAATCCCTATCTCTCGCATTACATTATTTGCCATTTGCCTCTCGTTTTCCTCTCCCCCACTTCACCCTTGCCGTTTTATTCGCCCTCTCTTTCCCAATCTCCTCCTCTTTTTCCCGTTGCCTTTTCCTCATCCGTTTGTTTGCTCGTGTGTTGGATTGCTTGTTTGTCGCGATGGCTCTACCTAGATTTGGTGATCTTCACCTTAAAAGGTTGGAGGAGATCGAAACCAATGTCAGGGAGTTTATGGTTCTGCAATTTGAGTATAATAATTTCTTTAGAAACGAGCTTAAGGAACAAAAAGGTTTTATGAGTTTTATGAATAAAGAGCTCGATGATATGTCTAAAGAATTTGATGGTATAAGATGCCAAATTGCTCGTCTTGAAAAGTTGACCGCTGAAATTTCGGATATGCAAGCTACCTTAGTCAATAAGATGGCCGCTAAACCGAATTCCTATGAAAATCAAGATGAAGATCTAAAATTTATTGATGTGTCCCCATTAAATCTTTGTTTTGCAATATGAATCTTGATGAAACTGAATATGATCTTCCTTTACCTAGAAGGCGTTCTAAGAATTTGGAGTTTTAGATCTTGATGATGAAATTGATAAATGTGGGATTGAAAGAAATAAAACCTAGATATTGCTAAACCCACTATATTGGATCTCAAGGAATTTAATTATGAAAAATTGCTCTTTAATTGATTGTATTTCCTTGTTGCAATCCGTGCTAAATTCTCCGCATGCTAATAGTCAAAATAAGGCCTTTACCGAACACATTGTTGATGCCTTGATGCAATCTTCTGAAGAAAAACTTGAGTTGAAAGTCTCTATCCCTAGAAAACTCTATGATGAGTGGAACCAACTATTAAAATTAAAAATAAAAATTATGAGTTTCATGCCTTGTGTGATTTGGGTGCTAGTGTCTCCACTATTCCCAAAACTTTGTGTGATTTGCTAGATTTCCGTGACTTTGGTGATTGCTCTCTAAACTTGCATCTTGCGGATTCCACTATTAAAAAGCCTATGGGAAGAATTAATGATGTTCTTATTGTTGCAAATAGGAATTATGTGCCCGTAGATTTTATCGTTCTTGATATAGATTGCAATCCTTCATGTCCTATTATTCTTGGTAGACCTTTCCTTAGAACGATTGGTGCAATTATTGATATGAAGGAAGGAAATATTAGATTCAAATTTCCCTTAAAGAAGGGCATGGAACACTTTCCTAGAAAGAAAATAAAATTACCATATGAATATATTATGAGAGCTACTTATGGATTGCCTACCAAAGATGGCAATACCTAGATCTATCCTTGCTTTTATGCCTAGCTAGGGGCGTTAAACGATAGCGCTTGTTGGGACGCAACCCAATTTTATTTTTAATTTTTTTGTTTTTTCTTCTGTTTAGGAATAAATAATCCATCTAGCCTCTGTTTAGATGTGGTTTTATGTTTTAACTAGTGTTTGTGCCAAGCTAGACCTATTGGATCTTCTTGGATGATAGTTATTTGATCTTGCTGTAATTTCAAGAAACTTTGCGCTTAGTGCCCAATTTATTAAAAATCACCAGAACGTGATAAAATACTGATTACAATTTCTGCTGATCAATAAACAAAATTTCTAGGTCTTCTAATTTTGGTAGATTTTTTTGAGTTCCAGAAGTTTGCGTTAGTTACAGATTACTACAGACTATTCTGTTTTTGACAGATTCTGTTTATCGTGTGTTGTTTGCTTATTTTGATGAATCTATGACTAGTAAAATAGTTTATAATCCATAGAGAAGTTGGAATACGGTAGGTTTAACATCAATATAAATAAATAATGATTTCATTACAGTACCTTAAAGTAGTCTTTTGTTTTCTTTCTCTAACGGAGCTCATGAGATTTCTATTGAGTTTTGTGTTGTGAAGTTTTCATGTTTTGGGTAAATTCTTTTGATGGATTATGGGACAAGGAGTGGCAAGAGCCTAAGCTTGGGGATGCCCATGGAACCCCCAAGATAATCCAAGGACACCAAAAAGTCAAAGCTTGGGGATGCCCTGAAGGCATCCCCTCTTCGCCTACTTCCATCGGTAATTTACTTGGAGCTATATTTTTATTCACCACATGATATGTGTTTTGCTTGGAGCGTCTTGTATCATTTATGCCTTTGCTTGTTAGTCTACCACAATCATCCTTGCTGTACACACCTTTTGAGAGAGCCATACATAAATTGGAATTTGCTAGAATACTCTATGTGCTTCACTTATATCTTTTGAGCTTGATAGTTTTGCTCATAGTGCTTCACTTATATCTTTTGAGCGTGATAATTTTTGCTCTACTGCTTCACTTAGATCTTTTAGAGCACGGTGGTGGATTTGTTTTAAATAAACTATTTGTCGGTGTACAAAAAGAGGGGTACACTCTTTGTACCCCTATGACGGTGCACGGGCAGTCTGAGCCACGGGCGCTGCCACACCAAGCACGGCGAGGGAGGTGAAACCAAGGTAAGGCCAAAGCCGAAGAGGAGCGAGCAGCGCCAAGACCAAGACCACAAAGAGCAAGGGGGGAAGCGGACTCCCCCGGCAAGGTCCTTGCCGGGGAGCGGTTCTAGCGGGCCCGGCAAGACCCTTGCCGGGGAAGCTCACCCCACGCCTACAGAGCGAGTCACCCTTGAGTCCACTACTCCCATGGGGCAAGGATTCGGGAGACATCCCCGTGATGGCATGCAGATCTTTGTGAAGACATTCAAGATCAGATATACACTTGGGAAGATGATGACCCTTGGTGGGATCCCAGCCAAGGAGGACCATAAGGCCCCCGGCAAGAGCCTTGCCGGGGATGACAGCAAGCGCCGCGGCAAGACCCTTGCCGGGCCCCCAAGAAGCGCCAACAAGACCCTTGTCGGGCCCCGGCAAGGCCCTTGCCGAGGACACCGAGGGGCCACCATCAGCCCGCACCAACCGCACCTCCACTGGCTGTCGCATGCAGCTGCCGACCCAACCGGTTGTGCGAGGCACACTGCGTGGCAGCATGCAAATCTTTGTGGAGACCCACCACTGCGCCACCTCACCAAGGTTGCGTGCACGCCTACATGGCACCACGAGCACCGCTGGCCAGGGCGCGCGTCAACACCAGAGGGAGCGGCAACGGATGGGACGGGGCTCTCCCCCGACCCCGATAAAGTAAGGACACCTAAGCAGAGCGCATTAAATCCGCCTTGTCATGCAATGCGAGGGATAAGCTCGCTTTACTGTACCCTTTCCACCTCCTGTGTGCCACTATGGCAGCCCCTTTCCTATAAAAGGAGGCCCGGGGCGACCAGGAGAAGGATTCGGCTTTTTGGAGCTCCTCACGCCCCATAGCTAGCTCATGAACACAGATATACAATCCACCAAAGCAGGAGTAGGGTTTTACGCATCCTCGCGGCCCGAACTCGGATAAACGAACCGCGTGCTACCTGTTTGATCCGCTCTTCTCACGACCCCGCCGCCCCACAACCGCAGAGGGATTCTTGTGATCCCATAGGTGTCGCTTCCACCGACATCTTTGGCGCCGCCGTAGAAGCGCATTTGTGAGAATCATCTTTAGCAGTTAGTTCGACGCTTCTTCATCATCATGGCGCCCAAGAAGAAGACGACGGTGGCGGTTGGCCCGTCGGAGGCCGGATACCCCGCCCCGACGCGGGCGAACAGCGGACCGGCCGCTGAAAGGACCTGGGGCGCTGTTCGTGAACACCAACACCGTCCCAGCAGTCGGAGTTTAGGAGGCGGCGATGTTCGCGCTGGCAACGGGTCAGCAAGGCCGCCAAATCCAAGGATGGAGCTGCCCTCCGCTGGTGGCGCGGGCCTTCTGTGCTCATCGCCGCTTCCGAGGGCGACGCAAGGGCTTCCAAGACTCCAACGCAGGCGCCAACGGAGCGCTCCTAAAAATCGGCCCATGACGAACGGCGTGGCCGCACTGAAGACCCCGGGCGTTGCCGCACTGAAGACCCCGGGCGTCGCCGCGGGAAGAGCCCCGAGCGCCACTCCCGGGATGTAGAAGACCTGCCCGCTCGCCGAGGCGCTGGTGAAGATGGCTTGCGACCGCGCGGTCGCGATAGAGCCCTTCCGACACGATCGGAAGTCGGGCGCGTCGCGATCCGTGCAGGTTTCACTGCCACCGACGCCAGCAGGTTTTGGCACGCTGCGCAGCTTGCTCTCGATTTTCCTCCCACTACGGGAAACTCGACGAATGGAGAGCCACCATCCAAGCCTTGTTGCGATGGCCAACAAGACGAGCCGAAAGCCAGCGGAGCCCCGGTCGGCGCTCGACGGAGTCCCGCGTGCAGCGGCAGAAAGCCGGGCGGCGCCCGCGACCACGGTGCACTCGCCTCCTCCTTGCTCGGTACCACGGACACCTGCCCGTCGCGACGTTACGGGCGACGAGATCTCCATAGCGTCGTCCGACCCGCGGACCCACCGGGACCAACGCCAGGTCCTTCGGGATTGGGAACATGAAGACGCTCGGACCACCATCGAGCGTCGGCGCGGAGCACGCCACCAGTCAGATAGGCGAGCAGGGCCCGCTGTGGACCACCCGGCACCGGAGAGCCCTGGAGGCCTGCTTACGAGGTAGGCTGCCCGGCTTTACCCGTGAGCTGCGGAAGTTCCAGTGGCCCACTCACCGCACCTTCAAACTGGCGTGGGCGAGAAGTACGGCGGCAAGACCCACCCGTCGAAGTTCCTCGGCATCTACACCATCGCGATGCAAAGCTGCCGGAGCCCGCGACGATAAGGTGCTCGCGAATTACTTCCGTTGGCTCTTAAACCCAACGCCATGTCATGGTTGATGCACTTGCCGGTGAACTCCATTTCCTCCTGGTCGGATTTTTGCCATGAGTTCGTGGGCGCTTTCACCGGGCGGTCACCAAGCTCATGGCCAAGCAAGTGATCTGCACGTCATTCCCCAGAAGGGAGGCGAGAGTCTCCGCAAGTACATACAAAGGTTCAGCCGGGTGCAGTACAATATCCCTTATGTTCACCCCGCCGCCATCGTCAGCACGTTCCATCAGAACGTACGTAACCGCAAGATGCGCGAAGAGCTGGCGATGAACAAGGTGAAGGATGTCGCAGAACTCTATGTTTTTGCCGACAAATGTGCCCGGGCTGAAGAGGGAAGGAAGTACCCCGGCGAAGACGCCGGCGTGGAAACCGACTCCTCAGATGAGGACACCGCCGCCCCGACAAAGAAAGGTCGGCGCCGCAAAAGGAAGCGCAAATGAAAAGCCGTGCTTGCCGTCGAGGGGTCTGATGACACCGGCTCCGCCAAGAAAACCAAGGCAGATGACCCCGGCAAGGAAATTGCCAGATGTGTTGCCTGCCGGGCCTTGGCGGTTGCCGAGAAGCCAGGCAACTCCGACAAGCGGTACTGCAAGATCCATCGCACCAAAGGCCATGCTCTCCAAGACTGCCGACAGGTTGAGCTCCTCGCTGAGAAGCAGAGGGCTGAATATGAGAGGCGGGACAAGGAGAAGGGCCAAGACGGTGCTGAGGGATCCGGCAAGAAGCGCGACGGCCAGGCGGGCCGTCGCGGCAAGGAGAAACAACAAGAGAGGCCCGCTCGGGGCCGTGACAGAAAGCCAGAAGATGACGATCACGAAGAGGACGACGAGTCCGGCGACCAAGAGTTTCAGAAAGCTACAGAGGCCATGTAAGCGCCGACGGCGGCGGCCACAGATACCTCTCGGCGCCGGCTTAAACAAAGGCGCGAGATTACAGCGGCAGAGCCGTTGTTTGATGCCCAAAGGCCGCTGAAGTGGTCCTGCACACCTATCATTTTTGACTCTGACGATCACCCTGACCGCACTACTGCGGTCGGGTGTTTGCCGTTGTTGGTTTCACCAACGATACGCAACCTCAAGGTGACAAAGATGTTAGTCGATGGCGGGGCCGGTCTGAACTTGATCTCGCCTGCCGTGATCGAGAAGCTGCAGATTCCTGACGGAGACCTCGAAGAGACGGGCACGTTTCAAGGGGTCAGCCCGGGAAGAAGCCAACCCAAGGGAAAGGTCACGCTGCCCGTAACTTTCGGAAGCGACCTGAACTTCAGGACGGAGAAGATTGTGTTTGATGTTGCCAAGATCCCCTTGCCCTACAACGGGATCCTTGGCCGCCCAGCGCTGGCCAAGTTCATGGCGGCGTCGCACTACACATACAACACCCTGAAGATGCCGGGGCCCGTGACAATCATCACCATCCCCTCCGACAAGAAAGATGCGCTGATCTGCGCCGACCAACTATACTAGCAAGAAATCGCGGCGGCCACAGCCGCAGGGGCACTTGCTCCTCGCTGGACCGGGGAAGAAGAAGAAGAAGGCCGGTGAGACCTCGGGCATGCACTCCGGCAAGCGCACCTCTTCAGAGTGTAGCGCTGTCGTCGAGGACGTACCAGAGAGCTCCGCCGAAGGAAGCAAGAAGTCCAGGGCCACACCGCCGGGAACCAAGAAGGTTTCCATCAATGAGGACGGCACGGGAGGAGTTTTTACCATAAGCTCCACCCTTGACGACAAATAGGAAGACGCGCTCGTCACCTTCCTGCGGGCGAATGTCGATGTGTTTGCATGGCAAGCTTTCGACATCCCCGGCGTTCCAGGAAGGTGATTGAGCACCACCTTGCTGTCTGTCCTCATGCGCGGCCTGTCAAGCAGAAGATCAGGAAGCAAGCTTTGGAACGACAAGAGTTCATCACAGAAGAAATCCGGAAACTGGAGGCAGCAGGTTTGGTAAGAGGAGTGCTCCATCCAACGTGGTTGGCCAATCCGGTCGTGGTGCGCAAGGCAAATGGGAAGTGGAGGCTGTGTATTGATTACACAGATATCAATAAGGCTTGTCCTAAAGACTCCCTTCCCGCCGGCCACAAGACGACCAGATTGTTGACTCCACAGCTGGATGTGATCTGTTGTCATTCCTCGATGCCTACTCCGGCTACCACCAGATCTTCATGGCAAAGGAAGACGAAGAAAAAACAGCATTCATCCCCATGTGGTACATATTGTTTCATACGGATGCCTTTCGGGTTGAAGAGTGCTGGTTCGACGCTTTATAGGGCGGTCCAGATTGGTTTTGAAACCCCAGCTCCATAGAAATATGGAAGCTTATATGGATGACATTGTGGTCAAAAACCAAGGGCAGGCAACCTCATACCGGATTTGCAAGAGACATTTGCAAACCTGCGCAAGATCAACCTCAAGTTGAACCACGAGAAGTGTGTCTTTGGCGTCCCGTCCGCAAGCTCCTCGGGTTCTTCGTGTCACAACATGGGATAGAGGCCAATCCGACAAGATCAAAGCTATAGAGCAGATTGAAGCACCCAGGCGAATCAAGGATGTGCGCCCGGCTTGTTGGTTGTGTCGCTGCCATGGGCGGTGTTCATATCCAAGTTCGCTGAAGGCCTCCCCTTTCAAGATTCTCGAAAAGGCGGGCCCGTGGAATGGACACCCGGTCAAGCAGCACTACAAGATTTGAAGAAGTACCTCCTCCGCACCAACACTAGTTGGCGCCCAGTTCTGTGAGCCGTTCTTCGCTATACCTAGCGGCAACGAACCAGGTGGTCAGCGCCACGCTAGTGGCGCAGAGGGAGGTTGACGACGAGATAATGGCAACAACAGAGCCCGACGCCACCAATGCGGAGGCGACACAGTTGGTCGAAGTGCCGCCAAAGAAGAAAGTGATGCAACGCCCGGTCTACTTCGTTAGCTCCCTCTTGCAGGGGGCTAGGTCGAGGTACTCCGGTGTGCAAAAACTGCTCTTCGGCATTCTCATGGCCTCAAGGAAGCTGCGTCACTACTTCCAGGCACACGAGATCACTGTCGTCACTCGCCTCCCTCTACAACGGATATTGCACAACCCAGATGCGACGGGGAGGATTGTGGAATGGGCACTAGAGCTGTCCAGCTTTGGCCTCAAGTTTGAGAGTACTTCGACGATTCAGAGCCGAGTCCTGGCGGAGTTCATTGCAGGGTGGACCGCAACACCTGACAAAGAAACCCAAGAGACTACTCTCCCCGGCAAGGAGGCAAGTTGCAATTGGATTATGTACTTTGATGGGGCTTTCTCCCTGCGAGGTGCCGGGGCTGGCGTACTACTCGTCGCCCCCATCGGAGAGCACCTCAAGTACGTTATCCAGATGCACTTCCCCAGGGAGATGGCGACAAATAACACAGCAGAGTACGAAGGGCTGCTCGCCGGTCTTTGGATCACGGCGGACCTCCGAATCAAAAAGCTCATCGTCAGGGGCGACTCGCAGCTTGTCGTCAAGCAAATCAATAAGGATTACCAGAGCCCGTTAATGAAGGCCTACGTTGATGAAGTGAGAAAGCTGGAAGAGCGTTTCGAGGTATACAGGCTGAACACATTCCCCGAACAGAGAACGATATCGCCGATTACCTGTCGAAGCGCGCTGCCCTCAAGCTACCTGTGGAACCAGATACCTTTGTGCTTAAGCTAACTCAGCCGTACGTTGATCCATCGACAGGGCAGAACAAGAGGAGGAAATCAGGGCCCGACAAGTACTTCCCCGCCGAGCTCCCCGGAGCCGCCGGCAAGGATGTTGCCGGGGACACTGAGCCCGCCACGGGACGGCTAGCTCCGGCGGATCGTCAAGCTCTTGCCGTCGAGACAGCCGCTCCTGTAGTGGAGGAAATGCCTTTAGTCCTCGCCGTCGAGCCCCAGGCTCCAGCGTGGGCACAGCATACCGTCCGATTCCTCCAGACAGGGAACTTCCGAGGAGCGGGAAGAAGCGGAAAAAAGTAGCCGTCGCTCTGCCATGTACCCGGTTCGTCGATGACGTCACATGTGAAGAGACCGAACGGTGTGAAATTGAACTGCATCCCTCGTGAGGAAGGACTGGAGCTGTTGGCAGAGATACACAGAGGCATATGTGGATCCCACATCGGATCAAGGGCCCTTGCCTGCAAGGCATTCCGGCAAGGTTTCTTCTGGCCCACAGCCCTCCAGGATGCAACGACACTCATCACCAGGTGTGAAGCGTGTCAGTTCCATTCGAGAAAGCTTCATCAGCCAGCTCAAGCCCTTCAAACCATTCCTCTCTCTGGCCCTTCTCGGTGCAGGGCTCAACATATCTTGGGCCCTTTCCCCCTTGTCGGGGGCTTTGAGTACTTGCATGTTGCCATCGACAAGTTCACAAAGTGGCCAGAGGTGGAGGCAGTGAGGAAGGTCACAGCTCAGTCGGCCGTCAAGTTCTTCAAGGGGCTAGTGTGCTATTTTGGTGTACCCAACAGGGTCATCACCGACAACGGCACAGTTCTAACCGCACCTTCATGCAATATACTCAAGACCTCGGCAGCAAAATGCATTTAGCTTCCGTTGCTCACCCACGAAGCAACGGACAAGCTGAGAGGGCAAATGCCGAAGTGTTGCGAGGCTTAAGGACCAAGACCTTTGACAGCTGCACAAGAGCGGAAAGGCGCTGGGTTGATGAGTTGCGGCGGTTCTTTGGTCAATCAGGGCGACACCAAATCGAGCCAACGGCGGACACCTTCGCCATACGGTATACGGGCGGAAGCGATTATCCCCACTGAACTCATACACGGGTCACCTCGAGTGCTCGCTTATGATGAGCTTGAGCAAGAGAAACTCCGGCAAGATGACGACCGCCTTGCTCCTTGAGGAAGATCGTCTTGATGGAGAGCAAAGACGCTATCTGCAAGCCTTAACGCCGCTACCATAGCCGCAAGGTTCATGCCCAGAGCTTTGAGGAAGGCGACCTTGTTCTTCAGCGCGTTCAGTCGGCCAAGAATTCCAACAAGTTGACGCCGAAGTGGGAGGGCCCTTATCGGGTAATACGAGTCACCAGGCCCAGCGCAGTCCGCCTGGAGACCGAAGATGCCGTTCAAGAGTAATTCCAGAACATTGAGCATCTTCGCAAGTTTTACCCATATAAGGCGTGACTTGCCGGGCCTCCCGACAAGCTGCCACCTTTTGTACAAGCATTGCCGATGATGCATGTAACCCTTTGTACAAAGCCGGTATGCGGACCACGAGCATAAATAAATGAAGCGGCGCCCTAAGTTATAGCATGCATGCTAGGTCGAGTCTCGTCCTTGGTTAGGTTGATAGTGCTTGGCGGCGACTAACCCCTAGCTTAGAGGTCGAGTGTGCGTCCTTTGTCGTTCTTTCGTCTTCTTTGGTTCGGCAGGACTCACACATATCCTTGCTTGGGACCACTTAAGGATGAAAAAGAGGAGGAGGACGGACCAGCATCTAGACCCCGGCAAGCCAGTATTACCGGGGACTGCAAGGGCAAAGTTTCACCCACGGCAAACCAAAGTTGCCAGGGGCTGCAGTTTCAGATAAGTTTTTTTATCCCTTGTCATGCATCCCCTTATGGACTGAGGTATGTGAAACCTCGTTTCTTCCTAAAGCTACCGTGCTCCCCTAAAACTCTAGGCCCAGGCTTGTTCACAGGGCCAGGTTTGGTTGTAGTCGCAGCAGAAGAAAAGGATGGAACAAGGGCTTAAACCCACTTCATCCCTGCCTCTCGCCAAAAGGCGTGAGAAAGGATGAGCGAAGTGGGAAGACAGCAAGGCCTCGCTGCCGGGTAAGGAAATGTTTATCTTGAAGATATCAAGTATTCGCTCCTTGTCGTGGGTTCTACCCGCAAACAAATGACCCGGCAAACATCCCTTTTTCATTAAAAACATTCCGTTTAGATACAGTCCATAGGGAATGAAAAACATGAATAATGGGATTACAAGTTCTAAATTCAGCTAAGGCCGAAGGCTTACAAGTTGAAAAAGATAAGGTGCTCAGAACCCCTTTCTTGTCCCTCTCCTCAGGAGGTAGGTCAAGGAGGCGGAAAAGGCAAAAGGAGCGCCTAGGCAAGCTACGGGTGGCAGAAGACACCAAGAGAACATCTCGGTGGCCATCCAAAGGCTGGATGGTGATGGCGACGCCGGAAGTAGAGTTTGAAGACGAGGCGGCAGGACGTCAGCACGCTGTCGAACGCGTCGATATACGCGTACTCCGACTTGACGGCCTTGCCGCCCGCCCTCTTCCTCTTCCGCAGCCTCTCAACGCCAGCCGCCCAAGGAGACGACCCCGAGAAGTTCAAGGAGCCGGCGACACGGATGATGGGGACGCCGGTGCCGCACGGAGCGACGCCCGACACCTAGTCGGACCCGTCATCCTGCCGCCCACTACCCTCGTCGTCGCTGCCGCTATCCTCCTCGCCACTCTCGCTCGAGGAGGAGTTGCCCGAGTCCCGAAGCACCCAAAGACCTTGACGGAGAGGAGGCCACCCTCCATCAGCTTGAAATGGAGAGTGAGCCCCACCGTCAAGTGGTGGATATGAGCGAACGTCTTCCACCCTCGACCAAGATACATCACGTGAGGGGCTGGGAAGTCGAAGCGGACTCGCGTACCGCTGATCCCACAGCCCCTCATGTGCAGCCGCAGTGACTCAGGTGGGTCCAGCTCCATCTCGCTTGCAAATGGGGTCGGGAGAAGAAGGCGAGGGCGAGGCGACCGGCGCAGCCTGACGAAGAACTCGCAAGGGTCATCCCCAACATGGCCCTCCTTGGAAGGAGGAGCTGCTGGCGGAGGCGAGGCCGACGCGCCGTCCCGTCCTCCCCTTCCACGGGCGCCTCGGCCTCATGCAGCCTCGCCCCTTCCTCCCCTCGCGGCTGGCTCCGCCGCAGGAGCGAGGAAGGAAGGATCTGTTGTCGAGCTGCGACCCTCGCTGCCACCGTTGAAGGACCAGAATTCCCTCTCTCCATGGCGAATGGGAGGAGGGGAGCAGAAGCTGAAGAGAAGAGGAGATGAAGGAATGCGGGACGCCATCCCTCCCCTCCTGCTCTTTATAAAGGAACGGGGAAGGGGTCGACCGCCCCGCTCAGCCAATCAAGACACGGAAGGCGCAGGGGACTGGGACCGGCCCGCTGCTCCAGCCCGCCATGGCCCGGTTTCTCGCCTCCACCGTTCGCCACCCCAAGCGCATGGGGGCCGCGTGGCGGGCATGCTGGACCGAAGCGACGGGTGAGGCGACCTCTCCCCACCCCGTGATCGTGGGGAGTGGACGCCTTGAAGACCCCGCCTCGGCCCCATTCAGTAAAGAGGACGCGCCTCCACGCCTCCCTCCATTTCCGGGGAGGGCGCGCACTTCCTCTTTATTACGACGTGACGCATGCGCGCAGAGCTCAGACCGCATGTCACGCCACGCCACACACACCTCCCACTGCTGCGCCACGCCTGAAGCGTGGAAGGCCAGGCCGAAGGAAACTTACCAGCATAAAACGCCTACCGCGCACAAGATTTCTTGGGCCTGGCCCAACAACGCGTAGCGCTTATGTGTGGCCCAGGCCCGGGGGCTCCTGTCGGTGTACAAAAAGAGGGGTACACTCTTTGTACCCCTATGACTGTGCACGGGCAGTCTGAGCCACGGGCGCTGCCGCACCAAGCACGGCGAGGGAGGTGAAACCAAGGTAAGGCCAAAGCCGAAGAGGAGCAGAACGACGCCAAGACCAAGACCACAAAGAGCAAGGGGGGAAGCGGACTCCCCCGGCAAGGTCCTTGCCGGGGAGCGGTTCTAGCGGGCCCGGCAAGACCCTTGCAGGGCAGCTCACCCCACGCCACGGAGCGAGTCACCCTTGAGTCCACTACCCCCATGGGGCAAGGATTCGAGACATCCCCGTGATGGCATGCAGATCTTTGTGAAGACATTCAAGATCAGATACACACTTGGGAAGATGATGACCCTTGGCGGTATCCCAGCCAAGGAGGACCACAAGGCCCCCGGCAAGAGCCTTGCCGGATGATAAAGCGCCATGGCAAGACCCCTGCCGGGCCCCCAAAGAGCGCCAAGCAAGGCCCTTGCCGAGGATACCGAGGGCCACCATCGTGCCCGCACCAGCCGCACCTCCACCGTTCGCCAGATGTAAATGCCGACCCAACCAGTTGGGCGAGGCACTGCGTGGCGGCATGCAAATCTTTGTGGAGACCCACCATCAGCTGCACCATTTCAAGGCTCGCCTACATGGCACTACGAGTACCGCTGGCGAGGCGTAGCGTCAACACCAGAGAGGAGCGGCGACGGATGGGACGGGGCTCTCCCCCAACCCCGATAAAGTAAGGACACCTAGTAGAGCGCATTAAATGCGCCTTGTCATGTAATGCGAGGGATAAGCTCGCTTTTTGCATTCCTTTCCACCTCACATGTGCCACTGTGGCAGCCCCTTTCCTATAAAAGGAGGCCCGAGGCGACAAGGAGAAGGATTCGGCTTTTTGGAGCTCCTCACACCCCATAGCTAGCTCAAGAACACAGATATACAATCCACCAAAGCAGGAGTAGGGTTTTACGCATCCTCGCGGCCCGAACCTGGATAAACGAACCGCGTGCTACCTGTTTGATCTGCTCTTCTCACGACCCCCGCGCCCCGCAACAGCAGTAGGGATTCTTGTGATCCCATAGGCGTCGTTTCCCACCGACACTATTGATCTCTCATGCTTCACTTAGATTATTTTGAGAGTCATTGATAGCATGGTAATTTGCTTAAAATTAACATAGTTGGTATTCAAGATATGTGAAACTTTCTTTTGAGTGCGTTGAATACTAAGAAAAGTTTGATACTTGATAATTGTTTTGAGATATGGAGGTAGTAATATTAAAGTCATGTTAGTTGGGTGATTATGAATTTAAAGAATGCTTGTGTTGAAGTTAGCAAATCCCGTAGCATGCATGTATGGTTAAAGTTGTGTAACAAATTTGAAACATGAAGTGTACCTGGCTTGTGCATCCTTATGAGTGGCGGTCGGGGACGAGCGATGGTCTTTTCCTACCAATCTATCCCCCTAGGAGCATGCGCGTAGTACTTGATTTTTTATGACTTCTAATTTTTTTCAATAAGTATATGAGTTCTTTTGACTAATGTTGAGTCCATGGATTATACGCACTTTTACCTTTCCGCCTTTGCTAGCCTCTTCGGTACCGTGCATTGCCCTTGAGAGTTGGTGCAAACTTCGCCGGTGCATCCAAACCCCGTGATATGATACGCTCTATCACACATAAACCTCCTTATATCTTCCTCAAAACAGCCACCATACCTACCTATTATGGTATTTCCATAGCCATTCCGAGATATATTGCCATGCAACTTTCCAACGTTCTGTTCATCATCATCATGACATACTTTACTTTTGTCATATTGCCATTGCATGATCATGTAGTTGACATCGTATTTGTGGCAAAGCCACCATGCATTATTTTTCATACATGTCACTCTTGATTCATTGCACCATCCCGTTACATCACGGAGGCATTCATATAGAGTCATATCTTGTTCTAGTTTCGAGTTGTAATCCTTATGTTGTAATCAATAGAAGTGTGATGATCATCATTATTAGAGCATTGCCCAATCAAAAAAAAGAGAAAGGCCAAAAAGAAAAAAAAGAAAGGCCCAAAAAATAAAAATAATAAAAAGGGCAATGTTACTATCTCTTTTTCCACACTTGTGCTTCAAAGTAGCACCTTGTTCTTCATGTAGTGAGTCTCATATATTGTGCTTCAAAGTAGCACCATGTTTTTCATATAGTGAGTCTCATAAGATATTATACTAGTGGGAATTTTTCATTATAGAACTTGGCTTGTATATTCCTACGATGGGCTTCCTCAAATGCCCTAGGTCTTCGTGAGCAAGCAAGTTGGATGCACACCCACTAGTTTTCTTTTGTTGAGCATTCATAGCTCTAGTGCATCCGTTGCATGGCAATCCCTACTCCTCATGTTGACATCAATTGATGGGCATCTCCATAGCCCGTTGATTATCCTCGCCAATGTGAGACTTTCTCCTTTTGTCTTCTCCACACAATCCCCATCATCATATTCTATTCCACCCATAGTGCTATATCCATGGCTCACGCTCATGTATTGCGTGAAGGTTGAAAAAGTTTGAGATTATTTAAGTATGAAACAATTGCTTGGCTTGTCATCGGGGTATAGAAGTTGGGAACATCTTTGTGTGACGAAAATGAAGCATAGCCTAACTATATGATTTTGTAGGGATGAACTTTCTTTTGCCATGCTATTTTGAGAAGACATGATTACTTTGATTAGTATGCTTGAAGTATTACTATTTCTTTTATCAATATAAACTTTTGTCTTGAATCTTTCGGATCTAAATATTCATACCACAATTAGGAAGATTTACATTGAAATTATGCCAAAGTATCACTCCGCATCAAAAATTCTCTTTTTATCATTTACCTACTGAGGAATGACGAGGAATTAAGCTTGGGATGCCTAATACGTCTCCAACGTATCTATAATTTTTTTGATTGCTCCATGCTACTTTATCTACAGTTTTGGACTATAATTGGCTTTATTTTCCACTTTTATATTATTTCGACTAACCTATTAACCGGAGGCCCAGCCTGCACTGCTGTTTTTTTGCCTATTTTAGTGTTTCGAAGAAACGGAATATCAAACGGAGTCCAAACGGAATGAAACCTTCGAGAAAGTGATTTTCTCACTGAACGTGATCCAGGGGACTTGGACCCTACTCCAAGGAACAAAAGAGGCGGTCACGAGGGTGGGGGGCGCCCCCTAGGCGCGCCCCGCCTTGTGGGCCCCTGCTGTTCCACCACGTACTCCTTCCTCCTATATATACCTATGTACCCCAAACGATCGACACGGAGCCAAAACCTAATTCCACCGCCAAGAACTTCCTGTATCCACGAGATCCCATCTTGAGGCCTGTTTAGGAGCTCCATGAGGGGGCATCCACCAAGGAGGGCTTCTACATCATCACCATAGCCCCTCCGATGAAGTGTGAGTAGTTTACTTCAGACCTTCGGGTCCATAGCTAGTAGCTAGATGGCTTCTTCTCTCTTTTTGGATCTCAATACAATGTCCCCCCCCCTCTCTCGTGGAGATCTATTCGATGTAATCTTCTTTTTGCGGTGTGTTTGTTGAGACCAATGAATTGTGGGTTTATGATCCAGCTTATCTATGAATAATATTTGAATCTTCTCTGAATTCTTTTATGTATGATTGATTATCTTTGTAAGTCTCTTCGAATTATCCGTTTGGTTTGGCCAACTAGATTGGTAGTTCTTGCAATGGGAGAAGTGCTTAGCTTTGGGTTCAATCTTGCGGTATCCTTACCCAAAGGATGTAAAGGGTTGCAAGGCACGTATTGTATTGTTGCCATCGAGGATAACAAGATGGGGTTTTATAATATTGCATGAATTTATCCCTCTACATCATATCATCTTGCTTAAGGCGTTACTCTGTTTTAACTTAATACTCTAGATGCATGCTTTGGATAGCGGTCGATGAGTGGAGTAATAGTAGTAGATGCAGAATCATTTCGGTCTACTTGTCTCGGACGTGATGCCTATATACATGATCATACCTAGATATACTCATAATTATGCTCAATTCTGTCAATTGCTCAACAAAGTAATTTGTTCACCCAATCAGAGAATACTTACGCTCTTGAGAGAAGCCAATAGTGAAACCTATGGCCCCCGGGTCTATTCTCAACATATCAATCTCCATAACTTTAATACTTGCTTTGTTTTACTTTGCCATTTACTTTACAGTTTGCATCTCTATACAAAAAATAACAAAAATATTATTTATCATATCTATCAGATCTCACTCTCGTAAGTGACCGAGAAGGGACTGACAACCCCTAATCGCGTTGGTTGCGAGGAGCTATCGTTTTGTGCAGGTACGAGGGACTTGTGCTTGGCATCCTAATCGAATGATACCTAGGTTCTCAAAACTGAGGGAAATACTTACGCTTACTTTGTCGCATCATCCTCTCCTCTTCGGGAAATCCAACGCGATTGCTCAAGAGGTAGCAGCGCCCCTACCTCGTGGCCTCCTCCTTTGTTTCTTGGACGTAGGGTTCAAGTCTCCGGATCATATTCTTCCTAAAATCACGTTCCCGAAGGTTTCATTCCTTTTGGACTCCGTTCTATATTCCTTTTCTGAAACTCTGAAATAGGCAAAAACAGCAATTCGGGTGGGCCTCCTGATAATAGGTTAGTCCCAAAAATAATATAAAAGTGAATAATAAAGCCCAATAATGTCCAAAACAGTAGATAATATAGCATGGAGCAATAAAAAATTATAGATACGTTGGAGATGTATCAAGCATCCCCAAGCTTAATTCCTGCTCATCCTCGAGTCGGTAAATGATAAAAACAGAATTTTTGATGCGGAGTGCTACTTGGCATAATTTCAATGTAATTCTTCTTAATTGTGGTATGAATATTTAGATCCGAAAGATTCAAGACAAAAGTTTAATATTGACATAAAAATAATAATAATAGTTCAAGCATACTAACAAAGCAATCATGTCTTCTCAAGATAACATGGCCAAAGAAAGTTAACCCTACAAAATCATATAGTCTGGCTATGCTCTATCTTCACCACACAAAGTATTTAAATCATGCACAACCCCGATGACAAGCCAAGCAATTGTTTCATACTTTTGATGTTCTCAAACTTTTTCTATCTTCACGCAATACATGAGCGTGAGCCATGGACATAGCACTATATGTGGAATAGAATGGTGGTTGTGGAGAAGACAAAAAGGGAGAAGATAGTCTCACATCAACTAGGCGTATCAATGGGCAATGGAGATGCCCATCAATAGATATCAATGTGAGTGAGTAGGGATTGCCATGCAACGGATGCACTAGAGCTATACGTATATGAAAGCTCAACAAAGGAAACTAAGTGGGTGTGCATCCAACTCGCTTGCTCACGAAGACCTAGGGCATTTTGAGGAAGCCCATCATTGGAATATACAAGCCAAGTTCTATAATGAAAATTTCCCACTAATATATGAAAGTGACAAAATGAGAGACTCTCTATCATGAAGACCATGGTGCTACTTTGAAGCACAAGTGTGGTAAAAGGATAGTAACATTGTCCCTTCTCTCTTTTTCTCTCATTTTTTTATTTGGGCCTTTTCACTTTTTTATGGCCTCTTTTCTTTTTCTTTTTTTCGTCCGAAGTCTCATCCCGACTTGTGTGGGAATCATAGTCTCCATCATCCTTTCCTCACTAGGGACAATGCTCTAAAAATAAAGATCATCACACTTTTATTTTCTTACAACTCAACAATTACAACTCGATACTTAGAACAAAATATGACTCTATATGAATGCCTCCGTGATGTCTCGATATGCAATGAATCAAGAGTGACATGTATGAAAGAATTATGAACGGTGGCTTTGCCACAAATACGATGTCAACTACATGATCATGCAAAGCAATATGACAATGATGGAGCGTGTCATAATAAACGGAATGGTGGAAAGTTGCATGGTAATATATCTCGGAATGGCTATGCAAATGCCATGATAGGTAGGTATGGTGGCTGTTTTGAGGAAGATTTATGGTGGGTGTATGATAACCGCTAAAAGTCTTGGCGGTATTAGAGAGGCTAGCAATGGTGGAAGGAAGAAGGGTACGGATAATCCATGGACTCAACATTAGTCATAAAGAACTCATATACTTATTGCAAAAATCTACAATTTATCAAAGCAAAGTATTACGCGCAAGCTCCTACGGGGATAGATTGGTAGGAAAAGACCATCGTCATTCCCCGACCGCCACTCATAAGGAAGACAATCAATAAATAAATCATGCTACGAATTCATCACATAACGGTTCACCATACGTGCATGCTACGGGAATCACAAACTTTAACACAAGTATTTCTAAAATTTACAACTAATCAACTAGCATGACTCTAATGTCACCATCTTTATATCTCAAAACAATTATCAAGCATCAAACTTTTCTTAGCATTCAACACACTCATAAGAAAGATTTTACAAATCTTGAATACCAAGCATATTAGGATTATTAAGCAAATTACCATGCTATTTAACACTCTCAAAATAATATAAGTGAAGCATGATAGATCAATAGTTTCTATAAAACAAATCCACCACCGTGCTCTAAAAGATATAAGTGAAGTACTAGAGCAAAACTATATAACTCAAAAGATATAAGCGAAGCACATAGAGTATTCTAACAAATTCCAAATCATGTATGGCTCTATCAAAATGTGTGTACAGCAAGGATGATTGTGGTAAACTAAAAAGCAAAGACTAAAATCATACAAGACGCTCCAAGCAAAACACATATCATGTGGTGAATAAAAATATAGCTCCAAGTAAAGTTACCGATGGAAGTAGACGAAAGAGGGGATGCCTTCCGTGGCATCCCCAAGCTTTGGATTTTTGGTGTCCTTAGATTATCTTGGGGTTCCATGGGAATCCCCAAGCTTAGCATCTTGCCACTCCTTGTTCGATAATCCATCAAATCTTTCACCCAAAACTTGAAAACTTCACAACACAAAACTTAATGTAAAAATCTCGTGAGTCTCAGTTAGCGAAAAGAAAACAAAAGAACACTTCAAGGTACTGTAATGAACTCATTATTTATTTATATTTGTGTTAAACCTACTGTATTCCAACTTCTGTATGGTTTATAAACTATTTTACTAGCCATAGATTCATCAAAATAAGCAAACAACACACGAAAAACAGAATCTGTCAAAAACAGAACAATCTGTAGCAATCTGTAACTAACGCAAACTTCTGGAACTCAAAAAATAAGCCAAAAAGGAAGACCTAGAAAATTTCTTTATTGATCAAAAGCAATTGGAATCACTATTTTATCACATTATGGTGATTTTTAACCATTGTTTTCGTGAACAGAAAGTTTCTGGAAATTACTGCAAGATCAAATAACTATCATCCAAGAAGATCCTATAGGTTTAACTTGAAACAAACACTAATTAAAACATGAAAACACATCTAACTAGAGGCTAGAACAAATATTTATTCCTAAACAGAAGCAAAAAGCAAAAACTAAAAATAAAATTGGGTTGCCTCCCAACAAGCACTATCGTTTAACGCCCCTAGCTAGGCATAAAAGCAAGGATAGATCTAGGTAATGCCATCTTTGGTGGGAAATTCTTTAATAAGACATATATCATCCTTTAGAGTTTCTTTCTTTCTATTAATTATCAAACTTTTAGGAACAAGATCGAAAAATTCATTTGTAGCAAATGGTTCCTTAATGATAGCAAAAATATTGGGATAAATACTTATAGATTTAAGATCCGCAGTTTCTTTACTAGAGGATTCACCCTTATTTTTAGGAACATACATAAGCTTGGCAATTTTAGTTGGAGGACTTGGAGTATTCTTTACGAAAGAAAAAGCGGTTCCCAAGTTGGTAATGATACCCTCAAGTTTATCGATTCTAGTGGAATCTTGATTTACAACTATGGGTTCCTTCTCCTTAATATTTTTCAAAGTGACTCCTACCTTAGATCCATATTGGGTAATTTGGTTGTGCATCTTTTTATCAAGATTTTCAATTAACTCTACGGTAGCAACTTTGTTTTCAATAATTTCAAGTCTTTTCATTACATGCTCCAAAGTTAACATAGTTCCATTAACCAAGAGAGGTGGTGAGCCAAATAAATCTATCATAGCATTATAAGAGTCAAAAGTATGGCTACCCAAGAAATTCCCTCTAGTAATGGTATCAAGAATATATCTATACCAAGGATTAGCGCCTACATAAAAATTGCGGAGAATAAAGGAACTAGATTGCTTCCTGGTAGATCTATTTTGAGCATTGCAAATTCTATACCAAGCATCTTTTAGATTTTCTACCTCCCTTTGTTTAAATGTGAGAACTTCATTTTCGGGAGACAACGGAGAAGATAAAGGGCTAGCCCTGACGGCAAGGCAAGCAAACAGAAAAGAGGCAAATGGAAAAGAGAGGGCGAATAAAACGGCAAGGGTGAAGTGGGGGAGAGGAAAACGAGAGGCAAATGGCAAATAATGTAATGCGGGAGATAAGGATTTGTGATGGGTACTTGGAATGTTGACTTTTATGTAGACCTCCCGACAGCGGTGCGTAAATCCTTCTTGCTACCTCTTGAGCACGGCGTTGGTTTTCCCTTGAAGAGGAAAGGGTGATGCAGCAAAGTAAGCGTAAGTATTTCCCTCAGTTTTTGAGAACCAAGGTATCAATCCAAAGAGGAGGCTACGCTGGCGAGTCCCTCGTACCTACACAAAACAAATAAATCCTTGCAACCAACACGATAAGGGGTTGTCAATCCCTTTACGGTCACTTACGAGAGTGAGATCTGATAGATATGATAGGATAATATTTTTGGTATTTTTATGATAAAGATGCAAAGTAAAATAAAAGCAAAGTAAAAAGCAAAGGAAATAACTAAGTGTTGCAAGATTAATATGATGAAGATAGACCCGGGGCCATAGGTTTCACTAGTGGCTTCTCTCAAGAGCATAAGTATTTTATGGTGGGTGAACAATTCATCATGAGCAACCGATGTAATTGAGCATAGTTATGAGAATATCTAGGTATGATCATGTATATAGGCATCACGTTCGAGACAAGTAGACCGACTCACCTGCATCTACTACTATTACTCAACTCATCGACCGCTATCCAGCATGCGTGTAGAGTATTAAGTTCATGAAAATAGAGTAACGCCTTAAGCAAGATGACATGATGTAGAGGGATAAATTCATGCAATATGATAAAAACCCCATCTTGTTACCCTTGATGGCAACAATACAATACGTGCCTTGCTACCCCTACTTTCACTGGGAAAGGACACCGCAAGATTGAACCCAAAGCTAAGCACTTCTCCCGTTGCAAGAAAGATCAATCTAGTAGGCCAAACCAAACTGATAATTCGAAGAGACTTGCAAAGATAACCAATCATACATAAAAGAATTCAGAGAAGATTCAAATATTATTCATAGATAAACTTGATCATAAACCCACAATTCATCGGTCTCAACAAAGACACCGCAAAATAAGATTACATCGAATAGATCTCCACAAGAGAGGGGGATAACATTGTATTGAGATCCAAAAAGAGAGAAGAAGCCATCTAGCTACTAACTATGGCTCCGTATCTGACCGCTTGGGGGTACGTAGGTATATATAGGAGGAAGGAGTACGTCGGTGGAGCAACAGGGGGCCCACGAGGGTGGAGGGCGCGCCCTGGGGGGTAGGCGCGCCCCCTACCTCGTGGCCTCCTCCTTTGTTTCTTGACGTAGGGTCCAAGTCTCCTGGATCATATTCTTCCTAAAAATCACGTTCCCGAAGGTTTCATTCCGTTTGGACTCCGTTTGATATTCCTTTTCTCACAAACTCAAATAGGCAAAACAACAATTACAATTTTGGGCCTCCGGTTAATAGGTTAGTCCCAAAAATAATATAGAAGTGAATAATAAAGCCCAATAATGTCCAAAACAGTAGATAATATAGCATGGAGCAATCAAAAATTATAGGAGGGGGGAGAACCATGTTTCGGTCTGGGACGCGCTTGTTTTTGGCTTTTTTGAACAGAAGATGGGACGCGCTTGTTTGAAATTTGGGGTAAGTACAAACTTTGCCCCGTCTTAACTTTTGGACCCATCATGCGGGCCGGGGTAGGATGGTAATTCAGGTGTCCCAAATAGTGGGCGGAAGCGATTTTGACCACAAGCATGTGTGCATAGGCGGCCATTGTGTATGAATGTTTTCCAGAGGCGGTTGCATGGCGTCTAGATGAAGCTACAAACCTACCTCGGTTTAGACCTTTGGACATCGAGCCGGTAGGTTTCAAAGGTCGGAGTTATTAGAAAAGTAATTCCCTTGTACTACCAAACATTGGTCTCACGCGGTTTCGGGCGAGTAGAGGCTCTTTTGGTGCTTCGTTCGAAATTTGTAAACACAAGTATTAAATTTTGGAGTACTCTTGAACTTTGATGATTGACCTAAATAGACAACGTTAAATTTGACCTTGTATGTTTGAAAACCTCATTAAATTATCCACTTGTTTTTGAAATTTTGACACTTGAAAATCCTATAACTACGATTATTTTGGAATGGAGGAGCTAAATTAGCATCTATTTTGTACACGACTACATATGCTATTATGTACAAAATCAGAGCAAAGATTGGTGCCCCCATAATTTAGGTATGATTTACAAATGCCATGATATCAAATTCAAATAATTGAATGGACTTCATGTTGAATTCGATTTTTTAAAACCACCTTAAGTTGAATTCAAATGTATGCTAGTTCATAGGAAGCTATTTATAATGTTCATTGTGTAACTTTCGTATGTATAATGTGCTTTACACACACAACATGAACTATACTCACATTTATATTCGATTGCTAAAGCGATGAATTGTCCTGAGTTCCAAATACTAACTATGTGGATCAATTGTGTCGAATAATAACATAGACATGCTCAAATTCGATAGAATCTAGATGTCTGATGGATCAATGACCGTTCCTTACGCGAATTGCAAATATCATGATCACATCCTAATATTTGGATACAATTTATATCTTTAATCAATGTGTACAACAGTCTTGTACGTGTAGTTTCACTCTCCATCGATGGTCTCTCACACATGCTCACACACTCTCTCCCGAGGTGTCTTTCTCACACACATGCTCTCGGTATAACCCTCCCTCCCTCTCGTAACCATTTATGACTATTTTCACTAACCTTTATCACAAGCACTCTTCCTCTCGCAAGCATACACACGCACAATCCCCATCGACCCTTTCTATATACATAGACCTGCCTACGTGTCTCCTGTACGCACATTATCTTTAGGCCTGTCTCTCACGCATTATCTCGCAGCTCTCTTCCTAATCGAAGAGTATGATTCTAGCAGAGCATTCTGTAGGATGCCCCTTAAAGTTAGGTTGGATGAATAGTAATATCAAAGATAAAGGGGTTACCTTAGTCCGAGAACCTAGGGTTACAAATCCTAGCCGGCTTTGTCAGTGGACATAGAGTCCTTCACAGTTATGCTATCTTTGTCTTGTACGACTAGTCATCCATGGGTCTCCCTAAATGCGTCACGGGCTGACCAATGTGGCACAGGACGGAACCGAATGAAGGGCCTCACCTCGACCCACCGGAACTCACGCGGCGACACACCTTTGCCCCCACGTCTTGTTATCTTCTCACACCCACACATACCAACACAAACACCACACACAAAAAATATTCTCCTGGTGCCTCTATCCACTCCCCCCTTGCATATACACACCCAAGGGAATATCTCGCCGTGATGTCATATCCGTCTCTCTCTCTAGACCACTCTCATTTCTCGTGCTATCTCTCCCACGCCCCCCCTGTCGGCCCCTCTATCCATGCCTCTCTCGAATACGTAATACACACACATACCACTCTAGGCCCTGCCAAATGCATCAACTACACATTCACCCATGTTACATAACGTACCCCATTGATCTAAAAAGCCCTCTCTTCACGTTTATTTCACATACAACATTCCTTTTGAATAAAGTGTGGCCAAAAAATATTTTAGAATTTCTACATGTATACAACATTACAAAGTTACATGGAGGAGTATGAACGCTTGCATTGCATGGTGCCCACAATGATATTTATTCCGCACTGTGAATTTGTATATTTTTATACTATATATAAAGTTGGTCATAATAAAGAGAAACGAAGAGCATCTCTCTCTCCATCGCATACCCCCCCCCTCTATTCCACGTTCACTACGCACAGAAACTATCTCCAAGGCCTCTAAAAGTAAGCCCCCAGCACATTCACGCATGTTTCATCTTTCTCTCGCGATATATACAGGGACCATCATTGTATTTGAAGCGAAAAGCACGATACGTACATTGGACTTCGTAATCCACTCTTTATGGTCACCATTTACGTTTTGTGGTTATTATACAATCCACGGGCTCACCGTAGAACTCATATTTGCTCAAGACACGACTAGTTGACCAGTTAAACGCGCTCCACGTGGCACGTCTAGTGTTGCATCACATTATCTCACTACCATCGGGCCCACCTGGCCACTTGTATCTACTCTACATCTACACTCTTATAAAATACTAGCAAGATGCCCATGCGTTGCCGCGGAACATCAAGATGCATTTGTATGAGTAGTTTATCTTGTGGGAGAAAAGGATGAACAAGGAAGGCCTTATTTGCAAGTGTGGAGGCGGGTGTGGGTATCTTTTTGCAAAATTGCCATAGTTTCGCTTCGTGTCAAATCGGATATAGATCGGACGGCCTATCTTGAAGGATGGCAGGCACACGATCATCCCCGACTATTCTTTTATAAGAGTAGGGATAAAATAAACTCTTATAAAAAACAGAGTTGGTGATGATGGTGTGCCTGCCATCCTGCAATATAGGCCGTCCGATTTATATCTGACGGATAGGAAAGAAACTATGACAATTTTGCAAAAAGGTACACACACACCTCTCCACATTTGCAAATAAGGCCTTCCCTCGTTCATCCTTTTCTCTCACAAGATAAACTAGTCATACAAATGCATCTTGATGTTACATGCAACGCACGGGCATCTTGCTAGTAAGAATGAAAACAAACGACAAAAAAATATTGGACGGTGGTTCGAAGTCATGACCGCGGGCACAGCGGACAAGGTGGCCTTGTATTGGTATGCTGAGCCGTCTGTTTTAACACACATGAGCTGGTGTGGTGATTATACACACACGCACGCATGCACACGAACTGCATGCACGCAACACTCACACGAACACATGCACCCACGCACGCACGCAACACTCACACGTACACACGCAGCCACGCACGCACGCAACACTCACACACACACACACACACGCACGCATGCATGCACACACCAGTACACCACACGACCAACACACACTCTCACGCTCAAGTGCTCAACCTACACGTGCATGCGCACACATCAGCCCCGATGCATACATACACAACCAGGTGATTCCCACGCACGGGTGGAGTCTTGTTGCGCCTACATAAATTTGTGTTTATCGACCTTTTCCTATCGAATCGATAGGTGGGACCCTAAGGAACATGGTCAATTTAACTAGTCAACATGGTGCCACGCAGACTATTTAGCCGTCAACAGAGTGCAATCCAATGCTGAACCGTGAGCAAGTGACCGTGATAATCACCGCAAAACGTATATAGTGACCGTAATCAGCTTATTCTGAAGTTCGTGAACGATTATGCTTTTCTCTCTGTAGGCCCTCCAAAACTACATCTCTACACATTTTCGCATGTTACATCTAACAACTATGCAATACAGCACTACTACTACACTCTAGCACAATAAATCATATGTGTTTTTAGTTTTACTTGATATCATATTGTTACCTAATTATTTAGTTTGCATACATTAAAATTGTCTTTTAAATGTATGGCCAGTTGCTACGTCTTGGGCTTGTGTTGGTTTTCCTCGAAGAGGAGAGGGTGATGCAGCAATAGTAGCATAAGTATTTCCCTCAGTTTTTGAGAACCAAGGTATCAATCCAGTAGGAGGCTCCTCAAAAGTCCCACGCACCTACACAAACAAACTGAGAACTCGCAACCAACGCAATAAAGGGGTTGTCAATCCCTTCACGGCCACTTCATGAAAGTGAGATCTAATAAAGATAGTAAGATAAGATAAATATATTTTTGGTATTTTATAATATAGATGCAAAAAGTAAAGATGCAAATAAAAGTAGATTGGAAGCAAATATGATAAGAGATAGACTCGGGGGGCCATAGATTTCACTAGTGGCTTCTCTCAAGATAGCATAGGTATTACGATGGGTGAACAAATTACTATCGAGCAATTGATAGAAAAGCGAATAATTATGAGATTATCTAGGCATGATCATGTATATAGGCATCACGTCCATAACAAGTAGACCGACTCCTGCCTGCATCTACTACTATTACTCCACACATCGACCAACTCCTGCCTGCATCTAGAGTATTAAGTTCATAAGAACAGAGTAACACATTAAGCAAGATGACATGATGTAGAGGGATAAAATCAAGCAATATGATATAAACCCCATCTTGTTATCCTCGATGGCAACAATACAATACGTTCCTTGCAACCCTTTACATCCTTTGGGTAAGGACACCGTAAGATTGAACCCAAAGCTAAGCACTTCTCCCATGGCAAGAAAGATCAATCTAGTAGGCCAAACCAAACTGATAATTCGAAGAGACTTGCAAAGATAACTCAATCATACATAAAAGAATTCACAGAAGATTCAAATATTATTCATAGATAAACTTGATCATAAACCCACAATTCATCGGATCTCGACAAACACACCGCAAAAAGAGTTTACATCGAATAGATCTCCACAAGAGAGGGGAGAACATTGTATTGAGATCCAAAAAGAGAGAAGAAGCCATCTAGCTAATAACTATGGACCCGTGAGGGTCTGTGGTAAACTACTCACAACTCATCGGAGGGGCAAGGATGTTGATGTAGAAGCCCTCCGTGGTTGATTCCCCTCCCAGAAAGTGCTTGGCGAAGGCTCCAAGATGGGATCTCGCGGATACGTAAGGTTACGGTGGTGGAAATTGTGTTTCGCCCCGCTCGGATGTTTTTGGGCTACGAGGCTTATATAGGAGGAAGAAATGCGTCGGTGGCTGAGGGGCCCACGAGATGAGGCGCGCCCTATAGGGGGCGCCCTCCTATCTCGTGGGAGCTTCGGCTGCTTCTTGACTTGCACTCCAAGTCCTCTGGATCACGTTCGTTCCAAAAATCACGCTCCCAAAGGTTTCATTCCGTTTGGACTCCGTTTGATATTCCTTTTCTTCGAAATACTGAAATAGGCAAAAAAAAACAGCAATATGGGCTGGGCCTCCGGTTAGTAGGTTAGTCCAAAAATGATATAAATGTGTAAAATAAAGCCCATAAACATCCAAAAGGGGCAATATAATAGCATGGAACAATCAAAAATTATAGATACGTTGGAGACGTATCAAGCATCCCCGAGCTTAATTCCTGCTCGTCCTCAAGTAGGTAAATGATAAAAAGAGAATTTTTGATGTGGAATGCTACCTAGCATAATTTATAATGTAATTTTCTTTATTGTGGCATGAATGTTCAGATCCAAATGATACAAAATAAAAGTTCATATTGACATAAGAAATAGTAATACTTCAAGCATACTAATCAAAGTAATCATGTCTTCTCAAAATAACATGGGCAAAGAGAGTTATCCCTACAAAATCATATAGTCTGGCTGTTGCTCTATCTTCATCACACAAAGTATTTAATCATGCACAACCCTGATGACAAGCCAAGCAATTGTTTCATACTTTAATAATCTCAAACTCTTTCAACTTTCACGCAATACATGAGCGTGAGCCATGGACATAGCACTATATGTGGAATCGAATGGTGGTTGTGGAGAAGACAAAAAGGAGAAGATAGTTTCACATCAACTAGGCGTATCAACGGGCTATGGAGATGCCCATTAATAGATATCAATGTGAGTGAGTAGGGATTTCCATGCAACGGATGCACTAGAGCTATAAATATATGAAAGCTCAACAAAAGAAACTAAGTGGGTGTGCATCCAACTCGATTGCTCACGAAGACCTAGGGCATTTTGAGGAAACCCATCATTGGAATATACAAGCCAAGTTCTATAATGAAAAATGCCCACTAGTATATGAAAGTGATAACATATGAGACTCTCTATCATGAAGATCATGGTGCTTTTTTGAAGCAAAAGTGTGGAAAAAGAGATAGTAGCATTGTCCCTTCTCTCTTTTTCTCTCATTTTATTTTTTTCTTTTCTTTTTCTTCCTTTTTTTTCTTTGGCCTTCTTTTTTTTTCTTTTTAGCCTTTCTCTCTTTTTTTTCTTTTTATAAAGTCCGAAGTCTCATCCCGTCTTGTGGGGGAACCATAGTCTTCATCATCCTTTCCTCACTGGGACAATGCTCTAATAATGAAGATCATCACACTTTTATGGATTTACAACTCAAGAATTACTAAACAGTAAGACCCAGCTACCTAGGAGCCACCACAGCGTTTTAAGCCTCTCAGCCGTTGGATTACTCTAACCTACGATCTGATTGAGCTAAATCGTCCCAGGTCAGTCCGCACGCAATCGAGGCGCCATCTTGCTGGCCGCTACTCCGCAGAACGAGCTTCAGTTTCTCTCCGTCATCGGGCCGTCAAAGCCAAAGTCTTCCCATTCGATAACAGGCCAGGTCGTCACGTATGCCCGAACGAACAGCTCCACTACTCCTCTACTCCTTCCTCCGCGATGCGCCGCCGCCGTCGGCGATCTTCTGCCGCGTGTCTATCTCAGCATAGGTGCAGTCCACCCGCCTTCTACTCTTCCTCCGCAGGCCCCTTCTTCAATGTTCTTAAATTTCGTGTCTTGCAGGTTTCCTCCATAGTAGCTGCAGCGGCCGCGCGCGCCGTCGGCGTCCATCATCGGCTGTCAGGTACCGGCAGTTAACAAAAAAACTCGTTTTGAATCAATCCATTCCCCTCGGCCTCGAAAGTTTTTGTGTCTGTTTGAATTTATTTTCTTTTGGACTGGTGTCTCAGTAGGGTTCTTCGAGAACAAATAGTAAGAGGTTTCAGCAAATTGCGTGCTCTCTTGGCCTGATTCTGGTGAGGGGAATTATTTCCTTGTGCTTCCTTGATTATGCCGAAAAGAACAAAGCCACAAAAATGTTTGGTAGTAATCCTTAATATTCTTAGTGATTGATGCAGTCAGAGAAGGGGAAAGAGAAAAGAAACTGGAGAAGCAGCGAGATGAGCCAGAAAACATTCACCCCACTTATATTGGGCATATCCCCCATGGCTTCGGTGAAGACCAGATGCAAGGTCACACTATATTGGTAGAGCTTACAAAGTTTTGGGATGCATGCGGTGGTCCGGTCGTTCTTTTAACTTTGTTAGTTTTGTTGTCATTGCAAATTTCCTGAGTTATCTCTTTTCAGAAGGCCAGGATTGCGTGGAACTGCAACGTGTTCTATATAGCTTTACATGGTGTCTTGTGATATGTCTGTACCCTCTGAACATCTTACTTGATGTTATTAGATTGGAATTATGAATCCATTGAGTCTAACAACCTTGAGGTAAGCTCGTGCATTGGATATACTGAGGCCAGGCTGTATTTGTGTTCCTTGCATACAATTTTGGGTATATTCTTGGTGTATCATGTGCCAAAGATTGTAGCTCACGAATAACTACCTGTTGTTTGACCACATCTTTCGAATTGTTCTTTCCCTGCATTGCTTCTAACTAGGTACATTTTATTTGTTTAGGCATGTATAGTCATCCCGCATTTTGTTGTGCTTATATGGGTAGGCATTGGCATCTGCCAAAACTAATGATAATAAGATTGAATTAGCAACAAAGTTGACCCAGTTTAAGATTGAATTAGCAACAAAGTTGACCCAGTTTAAGATTGAATTAGCAAAAAAGTTGACCCATTTTTCGAACAGTTTTGTACTCACGATTGTAAGCAATTGTTTGATATAGTTCTGCGCTCTGTTAATAAAACTGAAATCCATAATAGGTTCTGTCATGTTGGTTGCTACTGCCGATGGGTACTCTTCTTGCATACATAATAGGTTAACTTTGTGCATCTGCTTTCGAGCATGATTCGACTTTGCTTATATGTCTGTATCCATCCTCTACCCAGGTTTCATTGATGTGTTAATTCTATGCCCCTATCAACAGGCCAGAAGTTGTCCCTAGAGCTGCAGCATAAGGACTTGGCGTTCCAGGGAGAAAACAGGGCAGCTCTTTTTCTTCTTCTAATTATACTCTTTGTGGCGTGTTTGCTCCAAATCAAGAAGCGAGTATTTTTGTAGCATTTTTGCTAACAATTAATAAGATACAGTGAAGGCAATATGTGAGGATCAAGCTCCTTGAGTATTTGTTTTAATGATTTTTTGCTATTATGCAGTCTTTCTCCAAATTCGTAAATGAAGTGAAGTACAATTAAGGATTTTTTTATGTTTGTTCTATTCGTTCTTTCCTCATGAACGTGCTAAAAACAAAATGTAATACGACTAATATTTTTTTAAAGTGGAGCAGCTGTATGTAAATTAAAGAAATATGGCCAACCATCGACATCGTGCCTCTATAACTCGAGTGATTCAAATGATAGAAATTATAAATTGCCTGTACATTAAGGTATTTGCTAGATCAGTTCCTTCACAACAGATGGGCGCGGCAACGCGCGCCTTCATGTTCTAGTTACAACTCAAAGCTAGAACAAGGTATGACTCTATATGAATGCCTCCGGCGGTGTACCGGGATATGCAATGAATCAAGAGCGACATGTATGAAAATTATGAAGGTGGCCTTGCCACAAATACGATGTCAACTACATGATCATGCAAAAAGCAATATGACAAAAGTAATACGTGTCATATGAACGGAACGGTGGAAAGTTGCATGGCAATATATCTCGGAATGGCTATGGAAATGCCATATTAGGTAGGTATGGTGGCTGTTTTGAGGAAGGTATATGGTGGGTGTATGGTACCAACGAAAGTTGCGCGGCACAAGAGAGGCTAGCAATGATGGAAAGGTGAAAGGGTGCGTATAATCCATGGACTCAACATTAGTCAAAAGAACTCATATACTTGTTGCAAAAATTTAGAAGTCATCAAAACCAAAGCACTATCGCATGCTCCTAGGGGGATAGATTGGTAGGAAAAAGACCATTGCTCGTCCCCGACTGCCACTCATAAGGAAGACAATCAATAAATAAAATTGTGCTCCAACTTCATCACAAAGCGGTTCACCATACGTGCGTGCTACGGGAATCACAAACTTCAACACAAGCATTCTTTAAATTCATAATCACCCAACTAGCATGACTCTAATATCACTACCTCCATATCTCAAAAGAATTATCAAGCATCAAATTGATCATAGCATCCAATTCACTTTCTATGATAGTTTTTATTATACCCAACTTGGATGCTCATCATTCTAGGACCAAATTTGTAACCATAGCAAATACCATGTTGTTCTAAAATACTCTCAAAAAGATATAAGTGAAGCATGAGAGACTAGTAATTTCTTCAAAATTAAGTCACCACCGTGCTCTAAAAGATACAAGTGAAGCACTAGAGCAAAAACTATCAAGCTCAAAAGATATAAGTGAAGCACATAGAGTTATCTAGCAAATTCTAATCAAATAGGCTTCTCCAAAAACGTGTGTACAGCAAGGATGATTTTGGTAAACTAAAAAGCAAAGACTACTATAATACACGACGCTCCAAGCAAAACACATATCATGTGGCAAATAAAAATATAGCTCCAAGTAAAGTTACCAATGAACGAAGATTTAAAGAGGATGCCTTCCTGTGGCATCCCCAAGCTTAGGATTTTGGCTATCCTTTAATATATTGGGGTGCCTTGGGCATCCCCAAGCTTATGCTCTTGCCACCCTTTATTCCATAGTCCATAAAAGCTTTACCCAAAACTTGAAAACTTCACAACACAAAACCCAACAGGAAATCTTATAAGCTCCGTTAGTGAAAGAAAACAAAACCACCACATAAGGTACTCTAATGAACTCATTCTTTATTTATTTTGGTGTTAAACCTACTGTATTCCAACTTCTCTATGGTTTATAAACTATTTTATTGGCCATAGATGCATTGAAATAAGCAAACAACACACGAAAAACAGAATCTGTCAAAAACAGAACAGTCTGTGGTAATCTGTAACTAACGCAAAATTCTGGAACTCCAAAAATTAAGCCAAAATAGGAAGACCTAGGCAATTTGTTTATTGATCAGCAGAAATTGGAATCACTATTTTATCACGTTCTGGTGATTTTTAACAATTGTTTTCGTGAACAGAAAGTTTCTGGAAATTACAGCAAGATCAAATAACTATTATCCAAGAAGATCCTATAGGTTTAACTTGCCACAAACACTAATTAAAACATAAAACCACATCTAAACAGAAGGTATATGGATTATTTATTCCTAAACAGCAACAAAAACAAAAAACACAAAAAAAATTGGGTTGCCTCCCAACTAGCGCTATCGTTTAACGCCCCTAGCTAGGCATAAATGCAAAGATAGATCTAACGAGTGCCATCTTTGGCACTAAATTCATAAGTAGCCCGCATGATAGATTCATAAGGTAATTTGACTTTCTTTCTTGGAAAGTGTTCCATGCCTTTCTTTAATGGAAATTGGAATCTAATATTCCCTTCCTTCATATCAATAATCGCGCCAATCGTTCTAAGGAAAGGTCTACCAAGAATAATAGGGCAAGAAAGATTGCAATCTATATCAAGAACGATAAAATCCACAGGCACCAAATTTCTATTTGCAAAATAAGAACATCATTGATCCTTCCCATTGGCTTTTTAATGGTGGAATCCGCAAGGTGCAAATTTAAAGAGCAATCATCAAGATCATGGAAACCTAGAATATCACATAAAGTTTTCGAAATCGTGGAAACACTAGCACCCAAATCACACAAAGCAAAACACTCATGATCTTTAATTCTAATCTTTATAGTAGGTTCCCACTCATCATTAAGTTTTCTAGGTATAGAGACTTCCAAATTAAGTTTTTCATCATAAGATTGCATCAAGGCATCAACAATATGTTTGGTAAAGCTTTATTTTGACTATAAGCATGAGGAGAATTAACAACGGATTGCAACAAGGAAATACAACCTTCTAAAGAACAATTATCATAATCAAATTCCTTGAAATCCGAGATAGTTGGTTCAATGTTATTTGAAGTTGTGGCTTCTCCAATCCCACTTTTACCAAATTTAGCATCAAGATCTAAAAACTCCGAATTCTTGGGACGCCTTCTAGGCAAAGTTGATTCATTATCAGTCCCATAATCATCAAAATTCATATTGCAAAACATAGATATAATAGGAGACGCATCAATAACTTTAAGATCCTCATCATTATTTTCATGGAAACTAGAAGAACACGCTTTTATAAAGCTATCTTTTTTAGCACGCAATCTAGAGGTTCTTTCCTTGCACTCGTCAATGGAAATTCTCATTACTTTGAGAGACTCATTGATACCATGCTTAGGAGAAGATCTAAGTTTAAGAGAATCAACATCAAGCGAAAGTCTATCAACGTTCCTAGCCAAATCATCAACTTTGAGCAATTTTTCTTCAAGCAAAGCATTAAAATTCTTTTGAGAGATCATAAATTCTTTCACACTATTCTCAAAATCAGAGGGCATCTTATTAAAATTACCATAAGAGTTATTGTAGGAATTTCCATAATTATTAGAGGAATTACTAGGGAACAGTCTAGCATTGAAGTATCCTCTATAAGCATTGTTTCCAAAACTATTCCTACCAACAAAATTCACATGCATAGATTCATTATTATTCTGAATCAAGGAAGACAAAGGCATATCATTGGGATCAAAAGGAGTATTTTTAGTAGCAAACAATTTCATAAGTTCATCTATATTTCCACTCAAAACATTGATTTCTTCTATAGCATGCACTTTTTTACTAGAAGATCTTACGGTGTGCCATTGAGAATAATTAGCCATAATATTATCAAGAAGTTTTGTAGCATCTCCTAACGTGATATCCATAAACGTGCCTCCCGCGGCCGAATCTAAAAGATTTCTAGAAGCAAAGTTCAAACCGGCATAAATTTTTTGTATGATCATCCTTAAATTCAAACCATGAGTAGGGCAATTGCGAAGCATCAATTTCATTCTTTCCCAAGATGGGGCAACATGCTCATGAGCAAGTTGTTTAAAGTTCATGATATCGTTCCCAAGAGTGATGATCTTAGCGGGAGGAAAATATTTAGAGATAAAAGCATCTTTGCACTTGTTCCAAGAATCAATACTATTTTTAGGCAAAGACGAAAACCAAACTTTAGCACGATCTCTAAGTGAAAACGGAAATAACTTCAATTTGACAATATTGCTATCCCAGTATCTTTCTTCTTTTGCATATCACACAAATCAACAAAGTTGTTTAGATGAGTAGCGGCATCTTCACTAGGAAGGCCGTGAATTGATCTTTCATAACAAGATTCAGCAAAGCGGTATTGATTTCACAAGACTCAACATCATTAAGAGGAGCAATAGGAGTACTAAGGAAATCATTATTATTGGTATTCGAGAAATCACACAATTTGGTATTATCTTGCGCCATGGCAACAAGTAATCCAACACACAAGCAAACAGAAAAAGGCAAGCGAAAAGAGAGAGGAGGAGATTGGGAAAGAGCGGGCGAATAAAACGGCAAGGGTGAAGTGGGGGAGAGGAAAATGAGAGGCAAATGGCAAATAATGTAAATGCGAGGGAGATGGGTTTGTGATGGGTACTTGGTATGTCTTGACTTGAGTGAAGACCTCCCCGGCAACGGCGCCAGAAATCCTTCTTGCTACGTCTTGAGCTTGCGTTGGTTTTCCTCGAAGAGGAGAGGGTGATGCAGCAATAGTAGCGTAAGTATTTCCCTCAGTTTTTGAGAACCAAGGTATCAATCCAAAGATGGAGGCTCCTCAAAAGTCCCACGCACCTACACAAACAAACTGAGAAGTCGCAACCAACGCGATAAAGGGGTTGTCAATCCCTTCACGGCCACTTGCGAAAGTGAGATCTAATAAAGATAGTAAGATAAGATAAATATATTTTTGGTATTTTATAATATAGACTATGCAAATAAAAGTAGATTGGAAGCAAATATGATAAGAGATAGACCCGGGGGCCATAGATTTCACTAGTGGCTTCTCTCAAGATAGCATAGGTATTACGGTGGGTGAACAAATTACTATCGAGCAAGATAGAAAAGCGAATAATTATGAGATTATCTAGGCATGATCATGTATATAGGCATCACGTCCATAACAAGTTGACCGACTCCCGCCTGCATCTACTACTATTACTCCACGCATCGACCGACTCCTGCCTGCATCTAGAGTATTAAGTTCATAAGAACAGATTAACGCATTAAGCAAGATGACATGATGTAGAGGGATAAAATCAAGCAATATGATATAAACCCCATCTTGTTATCCTCGATGGCAACAATTCAATACGTGCCTTGCAACCCTTTACATCCTTTGGGTAAGGACACCGCAAGATTGAACCCAAAGCTAAGCACTTCTCCCATGGCAAGAAAGATCAATCTAGTAGGCCAAACCAAACTGATAATTCAAGAGACTTGCAAAATAAATCAATCATACATAAAAGAATTCAGAGAAGATTCAAATATTATTCATAGATAAACTTGATCATAAACCCACAATTCATCGGATCTCGACAAACACACCGCAAAAAGAGTTTACATCGAATAGATCTCCACAAGAGAGAGGAAGAACATTGTATTGAGATCCAAAAAGAGAGAAGAAGCCATCTAGCTAATAACTATGGACCCGTAGGTCTATGGTAAACTACTCACAACTCATCGGAGGGGCAAGGATGTTGATGTAGAAGCCCTCCGTGGTTGATTCCCCCTCCGGCAGAGTGCTGAAGGCTCCAAGATGGGATCTCGCGGATACAGAAGGTTACGGTGGTGGAAATTGTGTTTCGTCTACCCCTAGATGTTTTTGAGTCGTGAGGCTTATATAGGAGGAAGTAGTACGTCGGTGGCCGCCCGAGGGGCCCACGAGATAGGGGGGCGCGCCCTATAGGGGGGGGCGTGCCCTCCTATCTCGTGGGAGCCTCGGCTGCTTCTTGACTTGCACTCCAAGTCCTCTGGATCACGTTCGTTCCAAAATCACGCTCCCGAAGGTTTCATTCCATTTGGACTCCGTTTGATATTTCTTTTCTTGAAATCTTTGAAATAGGCCAAAAACAGCAATATGGGCTGGGCCTCCGGTTAGTAGGTTAGTCCCAAAAATGATATAAATGTGTAAAATAAAGCCCATAAACATCCAAAAGGGGTAATATAATAGCATGGAACAATAAAAAATTATAGATACGTTGGAGACGTATCACCAGTATCATATACCGCGCGGGAAAAATCCCGCCCTTTCTTATTTAATCGGGTTTGTATCGATGGGTCGTGGGAAACAACAAAACTATAGTACTATATACAGTACAAGTGACAGTTCACTGGGCCATCGTGTCGTGTACTCCTCCGTTGTAAGAGTGGAGCACTCGCTTTCATAAATCTTCTACTCCCTTTCGCCGACATGTGGGGCATCAAGCTACCGGGTCCACATGCCAAACCGGAATACTGATCAGCAGCGGGGTGAAGCACCCGTCATGGCGCCACGTAGTAATGAAGCAATGAGGCGTCAAATCACAAAGCTGCACCTTTCCCGCAGTTCAGTTGGAGGGACGAAGTTATAATGCTAAAAAAAAGAAGTTGGAGGGACGACGCAACCATCATTTCACTCGTTGTTGAATCCGCTTCTCCCGCATCTTATTCAAGTTAACCACGTGTTGCTTCTGCCGTTGTTCTGCCTCATGTGGGAAGCGGATCGGCTTGGTGAAGCACTGACACGTGGGACCGCATGTTAGCAAAACCGCCCGGAGACAACGTCCTCTAAAATAAGAAACCTCCCCGCCATCCATGGCGGCAAAATCACGAATAGCACACAGGAGCAAAACCAAGTGGTACGGTTAAGGGCATCCACAATGTGTAGCCAAATGTGAAAATAGCTTTTGGCATCATAGGAACCATTGTGGACGGTGTTGCCAAAGCCAAAAGGATGGAATCGAAGCTCCACGATTGATTGATTGAAGGAATAGAAAAATGCAATGTCTCTCCTCTTTCTCCGTGCTTGGGCGCATATGCGATTATAGAGGACAGAGTCTACTCCCTGTCCCTTCTATCACAAATCACAAAGCGGTGAGGCGTCAAATCACAAAGCATGGACAAAGCAACCATCATTTCACTCTTCAACGACTCCGCTTCTCCATCATCTTCTTCAATAAACCATCTCACCGCACTAAGTTGAATGACGACGCTATTGTGTACGAGTAGTACTAGTACATTTACGCGTCCATTGGTTCAACGGACTTCCTGGATGCAAATAAGGCGGTTGTCTCTGCTTGCAGGCGGCACGTGCGAACGACTTACCGTGGTCTCCCTCAATGGTGTTCTCCGTCGAACGCACTTCTCCAAACCACAACGTTCGAGATATCGTCGAAGTCACCGCAATGGGGAAGGAAGTCAATTATAGTTACTACCTCCATTTTTTGTACACAAGGCCAGTATATCAAAATTACAATTTGCAAAAGGCCACTAACACTAATCGAGGCAAAATTGATGGGGTTTGCCTCGTACAGAAGGTTGGTTTGCATGGCGCTGCATTAATCAAGCGATGAGTAGTGAGATGGTTAGCTCTTTGGGCTTTGGAGAAAAAAATACGCATTAATTGACACGTGAAACAAGGATTTGTATCGATTAATCCCGTCAAGGAAAACCCGCCTTTCTTTTTTAACACTAGTACTCCTATTACATAGTACTACGTACTTATCCTGCTTGGGTCTAGGCCTTGCATTGCCATACTTCATACACATTTTTGCCAAGCTTGCCTAAAGTTTTCAAAATGAAAAGGAGGTACACTTGCGGACGACTGTCGCGGTCGCACCGCACCCTCGCACGGTCGCTCCTACACGCCGCGGTTGCACCGCACCCTCACATGCACAGTCGCTCCTGCACGCTGCAAACCCAACCAAGGGAACACACCCTCAACGACGTCTTTGTCGCATGTGAACAAACCAAACTCAACCATCCTACCGACACATAATTTTTGTTCATAGAGTATGTTTATCCAACCGCATGTCGGGGAGTATCCGTACGGCCCGTGCGGTGGTCTGTTGGGGAATAAGAAGAGGTGAGGAAGAAGGGTTAGGTGACGTAGAATAGTCATCCAACTGCCTGAAATGGTGGGCTGACCCAAGTCAGGCGACTTCCATAACAATATACTCCCTCCGTTCCTTGATATAAGGTGTATAGATTTTTGAGAAAAAACCCAAAATATAAGGTGTATTGCGTTGCATCACTTGTTTGGATAATTTTTTTAGGGATTTGATTACATTTACCTATATTAGGCAATCTCCTCTATTTTCTCATGCCAATTAGTCAGGTCTAATATCGCCCAAAACTTGTGAAATTTTCCCTCCATATGCGTTCTTTAATTTCCGTGCCAAAAACTATACACCCTATATTTAGGAATGGAGGGAGTATGTTTTTACACAGCAAAAGATCCATAAAAACAACAACATAAAGAAAAACTATCCTTTGCTTTCATGGAGCAGAGGCGGCCTCGTCGTCTTTGGCTGTCGGCGCGAACCAGCCGTAGCTGCCGACGTGTGTCTCCGCACCGTGGTTGTCCTTGGCCTCCAGCTACTCGTTCACGCGGAGCGTGCGGGCGCTCTGCACGGACGAGAGCACCGCCTGGTTCAAGTCGAGGACGTCCGGTTCCGCCTGCAGGAGGGCCTCGATGGCAGCGGCATCCGCGCACTACGCGTTGAGTCAAGCCTCCGCCGCCCGGTTCAAGTCTAGGACGTCCGGTTCCGCCTGCAGGAGGGCCTCGATGAGAGCGGCATCCGCGCGCTCCGCCTCGAAGTTGAGCCTCGCCGCCAGTTCAAGTCCGGGGCGTCCGGTTACGCCTGCAGAGGGCCTCGATGGCAGCGGCATCCACGCGCTCCGCCTCAGGTTGAGCCTCCGCCGCCCGGTTCACATCCACGACATCCGGTTCCGCCTGCAGGAGAGCCTCGATGGTAGCGGCATGCGCACACTCCGCATCGAGTTGAGCCTCTGCCTCCCGGTCCTCCTTTAGTATCGCCAGGTGAGGGAGTCCTGGATTAGGGGGTGTCCGGATGGCCGGACTATAACCTTTGGCCGGACTCCTGGACTATGAAGATACAAGATTGAAGACTTCGTCCCGTGTCCGAATGGGACTTTTCTTGGCGTGGAAGGCAAGCTTGGCGATGCGGATATGTAGATCTCCTCCCATTGTAACCGACTCCGTGTAACCCTAGCCCTCTCCGTGTCTATATAAACCGGAGGGTTTTAGTCCGTAGGACGAACAACAATCATACCATAGGCTAGCTTCTAGGGTTTAGCCTCTCTGATCTCATGGTAGATCTACTCTCGTACTACCCAAAATCATCAATATTAATCAAGCAGGAGTAGGGTTTTACCTCCATCGAGAGGGCCCGAACATGGGTAAAAACATCGTGTCCCTTGTGTCCTGTTACCATCCGCCTAGACGCACAGTTCGGGACCCCCTACCCGAGATCCGCCGATTTTGACACCGACATTGGTGCTTTCATTGAGAGTTCCTCTGTGTCGTCATCCTTAGGCTCGATGGCTCCTCCGATCATCAACAACGGTGCGGTCCAGGGTGAGACTTTTCTCCCCGGACAGATCTTTGTATTCGGCGGCTTTACGCTGCGGGCTAATTAAACAGCCATCTGGAGCGGATCGAAAGATACGCCCCGCCATCAGGTCAGATTGGAAGTTTAAACTACATGGCCGACGTCGCGGAGACTTGATCTTCGACGGATCCGAGCCACAACCGTCTGAAACCACATTACGATGGGCATGATCTAGCTCTCGCCGAGCAGTGCCCTTGAGGCCGCACTCGCGACCGCTCAACCCTTAGCTCCGGAGCCGATCGCGCATGTCGAGGACAGGTGGCTGGACACGCCTCGAGGGCTGCGCGATCTCTGGCGATCGAGGCGAACACCAGCCTTGTCCTTCTGCGCCCGTGACTCCAAAGTGCGGACTCCTCTCCGTGCCAGACCTTCCGCGCCCGCCAATCGAATCCGATTGGGCGCCGATCATGGAGTTCAACTGCGCGGACATCTTTTTCAAAGATTTCGCCTTCGCGACATTCTGAATTCATTAAAGTCTCTCTCTTTATCAGGAGAGCCCGGACTATGGTCAGCAAGGTTGGGATGCGGACGATGAAGAAATTCAAAGCCCACCCACCACCCACTTCGTAGCCACTGTCGATGATTCAACCGACATACTCGACTTCGACTCCGAAGACATCGACGGTATGGACGATGATGTAGGAGACGAGCAGGAACCAGCGCCTATAGGGCACTGGACAAGCACCCCATCTCACGATGTATACATGGTGGACACACCCAAAGGAAACGACGACGAGGAACAAAGGGACGCGAGGGATCGTTCCCTCGAAGCGATCAAAGCGGCGGCGTGGCGCCGCCCAAACCTCACCTCGACAGAGACATCAGCCATACAGACCCAGCCATAGAGCAGGCGAACGGCGGATAGCGAAAATGCCATCGAGCAACCGTCCGAACAGGGCAACCTGGATAAAAAACCCGTCCCCGGCGAAGATAACAGTCCGGACGACCTCACGCCGGACAAGTTGCTGGAGCATAAGAACCTCCAAAAAAGGCTCATCGCCACTGCGCGTAGCCTGAAAAAGCAGAAACGGAAGCTCAAAACAGCGGAAGATGCAATCAGAATTAGATGGAGCAAAGTACTCAACACCGCAGACAAATACGACGACAGTCGCCACACAAAGAGCTATCCGAAGCGAAAATTACTGCCGGAATTTGATGAAGAGGCCTTAGAGCCTCCGCAATCAAAAAATAAGGAAGCCACCCGGTCGGATAAACGACCCCATGGCCAACATAATGCGGCAAAGGGCGCCGCACACAAGCCGGCACGCGATCTGCACAAGGATTCACATCAAAAAGATGGCCCAGCCAAATCTATCTATGGGCCAAGAAAGCAAGCTCTAGTAAGCAATGCAGCACATCAAGTATCCGAACATCACGGTACAACTAGATATAGGGGTGCCGCACACCCCCTATGTTTCACCGATGAGGTGCTGGATCATGAATTTCAATGATTCAAGCCCGTAAACATAGAGGCATCTGACGGAACAACAGACCACAGAGTGCGGATTGAGGATTACATCCTCCACATACACATGGCTAGAGGAGATGACCTCCACGCCATAAAAATACTTACCCCTCAAGCTCAAAGGGCCAGCCCGGCATTGGCTTAAAAGCCTTCACTGAAAACACCATTGGAAGTTGGGAAGAGCTCGAGGATGCTTTTCGACGGCAAATTTTCAAGGGACTTATGTCCGACCTCCGGATGCGAACGATTAATGTCACATAACTCAACAACCCGGAGAGTCAGCCCGGAAATTTCGAACAGATTCCTTACTAAAAGAACCAAATAGTCGACTATCCGGACGCCAAGCCTTAGCGACTTTCAAACACAACGTCAGAGGCGAATGGCTCGCCAGACACCTCGCCAAGAAAAGCCAAGAACAATGGCCACATTAACAAGCCTCATGACCCACTTTTGCGCAGGAGAGGATAGTTGGTTGGCAAGATGCGCATACTAACGACTCCAAGTACATCCGGGTTAGGGATGGAAGCGGAAACCGCGACGCAGCAAGGACCAAGATGTCGGACCAAGGAAACAGCCCGAAGAGCACGGCGATCAACGCCAGATTCAAAAGCTCTCGGCAGAATCGTAAAAAGCTGCCCCTCAAGGATAACGAGGACGAGCTATCTAACATAAACAAAATCTTGGACAAGATATGCCAAATCCACGCATACTCGGGAAGCTCGCAAACCATACCCACAGAGATTGTTGGGTCTTCAAGCAATCCGCAAACTCAACGCCCGAACACAAGGGGCTCGACACACCAAGCGAGGACGATGACGAACCCCACAAGCAGAAAGCACCGGAAAACAAAAGAATTTCCCACAAGAAGTCAAAAGCAAGAACTCACTTCACGTGACAAAAGGGAAAAACAGAGTGGCGCCCATAGAGATACGCGCCATACGGCCTATCCCAGAGGAGTCCCGCCACTGGTTGTTAAAATCAACCACCGTCGACCAACATGATTACTCTAGAAGTATCCAGAATGCAGGCTGGACTGCCTTGGTATTAGATCCGATAATTGACGGGCTCCACTTTACACAAGTCCTAATGGACAGCAGCAGTGATCTAAACCTGCTATATCAGGACACAATCCGCAAAATGGGGATAGACCCAACAACAATTCGCCATAGCAACACTTCCTTTCAAGGGGTAACGCCAGGCCCAGATGCCCATTGTACGGGCTCTCTCTGCTAGAAGTTATGTTCGCTCACCCGACAACTTCCGCCGCAAAAGCTAACCTTCCACATCGCCCCATTTACATGTAGCTATCAAGCACCTCTTTGGGGACGCGAAGCTTCGCCCGCTTTAACGCAATACCGCATTATGCATCTCTTATACTTAAAATGCCCGTCAGCGAGGCATAATCTCTTTAAAGTGAAATATCGTGTGTTCCTCGGTAGCGGAAGATTGTGCGTGACTTGACAGCCACACACTAAACCGGCTTCACTAATCAAAGCACCTAAACAGGTCATTCAGACCCCGGACATGGCTAGACGAGTCCGGTGTAAACATACAAGGGCTTACTAGCCGCATACCCCCGTACAAGAGGCTCCACGCATGTACAACAAGAGACAATAAAGCTCAATTTTATTCATTTTTTGAATTGTACTTCGTTTATTTAATATAACGTACATTTTCGCACGATATTTTTCAACTAAGTTCCTCTCTTTACAGATGAACACCGTGCTACACCCGTCCGAGGATACGGCTGCGCGGAGACACAAAGCGCAGACGTGTAGTAGGGATCCGCTCCAAGGATTCTTTTCAGATTAAGACCCTGCGTAAAACTTTTTAATCGTCTCTTGTTGATACACATCCCGGTTTCTTGCTATAACCGAGGTGGAGGTCTGGCGTCTTGGCATGTGGCCACGTCGAGAATTTTGCTGCGTGCTTGGACACGAGGGCTTATTACTAAGAGGCGTTGTTCAGCCTGTTTTCATAAAGACCGAATACCTTAGGGAGTGTTCAAGCGTCGCGAAGTTTGGCCTTATATGCATCAGCTCCGAATCATGTCTTTGGTCAAATGTTGGGTTTGCCCGGCTCCTGTGTTTTGCTGCCTTACGTTCCGCTCTATCGGCTAAGGCGGCACCAGAGAACTATCGTGATTGTGCCCGGTTCGCCAAAGAGCACCTCGATGCGAAAGCCTAAAACTGACTGTCATGATATAGCGTGAGACTGGTCAACCACTTGATGACCCGCCGGAATCTTTAGGATTCATCCGCATTAACGAAGGGCCGTTTCGGTCAGCACACACGCTACCGAATTGGGTGAGCTGGTGCCCTAGGGGCTATATAGTAGCCCCATCACAAACTCCTATGGCTAAGTGAAAGTGATAAAGCATTATAGTCCGGTTGCCTAGTTTGCTGCGCTATCACCTCCTTTATAGGACCAAGACGTTGGATCAAGTGTGAAAATGCGCCATAACACCCCGCATTATATGCGTAATGTCGAAGACTGCCATCTTTCAGGTTATATACACATATACATTAACGGCCGCACAGGAGGTATTTTAATTCTTGTAGGCACAAGTATAAAAAGCTTTATATTCCATCGAAACATTGTTTTACAATAATACATGTTATTCGAACATAATATCCTTCGAGCATCATGCGTCTCTATTAAGCAGCGCCCTGCAGAACTTCCCGAAAATAGTGCTCGCAGGTACTGCTCCCCGTCCGAATATTGGGATGCAACATCGGTGGCCTTCATCTCCGCCAAGTATGTCTTGACACGGGCAAGAGCCATCCGCGCACCCTCTATGCATGCTGACCTCTTCATTGCATTGATATGCGGCACCGCACCAAGGAACTGCTGCACCAAACTAAAATAACTCTTCGGTTCGGGCCTTTCCGGCCACAGATGACTCACGACATCATTCATGGTGAGTCCGGATAACCTATTCAGCTCCGCCCATTCGACCAAACGATCGGTTAATGGAAGTGGGCGCTCTGGATTGTGGAACTGCGACCAAAAAAGCTTTTTCCACTTCGTGATCCTGTTGATCTCGGAAGTGTTCGTCATTCGTCATGCACTCGCCGCCAAGTCCAGATAAGTATCCGCCGCACTCCACAGCCGGTCCAACTGAGCATATTTAGGATCCCCGAACTTCATCCACAGCATAAAGGGCTTTCCAGCCAAGATATCTCCGGCCTGACGTAGCTCCTCCTTCATAGCTATCATTGCAGAGCGAGCATCCTTGGCCTCGGTAGTGGCCTTCTCCAGGTCCTTCTGTTCCGCCCGATCTTCTTTTTCAAGAAGCTTGCAGCGGTCGGCAGCATCCTTCAACCTCACAGCCATCTCGGCCATTTCCTTCTTGATTCGGTAGTGAGCAGCCTGTTCGGCTTTCAGCTCTTTGGCCGCCTTTAAGGCAGCCGCATCACTTTTCCTGGCCTGCTCCTTGGCTCGGCCGAGCTCCGCCCGAAGGTTCTCCATGGCAGCGGCACCATCTGCATCAAGCATACATGTTGTAAGGCATGGGCATCAAGCCCCCTTACCAGGTATCCGCGGAGAAATTGCATACCTTGTGACTCGTCAAGCCGCTTGTTGACAAGCGCGATGTCGGCATCCGCCACGTCAAGTTGCCGCTTTAGCTCGGCAAATTCATCGATCCGCTAGCCACGGACACTTCGCCACCTACATAGGAAGGGCGACATATTATACCTGGGATTAAGATCCTCGGTGTGCTGTCATTTTTGACAACACACCGAGTCTCAGGGGCTACTATCTACACAGGGCGCATCTTATATGCGGCACCGTCAAAAGGTACATCATTTCGCGTACCTCAAAACCTGTCAAGAACTCCCGGGCGGCCTCGTACAACCCGCTCTCCGCGGATGAAATCCCTTTCAATCACCGTACTCCATCAACGCACGGTGTTCTTCTCGAGATAGACGCCGCCCGAGCATCCTTCATCTCCTCCGATCACAAGACCGGACGGTGCCGGACTCACCCGATGGCCTTTTTCGAAGGCCGGACACGGAGGGCTTTGGGGGGCCACACGACTGCTCTCCGGCTCTGCTGGATTCAGAGAAACCCTCCGTGACGACACCTCAGGGTCGCCCGCCTCGCATGGCGGTACGGCAGGGGGAGTATGCCTTCCATCATCTCCGGACGAAGATCCCCTGAAGATGAGCTCTGCTGAGAAGGGCTGAGATCCGAACTAGAAGGTAAAATTTCGGTTATCTTCCTCAGAAATAGAACAGGGATGTCTCTTATTTTAAAACTCCCTTCTCTACTTACGGCTTGGTGGAGAGCTGATTCCCTTGGGGGCACAGTGCGGCCGAGGCATCTCTCGGCGCAGGACCCTCTGACGAAGATTTCTTTCCCCGCTTTGAGACCTTGGTCTCCGGGTCTTCAGGTGGTCCTCTTCTTCCCCTGGATGGAGGGATTCTCGATCCCTCCTTTCCTGACAGTGTCCTTCGGGGAGGCGGTAGCTTCCTTGTTCCCCCCTTCGCCTTCTCCCAAAGGCGCAACCTCCAGCATCCTGGTTAACACGGGATCCGGCGTGGTCTCACGGAGGGGGGCCGGACACCTGATTAGCTTTTCTTTCGCTATCCACACCTGTTTAAGGGACAACTCTTTTAAGGGCAATTTTATGATAAATATACGGATAGCGTGTCCGGCATGTGGCTACTTACTTGAGTATCCCAAGGGCGGTGCAGCTCGGACATGCGTCCTCGGTCGAGTCCGGACACATTGCTTGTGATCCAAAGAACAATTTGTACATCTCCATGGGCGTCGCCCGTAAAGTGTTGGAGAGCTCGTGGTCCCTCCCCGATTAAACTCCCACAAAGTGCGGAGGCGGCGTTTGCGAGGGCAAGGTGCGGCGAATCAACATGACCTGCGTCACTACGACCAGGTTGATGTCTCTTTCTAGGAGATCTTGAATGCGGCCCTGCAGCAAGGGCACGTCCTTGGACGGCCCCCAGTCAAGCCCTTTATTGACCCATGACGCCAGCCGCGGTGGAGGACCCGAGCGAAAGGCAGGTGGCGCCACCCACTTGGTGCCCCTGGGAGCTGTGATATAAAACCACTCTCGTTGCCATAAGCTGAACTCCTCTTGAAAAGAGCCCTCGGGCCATGGAGCGTCAGCATTCTTGCTTGTAACAGCCCCTCCGCACTCCGCTTGCTGCCCCTTGATCATCTTCGGCTCCACTTTGAAGGTCTTAAGCCACAATCCGAAGTGAGGAGTAATGAGGAGGAAGGCTTGCACACCCGACAATGAACGATGAGATGTGGAGGATGGACTCCGAGCCAAGTCGTGAAATTCCAACCCATAATAAAACATGAGCCCCTCACGAAGGGGTCCGTCAGAAGCCTAGCCCCGAGGGAAGTGAGACGCTAACACCGTGCTCTCACCGGGCTCGGGAGTGGGAATAACCTGCCCTTGAGCAGGCAGCCTATCTGAAATTTCGCGGTTAGATACCTGCATCTCTTAGCTTTAGCACGCCTCCTTCCGTAACGGAGGAAGGCATCCACCGCCTTGAAGGTCGGAGCCGGACATCATCGAAGGTCCGGCGCTGAATCTGGAGCTTTGGGTGTTGGAACTCGAGGCGAGGGGCGGATTCGATTGAGATTGAAAGAAAGGAGTAGAGCCTTGGTCTCTTTATAAAGAGGTTGAATACCGAGAGCCCTCCCCGTGACCGTTTGGGACTCGCCTTCGATACAGGAGACGTGCCAACGGGCATGATTGGGTTACCCACGCCCAGATTAATGAGAATTAGGAATAAGGGACACGATCTCTGCTCGACAAGACGTGCCGAGGAAACCGCCTCGCTAAACGCTACCGAGGTTGGACAGTAAAAACGATTCAATAAAGGCTTGGCCCGTGGTGTGATGTCACGCCTTGGAATACGTCGGCCAGATTGGATTTGTGCAAATATTATTCTCTCTACGGTGGTATGTGGAACTTATTTTGCGTAGCCGGACACTATCCTTGTGTTCAAAATCTTCTATGAAGTATTCGAGGAGGAACCTGCCTTGCAATGCCGAAGACAATCTGCGCGCCGGACTCGCTGTCATTGAAGCCTGGTTCAGGGGCTACTGAGGGAGTCCCGGATTAGGGGGTATCCGGATGGACGGACTATAACCTTTGGCCGGACTCCTGGACTATGAAGATACAAGATTGAAGACTTCGTCCCGTGTCCGGATGGGACTTTCCTTGGCGTGGAAGGCAAGCTTGGCGATGCGGATATGTAGATCTCCTCCCATTGTAACCGACTCTGTGTAACCCTAGCCCTCTCCCGTGTCTATATAAACCAGAGGGTTTTAGTCCGTGGGATCTAACAACAATCATACCATAGGCTAGCTTCTAGGGTTTAGCCTCTCGATCGCGTGGTAGATCTACTCTCGTACTACCCATATCATCAATATTAATCAAGCAGGAGTAGGGTTTTACCTCCATCGAGAGGGCCCGAACCTGGGTAAAAACATCGTGTCCCTTGTCTCCTGTTACCATCTACCTAGACGCACAGTTCGGGACCCCCTACCCGAGATCCGCCGGTTTTGACACCGACACCAGGTTGAACCGCTGGTCCGCCTGCACCATGGGGGACTCAGACGCCGGCACGAAGTCGACATCCATCGTCTCATACCCATCGGAGGCCTTCTGCGCCGCGACCTCTGCCATGAACATTGGATCGGCTTCCTCCTCCTCGTAGCTTGGCTCTAGAGAACTCGGGGATTGGCCTGCCGCAAAGAGAGCATGGGAACGGAGGTCTCGGGCGCCGACCGCCGTCGCGATTTCTGCGCGGCGCTCCGGTGTCAGCATCTTGTAGTACGTGATCTTGCGACGCACCATGGCTTTCTGGCGAACTAGGGGACGCTGATGTGGGCTAGGGGATCGAAAGGTGGGGGAAGGGCCTGGAGATTAGGTGTGGTTTTAGGGCGTTGGCTGGCGAGGCGGCGGCGAAAAGGTTCTAGTGTGAATAGTGGTTCCGGTGACGACCGGTCAATCGGTTTTGGCTGTACATCGCTCTTGTCGCGTTCACGTTGCAGCCCGTCACGCTGGACCCTCCACGTTACTCACCGAATGGAACGCGCTTCGTCTTGCATTTTCGCTCGCTTGTGGGACCGCAGTTGAGAGCAAACCGACGTCCCTCCCCCTCCCCCTCCCGTGTCATTTTATGCGGAGTAAATAAAAACAGAGGGAGTATACTACGGATGAGGATCCCTGACGTGGCGAACCTATTGAGTAACCCACATGCAGGCCTAGCAAGCATGGGGTCCGCCAAGAAGTGACCGAAGGGAGGGTAAGGCGGGGATACGTATGTGAAAGGAGCTTCCAATGATATAATTTTCACATTATACATCTCATGTACTATTAATCTTGTCAATAGTCAAATGCGGTTTTGAAAAACGCCTGAGAGCATGGTTAATAATATAGCCAGTCGATGGCTATAAGGAACTGCCATGTCATCTATAGCCATCATCTATTATATGCTCTCATACAGTAGTGTGGGCTATAAGTTGGCTATTTCCCACACAAAAAATTATAAGGTTGGCTATTGTATTAGTACTTTTTTCCATCTCCTCTCCATCTCTTTCTTCATATTTATTGTAATGATTTAACTAGGAATGCGATATAGCTAGGCTCTTGCATGAGAGCTCACTCCCTTACTTTTTCACATCTCTCTCCTCCACATAGGCCCTATATAAATGGAAGGAGGGAGTACAACTATGAGCACTGCATACTCTAGTACAGATGTTGTCGATTACTCCACTAGTACTATTGGACGGGGAGCTTAAAAAAGTTACTATTGGACTGGTTATACGTGGCGAAATCCTAGTAGGAAGAGCATGCACGAGAACAAGCACATTCACGTGGTTGAAAACAAATTGGAAACCATTTAGTACAAATCTAGGAGTACGTATTTAATCTAACAATATTGATTGAGTGTTGTTGAATCTTGATACTTTTTTTTATCAAAGTACAGAAACTTTGATTACAAATAAAAAATATATGTAAACTAGAAAGGATAGGAGGGAGTATATTGTATGTTCAAAAAGCAGAAGCGAACATTGAATACCCTTTATATATGATTTGCGGATGTTATGATCACCGGTTCAAAATTTTGAATCCGCCTTAGGTATCACACATGCCCCCACTCGTTCTCTCTCGATTTCATCTCGGGGTCCGGAGATCGATTGAAAGAGGACTAGGGTGGGTACAATACGTTCGTTCGCTTATGAACATACAATATACTCCCTCTGATCCCCGCAGACCCCCTCATGGGTCATTTCTATCATAGAAAGCAGACCAAACCTTTATCTCCTTGCACGACACTCAATTGATCTCCTAACATCAATCGATCTCACAACATGTGTCGGGCATGAACCGAATGGGATGTCAAAACAAAGACGCGTTTACACGTAGTGGAGGCAAAGTGAAACTTCAAACGCACCGTTTGTTTGTATGCATGTCGGACAAATTACAACTAAACATTGGAAATACAAGCATGGTCTAGGCCCACATGCGAATGATACTCGGCGAAATGGTCAAATGAGGCATGCGGGAGGATGGACTCGTGAGGGCGACATGATCGATGGAGAAGAGGGTTGGAGAGGAATGAGAAATAAGCAAATGCCACATGATTATACTTGAACGGCTCAAATAAACAATATGTTGCCTCGCTTGGCCTACATAGTGAAAGGCCTAATGCGCAACGCAGAGCACTAATGCTCGAATATGGCCGGGAAAACAGGGAAACCGACATGTGGGGCACACATGTTGGGACGACGTAGTGCAAACTAGTCCAATGGAGGAGCTGGCCCACGACCTCTTCGCCACCGGCAACCGTTCATGTGGGTTGTGGGGGCCAACAACGTGGCGCAGCTCCAGCACCGCCCCTGGACACTGCGACCGCGGTGATCTACACGCTCATCGTCGCTAGACACGTTCGGTTTCAGTGTGCCGAGGGTGGCGTTAGTGCTCTGGCACGACCAACAGTATGTTTGGTTTGTGCCCAAGGTTGCCCCATCAAAGCATTGGGTAGCCAAAATTTTGGTTGAGGTTTTGGTTGCCCATGATTTGGCCGACATCGGCAAGAAAAATGAACTAGAGTTGGCTAGAGTTCATTGGCATGCCAAAAAATGGCAACCATCCAAACAAAGACCAATCTTTGGGTCATGACCAAAATTTTGGTAAGGTGCACTTTGGCCACAATCCAAACACACCCCAACACCCGGCTCGTCGAGGATGCACGGGGCGCCGGGACGCGTCCGCGGAGTGGTATACCACGGCCAACTGCATCCTCAGGACCCGAGACCATGCCGGGTCGTCTTGCTTTTTCAATGACATGCGTCGATCTCATGTGAGCAAAGGGCATCTCCAACGTTACACGACCGCGGTGACTACTGGCACACCAAAACCCTCGTCCCTCGCGCCCGTCGCGCTGATTCGTTCAATGGGTGCTAGCTGCCGCATTCATGTTATGTCTGTCCGTATGCCATCGTTAAGAGGCTCGGTGCCCGAGGAACCAACTCCGGCGACTTAATGACGCACCAGGACGCTTGGCCTCACCAAAATGCGCTACTTAAAGCGGCAACACCCAGCTAACCTCCACACCATAGCGCATCGTCCTCCTACCTGGCACCACATCTGCCATGACCGCAAGCGCGAACACTCTGCGGGAGAGCTTGTCTTCGGGGATGGAGCTCGAGGTAGCCGCCCTCGCTCAAGTCGCTGCACAAGCGGTGGCCACGCTGGCGGCCAACGACGGGAGCACCGTCAGCCACGCGTCCTACTTGCCGCCATCCAACGTCCGGCACCGCCGAGGTCGGGGACTCCTCCGAGGATGAGTAGGGCATGGGAGGCGGCAGGGCATGGTGTGCCAACTGGCCGGTCCGTCTCCCGTGTTCTACTTTTCCTCGCTGGAGACCGCACCTTCACTTCACGGGTCTTGAACCCCGCCCCCATACATGGAGATCGCAGATGGAGGACGTCGGTCGCCACCGTAGAATAGGTTTAGGGTCGGGTTTCTTTTATTTTTCTGTGCTATAAAAGTTCGAAATGTAATGAAAATCTGCCGTGTTTGCATTAATCTCGGCCGGTGTATATGAACTTCCACAATAATATAGTATATTGTAGGAGTACTAGCAAGATGCCCGTGAGTTGCACGGAAGATCAAGATCTTGTGGGAGAAAAGGATGAACGAGGGAAGGCCTTGTCTGCAAATGCACATTCACGCATTTCACATCTACGGGAACCTACGAAAAGGTTAACGTAAATTGCTGCTACGTCTTGAGCTTGCGTTGGTTTTCCCCGAAGAGGAGAGGATGATGCAGCAGAGTAGCGTAAGTATTTCCCTCAGTTTTTGAGAACCAAGGTATCAATCCAAGAGGAGGCCACGTGCAAGTCCCTCGTACCTACACAAAGCAAATAACTCCTCGCAACCAACGCGAATAGGGGTTGTCAATCCCTTCACGGTCACTTACGAGAGTGAGATCCGATAGAGATGATAGATAATATTTTTGGTATTTTTTTGGTATAAAGATGCAAAGTAAAATAAAAGGCAAAGTAAAAAGCAAAGCAATAATAAAGCGTGGAAGATTAATATGATGAGAATCGACACTGGGGCCATAGATTTCACTAGTGGCTTCTCTCAAGAGCATAAGTATTTTTACGGTGGGTGAACTAATTCTTTGTTGAGCAATTGATGTAATTAAGCATAGTTATGAGAGTATCTAGGTATGATCATGTATATAGGCATCACGTCCGAGACAAGTAGACCGACTCCTGCGTGCATCTACTACTATTACTCCACTCATCGACCGCTATCCAAAGATGCATCTAGAGTATTAAGTTAATGAAAACAGAGTAATGCCTTAAGCAAGATGACATGATGTAGAGGAATAAATTCATGCAATATGATAAATACGCCATCTTGTTATCCTCGATGGCAACAATACAATACGTGCCTTGCAACCCTTTCTGTCACTGGGTAAGGACACCGCAAGATTGAACCCAAAGCTAAACACTTCTCCCATTACAAGAACTACCAATCTAGTTGGCCAAACCAAACGGATAATTCAAGAGACTTGCAAAGATAACTCAATCATACATAAAAGAATTCAGAAAAGATTCAAATATTGCTCATAGATAATCTTGATCATAAACCCACAATTCATTGGTCTCAACAAACACACCAAAAAAGAAGATTACATCAAATAGATCTCCACGAGAGGGGAGAACATTGTATTGAGATCCAAAAAGAGAGACGAAGCCATCTAGCTACTAACTATGGACCCGAAGGTCTGAGGTAAACTACTCACACTTCATCGGAGAGGCTATGGTGATGATGTAGAAGCCTTCCGTGCTGGAATCCCCTTCTGGCGGAGCTCCGAAACAGGCCCCAAGATGGGATCTCGTGGATACAGAAAGTTGCGGCGGCGGAATTAGGTTTTTGGCTCCGTATCTGATCTGTTGGGGTTACATAGGTATATATAGGAGGAAGGAGTACGTCGGTGGAGCTTCGAGGGGCCCATTTATATGGGCGCGCCCTCCACCTCGCCACCGCCTCGTGGCTTTCTTTGACGAGGGTCCAAGTCTCCTGGGTCTTATCGATGAGAAAATCACGTTCCCAAGATTTCATTCCGCTTGGACTCCGTTTGATATTCTGCTTTCTTGAAACACTCAAATAGGCAAAAACAACAGTGCAATTTGGGCCTCCGGTTAATATGTTAGTCCCAAAAGTAATATAAAAGTGGAAAATAAAGCCCAATATAGTCCAAAACAGTAGATAATATAGCATGGAGCAATCAAAAATTATAGATACGTTGGAGATGTATCAATTGCCTCTCTCTCTCCTCCCCTGATTTTCATGGTGGTGGGCCCCTCCCTCCCCGCAATCTACAATCAACCGCTCACACGTTTCACATTATGTTAATTACGTAACTGGGACTACGTAGGTGTAGCATTACTTGTCCTAAGAAAACCAACTAAGCTAACCTCCCAGCATATCGCGCGGGAAAAGACCCGGCCGCGCCGTTTTAGTCGGGATTACCGGATTACTAGTAGTAGTATCGATGGATCGCGCGAAGCAACAAGTTTTTTTTCCTGAGTGGGCGAAGCACCTAGTTTAAAAGGAAAAAAGGTGGTACACTCATAGCACCCTTGTCGTGGTCGCATTGCACCCCACACACGTTCGGTCCTGCACACGGCTCACGCAAGCGAGCAACGCTTCGCTTGCCTCTTCACTGATATGTGAGACTGCACTTGGAGAAACCGACCATGCGCCAAACTCCCCCACCACGCCAAAAATCCTCCCCACCCAAAAATCCCCCTAGATTCAACCGCCCTTCGCCAACTAGCCAATAATATTCCCGAAACCCCCTCCCCCCGGTCCCCCTCCACTCCATTCGCTCCGCCAAAGCAGACCTCCCCGCCACTCAGATACGTCGGCGTCGCGGTTCGTCGAGGGGACGTACGGCGATCCTCTCGCTCCCACATTATGCTCTCGTAGACTGTCATCCTCTAGTCGCGCCACCACCGCTGGCGACGTTCTTGTGGAGGCGCACGACGGTCGGGCCGCCGCCATCACGGGCGACGTTCATGTGGAGACGACGGCGGTCGCCTTCTCCCACGATGCCGCGCATTCTAGACTGAGGCCCCGTGCATGTCGGTGTAGCGCTGAATGTTAGCTGGTAGACGTTGTTAATCTTACTGTTTGCCAAAGTAGTTTACAGTCAATATGCTCTGCTTAAGAAGCTTGCTTGCCCTGTTATGCACTCAATCTGCTTAGCTGAGATGGCATGCCAAGGCTGATTAGTTGCTAAAATATCCTGCCATATATTTATTGTGACGTAGATTGCCATGGTCTAGTAGCCAATCCGTTAGGTGAAATAGCTCTACACCGCTTTTATACTCGATCTTTGTTGCTGCGATGGCCTTCGATAGTTTGATGGTTGTGTGCTCGGCCTCATTGATCGCTGAAACAGCCTGCCATAATTTAGCACTCAAATATGTTTGCTGAATTAGCTTTACATATATTTCGTTACTTAGATCTGCTCGTCCAAATATCTTGCCATAGCTTTAGACATCGACCTAGGTATTTTCTTCTGGACTTCATAAAAAAGCATATATGTTTTTCCTGTAATATCTAGTAGAAGAACTAATTTGTATGTCTAATGTGATGGACAGACTTGGATAACTTCGCTCGAAGATTCTCAAATTTGCATATGTCGAGGGGGTTGAAAACTTCATGAACTTTATCGAGCTGAGTACGGTGGTCTGAAATCAGATGTGCTCTGCCTGTAGCGCTTGTATGAATTCAGTTAGAAGACCCAGTCCAATCGTGCAAAATCATCTACACTTGTATGGGATGTCGGTCACATATACTAGGTGGGTTCATCATGGTGAAGTTTTGAACGTCAATGTTATTGACTACGTGGAAGCAGCAGATCACCATCTTGATTTGCCTGATGCTCATGTGGAAGAGGAGGAGGAAGAGGTGGTGGCGGAGCCAGTGAGTTTGACCAACATTGTAACAATGCTACGAAATGCTAGTTGGAACAATGCAACGGTGGGCCCGCATGTTGGAACAATGCAACGTGGCTGTCACCCCTGTGAAATAAGTCACAAGATTCTCAGCTATGGTCACCTTTCTTCGTGTGAAGACATCTGAGCGGATGACCAACAAATCATTCGATGCGATGTTGGCTGCTTTAAAGCTTTCCCAGATGCGTCTGAAGCTGCCACACACCTACAAGAAATGAAGAATTTCCTTCGTGCGCTTGGAATTGGATATGATATGATCCATGTTTGTAAGAATAATTGTGTTCGCTCCTAAGGATTATGCCAACTTAAGTGAATGCCCGAAAAGCAAATCATCAAGATGGAAAGATGGCGATGTTGTGAAGAGGATTACTCATAATGTTCTGAGACATTTTCCAATTACACCAAGATTCAAAGGTTGTTTCATGATGCTGAAACAAGAGAGGATGTACTGTGGCATTCTAGGAACCAGGAGTACAGAGATCAGAATGTAATGAGCCATCCATCACATGGTAGTGAGTGGAACAACTTCAATTAGAAGCAAGACAAGTTTGCTGCTGACCCGAGAAACATTAGACTTGGCTTAGCTTCAGATGGATTTAACCCATTTGTCACGCTGAGCGCCACACATATAGCATGTGGCGGTGCTTGTTATCCCTTACAACATGCCTCCAAATGTCTGCACCAAAGAATCAAACTACATGATGGCCTTGCTCATCCTGTGTCCAAAAAGTCCCGGAAAGGATTTTGATTTGTTCATGGAGCCTCTTGTGGAGGAACTTCAACAACTATGGAGGGGTGTTCTCACCGAAACCTATATAGCAGCCCACCAAATTTGATTTCTTTCTCGTGACATGTTTGTTATAATTTGGTGCATCCATGATTATCCGGCTTTAGGCACGCGATGTCGTAGGCTTAACGACACATGGTTACAATGCATGTGTTCGCCAGATGTGAATCCGTTGTCATCACGCAATACTTAGCAAGATCTGTTACATTGACACTGCCGCTTCCTTGCCAAGGACAAGCCGCATCCTAGAAAGTACCGAAGACATGTGTTCAATGCAAAGCATGAAAACCGTGATGCGCCAAAGAGGCTCACCGCCGATGAGTTGCAAGTGGAATTAGAGAAGGTCAGCATATTACACCGTGAAACCATCCTGATAATGCTAGCGGAAAAGGAAGTGTGGCAGGCATGAAGAGAGATTATTGTTTACCCGCAGTCCACTTTGTGGGACTTGGAGTATTGGAAAGATTTGGATCTCAGGATATAATCTCGATGTGATGCACATCGAGAAAAATATATGTGACAGCATTATCTACACACTTCTTAATATTGAAGGCAAGACGAAAGATACCTTAATATCTAGGATTGATTTGACACAACTGGGTGTCGGATTGTGATTTCAAAAGTGCTAGATGAAGGTAAACCATGGGATATGGCACCAAATGGTAATGCCTTGGACAAGGTAAAAAGAAAAGAATTTCATGAGGTCCTCCACGTGTGAGATTCCACATGGATTTGCTTCCAACCCCGAAAGGAGAGTCATGCAGATGGAAACAAGGTAGAAGGGTTGAAAAATCATGACTACCACGCCCTACTTCAAAGGGTTTTACCCGTTATCCTTAGAGGATTTGGCCGCCTGACTTATACAGAGAAGTTGCAAGTAGTTGGGACAATTCTTCGTGGAACTCTGCAGAGAAATATCGTGATAGATGCTTTGGAGCGCCTTAGAGACAAGATACCAACTATCCTATGCGACCTTGAGAAGATATATCCTCCAGCCTTCTTTGATGTGATGGTGCATTTGGCTGTTCATCTACCGATGAGGCAAGACTTAGAGGTCCAAAGATGCAAGATGGCTGGATGTACCCTATTGAAAGGCAGCTAGGCACTTTTAAGGGCTATGTTAGGAACAGAGCTAGACCCGAGGGTTCCATTGCAGAGGCTCACATTGCTACTGTAGCATTGACATTCTGCTCAAAATACATTGAAACAAATTGATCAGCTTAGCAAAGACATGGATGAAGACAATCCCGGCTCAATGTTTTCGATTATTCTGCTCGAAATTACGTGGAAGAGTCGACAAGAGGGCAAACCTAAAGATTTGGACAAAATGGTTTGGCATGTGTTGAATAACTGTCCTGAGATACTACCTTATATCAAGTAAGTGCTAAGTACTGCAGCTTATACATCGTAATCTACTAAACTTGCAGCACATTCTTATATATTTAGATGTTTGATGCGATCACTATGTTGTGCAGCATCTACAAAAAGGAGTTACTGCCGCAAAATCCAAGAAACATTGACAAACCGTTATGGCAGGATTTTGCGTAAATGGTTCAAGAGCCATGTAAGCTTTTGAATTGCACTGTCAGTTTTTTTAATATATTGAGTAAATAAGATGATCAGCTTGTCTATTTTCTAACCATAGGTTAAGAAGATGCGGGAGGATGTGTGAGGGAGTCCCGGATTAGGGGGTGTCCGGATAGCCGAACTATCACCTTTGGCCGGACTCCTGGACTATCAAGATACAAGATTGAAGACTTAGATCACGTGTCCTGATGGGACTTTCCTTGGCGTGGAAGGCAAGCTTGGCGATACGGATATGTAGATCTCCTACCATTGTAACCGACTCATGTAACCCTAACCCTCTTCGATGTCTATATAAACCGGAGGGTTTTAGTCCGTGAGGACTTAACAACAATCATACCATAGGCTAGCTTCTAGGGTTTAGCCTCTCCGATCTTGTGGTAGATCTACTCTTGTACTACCCATATCATCAATATTAATCAAGCAGTGAGTAGGGTTTTACCTCCATCGAGAGGGCCCAACCTGGGTAAAAACATCGTGTCCCTTATCTCCTGTTACCATCCGCCTAGACGCCTTGCAGTTCGGGACCCCCTACCCGAGATCCGCCGGTTTTGACAATTTACATTGGTGCTTTCATTGAGAGTTCCTCTGCGTCATTGTCGTCGTGAAGGATGCCTCATCCCGCCTTTAAAGACGGCACCGTTCCTAAAGGAGCTTTGGCCACCGGCCAAACTCTTCGGCTAAGCGGTTTTCTTATGACCGCCGTTGCTCGCCGCTACCGACGATGACTTCTCGGGTCATCGAAAAGCAATCTTCACGTTAACTCGAACTCGCCGAAAGCTAGATCCGATGGAGCTCTCCTCCTTAAACGAGCTCTTGGATCGACGCCGCCACAGAGTCGTCGCCATGCATCACGATCAGATTGGGCCTAAAACCGATCCGAGAGAGATCAACTCTCCTGTGTTACCCACCACGTTGCTGTGGTAGAGGAACAATACGGCGACCCTTCTTCTATCTCAAGGACTAGCTATGTCCGGATTCCCGATCCCTCCATGCCGGATTCCCGCGGAGGGACGGACGTCACTCAAGCCCTGAACCTAAAGTCAGGCAGCGGGCTAGATTCATTGGTCAACATCCAAAAACCCAAGCTTCCAAGTTTGGAAACTTCTTGGCCCCTGAGTCTTAGATCGGACGGGGTTCCAAATTTAATTCCACCCGCCCACCCAAACATAAGCGATCTATCCCAAATCCGGCAAGAGCCCGCTGAGACAGTACACCATTACTGGGCCAGATTCCTCCTGGTTATGGACATGATAAAGGATTGCCGCGAGGAGGACGCAATTTCATTCTTATGCAATAATTGCACAGACAAGGGAATCCTAAACGCCATAAGTCGTCGTGAAATTACACGCTTCGCTGACTTGGCATCCATAGTACGAAAGTACTGTGCGATGGAGAGCGCCTGGAAAACCGAAATCAAATTTTGGGATAATCCGGCCCTGAATAAAACCCTAGTCCGAAATAAAAGGGTGCATCATCGCCAGGCACCTGGGTTAAATACCAAAAAGCAAAAACCTTCTAAAGGGCATGGAACCGCATCGAGGGATGGCTCAATGGACCCTGCAAAATTCATAGTACAAAGGCGCCACTCCAACTCATAGCCTTAGAGCATGTTGGATACTACGGCAGGTGGCCAAAAGTGGCGAAGAGCTTCTAGCTCCAGAGCACCAGCCCAGCAATACCAGTACGGTATTAACAGTCTTCGAGACTTTCGCATCAAATAATATGCGGAAACGAACACTCCGCAGCCTTGCCGAAGTCTACCAGGTAGCAACAATAAACCCATGGAGTGACACGGCTATTACCTTTAATGCCAGTGATTTAACCTAAATTCAACAGCCCGAGCACCACCGCATTGGTCCTCGGTCCAATAGTGGACGGCTTTCGCCTTTACCAAGGTACTCATGGACGGCGGCAATGATTGAACCTCATTTACGAGAAACCCTCCAAAATGGAAATAGACTGGAGTCAAGATTGAGCGAAGCAAAGACAACCTTTAGAGGAATAATCCCGGTCGGGAAGCATGTCAGACAGAAAATCACACCGGATGTGGTGTTCGCTCACGGATAATTACAGGTCCGAGGAGGTCACGCCCAAGTGGCCCTGCTTAGCATCGGATATCACGCTTATTAGGGCGAGAGGCATTCACAATTTTTCAAGCTATACCCCATTACGGGTACATGAAGCTCAAAATGCCCGCCCAACGGAATCATCACTCTCGCCAGCTGACCCGGACATAGCACTCCACGCCGAAAAATAAGACAACCAAGACCGCCCTTGAGGCACTATCCGAAGCCCTAGCGCCGAGGAACTCATGCGCTGCGCCCACGGTGAACAGGGACGATGTGATACCGATAAGAGCAAAGTCCACCTCTTTTAAACCGCGGATGAAATAGTCAATTCCAAGTCCATCCAACGGACCTTACAAAACGGCCTCCATCGGGGCACAATTAAACCCCTGATGTAGACGCCAAGACTACGAGAATTCCTCTGCGAAATTGGGACATTTTTTGCTCGGCACCCTTCGTGACATGCCAGAATCCCACGCCGGCTGGCCGAAAGCACGTACCTAAATATCCTAAAAGGATTCCGGCCATCAACAGCTCTTCGGCGTTTCCGAACCCAAGAGGCAAAGCCATGGGAGAGGAGCTAGCCAAACTATTGGAGGCGGATTCATCGAGATGTAAAACATCCGGACTGGCTAGCAAACCTGGTGATGGTACCAAAGAAGGACAAATCCTGGCGCCTATGTGTCGATTTCAAGGACCTTAACAAGGCTTTCCCAAAGGATCCCTTCCCCCTCCCCCCGCATCGATCAAATTATCGACACTACGGCAGGACACGATTCATTGTGCTTCCTTGACGCATAATCCGGCTACCACCAAATTAAGAAGGCAGAGCCAGACCAAGCCGCAACGGCATTCATCACTCCATACGGCCCATTCTGCTTCAACACAATGCCCTTCGGGCTCAAAAACGCCCGCGCAACATATCGCCAAGATGATTCGCATATGTCCGGCAAACCGCATCGGCAAAACAGTGGAGGCATACATAGACGATGTGGTCATCAAATCCAAGCATGTCGAAACTCTAGTAGACGACTTGAGGCTCACATTCGATAATCTCCGAACATATGACATTAAGCTCAACCCGAAAAAATGCATTTTTGGCGTACCAGCCGGAAAGCTCTTGGGCTTCATTTTATCCGTAGAGGAATTGAAGCAAACCCAGCCAAGATCCGAGCTCTCATCACAATTGGATATCCCAAAAGACCTCAAACAAATACAATAATTGATCGATGCGTGGCGGCTCTAAGCCGCTTTATCTCCGCTTGGGAGAAAAGGCATTACCCTTTATCGCCTCCTCCGCGCAAGACCGAACACTTCGAGTGGACGGATGCCGCCACTGCCGCATCAAGAAATAAAAGCCATATTGGCAATAAATCCGTCCTCGTCGCGCCCAACATGGGTGAACCAATGCTATTATATATCACGGCAACCCATCAAGTTGTGGTGCGGTACTGCGTTGTTTAACGAGAAACGGACGGACACAAGTTCCCCTTCAAAACCGGTTTAATACGTGTCCACCGTCCGACTCCATGCAAGTCACGGTATTTGCATTATCAAAAGATAGCATACGCGGTGTTCATGGCATCCCGGAAGCTGCGACACTACTTCCAAGAGTGTTCGATAACAGTAGCCTCCGAAGTACCTCTTAATGACATTATAAACAACCGCGACGCGACGGGCCGGATTGCCAAATGGGCCATTGAGCTCCTCCCATTCGACATAACCTATAAGCCACGGCGAGCTATTAAGTTGCGTGTTCGCCGAATTGCCGCCGAATGGATCAAGCGAACTCCCTAAAGAGTACGGGCGCATATTCCAACGGATTATGCACTTGACGGCTCAAGATGTTGGCTGGCTCGGGGTCAAGTGGCGTCGTTGATGTCCCCAACCGGAGATACAGTTCAATACGTACTCCAGATAATGTATACGGACTCCAACAACGCCGCCAAATACGAGGCCCTTCTACATGGTCTCCAGATGGCAGTCTCCATGGGCATTCAACGCCTAGAGGTGCGCGGGGATTCAAACCTCGCGATATCCCAAATAAATGGAGACTTCGATGCCAAGGATCCGAAAATGGCAGCCTACCGCAACGCCGTCCCAAAAATGTCAGCTCGGTTCGAAGGGCTCGAATTTCACCATATAGCCCGGGATAATAACCAGGCAGCAGACATATTGGCACGCATTGGAGCAAAGCGCGATGCCGTCCCTCCCAACATCTTCCTAGAGAGGTTTTTCAAGCCATCCATACTATGGGAGGGGGATTCCGGAAATAACAACCCGGACCCAATCGCACTGCCCGACACCGAACATTCTGACACAATCGGTGGTTCTGCCAATGAAGTAACATCTTCAACCCACGTAATAATGGCAGTCATTGCCCCGTGGACGGAGCCATTCCTAGCCTACCTAACTAGGCAGGAACTTCCCGAGGACCAAAACCAGGCCCGCTGCATAGTACGGCGATCTAAAGCCTATAAGGTCCATGAGGGAGAGCTTTATAAGAAAAGCACAACCGGAGTCCTTCAAAGGTGTATCTCCGAAGAGGGAGGGCAAAATCTTCTGGGTCAAATTCATGCCGGACTCGGTGGGCACCACGCCGCAGCCCGGGCCCTTGTAGGCAAGGCCTTCCGTACAGGATTTTATTGGCCGACGGCCCGGGCAGATGCTCAGGACTTAGTCCAACGATGCGTCGGTTGCCAACTCTTTGCTAATCAAAGCCACATGCCACCCACCGCCCTCAAAACTATACCCATCACCTGGCCGTCATGATGCAGGGGCTTGACATGGTTGGACCCCTTAAAGAGGAACCCACAAGCTAAAATACCTATTGGTCATGGTGGATAAATTCACCAAATGGATAGAGGCCAAGCCTGTTAAGACGGCCGAATCCGGACCGGTGATAGACTTCATATCAGGGGTAGTACACCGTTACGGTGTCCCCCATAGCATCATCACTGATAACAGCACGAACTTCACGGCCGACGAGGTCAAACTCGTGCAAAAACATGGGCATCAAGCTCGACTACGCTTCGCCTATCACCCTCAAACTAACGGTCAAGTCGAGCGAGCAAATGGTCTAATCATGAGCGGCATTAAACCCGCACTAGTGCGGTCCTCAAGGAATCTAACACGCGACCGGGTAGAGGAGCTCGACTCTGTACTCTGGGGGCTGCGGACCACGCCGAATCGCACTACCGGATTCACACCATTTTTATGGTATACGGTGCAGAGGCAGTTTTGCCCTGCGACATAATTCATGACTCACCTCACGTGCGCATGTAAGAAGAAAGAGAAGCCGAGCTCGATCGGTAGGACAGTTTGGATGCCTTGGAGGAGGAGCGCGACGTGGCAAAGGCTCGTTCCGCATTCTATCAACAAAGAAGCTCTCAAGATATCAAAGTAGAGAAGTACGGGCCAAAGCTTACAATGTTGGCGAATTAGTTCTACGCCTGCCGGACAAGAAAAAGGACAAACTCAAGCCCAAATGGGAAGGTCCCTTCATCATTGACCAAGTCCTGACCGGGCGGAGCGCATCGTCTGCCAACGCGATCGGATAACCGACTTCGAGCCGAACCCATGGAACGCAGCCCGCCTCCAAGATTCTACGCCTAAGCGCCGGATTCTCGAGTTCGTCTCCTTCCTCCGCCTACATTTTATACTTTAGCTATCTTTTATTTCTCTCCTTCTCCTCCTTTTCTTGAAGCCTTTGGAGGCTCGCTTATGCATTGTTTGCACACACTTGACGCGTAAGCACCGCGCTCATTATACCTGGGGCTTCTTTAACAGAAGCTTATTTATACGGGCTTTATGCCCAACACATGTGTCACACTTCCGCATGTACCTTTTATTCACCATTATATGCATCGATATGACTTAAGTTTTGGCCAAGCTGGGTTGCTTGGCTCCTGTGCTTACCCCTCGTTCCGATTGTTCTGCTAGGTGGTAAAGGGAGCACCTCTGCGATTGTTCTTGCCGGGTCAGCCGGATGTGTACCTCGGTAGGTGAAGCCGAAGCTAAGCGTTCTTAAGGGAATATTCGGTCGATGAACTAAAAGATGATTTCTTACCTATGTATTCATCTGGCCCCGGATGCTTTTACGCTTTTTCGTGATGCGGACATGCACTTTAGGGCATGCCTCCGTGGAAAGGAACCCCTAACGGAACTATTCTCCCTGGAAGATGTTTCTTACTAACCATGTAATATAACATAACTAGTTGGGCACTTGTCTGATAAAGCACTAATGACCCCTAAGCCTGGTCTCCACGCATGCCTCGGTTTTTATATAACCGCGAGGGTATTCGGACACTCTCCGGACTCTTGGGTCCCGAGGTCGAAGCAAAAAGGTCCGCTATGACAAACGATCTACAATCCGGCTAGAAGTCATTTTACATGTCATCTTAAATTACATAGTCAACTTGACTGATTGTATTCCTCTTCAATGCCATCTAACAGGCTGTCTAGTTTACAGTCCTGCTGGGAATACTTATGCCAATTCTACTTGGTCGTACACTAAGCTCATGTGGATGTCCTTCCCATCGGGCCCCACAGTCCGACCTCGCCATGTGGTTTGGGTCAGCTAACCGTGTACCGCGTCTTCACCATGGCCCAGGCCTCCCTGGCGCCCTGATGGCAGGCCGATATCTTCCATAATCGGAAGCGCTGCCGTGCTCCCTGGAGCCTCTCTGCAAGCTCTCCAAGGCCTTCAGGCAGGGAGATAGATGGCCATAAGGCCTGGGCGACGCCTTTCATCACCTGCGAACTTCGTTCATGCGCAGTAGCGGCTGAAGAAGGTCACCCGTAGAACCGGGCATTTCCTCCGCAGGACGACTGTGAGCATACCCTACATATATATCTCTCGTTAGTCAACTTCCTCGCCAACTCTTTTTCAAAGTTCGCTCAAGCACTTACTAAAAATGCCGCTGACGAAGTCCGCCCGATTCTCCTTAACGGAGTCGCATAGCTTGGGCACGAACATCCTTTAGTTCCTCCCCACCGGGTGTTGGCATCTTGGAGATTATTTTTCTCTTGCCTCACCCTTGTAAGCACATTCTCGCCGCCTTTCACCGGGCGCAGAGCTATTGCTTGTCCGGGATCTATCCCGGCGCCCATCTGCAATATTATTGTCGGACTTATACACACGCCGCACTTCACAAACTACTTATCTTTTGAAGCATATATTACGTGAGGGTCTCTGTGGCTTCCCCAGTCATGCTAGTGCGGCCTCAAGTTGGGCCTTGCACTCTTGAAGCTCTGGAATAGTCGGGTATTCTTTTACGTAAGATCCTCATAACAAATGATCCTTAAATCAGTTATTCTAACTATTTTAAGTCTCGAGACTCTTGGCATGTATAACTGTCAAAATTCTCACCCGTATGTCTTTTACATACTGCTCCGTGGCTCTGGCTAGACCATCTTGAGCGGCACGGAGGTGCGCATCTCCCAAATTAAAGGCATTCAATGCCTCTTGGGAGAAACATGCGTCACGAAGAACTGTCCGGCGGCACCTATGATTCATGGCACTCTCCACCTCAGAGTTGGTGGCGGACAATCTGTCGGCATCCTCCGTTGGAGGAGCATCCAAAGCCTTGCGCCTCGTGTTCGCCTCCGCTCGGACCGGCTTTGGAGCCCTGGCTGGCGGAGGCTCGATTGGCAACCTCTCCGGACACAGTCCGGCGAGCGCTCTTTTTCCTAAAAAGAATACAAGCGTTAGTATGCCTTCCAGGAATCAAACCTTGAAACACGGTGGCACGCCGTACCGTTGCGGCGGCGTTTCGATCCGGACCGCACTTCTTTTTTAGCTCTTTGGCCGTACTGCCCCTTGTTGTCACCATGGCGCTTGGCCTTCCGCCTCAAAAGGCACCTCTGCGAAACGCCATTGGTATACGGTGATCGAAATAAGCACGGACGGGTCATTATCGTAGTATTGGGACTTCGGTCGCAGCTACTGTGAGGCCGGAAGTATTCCGGGGTAATCGGCCGTAATGGCGACCAAGGCATTGTCGATGCTAAGTTGGTGAAATACCCCATCGATCAGCTCCACCTTTATGTCCGGATCCTCTTGGGAAGCCGGATCGAGGGACCATTCCGGATCCTCGGGTTGTGGAGCCGGGCTGTTTATATCTTTTACGGCCCGGCGCAGTTCCTGCATCGAAATCACAACATGAGATACTTAACCATGGGAATATGGATCGGATGGGCAAAAAGAAATGTCTGCTTACCCAACTTCGAGGATTGTTCATAGAAAATCCGTTAAATGGACTGACGCGGAGAAAATCCTCCTCTTCTCCCTTGTACAACACGGACAGGATCTTCACCAGATCGGCGACCGATCCCGGCCCCTTACGGCCATGACGGGTGGCATCATCCTCCCCGTTGAAATCCCACATGGGTGGCCCCTATACTTTGGGCTGCACCCCCCGCATAATGCATGTGGCCATGACCCCGATCATGGTCAGTCCGGAATGAGCCAACAACCTTATTTGGCTCATCAGGTAAAGGACATCCCTGTCATTTTCCCTCTGGGGGCTCCGTGGACGCCAACTTAGGCGTTTCTTCAAGGGAGCATTACTGAACTCCGGTAGGCCGATCCGAACAGGATCTGGCAGCGGGACGTCTTCCATATAAAACCATTTCGAAGCCCAGTCTTCGGACGCCTTCTTCGGGGTTCCGGATAGATATCCGGTCCCGGCGATGTGCCATAGTTCGGCTCCGCCCACTTGATATATTGACCCCTCGTGAAAACGGGGTACAAGGCAGAACAATCTCTTCCACAGCACGAAATGAGCCTCGATGCCCAAAAACAGCTCGCAAAGGGCCACGAAGCCCGCAATATGCAAAATGGAGGCAGGCGTAAGGTTGTGCAACTGAGGTCGAGAACTCCGTGAGCCCCGGAGAAACGGATGAATTGGAAATCTGAGCCCTCTTATCGGATAAGAGACGGCATACCCGCTCTCCTTTGGAGGGATCGGGGACGCTCTCCGCTTGTTTTCCGCCTTATAGGTGGCGCAGTCCGGCTCGAACCGGAACCATGAAGGCTGGGGAAGAAATCCCTTGGCTTGAGCGCCACTAGCTACGCTATGGATCGAGCATCTCTCCCAATCTTCAGCCGAGGGCCGGGGCCTTAGAGGAGGAGCCGCGTCGGCTGTCCATGATGGAATGGATTTTTGTCGAGGCGCTCCGATGAATGCTCATGAGGGAGGATGGTGTGATTCGGATCTAGATCCTCGTCTCTTTTATAGGCGGCTCATTTATGCGCAGCTAGGGGATAAATGTAAAATACCGGCTTTTCACATTCATTCAACACGTGGAAGATGGCCATTATTGGGCGTGGAAGCCGAGAAGCGATATTTACGAGAGGCCGACACTATTCAACAGTACACATGATTTGGAGAAGAACCCGCCTTGCAATGTCAAGACAATCAACGCTACCGGACTCCGTCATCATTGAAGCCTGGTTCTGGGGCTACCGAGGGAGTCCCGGATTAGGGGGTGTCCGGATAGCCGAAACTATCACCTTTGGCCGGACTCTGGACTATGAAGATACAAGATTGAAGACTTTGTCCTGTCCGGATGGGACTTCCCTTGGCGTGGAAGGCAAGCTTGGCGATATGGATATGTAGATCTCCTACCATTGTAACCGACCAGGTAACCGTGAACCCTCTTCGGTGTCTATATAAACCGGAGGGTTTTAGTCCGTAGGATCTAACAACAATCATACCATAGGCTAGCTTCTAGGGTTTAGCCTCTCGATCTCGGTGGTAGATCTACTCTTGTACTACCCATATCATCAATATTAATCAAGAAGGAGTAGGGTTTTACCTCCATCGAGAGGGCCCAAACCTGGGTAAAAACATTGTGTCCCTTGTCTCATGTTACCATCCGCCTAGACGCACAGTTCGGGACCCCCTACCCAAGATCCGCCGGTTTTGACACCGATAATGGGCAGGCAGTTGATGATGCCCTTTACTCACTAGCAATGGGTCCTGATACTCGGGTAAGACATTATGAATCTTGCGTTGTTGGAGATGTGCGCTACAACACCCTTGCACGAGACGAAGGCAGGAAGACACAAAACAGTGCCATCATGAGCACGGATACGTATGACAAAGAGATAACTGAAATGTATGCTAACATAATAGACATTTTTCAGTTGCAGTATATCTCTAGTTTCGAGGATCATCGGTGTGTGGTTCTGTTGTGCCGTCGTTGGTCTAACCTGTTTTCCAGGATCGCAAAACCCAGAGCTGATGATTATTTCAAATCCATCAATGTCAAGGCGGCGTACTGCATCAACGAGCCTTTTATTTTCGCAAATCAAGCAACACGTATATTTTTCTTGGAAGACACATTTGCACATAGCGATGACCGGAGAGTAGTGCAAAGGTTTGAGCAGAGGAATTCGTTTAATGAAGTTGCACAACAAGACGATGCTTACATCGCTTCCCGATGTACAAGATAACATAGATGTTCCTAATATCTTTGAGAACCATCACGTCAATGACGCGGCGAAAAGATTGCCTGTCGTGCTGTGGACATACAAGAGTTGATCAAGAAGAAGCCAACGTTCGAGGATGTTGAGGAAAAGAAGAAGATGACACCGTGGGGAATTACGATTCAGACTGATACACATGGCGAAGATGTTGACGCTGCTGCTGCGGATGATGATTACATTGCTTTTGTCGTATTTGCACCGTCGAAGACGCTTTTTATCTACTATGTGAAATTGTGTTTGCTATGACAACCCTGATGAACATGTTGTTTAGTATTTTCCGTGAGAACATCACTTGTTATGTATGCTGATTTGTGTTTGGTGATTGTATGATTTACTAAAACATGATGACATTGTTGTTTAGTTGTACTCATATTTGGCTGTGAAACTTGAATTTGATGACATAGTTTGTTGTTGGACTGCAATTTTCTCGACGTCTTCGAATGAGAACAAAGCTGACCCGACAGGGCCTCTGCTAATTTATTTATTTATTACCGAAAGGGCCTCTGCTATTTATTTATTTTGAGCAAAAGGGGATACCCCTGATTTCCGTTAATAGAAATCATTAGATGTTCACAACACTATGCCCAGCTCGCACAGGTTTCATTCATTACTAGTTTCAGCAAAGTGCTCATGTCATAGCCACTGAATACATCATGAGTGCTACATACACTGCAAATAAAGAGACAATCATCCTACAGAGCACATCGATTTTGCCCATTATCTTCACAAGCTCTTTCATCTCCTCATTGCTGTCAAGGCCGTTCAGCAGCTGTTGCTTGGCCATGATCAGAGGAACTGCATCTTTAACCTTATGCTTTGCATCTTCCTCTTCTGCCGTTCCTTCAAGCATTTGTCCAACACCCCAACCCATCGGGTATTGGGATTCCTCACAACTAAATAATCAGCGTAGTTGCACTCCCGCACATCAAGAACTTCCCAAAAATACAAATCACACGAATCTTCCCTTCTCGCATCTAATCAAATTGGAAGATCATCAACCAAACTATTAAAAAAGTCAAGAACTGAAAAGCAAAGCAGAACAACACTTAAACATATTATTACCCCATGATTCGGGCATTTGTAGAAGACTCGGCCAGGGTTGAGGATTGTTGTTGAGACACGACGGATGACTCTGCGTGATTTGCAGTAGTGGCACCACACCAATGGCAGCGGGTTGCGATGAGCAACCGGCTGGGTGCGCGTGCAGGCGGGGGTGTGATGAGACCCACAGGCGATGGTACGGGTGGCGACTTGGCACATATTTGGTTGTTGCTGCACGAAGAGCGGTGGACGAGCAGCCAGCGGACATGGTTGCTGCGCCGTAGCTTCTCGATGCTAGGCGTAGTAAGTAGAGAAGAGGAGAAGCGAACGTTGGATATGTCAGTTTCATTATTTGCGAGTAGCATAGCACCATATATAGTCATAGTCTAGGTTTGGATTCGAACCAGCTATGTGAGCACGCCTCTTTTTTCTAAAACTCAGCAACGCCTCTTTACTAGTACACTAGCTTGTTCTATACGCCTTCTCAAGTCTTTTGATTCCTCCACCGACATTTGGGACCCATCGAAGGGCCTCAGATTTCGCAAAAAAATGTGCCTCACCATGTGCCTCGGACCCACCAGCTATCTTCGCATGCAAGAAAGTGCCTCCTTATTACGCTCAAAAAAATGAATACTCCCCCTGCCAGCTGGAACCCAACATCTTGGGAGGCTGACTTGTGGGCCTACCAAGTTGACGGGGACGGAGGGCTTTGTCAACTTAGTCAATATGAACGATTCTAACTCTAGTTACCGTGACGATGTTCATCCAACGGTAGTAGTGCTTCTTCAACCTCTCGGTCTTCTTTGCTCCAAATGCCTAAATTAGCTACGGTCGTAGTTGCAGTGCTCCTGCCTTCCGTGGCCGGGTTGTGATGCCGTGGAGACCTCACCGCCCCTACTACTCCCACCGCTGGCCGTGGCATCCCTCTACTCACCCACACCCCCTGTTGTTATTCTGCGGTGACAACAGCCTCACACCGCAGCCGAACCAAGGAACCTCGTACTCCTCCGCTGGGCATCCATTGCCGTGTCTTCCCTGGCTCGTCATCATCCCCTTCCTAGGCCTCGGCCATTGCCCACCGCCTTGGTGCTCTCGGTGCGGCGTGGTCAATGTGGTCAACGACCGATTTCCATCGGAAGAGTACTGTACGTGGAGAGGCTCATAAGTTGTCTTTCTCATACTAGTGGGAATTTTTAATTATAGAACTTGGCTTGTATATTCCTACGATGGGCTTCCTCAAATGCTCTAGGTCTTCGTGAGCAAGCAAGTTGGATGCACACCCACTAGTTTTCTTTTGTTGAGCATTCATTTATAGCTCTAGTGCATCCGTTGCATGGCAATCCCTACTCCTCATGTTGACATCAATTGATAGGCATCTCCATAGCCCGTTGATTATCCTCGTCAATGTGAGACTTTCTCTTTTTTGTCTTCTCCACACAATCCCCATCATCATATTCTATTCCACCCATAGTGCTATATCCATGGCTCATGCTCATGTATTGCATGAAGGTTAAAAAAGTTTGAGATTATTTAAGTACGAAACAATTGCTTAGCTTGTCATCGGGGTATAGAAGTTGGGAACATCTTTGTGTGACGTAAAATGAAGCATAGCCTAACTATATGATTTTGTAGGGATGAACTTTCTTTTGCCATGTTATTTTGAGAAGACATGATTACTTTGATTAGTATGCTTGAAGTGTTACTATTTCTTTTATCAATATGAACTTTTATTTTGAATCATTTAGATCTGAACATTCATGCCACAATAAAGAAAATTACTTTGAGAATCATGCTAGGTAGCATTCCACATCAAAAATTATCTTTTTATCATTTACCTACTCGAGGACGAGCAGGAATTAAGCTTGGGGATGCTTGATACGTCTCCAACGTATCTATAATTTTTGATTGCTCCATGCTATATTATCTGCTGTTTTGGGCAATATTGGGCTTTATTATACACTTTTGTATTACTTTTGGGACTAACCTATTAACCGGAGGCCCAGCCCATATTGCTGTTTTATTGCTCGTTTAAAGATTTCAAGAAAAGGAATATCAAACGGAGTCCAAACGGAATGAAACCTTCGCATCGTGATTTTTGGAAGAATATCATCCTCGAGACTTGGAGATCAAGTCGAAGATACTCGAGGAGCCCAGGACATAGGGGGGCGCGCCCCTATAGGGCGGCCCCTGTCTCATGGACCCCTCGAGCACCCCCGAATCGACTTCTTTCGCCTATATATTCCTCGCACTCTAAAACCATCGAATATCAAGATAGATCGGGAGTTCGCCGCCGCAAGCCTCTCAGAGCCACCGAAAACCTCTGGAGCCTGTTCAGCACCTCACGGAGGGGGAACCCATCACCGTGGGCCATCTTCATCATCCCTAAGGCTCTCCATGGCGAGGAGGGAGTAGTTCACCATCGGGCTGAGGGTATGTACCTTAGCTATGTGTTTGATCTCTCTCTCTCGTGTTCTCTCTATGGCACGATCTTGATGTATCACGAGCTTTGTTATTATAGTTGGATCTTATGATGTTTCTCCCCCTCTACTATCTTGTGATGAATTGAGTTTCCTCTTGAAGTTATCTTATCGGATTGAGTCTTTTATGAGAACACTTGATGTATGTCTTGCCGTGTTTATCTGTGGGTGACAATGGGATATCATGTGCCACTTGATGTATGTTTTGGTGCCCAACTTATGGGTTCTCGCCCATGAACCTATGCATAGGGGTTGGCACACGTTCTTGACTCTCCGGTAGAAACTTTGGGGCACTCTCTCAAGTACTTTGTGTTTGTTGGATGAATCTGAGATTGTGTGATGCATATCGTATAATCATGCCCACCGGATACTTGAGGTGACAATGGAGTATCTAGGTGACATTAGGGTTTTGGTTGATTTGTGTCTTAAGGTGTTATTCTAGTACGAACTCTTGAATAGATTGATCCGAAAAGAATAACTTTTGAGGTGGTTCCGCATGCCTACCATAATCCTTTTGTTTGTTCTCCGCTATTAGTGGCTTTGGAGTGACTCTTTGTTGCATGTTGAGGGATTGTTATATGATCTATCTATGTTATTATTGTTGAGAGAACTTTCACTAGTGAAAGTATGAACCCTAGGCCTTGTTTCCTATCATTGCAATACCGCTTACGCTCACTTTTTACCACTTGTTACCTTGCTGTTTTTATTATTTCAGATTACAAAACCTATATCTACTACCCATATTGCACTTGTATCACCATCTCTTTGTCGAACTAGTGCACCTATACAATTTACCATTGTATTGGGTGTGTTGGGGACACAAGAGACTCTTTGTTATTTGGTTGCAGGGTTGCTTGAGAGAGACCATCTTCATCCTACGCCTCCTATGGATTGATAAACCTTAGGTCATCCACTTGAGGGTAATTTGTTTTGGGGAACGTTGTAGAAAATTAAAATTTTTCCTACGGTTTCACCAAGATCCATCTATGAGTTCATCTAATCAACGAGTCATGGGAGAGAGATTGCATCTACATACCACTTGCAGATCGCGGCGGAAGTTGCTCAAGGGAACGGTGATGATGGAGTCGCACCGGGTGATTCAGATCACCGATGACCAAGTGCCGAACGGACAACACCTCCACGCTCAACACACGCATTTTAACGGACGACGCCTCCTCCTTCTTGATCCAAAGCAAGGGGAAGGAGAGGTTAAGGAAGAAGGCTCAGCAGCAAAGACGATGGCGTGATGATGGTGGGAGAGGCGATTCTCGGCTGTGGTTTCGCCAAGGACTCAACGGAGGAGGAGAGGTGTTGGGAGGGAGGGCTGCGCCTTGGTTGTGTCTTGCAGCCTCCCCTCACCCCTCTATTTATAGGGAAGGGCAGGGGGCCCCTCTAGATGAGATCTAGAGGGGGCGGGCCAGGAGGGGGCTTGCCTCAAGCAAAGGGGGCGCCCCACCAGGGTTCCCCAACCCTAGGCGCATGGGCCCAAGGGCGCGCCCAGCCCTCCAGGGGCTGGTTCCCTGCCCCTTCTGGCCCATGAGGCCCTCCGAGAGGGGTGGCTCCTCCCGTGGACCCCTAACCTCTCCTAAGGGCCCCAAGACATAACACCGATATGCCCTCAAACTTTTCGTGTCCGAATGACAACTTCCCATATATAAATCTTCACCTCCCGACCATTCCTAACTCCTCGTGACGTCCGGGATCTCATCCGGACTCAACAACATTCGTAATCACATACAAGTCTTCCTAATAACCCTAGCGCCACCGAACCTTAAGTGTGTAGACCCTATGGGTTAGGGAGATATGCGCATATGACCGAGACGGCTCTCCGTCAATAACCAACAGCGGATCTCGATACCCATGTTGGTCTTTACATACCTCGATGATTTCATCGGATGAACCACGATGTCGAGGATTCAAGCAACCCCAGATACTATTCCCTTTGTCGACGGTAAGATTTACTTGCCCGAGATTCGATCGTCGGTATCCCAATACCTCGCTCAATCTCAAGCACTGCAAGTCACTTTACTCATACCGTAATGCATGATCCCGTGACCGCATTAATTTGGTCACTTTTGAGCTCATTATGATGATGCACTACCGAGTGGGCCCAAGTGATACCTCTCCGTAACACGGAGTGACAAATCCCAGTCTCGATCCGTGTCAACCCAATGTAGACACTTTCGAGATACCTGTAGTGCACCTTTATAGTCACCCAGCCATTACGCCAGGACGCTTTGGTACACCCAAAGAACTCCTACGGTATCCGGGAGTTACACGATCTCATGGTCTAAGGAAGAGATACTTGACATTGGAAAAGCTCTAGCAAAACGAACTACACGATCTTGTGCCATGCTTAGGATTGTCTTGTCCATCACATCATTCTCCTAATGATGTGATCCCGCTATCAATGACATCCAGTTGTCCATAGTCGTGAAACCATGACTATCTATTGATCAACGAGCTAGTCAACTAGAGGCTCACTAGGGACATATTGTGGTCTATGTATTCACACGTGTATTACGATTTCCTGGATAATACAATTATAGCATGAATAAAAGACAATTATCATGAACAAGGAAATATAATAATAATCCTTTTATTATTGCCTCTAGGGCATATTTCCAACAGTCTCCCACTTGCACTAGAGTCAATAATCTAGTTACATTGTGATGAATCGAACACCCATAGAGTTCTCGGTGTTGATCATGTTTTGCCCGCTGAAGAGGTTTAGTCAACGGATCTCGACATTCAGATCCGTTATGCGCTTTGGTAAATTTCTATGTCTCCATCTTTGAACATTTTCACGGATGGAGTTGAAGTGACGCTTGATGTGCCTGGTCTTCTTGTGAAACCTAGGCTCCTTGGCAAGTGCAATAGCTCCAAGTGTTGTCACGTAAGAGTTTGATCGGCCCCGACGCATTGGGTATGACTCCTAGGTCGGTGATGAACTCCTTCACCCAAATTGCTTCATGCGCTGCCTCCGAGGCTGCCATGTACTCCGCTCACATGTAGATCCCGCCACGACGTCATTTGCCTGCACCAGCCATCGCTTCCACCATTCAACATATACACGATCCGGGTTTGTGACTTAGAGTCATCCAGATATGTGTTGAAGCTAGCGCCGATGTAACCCTTTACGACGAGCTCTTCGTCACCTCCATAAACTAGAAACATGTCCTTTTCCTTCTCGTGTACTTCAGGATATTCTTGACCGCAGTCCGGTGTTCCTTGCCGGGATTACTTTGGTACCTACCTACCAAACTTACGGCAAGGTTTACATCCGATGCGGTACACAAGATGGCATACATAATAGATCCTATGGTCGAGGCATAGGGATGACACTCATCTCTTCTTTATCTTTTGCCGTGGTCGGGCATTGAGCCGAGCTCAATCTCACACCTTGGCAAGATGTGCAAGAACCCTTTCTTGGACTGATCCATTTTGAACTTCTTCAAAATCTTATCAGGGTATGAGCTTTGTAAAAGACCTATGAGGTGTCTCCATCTATCTCTATAGATCTTGATGCCTAATATATAAGCAGCTTCTCCAAGGTCCTTCATTGAAAAACTTTTATTCAAGTAGGCCTTAATGTTGTCCAAGAGTTCTATATCATTTCCCATCAAAAGTATGTCATCTACATATAATATGAGAAATGCTACAGAGCTCCCACTCACTTTTCTTGTAAACGCAGGCTTCTCCATAAGTCTCAAGATAAACCCAAACGCTTTGATCTTCTCATCAAAGCGTAATGTTCCAACTCCGAGATGCTTGCACCAGCCCATAAATGGATCACCGGAGCTTGCATACCTTGTTAGCATTCTTAGGGTCGATAAAACCTTCCTACTGCATCATATATGCCTCTTCCTTAAGATAACCGCAAGTAAGGAATGCCGCTTTTGACGCCCATCTGCCATATCTCATAATGATAGTATGCGTAATTGCTAACATGATTCGGACGGACTTAATATTCGCTACGGAGAGAAAGTCTCATCGTAGTCAACCCCTTGAACTTGCCGATAACCTTTAGCGACAAGTCGAGCTTTATAGATGGTAACATTACCATCCGCGTCATTCTTCTTCTTAAAGATCCATTTGTTTTCTATCGCCACGATCATCGGGCAAGTCTGGCCAAAGTCCATACTTTGTTTTCATACATGGATCCTATCTCGGATTGCATGGCTTCAAGCCATTTGTTGGAATCCGGGCCCGCCATCGCTTCTTCATAGTTCAAGGTTCACCGTTGTTCAACAACATGATTTCCGTGACAGGGTTGCCATACCACTGGTGTGGAACGGTGTCCTTGTGGACCCACGGGTTCAAGAGCAACTTGATCCAAGTACCTTGATCATCATCATTAATTTCCTCTCCAAGAGGGTGTAGGCACCACAGAATATTTTCCTCGAGTTGCACTACTTTCCGGTTCAAGAGGTAGTACTTCATCGAAGTTCTACTTTCCTCCCACTTACTCCTTTTCGAGAGAAACTCTTTTTCCGTAAAGGATCCGCTTCTGGCAACAAAGATCTTGCCTTCGGATCTAAGGTCAAGGTATACCCAATGGTTTCCTTAGGGTATTCTATGAAGACGCATTTTTCCCGACTTGGGTTCGAGCTTATCAGTTGAAGTTTCTTGACATAAGCATCGCATCCCCAAACTTTTAGAAACAGCAGCTTAGGGTTTCTTCCCAAACCATAATTCATACGGTGTCGTCTCAACGGATTTAGACGGTGCCCTATTTAAAGTGAATGTAGTCGTCTCTAGAGCGCATCCCCAAAATGATAGCGCTTAAATTCCGGTAAGAGACATCATAGATCGCACCATATCCAATAGAGTGCGACACGACGCTCGGACACACCGTTACGCTTACCGAGGTGTTCGTGCAGCGTGAGTTGTGAAACGATTCCACATTTCCTTAAGTGTGTACCAAATTCGTGACTTAAATATTCTCCTCCACGATCTGATCGTAAGAATTTTATTTTTCGGTCACGTTGATTCTCCACCTCATTCTGAAATTCTTTGAACTTTTCAAAGGTCTCCGACTTGTGTTTCATCAAGTAGACATACCCATATCTACTTAAGTAAATGCGTGAGAGTGAGAACATAACGATATCCTCCATGAGCCTCAACGCTCATTGGACCGCAAGCACATCGGTATGTATGATTTCCAATAAGTTGGTTGCTCGCCCATCGCTCCGGAGAACGGAGTCTTGGTCATTTTGCCCATGAGGCATGGTTCGCATGTGTCAAATGATTCATAATCGAGAGACTCTAAAGTCCATCAAGATGGAGCTTCTTCATGCGCTTGACACCAATGTGACCAAGGCGGCAAGTACACAAGTACGTGGGACCTGCTGCTATCAACTTTACATCTTTTGGTATTCACACTATGAATATGTGTAACATTGCGCCGAGATTCATTAAGAATAAACCATTCACCATCGGAGCATGACCATAAAACATATCTCTCATATAAATAGAACAACCATTATTCTCGGATTTAAATGAGTAGCCATCTCGCATTAAACGAGATCCCGATACAATGTTCATGCTCAAACTTGGCACTAAATAACAATTATTGAGGTTTAATACTAATCCCGTGGAGTAAATGTAGAGGTAGCGTGCCTACGGCGATCACATCGACCTTGGAACCATTCCCGACGCCAAGCGCCGTCACCTCGCTCGCCCTTCGCCAGCCTCCGTTTATTCAGCGGCTCCTGCCGTGAGTTACAAATATGAGCAACGGCACCGTATCAAATACCCGGGAGTTACTACGAGTCTTTGGTAAGGTACACATCAATTACATGTATATCAAATATACCTTTAGTGTTGCCGCCTTCTTGTCCGCTAAGTATTTGGGCGATTCCGCCTCGGTGGCCCTTCCCTTTGCAATAAAAGCACTCTGTCTCGTGTTTGGGTCCATTCTTTGACTTCTTCCCAAGAACTTGCTTAATGCGGCGCAAACATCCTTGCCGTCCTTCTTGAAGTTCTTCTTACCCTTGCCCTTCTTGAACTTAGTGGTTTTATTGACCATCAACACTTGATGTTCTTTCTTGATTTCAACCTCTCACGACTTCAAAGATTGAGAATACTTCAGAATGGTCTTCACCATCCCCTCAGATATTGTAGTTCATCACAAAGCTCTTGTAGCTTGGTGGGAGCGATCAAGGATTCTGTCGATGACCGCCTCGTCCGGGAGGTTAATGTCCACCGACAAAAGCGGTTGTGCAACCCTGTATATTTTGAGTATGTGCTCACCGATGTAACTGTTTTCCTCCATCTTACAACTATAGAACTTGTCGGAGACTTCATATCTCTCGACCGGGCATGAGCTTGGAAAACCATTTTCAGCTCCTCGAACATCTCATATGCTCCGTGTTGCTCAAAATGCTTTTGGAGCCCCGGTTCTAAGTCTGTAAAGCATGCCGTGACCGAACGAGGGAGTAATCATCGACCTGAGACACCAAGCATTCATAATGTCTTGGTTCTTCCTGGGATGGGTGCTTCACCTAGCGGTGCTTCTAGGACATATTGTTTCTTGGCTGCTATGAGGATGATCCTCGTGTTTCGCACTCCAGTCCGAATAGTTGCTACCATCGCCTTTCAGCTTGGTTTTCTCTAGAACGCGTTGAAGTTCATGGTGACATGAGCGTTGGCCATTTGATCTACAAGACATTTTGCAAAGATTTTAGACTAATGTTCATGATAATTAAGTTCATCTAATCAAATTATTTAATGAACTCCCACTCAGATTTGACATCCCTCTAGTCATCTAAGTGTCACATGATCCGAGTCGACTAGGCCGTGTCCGATCATCACGTGAGACGGACTAGTCATCGTCGGTGAACATCTCCATGTTGATCGTATCTTCCATACGACTCATGTTCGACCTTTCAGTCTCTTGTGTTCCGAGGCCATGTATGTACATGCTAGGCTCGTTTAGTTAACCCTAAGTGTTTATGCATGTGTAAAACTGTCTTACACCCGTTGTATGTGAACGTAAGGATCTATCACAACCCGATCATCACGTGGTGCTTGAAGCGGCGAACTTTAACTTTAGCAACGGTGCACGCTTAGGGGAACACTTTCTTGAAATTATTCTAAGGGATCATCTTATTTACTACCGTCGTTCTAAGTAAACAAGATGCATAAAACATAATAAACATCACATGCAATTATATAAAGTAGTGACATGATATGGCCAATATCATATAGCTCCTTTGATCTTCATCTTCGGGGCTCCATGATCATCTTGTCACCGCATGACACCATGATCTCCATCATCATGATCTCCATCATCGTGTCTCCATGAAGTTGCTCTCGCCAACTATTACTTCTCTTTGCTATGGCTAACACGCTTAGCAATAAAGTAAAGTAATTTACATGGCGTTGAATCAATGACGCGCAGGTCATACAATAATCAAGACAACTCCTATGGTTCCCCGCCGTTGTCATACTCATCGACATGCAAGTCGTGATTCCTATTACAAGAACATGATCTCATACATCACAATATATCATTCATCATTCATCACAACTTCGCCATATCACATCACATGACAATTGCTCCAAAAACAAGTTAGACGCCCTCTAATTGTTGTTGCATCTTTCACGTGGCTGCAATTGGGTTCTAGCAAGAACGTTTTCTTACCTCTACGAATAACCACAACGTGATTTTGTCAACTTCTATTTACCCTTCATAAGGACCCTTTTCATCTAATCCGCTCCAACTAAAGTAGGAGAGACAGACACCGCTTAGCCACCTTATGCAACTAGTGCATGTCACCGGTGGAACCTGTCTCTCACGTAAGCGTCGCGTGTAAGGTCGGTCCCGGCCGCTTCATCCCACAATACCGCTGAAGCAAGAAAAAGACTAGTAGCGCAAGCAAGTTGACAAGATCTACACCCACAACAAAATTGTGTTCTACTCGTGCAATAGAGAACTACGCATAGACCTAGCTCATGATGCCACCTGCTTGGGGAACGTTGCAGAAAATTAAAATTTTTCCTACGGTTTCACCAAGATCCATCTATGAGTTCATCTAATCAACGAGTCATGGGAGAGAGATTGCATCTACATACCACTTCTAGATCGCGTGCGGAAGCGTTCAAGGGAACGGTGATGATGGAGTCGTACTCACGTGATTCAGATCACCGATGACCAAGTGCCGAACGGACAGCACCTCCGTTCAACACACGCATCTGAACGGACGACGTCTCCTCCTTCTTGATCCAGCAAGGGGAAGGAGAGGTTGAGGAAGAAGGCTCCTGCAGCAGCAAGACGGCCAGGCGTGATGATGGTGGAGAGGCAAGATCTCGGCTGGTGGCTTCGCCAAGCACTCAATGAAGGAGGAGAGGTGTTGGGGAGGGAGGGGCTGCGACTTGGATGTGTCTTGCAGCCTCCCCACACCCTCTATTTATAGGGAAGGGGCAGTACGCCCCTCTAGATGAGATCTAGAGGGGGGGCGGCGGCCAAGGAGGGGGGCTTGCCCCCCAAGCAAAGGGGGGCGCCCCCACTAGGGTTCCCCCCCCCAACCCTAGGCGCATGGGCCCAAGGGGCGCCCAGCCTCCGGAGGCTGGTTCCTGCCCCTTGTGGCCCATGAGGCCCTCCGAGAGGGGTGGCCCCTCGGTGGACCCCGGAACCTCTCCGGTGGGCCCCGGTGCAATACCGATATGCCCCTAAACTTTCCGGTGTCCGTATGACAACTTCCCATATAAATCTTCACCTCCGGACCATTCCGGAACTCCTCGTGACATCCGGATCTCATCCGGGACTCCGAACAACATTCGTAATCACATACAAGTCTTCCTAATAACCCTAAGCGTCACCGAACCTTAAGTGTGTAGACCCTACGGGTTCGGGAGACATCTGCACATGACCGAGACGGCTCTCGGTCAATAACCAACAGCGGATCTGGATACCCATGTTGGCTCCTACATACTCTCGATGATTTCATCGGATGAACCCACGATGTCGAGGATTCAAGCAACCCGTATACTATTCCCTTTGTCGACGGTATGTTACTTGCGAGATTCGATCATCGGTATCCCAATACCTCGTTCAATCTCGTTACCGGCAAGTCACTTTACTCAGACTGCGTAATGCATGATCCCGTGACCGGACACTTGGTCACTTTGAGCTCATTATGATGATGCACTACCGAAAGTGGGCCTAGTGATACCTCTCCGTAACACGGAGTGACAAATCCAGTCTCGATCCGTGTCAACCCAACAGACACTTTCGGAGATACCTGTAGTGCACCTTTATAGTCACCCGATTACGTTGTGACGCTTTGGTACACCCAAAGCACTCCTACGGTATTCGGGAGTTACACGATCTCATGGTCTAAGGAAGAGATACTTGACATTGGAAAAGCTCTAGCAAAACGAACTACACGATCTTGTGCTATGCTTAGGATTGGGTCTTGTCCATCACATCATTCTCCTAATGATGTGATCCCGTTATCAATGACATCCAATGTCCATAGTCGAGAAACCATGACTATCTATTGATCAACGAGCTAGTCAACTAGAGGCTCACTAGGGACATATTGTGGTCTATGCATTCACATGTGTATTACGATTTCCGGATAATACAATTATAGCATGAATAAAAGACAATTAGCATGAACAAGGAAATATAATAATAATCCTTTTATTATTGCCTCTAGGGCATATTTCCAACAATTTGCTACTGTCCTACAAACCTGTGCACTTGCAGGCCCAACAATGTCTACAAGAAGAAGGTTGCATAGTAGACATCAAGCTCTTTTTCTTGCACGCTGTCGGGGAGGCTAGGTAAGTTTATTAATTTCACACCCCCGTCAACTAAGCTCTTTTTCTCGGCGCCGCCGTTGCGGGAGGTTAGTGCTTGAAGGTATATCTTTAGATCTTGCAATCGAATCTTTTTTGTTTCTTATTTTATCACTAGTTTAGTTTATAAAAGAAAACTACCAAAAAAATGGAGTTAAGTTTGTCTCATACGCTTCGTCTTTTTAATATCTTTCGTGAGTATGATGGAAAGGAAAATTGTGCTCAATTGCTAGAAGAAGAATGCATTAAAAAATTTGGTACTAGATCTTTGTATGATGAGCATGAGTGCAATGTTGTTAGTATGAATTCCTTGAATATCCATAATGCTAATGATATGCAAAGCCACAAGCTTGGGGAAGCTATGTTTGATGAAGATGATATTTTTAGCACGCCAAGTTTTGATATGCAAAGTTGTTATGATGATAGCATGCCTCCTACCTATGATGATTATATTGATGAAAGTGGGTTTGGAAGAGTGTCAACTTTAGGAAGTAGTGATCCCACTATTTTGGAGGATGTTGAATTTTATTTTGATGAATATGAAAGTGAATTTGGAAGAGTGTCAACTTTATTTAGTGATTCCACTATATTGGGAGAGGTTTCAATCGATTATGATGAGAACGAAGTTGCTACTTATGATGATTATTGTGATGAAACTTACGCTATAAAAAGTAGTAATGATTATATTTATAAAACTTGTCATGATTATGATTACCCTTTTTCTGAACATTACTCTTTTAATGTGGAAACAATTTTTAGTGTTCAAGTCTCTTATGATACTCCCACTATTTCGAATGAGAAGAATTTTGCTTATGTGGAGAGTAGTAAATTTTCTATGAAAGTAGATCATGAAAAGAATGCTTTAGGGGCTGGTTATATTGTTGAATTCATTCATGATGCTACTGAAAATTATTATGAGGGAGGAACATATGCTTGTAGTAATTGCAATAATATCAAGTTTCCTCTCTATATGCTTAAATTTTTAAGTTATGCTTGTTTTGTCTTCCTATGCTTGTTGATTATTGTTCCCATAAGTTGTTTGCTCAAAAATCCCTATGTATAGGAAGTGGGTTAGACTTAAATGTGCTATTCATATTCTTCATGATGCTCTCTTTATGTTTCAATTCTTATCTCTTATGTGAGCATCATTGAAATCATCATGCCTAGCTTGGGGCTTTAAGCGTTAAGCGCTTGTTGGGAGGCAACCCAATTTTATTTTAGTTTCTTGCTTTTTGGTTCTGTTTAGGAATGAATAATCCATCTATCTTCTGTTTAGATGTGGTTTTGTGTTTTAATTAGTGTTTGTGCCAAGTAGAACCTTTGGGAAGACTTGGGTGAACTCTTTATGATCATGTTGTAAAAAACTGAAACTTTAGCGCTCACGAGATTAGATTCAACTTTTTACTGGAGAGTGCTATTTAGTTGATTATTTTTGCATATTATTACTAGACAAATTCCTCAGGTCCACCAATTTATTTTAGAATTTTTGGAGTTCCAGAAGTTTGCGTTAGTTACAGATTACTACAGACTGTTCTGTTTTTGACAGATTCTGTTTTTTATTGTGTTGTTTGCTTATTTTGATGAATCTATGGCTAGTAAAATAGTTTATAAACCATAGAGAAGTTGGAATAAAGTAGGTTTAACACCAACATAAATAAAGAATGAGTTAATTACAGTACCTTGAAGTGGTGTTTTGTTTTCTTTTCACAATCTTGAGCTCACGAGTTTTCTGTTAAGTTTTGTGTTGTGAAGTTTTCAAGTTTTGGGTAAAGATTAGATGGACTATGGAATAAGGAGTGGCAGAGCCTAAGCTTGGGATGCCCAAGGCACCCCAAGGTAATATTCAAGGACAACCAAGAGCCTAAGCTTGGGGATGCCCGGATGGCATCCTCTTTTAATCTTCGTTCATCGGTAACTTTACTTGGAGCTATATTTTTATTCACCACATGATATGTGTTTTGCTTGGAGCGTCATGTCATTTTCTTTAGCTTTGCTTGCTGTTTGAATAAAATACGAAGATATGAAATTATTAAATGGGAGAGTCTTTGCATAGTTGTATAATTATTTGACTACTCATTGATCTTCACTTATATCTTTCGGAGTAGTTTGTCATTTGCTCTAGTACTTCACTTATATCTTTTAGAGCACGGCGGTGGTTTTATTTTGTAGAAATTAATGAACTCTCATGCTTCACTTATATTATTTTGAGAGTCTTAAACAACATGGTAATTTGAACGAAAACTTTCATAGGAGGTGAACTGGATGCTATGATCAATTTGATACTTGATAATTGTTTTGAGATATGGAGGTAGTGATATTAAAGTCATGCTAGTTGGGTGATTATGAATTCAAAGAATGCTTGTGTTGAAGTTAGCAAGTCCCGTAGCATGCACGTATGGTTAAAGTTGTGTAACAAATTTGAAACATGAAGTGTACTTGGCTTGTGCATCCTTATGAGTGGCGGCCGATTAGGGACGAGACGATGGTCTTTTCCTACCAATCTATCCCCCTAGGAGCATGCACGTAGTACTTGATTTTTCATGACTTCTAAATTTTTGCAATAAGTATATGAGTTCTTTTTGACTAATGTTGAGTCCACGGATTATAATGCGCACTTTTACCTTTCCACCTTTGCTAGCCTCTTCGGGCACGTGCATTGCCCTTTCTCGCCTTTGAGAGTTGGTGCAAACTTAGCGGTGCATCCAAACCCCGTGATAAGATAAGCTCTATCACACATATACATACCTATATCTTACTCAAAACGGCCACCATACCGACCTATTATGGCTTTTCAATAGCCTTTCCGAGATATATTGCCATGCAAATTTACAACATTCTGTTTATCATCATCATGACATCACGTTACTTTTGTCATATTGCCATTGCATGATCATGTAGTTGACATCGTATTTGTGGCAAAGCCACCATGCATTATTTTTCATACATGTCACTCTTGATTCATTGCACCATCTCGTTACATCGCCGGAGGCATTCATATAGAGTCATATCTTGTTCTAGTTTCGAGTTGTAATCCTTATGTTGTAATCAATAGAAGTGTGATGATCATCATTATTAGAGCATTGCCCAAAAAAGAGAAAGGCCAAAAAGAAAAAAAGAAAGGCCCAAAAAAAAGGGCAATGCTACTATCTCTTTTTCCACACTTGTGCTTCAAAGTAGCACCTTGTTCTTCATGTAGTGAGTCTCATATATTGTGCTTCAAAGTAGCACCATGTTTTTCATATAGTGAGTCTCATAAGTTGTCTTTTTCATACTAGTGGGAATTTTCATTATAGAACTTGGCTTGTATATTCCTACGATGGGCTTCCTCAAATGCCCTAGGTCTTCGTGAGCAAGCAAGTTGGATGCACACCCACTAGTTTTCTTTTGTTGAGCATTCATTTATAGCTCTAGTGCATCCGCTGCATGGCAATCCCTACTCCTCATGTTGACATCAATTGATGGGCATCTCCATAACCCGCTGATTATCCTCGGTCAATGTGAGACTTTCTCTTTTTGTCTTCTCCACACAATCCCCATCATCATATTCTATTCCACCCATAGTGCTATATCCATGGCTCAGCTCATGTATTGCGTGAAGGTTGAAAAGTTTGAGATTATTTAAGTACCTGAAACAATTGCTTGGCTTGTCATCGGGGGTATAGAAGTTGGGAACATCTTTGTGTGACTTAAAATGAAGCATAGCCTAACTATATGATTTTGTAGGGATGAACTTTCTTTTACCATGTTATTTTGAGAAGACATGATTACTTTGATTAGTATGCTTGAAGTGTTACTATTTCTTTTATCAATATGAACTTTTATTTTGAAACATTTAGATCTGAACATTCATGCCACAATAAAGAAAATTACTTTGAGAATCATGCTAGGTAGCATTCCACATCAAAAATTATCTTTTTATCATTTACCTACTCGAGGACGAGCAGGAATTAAGCTTGGGGATGCTTGATACGTCTCCAACGTATCTATAATTTTTGATTGCTCCATGCTATATTATCTGCTGTTTTGGGCAATATTGGGCTTTATTATACACTTTTGTATTACTTTTGGGACTAACCTATTAACCGGAGGCCCAAATTTATATTGTCGCTTTTATTGCCCGTTTCAGATTTCTAAGAAAAGGAATATCAAACGGAGTCCAAAGCGGAATGAAACCTTCGCATCGTGATTTTTTGAAGAATATCATCACGGAGACTTGGAGATCAAGTCGAAGATACTCGAGGAGCCCAGGAGATAGGGGGCTTCCCTGTATGGCGCCTGTCTCGTGGACCCCTCGAGCACCCCTCGACCGACTTCTTTCGCCTATATATTCCCTCGCACTTAAAACCATCGAATATCAAGATAGATCGGGAGTTCACGCCGCCGCAAGCCTCTGTGGGCCACCAAAAACCTCTCGGGAGCCCGTTCCGAGCACCTCACGAGGGGGGAACCCATCACCGTGGCCATCTTCATCATCCCGGCCTCTCCATGGCGAGGAAGGAGTAGTTCACCCCTCGGGGCTGAGGGTATGTAGCAGTAGCTATGTGTTTGATCTCTCTCTCTCTCTCGTGTTCTCTCTATGGCACGATCTTGATGTATCGCGAGCTTTGTTATTATAGTTGGATCTTATGATGTTTCTCCCCCTCTACTCTCTTGTGATGAATTGAGTTTCCCTCTTGAAGTTATCTTATCGGATTGAGTCTTTTATGAGAACACTTGATGTATGTCTTGCCGTGTTTATCTGTGGTGACAATGGGATATCATGTGCCACTTGATGTATGTTTTGGTGCCCAACTTACGGGTTCCGCCCATGAACCTATGCATAGGGGTTGGCACACGTTCTTGACTCTCCGGTAGAAACTTTGGGGCACTCTTTGAAGTACTTTGTGTTGGTTGGATGAATCTGAGATTGTGTGATGCATATCATTATAATCATGCCCACGGATACTTGAGGTGACAATGGAGTATCTAGGTGACATTAGGGTTTTGGTTGATTTGTGTCTTAAGGTGTTATTCTAGTAAGAACTCTTGAATAGATTGATCCGAAGAATAACTTTGAGGTGGTTTCGCATCTTACCATAATCTCTTCGTTTGGCTTTGGGTGACTCTTTGTTGCATGTTGAGGGATTGTTATATGATCTATCTATGTTATTATTGTTGAGAGAACTTGCACTAGTGAAAGTATGAACCCTAGGCCTTGTTTCCTATCATTGCAATACCGTTTACGCTCACTTTTACCACTTGTTACCTTGCTGTTTTTATATTTTCAGATTACAAGAACCTATATCTACTACCCATATTGCACTTGTATCACCATCTCTTCGCCGAACTAGTGCACCTATACAATTTACCATTGTATTGGGTGTGTTAGAGACAAGAGACTCTTTGTTATTTGGTTGCAGGGGTTGCTTGAGAGAGACCATCTTCATCCCACGCCTCCCTACGGGTTGATAAACTTTAGGTCATCCAGTTGAGGGAAATTTGCTACTATCCTACAAAACCTGTGCACTTGCAGGCCCAACAACGTCTACAAGAAGAAGGTTGCGTAGTAGACATCAGCCATTTGTGCTGCCGCCAAGCAGCCTCACCGCCTCAATCAGATTACTCCCCATCGCTGGACTAGCCATCCCTCTACTCACCCACACCTGTTATTCTCCCGTGACGATAGGCGAACCAAGAACCCCTCAGACAACAGATTCCCCTCAACGTGGAAAACAACTGCTGAGTCTTCCCTGCCTCCATGTCGTTCCCTTCCTAGGCCTCGCCGTCGTCCACCGTCCTGGTGCTCTCCTCATCGCTGCCTCGATCACCGTGGGTCAATTGATCGACATGCTTCAAGTGGATCAGACGGAGAGGTCGATACCGGGTCCACGGCCGCAAGCAAGGAAATGCCTCCTTATTACACGCAAAATAATGATTCCTCCACCTAACATCTGGGACCCATCGAAAGGGCCTCTCAGATTTCGCTAAGAAAACGTTCACGACAAAATTTTTGGACCCACCTGGCCTATATCTTCGCACGCAAGGAAGTGCCTCCTTATTACACACAAAAAATGAATACTCCCCCTGCTAGCTGGGACCCAGTATAGTGGCAGGCTGATTTGTGGGCCTACTAAGTTGACGGGGACGGAGGGCTTTGTCAACTTAGTCAATATGCACGATTCTAGCTTCAGTGACCTTACAATATCCATCCAACGGCCGTAATGCTTCTTCAACCTCTGGTCTTCTTGCTCCAGCCGCCCAAACCAGCGCCGGTCATGCCTCATGCTCCTGCCTCCCGTGCTCGGCAGCGATGCGACGGAGGCCTCACCGCCCCCTACTACTCCCACAGGCCAGGCCATCCTCTACTCATCTACACCCCTGTTATTCTCATGCGACAGCGGCCTCACACCGCAGCCGAACCTGCTGAACCCCATACTCTCTCACGTGGGCATCCACTATCGCGTCTTCCTCGGCTCAGCGTCGTCCCCTTCCTAGGCCTCGCCGTCATCCACCGCCCTGGTGCTCGGCGCTGGCGTGGTCAACGTGGTCAAGGAATGACTTCCATCGAAGAGTACTATACGTGGAGGTGGCAATTGGGTCCACGGCGGCCGCAAGGAAGTGCCTCCTTATTACGCTGGAAAATAATTATTCCCCCACCGACGAGGGACCCACCGGATGGGCCACCGTGATTTGGCGAAAAACGCTTTCCCCACTGTTGGGACCCACCGGACGGACCATCGATTTATGGAAAAAACGTTCCCCACTATCGCCTCGGACCACCGGAAGTGCCTCCTTATTACGCAAAATGAATACTCCTCGTTAGTTGGGACCCACCTTGGTGGGTGGCTGACTTAATGGGCCTACTAAGTTGACGGGACGGAGTGCTTTGTCAACTTAGTCAATATGAACGATTCTAGCTCCGGTGACTGTCGATGTCCATCCAACGTCCGTGGTGCTTCTTCAACCTCTGGTCTTCTTGCTCCACCTCAAAGCGGCGCCGGTCGTGCCGCATGCTCCACGCCTCCCGTGGTCGGGTTGTGCTGCCGCGAGGCCTCACCACCTCCTACTATTCCCACCGCCGCCAGGCCTCAAGGCGATGGAAGCCTCACACCGCAGCCTAAACCGGTGAGCCCTCGTGACTCCTCTCCGCTGCGGGCTTCCACCGATGCGTCTTCCCGGCTCCGCGTCATCCCTTCCTAGGCTCGCCGTCGTCCACCACCGGTGCTCTCGGCGCGTGGTCAACGTGGTCACGGAACGGCTTCCATCGGAAGAGCATCTTGTCGCGTGGAGAGGCCGATACTGGGTCCACTGCCGCAAAGAAGGAAGTGCCTCCTTATTACGCCGAAATAATTATTCCTCCACCGACAGTGGACCCACCGGACGGGCCACCGTATTTCGCGAAAAACGCTTCTCGATCGCTGGGACCCACCAGCTACATCTTCGCACGCAAGAAAGTGTGTCCGGGAAAAAAAACGATTCACCCCCTGACTGCCGGGACCCACCAGCTACATCTTCGCACGCAAGGAAGTGCCTGACAGTCGGGACCCACCTGGTCGAAGCGTACATAGCGTTGTCATTACGGTCGCGACGGTACGCATTATTCTTGGTCGATGTAGAGGCACGCCGCGTAGCATGTACATCGCGTACAATGCCGCCGTGGTGTAAGAAAAGTAAATCTGACCGCATGTACATAACGCTCTGGTGAGGTCTCGACGCCTACTACGGCGGCGTCACGTGCCGAGGCTCGTGTACATGGCTGGGTCGAACAGAGAAACAACGTCTTGCCGTCGTGTAAGCCCATGGGAGCCAACCGCTGGTCGAACGGAATGCCTCATCGTGTTCATCGGGAGGGCTTGGACGGAACAGCCGATGGAAATGGGGCCTGGCGTACCGCAGAACGGAGGAAATGGCCTTGTGTTCGACCAGCCACGGTCGACACGGGATCCTGTTCATCGGGAGGGGTCTGGCGTACCGCAAATCGGAGGAAAGCGGACCTCCCTACGGTCAAAGCAGGGGTCCGCTGATCGGGAGGTGTGGCGACCGCAAAATGGAGGAAGCGGACTTGTGTTGGGCGCTACGGTCAAACGGAGTCCTGTTCATCGGAGGGGGTGTATGCATCGCAAAAGCAGGACTCCACGGGATACCGTTCATCTCCACCGTCAACCCCTCCACCTCCACGGCTACTGTTTATCCACCGTCGACCTCCTCCACCTCCACTGCGATCGCTCATCCACAGCCCCTGTTCATCCAGCCTCCACCGCCGCTTACTCCACAGGCTATCGCTCAACCAGCCCTCTCCACGGGCTCTGTTCAACCACCCCTCACGGGCTCTTGTTCATCCAGCCCTCCACCATCTCATCGCTCATCCCCTCCACGGGTGGTCCTGTTCATCCTGCCCTCCACGGGTCCTCGCTTCATCCAGCCCAACCGCCTCGACCGATCGGGGTCCTGTTCATCCAGAGGTAACACCACGGCGTCCTGCTCGTCCACCCCACCGAACTGCTCATCCAACCCCCCCCAGAACGCTCACTATTCATCCAGAGGCAGCATCGATCGGCTTTAGTTAGCAGCGATGGCGAATCGCTTCGATCGGGTTCGATTAACGACCATCGATCGATCGCTTCGGGTTCAAGAACGCGTAGCCTGCAAAGGTAACCGCCGGGTTCGATTAGAGCCCAACGCCTCGCCGGGTTCGGGCGAGATCCCAACGCCGCACTCCACGCCAAGCAGCGCAGTACGAGAGAAACGCGCATCGCTTCGCCCCGACCACCCACCGTAACCGGGAACACCTCGATATTTTCCTCGCCTCGCTTCTACCACAGTTTTTCCGTCATGGACAGCCCAAAGAATGTCATGCAACAAGGCGTCTCCGGCCCGCCAGACGAAAAGCCCATTTTCTGTCATGATTTTTTGTCATAGAAGTAGGACCCCACCACATCTATGATGATACCGGGTTTTGTCACAATTATCATCATAGAAGTGTCATAAGTATGACAGAAAAAAATTTCGTTCGGCCCAAAATGTCACGGATGTGTCTTTTTTTGTAGTGCATGTTTATATCTACATCATATGAGCATTCAAACTTGATGGTCATTGCATTTCAATTGTTGAAAATATGAACAAAAACATTTCAAAATATCTTATAGGACTCATATTGACATGGAGATTTGGCTGGTCTCACCTCGAGATCGGTGGGGCCAGACGGGACGACGTGACAAGGGATGATGGAGGGGCTCCTTAATTTCTGCAAAAACAAAACCCTATAAGCTATCAAAATAGGAGTACTTCTCCAATTTGAGCATTCAAAATAGGAGTACTTCTCCAATTTGAGCATTCAATAAGCAAAACTAAATCATAAAATAAATAAGTATTCAAATTAGCATGCATTCAATAAGCAAAACTAAATCATCTCTTGCGTCCGTACATCGTCGAATATTATCACTAATACATCTCGAATAGTATCATACATAAAACATCACTAAATACAGCCAAAACCCTAGCGAATGGCAGTATATAAAACAGCGGTGGTGGACATCCAAAGAAGAAGGAACCATCACAGATCATAGCTCCAAAGGAGATCCTCGAAGAACTCAAGTAGGTATTGGAGAACCTGCCCTCCAACGAATCCATGTAGCGACGGACGATTTCGCCCCTCCTCGCTGACACGGTGACGCACCACCTCCGCTGGGTCATCAAGCCTCTCGCCGACCACAGCAGCCCACGCGACCACCACCAAAGAAGGTTCGGGTCAACGACGGGCTGGCTCCTCACCAAGCTACGCCCCCCGGAAGGTAGCACCTCCCAATACCAGCCCGACAGAGCCCAGTCCCGGACATGGCCCCTCTGATCAAGCAGGTGTCCTCCGCCGAATCGACCACGAGGATGCGGGATAGGCATCATCGACGTCGGTGCGTGAATAATTGCTTTAACTAAAAAAATAACAACAAATGTGACATGTTCAAAATATGACATGTCCACTTCAAAACAAATCAACGTCAAATACTGTTAAGTACACCTAAAAATAAACTAGTTCTATTAATTTTCTTACTAAAAATAAACTAGTTCTATACTAAAATTTTAATTAGACTAGTTCTATTAATTCAACTAGTTCAACTAAGCACTTACTGTAAATAAAAATAAACTAGTTCTTACTAAAAATAAACTAGTTCAACTAGTTCTATTAATTTTCTTACTAATTCTATTAAACACTTACTAAAAACAGTAAAAAAACTACATTATAGAATAGTAAAAAAACTACAGTAAAAATGATGGCGGCATTATATAATAGGTCTGATCCTCTTCATCAATGGCTCATTTTTCATCAAGTGATGGCGGCAGCAGAAATGATATTACGAAGAGAAAATGGGACTGCGATCTTTTGCGGCATACCGAGTTACATTCAATTGTAACAATGCACTGAAGCAAAAATACATACTACAATATAAGGTATGGCCTTGGTCTATAAGCATATGGAGCAACCAGTACATGTGCAGACTGACTCTTTGAAGGCTTAGTCCATCTTAACGGGCGATATCTTATTGCACTCTGTATATAGTCATCTAGCAATGGAAATTAAGTTTTCAATGAAAGGATTGGAGTTTATTCCTCAAAAGTTCACTGGATTTCAGAATAGGATAGGTGATTATCTGGCTAATTACAGCCGTACTGAGTCATGTCTCAGTACTGCTCTTGGCTTCAAATAGGTCCACTTTGTACCGAGGAACTCTCTAACCCTATTACCTAAAGAATAAATTCCCTATTACTTTGAGAAAATAGAAAATATTCAGAGCAACATGTGGCAATCATTGAGTGAAGTGTGTCCTAAGTCCTCGAACTATTTCAAAGGTATCATAGAGGTCCTCAAACTATGAAAAGTGTCATCTAGATCCTTAAAATTCCTTAAAGTATAATAAGTGTATATATATGTGAAACCTCCGAAATAGTTCAAGGACCTACGTGGCACCTTTGAAATAGTTGAGGACTAGGATGACACGCATATTACACTTTGAAAACATGGATAATGATTTTAATAATTCGAGGACCTATGATGTAATTCATTCGCAATCAATTCTCGTTTTTTAGAAGGTACATAAGTCGCGAACCAATCTGTGATTGGATGGTTAGAGAGAATATGGTATCACATTTTCTGAGGTTCAGTCCTAGTCTTCGCGTTTATTCCTCGAATTTATTTCAGATTTCCGATGTCGTTCATGGCGAGGAGACGTTCGCTGGCGATGAGTTCTTTCGATAATGATATCTTATTTCGCGTCTTTCGAAAGTCTTTCATAGATACGGATGTCACGTATGTCGCGTACGATATGAGTGTTTGCCCCAGACCGTGTTAAAAAAATAGTGGTAGAGAATAAGCACCGACCAGCCAGAAGCGACGGCAAAAGGATAACAAAAAAGGGTACACGCCGCCATGTGTCGCCGCGCGTCCTCACACGTGCCCCCCCCCCCCCCCCCTTCCATTCCCATCGGGTGACGTTGCACAACCCTCTTATCCGTCCAACAACCCCAGCTAGTCAGGTAGTATCACGGGCCTATAAACACAAGACCAACCAACTACAGGGCAAGCCGATCCGCCGCCATCGCCACTCACAGTCTCACACGCAAAAGGCTAGAAACAAGTAGTTTTACTTTAGCCTGTGACCACCTTAATCCTGAGACACACCCATCAGCGTCGTCCTCACGAGGGACCTGCCGCCATTGCTGCAACTTGGAGCTTCATCTTCCCGTCGTGATATAAAGGAGCTCGACACGATGCAGAGCGGGCAGCAGCAAGCGAGGAGGAAGAACGCGCAGGTGCTGGACGGGTCGGACATCCGGGGAGCTGGTGGAGAACGAGGGGCGTTCGCCAAGTTCGTGGAGAACAAGTTCCGGCACCTTGACGCCGACGGCGACGGGAGGCTGTCGCTGAGGGAGCTCCAGCCTGCTGTCGCGGACATCGGCGCCGCCATCGGGCTGCCGGCCAGGGGGTCGTCGGCGCAGGCGGACCACATCTACTCCGAGGTATGTCAAAAATGCAACCCTCCTCCGTATGTTGACGTGCATCATCCACGCCGTTCAAAGACTCAGTTTAATAGTTTTGTTTTGCAATGTATAAAACCTGTTGTTGGACATAATTAGATGCAATCGTTGGTAAAAGTGGCTACTCGTTGTGTAGCCAACACTGTTATCCGTCGTCCAGTTTCATTCAATATGTCTAGGAAGTTCTGGATGTGTAGTGACATGCTATTATTACTAGCACATAAAAGCATACAGTAGTACTCTGTTTCTTTGGACACGCTTCATGTCTCTAGAATGATGCAGAAGGGCACGTGGTGTCATATACTCAACTGGGATTCCAAATGGCTGCAAAGAGAATCTGGTCAGCCTAACACGTATACATATATTCCACGCATCTATACCACTTATATATACCATTATATAGTGTACCAATAACCGAATATTGTCTTTGGAGGCCGAGCTCCATGGAGCTCGGTTTTGAAAAAATCGAAGTTCATCAAATTTTCTATTTTCTATGTTTCAAAAAATCCTGAAAAAAACACAGATATACATGAAGGCATAACGCACATGTGTGTAAATTTTAAGACAAATTAGAAAGTTGAAATGAGGGCTGTGCAAAAAAGAAAAAATTGGGGCTTTCTCACACATGATACTATTCATCCTCCCAAGTCATGGTTTTTCTTTATTGTACAGGTCTCATTTCAACGTTTTCATCCTCAAATTTTACATACACACACATAACATCCTTGTTTACTTGCAATTTTTTTCAGTTTTGAAACTAAAAAGTTTGACTTTTGATATATTTTTTTTCAAAACAAGGCCTCATGGAGGCCAAGAGCCAAACGTCCGTTCTCATCAATAACTTCAAATATTAGCCGTTTGATATGCAAACATTATCATCGGTTGGATAGAGTTTTCAACTCATAGGATTCTGTCACGTCACCTTGTATCATTTCTATCATCTCAACTATTCTAGAAGCATCATTCCACATGTTTATCTGATTCTCTAATTAAAAAAAGGACAGAGAACAATCTGGATTCTGGAGGGGTAAGACCAAGTTGGATCTTGTATCCTTGGAAAGGAAATAAGTATCAAAGTTTGCTTCGGTACAGCCCCTAGAAAAGATTTCCATACAGATTACATGTGGATTAAAAGTGGAGATTAGAAGATATCCCTTGAATCAAAAATGAGAATATAATCTTTTGTATTCAAATCAATCAATTCAATACACTTGATCCGCTCGATAGCCTTTTTAAGTAATCTTAAGATTCGTGCAAACATTAAAGGGGTGTAGCGAAGCAAAACTCATAAGTATTGGAACGTATTTTTCCATGTTATTATGTATTTAAATGCCGTGCTTTCTTAAATGGCGTGCTTGTGTGTACGATTTACTAGTATTTTAACAGTTACAGTAACAACATTTTTGTATATTGAGTTTTGTTGGTTCCTCAATTTTTAACCGTGCTCAAAGTTAGCACCCGGTAATTAAGAAAACTAAGTTTTTTTGCGGGTAATTAAAGAAAACTATATGGGACGTTATCTGCTCAAAGTAATGAAAAAAAAAATACAACATCGTTACGGTGAACACCCACACAGTGACGTGCGTGTACCTTTGCCACATTGCACGACATCATCACCTGCATCATTCTATATGGCGCGCACGACTCAGCTAGTTGGATCAACGGCTGGCAGCCTGTCGCGCGCTATGACAGGATGCAGCACGTTCGCGCGCTAAGTTTACCGATATAATGATGTGTGATATGCGGTGCAGGTTCTAAATGAGTTCACCCACGGGAAGCAAGATTCGGTGAGCAAGCCGGAGTTCCAGCACGTGCTGTCCGACATACTCCTCGGCATGGCGGCGGGGCTCAAGAGGGACCCAATCATGATCCTCAGGATGGACGGGGAAGACCTGAACGAGTTTGTCGAGAGCACCGCGTACGAAGCGGAGGCGGTCGCCATATTCTCTCAAATCGAATCCGGAAATGCGTCGTTGCGACAATGTTTGCCCGCCGCTCTTCGACAGCTGACGGTCGATCACGGCATGCCACCGGCTTCGGACTCTCTGGTATTCATTTTGTGCAGTTTCACAACAAAAGTTGCAACCATAATAGTTCATGTCTGTGACAAGGCTCGTGGAGCGTCTGCTGACAGCTGAGCGTTTGTGATAGGTTATGGAGAAGGTCATAGAACCTGCATTGCAGGAACTGCCGGCAGATCAGCTCGACCGACCGGCATCGCAAGAGGCCTTCTTCCAGGAATTCAAGAAGTACTTGGGAGCGATCGCCCGGCGACTCCAGGAGTGCCCGATAATTGTGGCGCACACTGAGAACACCTTTGATGGGGCTGGCATTAGGAAGATACTGTCTAACAAGTTCGAGTACGACAAGGTATACTCATACCAAGATACGTGCATGCATGTCCCACAAGTTCGATTTTATCTATGGCAAATGTGAAAATGTATTCGGTTTGAACGATGCATTTTTCTTCCAGCTGCTGGATTCTGTCTGGGGAGATGTACCGAAGGAACACAAAGATAGAACATCGAAGAAGTACCTTCGCGTCGCGCTTGACAAGTTGGCCGCCTCAGTAAATCTACCACCATATGGAGCTGTTGATCAGGTAATTCAGAAGAGATCATTTCCATGTACTAAATCATTTATTCCATACGAAGCTGATAAATGTGAAATAGAATGTTCTGAGTGTTGGATAAAATTCTAATCATCTGCTATCTTCCATAAAAATGCACAGCTGGATGCTGTGGTGAACGAGGCGTTCAAGATGGCGAACGCCGACGACGGGAAGGCGGTGGACGAGGCCGAGTTCAAGAAGCTGCTCACCGAGATCCTCGGGGCGGTGATGCTTCAGCTAGACGGCAACGCCATCGCGGTCTCCACCAACACCGTCCTCCACGAGCCCATGTCCACTTCGTCGACCTTGTTGTCGCCCTCGCCGTCGCCGCCCACGGTGTCGTCGCCGAGCGAGTAGACACATGTTTGGTAACAGTTTCCGCTGATGCTGTAACTGCGATCGACGCCGGAATCCACCTGATTAGACTGCAATAACGTGATGTTCTTGCCTGTAACCTCAACCTGAGACGAGGTGCTTATATGCATACTGTTGGTGTTTGTAACCTGCTCGGTGATTTGTGATGAAATAAGGCTTTGCTTGCCAGAAGGGAGAAGTGTAGGGCTGAGATATGTCTCTCACAATTGTAGGTTTGTGAAGAACTAGCAATCATGCCACACAAGTCCAATTCTCAAAAGCTTGTTTTTTTTAATAAAAAGGTAAAAGAAAAAACTTATTTTAGATTTATCTAGATACGGATATGTCATTAAACAAGTTTTTAGGACAAAGGAAGTAGTATTGTTTTACGATGTTGTATTTCACTTTTCCCTTCTCACAAATGTTGTCTAAGAGGGTGTTTGATTTCAGGGACCTTTTTATATTGGGACTAGAAAAAGTCCCTAGCAAACCAAACATGATAGAACTTTTTTAGACTTTTTATTAAAATTCCTTAGAAATACCTCTTTGAAAGTCTTTTTTCAAAAATCCTAAAGACTAGAAAAAGTCCTAGCACTAAAGAACCAAACATCACCTAAGGTATCTTAGCGGGAACTCTCATCCGCATCCATTCAGACCAAGAAGTCTGAACCCCTCAAGGGAATTTCCTAACGGACACTCGTTGCGTCAAATTGTTGAGGCTTCGCACAGAGGCGAGCGAACTAGCGATCAAGATGGGCTGGCCCAGTTACGAGATAGTGCACGCGGTATAGCCTCCGGTTTTGCAGTTACGAGATAGTGCACGCGGTACAGCCTCCGGTTTTGGGAACCTTCTGGAGGGTTCCCTAACGGTTTTGGGAACCTTCTAAAGGCTCTTGAACCGAGTTTTCATTTGTTTTTTCTGTTTGTTTTTTCTGTTTCTGTTTCTGTTTTTCTTTTTCTTTCTTTGTTTTTCTGTTTCTTTATTTAATTTTTCAATTCCTTTTTCTTCTCTATTTATTTATTTTTGTTCTCGAGAATTTCAAATTCTTTTCCAAAATTCTAAAAATGTTCCGAAGTTCAGAAAAATGTTCTTCGCTATTAATTTTTGTTTACAAATTAAAAAGATGTTTTTCACTTTCTCAAAAATGTTCCCATATTATATTAAATGTTTGCTTTTCAAAAAAATTCTGTAAGTTCAAAAAATGTTCATGTTTTCAAATTATGTTTGGGAGTTTCAAACAATATTCCAATTTAAAAATTTGTTTACCAATTTCAGAAAAATGTTCATATTTTCAAATTTTGTTGGGAGTTTCCATAAATGTTTCCATTTAAAGAATTGTTCACAAATTCCAAAAAAATGTTCATGTTTCAGTTTTTGTTCGGAAGTTTCAAAAAATGTACGCAAGTTTTAAAAACTATTCATGTGTTTATGTTTTGTTCGGGAGTTTCAAAAAATGTTCCCAGTTTTAGAAAATGTTCGAGTATCCAAAATTATTTTCAAATTTGAAAATGTTTGGGTTTTCAAAGAAAACTTTCACGTTTTCTACTTTTGGGAGATTTTACAAAAATGTTGCCATTTTGAAAAAATGTTTGCGTTTTTTGGAATTGTTGATTTTTTCAAATTTTATTCAAAATTTCTAAAAGTGTTCGCTGTTTCGTACAACTTTCACATTTTTTTTTTCTCAAAAATAACGTTTTGCGTACAAATTTTCAAAGACGTTCGGATGTGCGCTTGGTTTTATTCTTAACATGTTGTGCTGCGTTAAAAGCCAGGAAGCTCTCTAGGTGAACTGGCTGGTTGTACTTCTTTGAAGCGTCAGGTCTCAGGTTTGAACCCTGCTTAGAGCATTTTTCTTCTCGATCGCTGCATTTTTTCGTTCCGTACTGGTCGCTAGCGATATGGGCCGGCCCAGTCGGGAGATCCGCCTGTGTGTCCGGTCGACATTTTGCCGCAAAGAGCGGCAGATAGGACCTCTCCCCCTCAAGTTACTAAATAGAGTCTCGCATCCGTTCGTGGGTCAGTCCGAGCTTCCATTTTTTTTCATAAACCAAAATTAACTCAGGGAGCTTTATGTAGTCTAAACAGCAGCCACATAGGGCTCACACATACTCGGCCCAACCAAGACTAAGGCGAGTAACGCTTATTGGGCCACGGCCCAACTGAGCTGCGTGTGACCGTTGGTTGACGAACTCGCGTCACAAGTGCTGATTATGAGCACTCCCTGAGACTGCTCACAGTGGGGAGTAACATAGAGTAGTAACTTGCCGATGTTACTAGTCTATGTTACTACCTCCATAGTGGGTAGTAACATATAAGTGGTATCATAAAAGAGTTCATTTATTAGGCTATAGACTCATTATGCATTGAAATGAGTGATGTTACACAGTAACTAGCTAAGTTATCACAAATCCCTCTCTCCTTATTAATTAACTGCCACATAAGCAATCTTGTATTGAAATGTGTGATGTTACTAGTTAAGTTACTCCCATTATGACTAGTCTGAGAGCAAAGTAACTAACTGGAGGTAATCCCTTGCGTGGGATCTTCACGGGTCATTTTTCTTGCTCTTAGATCACGCCAAGTGATGCGTCCAGCCGCCATCACATGTTGTGTGCTCGACGCTTCTTTGGATTTCTTTTCTGTACGTGTTTCTGTGTTTCTGTGTTTTAGATGAGTTCTTCCCTCCTATTTTTGGCTTATTGATTTTTACCCGGTTTTTCTTAGGTTTTGAAGAGAAAAGTGTTGGGGAACGCAGTATTTTAAAAAATTTACCTACGATCACGCAAGATCTATCTATGTGATGCATAACAACGAGCGGGAGAGTGTCCACGTACTCTTGTAGACCGAAAGCAGAAGCGTTAAGTAACGCGGTTGATGTAGCCGAACGTCTTTGCAATACAACCAATCAAGTACCGAACGCGACAAGACCTCCGCCAGCGATCTGCACATCGTTCAGCTCGTAGACGCCCCTCGTACTCTTGATCCAAATTGAGGCCAAGGGAGAGTTTCACAAGACGACGACGTGATGACGGTGTTGATGAAGTTATCACGCAGGCTTCGCCAAGCACTACAAACGAGATGACCGAGGTGGAAATCTGTGGAGGGCACCGCACACGGCTAAACAATCAACTTGTGTGTCTATGGGGTGTCCCCTTGCCCGAGCATAAAGGGGTGAAGGAGGGGAGGGTCGGCCTCATGGGCGCGCCTAAGGGATTCCTACTCCTAGTAGGAGTAGGTTTCCCCCTTTCCCTAGTTGGAGTAGGAGAAGAAGGAAGAGGGAGAGGGAGAAGGAAAGCCCCCCCTCCCAATTTGGATTGGGCTTGGGGGCGCGCGCCTCCCACTTGGCCGCCTCCTCCTCTCTTCCACCATGGCCCATTAAGGCCCATCAACTCCCCGGGGGTTCCGGTAGCCCCCAAGTACTCCGGAAAATGCCCGAACTTATCTGAAACCTTTCCGGTGTCCAAACATGGCCTTCCAATATATCAATCTTTATGTCTCGACCATTTCGAGACTCCTCCTCATGTTCGTGATCACATCCGGGACTCCGAAAAACCTTCGGTACATCAAAACATATAAACTCATAATACCAATCATCACCAAACGTTAAGCGTGCGGACCCTATGAGTTCGAGAACTATGTAGACATGACCGAGACTCATCTCCGGTCAATAACCAATAGCGAAACCTGGATGCTCATATTGGTTCCCACATATTCTATGAAGATCTTTATCGGTCGAACCACATAAAAACATACGTTGTTCCCTTTGTCATCTATGTTACTTGCCCGAGATTCGATCGCTTCAGATCTCAATACCTAGTTCAATCTCGTTACCGGAAAGTCTCTTTACTCGTTCCGTAATGCATCATCCCGTAACTAACTCATTAATCATATTGCTTGCAAGGCTTATAGTGATGTGCATTACCGAGAGGGCCCAGAGATACCTCTCCGATAGTCGGAGTGACAAATCCTAATCTCGATCTATGCCAACTCAACAAACACCAATGGAGACACCTATAGAGCATCTTTATAATCACCCAGTTACGTTCTGACGCTTGATAGCACGCAAAGTGTTCCTCCGGTATTCGGGAGTTGCATAATATCATAGTCAGAGGAATATGTATAAGTCATGAAGAAAGCAATAACAACAAACTAAACGATCATCGTGCTAAGCTAACAGATGGGTCATGTCAATCACATCATTCTCTAATGATGTGATCCCGTTAATCAAATGACAACTCATGTCTATGGGCTATGGCTAGGAAACTTAACCATCTTTGATTAACGAGCTAGTCAAGTAGAGGCATACTAGTGACACTTTGCTTGTCTATGTATTCACACATGTACTAAGTTTCCGATTAATACATTTCTAGCATGAATATAAACATTTATCATGATATAAGGAAATATAAATAACAACTTTGTTATTGCCTCTAGGGCATGTTTCCTTCAGTCTCCCACTTGCTCTAGAGTCAATAATCTAGATTACACGGTAATGATTCTAACACCCATGGAGTCTTGGTGCTAATCATGTTTTGCTCGTGAGAGAGGCTTAGTCAATCGGTCTGCAACATTCAGATCCGTATGTATCTTTGCAAATCTCTATGTCTCCCTCCTTGACATGATCGTGGATGGAATTGAAGCGCCTCTTGATGTGCTTGGTTCTCTTGTGAAATCTGGATTCCTTTGCCAAGGCAATTGCACCAAAGATTGTCACAAAAGATTTTCATTGACCTGATGCACTAGGTATAACACCTAGATCGGATATGAACTCCTTCATCAGACTCCTTCATTTGCTGCTTCAAGCAGCTATGTACTCCGCTTCACATGTAGATCCCGCCATGACGCTTTGCTTAGAACTGCACCAACCGATACTCCACCGCTCAATATAAATACGATCCGGTTTGTGGCTTAGAGTCATCCAGATCAGTGTCAAAGCTTGCATCAACGTAACCATTTACGACGAGCTTTTTGTCACCTCCATAAACGAGAAACATATCCTTAGTCCTTTTCAGGTATTTCAGGATGTTCTTGATCACTGTCCCAAAGGATCCACTCCTGGATTACTTTGGTACCTCCCTGCTAAACTAATAGCAAGGCACACATGAGGTTTGGTACACAACATTGCATACATGATAGAACCTATGGCTGAAGCATAGGAAATGACTTTCATTTTCTCTCAATCTTCTGCAGTGGTCGGGCATTGAGTCTGACTCAACTTCACACCTTGTAGCACAGGCAAGAATCCTTTCTTTGCTTGATCCATTTTGAACTTCTTCAAAACTTTATCAAGGTATGTGCTTTGTGAAAGTTCAATTAAGCGTCTTGATCTATCTCTATAGATCTTGATGCCCAATATATAAGCAGCTTCACCGAGGTCTTTCATTGAATAACTCTTATTCAAGTATCCTTTTATGCTATCCAGAAATTCTATATCATTTCCAATCAACAATATGTCATCCACATATAATATTTAGAAATTCTACAGAGCTCCCACTCACTTTCTTGTAAATACAGGCTTCTCCAAAAGTCTGTATAAAACAATATGCTTTGGTCACACTATCAAAACGTTTATTCCAACTCCGAGATGCTTGCACCAGTCCATAAATGGACCGCTGGAGCTTGCACACTTTGTTAGCATCCTTTGGATCGATACAACCTTCTAGTTGCATCATATACAACTCTTCTTCCAGAAATCCATTCAGGAATGCAGTTTTTACATCCATTTGCCAAATTGCATAATCATAAAATGCAGAAAATTGCTAACATGATTCGGACGGACTTAAGCATCGCTACGGTGAGAAGGTCTCATCGTAGTCAACTCGTTGAACTTGTTGAAAACCTTTCGCAACAAGTCGAGTTTTGTAGACAGTAACATTACCGCCAGCTCAGTCTTCTTCTTGAAGATCCATTTATTCTCTATGGCTTGCCAATCATCGGGCAAGTCAACCAAAGTCCATACTTTGTTCTCATACATGGATCCAATCTCAGATTTCATGGCCTCAAGCCATTTCGCTGAATCGGGCTCATCATCGCTTCCTCATAGTACGTAGGTTCGTCATGGTCAAGTAACATGACCTCCGAAATAGGATTACCGTACCACTCTGGTGCGGATCTTACTCTGGTTGACCTACGAGGTTCGGTAGTAACTTGATCTGAAGTTACATGATCATCATCATTAGCTTCCTCACTAATTGGTGTAGGAATCACAGGAACTGATTTCTGTGATGAACTACTCTCCAATAAGGGAGCAGGTACAGTTACCTCATATGTTCTACTTTCCTCCCACTCACTTCTTTCGAGAGAAACTCCTTCTAGAAAGGATCCATTCTTAGCAACGAATATCTTGCCTTCGGATCTGTGATAGAAGGTGTACCCAACAGTCGCTTTTGGGTATCCTATGAAGACACATTTCTCTAATTTGGGTTCGAGCTTATCAGGTTGAAGCTTTTTCACATAAGCATCGCAACCCCAAACTTTAAGAAACGACAACTTGGGTTTCTTGCCAAACCACAGTTCATAAGGTGTCGTCTCAACGGATTTAGATGGTTCCCTATTTAACGTGAATGCAGCCGTCTCTAAAGCATAACCCCAAAACGATAGCGGTAAATCAGTAAGAGACATCATAGATCGCACCATATCTAATAAAGTGCGGTTACGATGTTCGGACACACCATTACAATGTGGTGTTCCGGGTGGCGTGAGTTGCGAAACTATTCCGCATTATTTCAAATGAAGACCAAACACGTAACTCAAATATTCTCCTCCACGATCAGATCGCAGAAACTTTATTTTCTTGTTACGATGATTTTCCACTTCTCTGAAATTCTTTGAACTTTTCAAATGTTTCAGACTTATGTTTCATCATGTAGATATACCCATATCTGCTTAAATCATCTGTGAAGGTTAGAAAATAACGATATTCGCCATGTGAGCCTCAATATTCATCGGACCGCATACATCAGTATGTATTATTTCCAATAAATCTGTTGCTCGCTCCATTTTTTCGGAGAACGGAGTTTTAGTCATCTTGCCCATGAGGCATGGTTCGCAAGTACCAAGTGATTCATAATCAAGTGATTCCAAAAGTCCATCAGTATGGAGTTTCTTCATGCGCTTTACACCAATATGACCCAAACGGTAGTGCCACAAATAAGTTGCACTATCATTATCAACTCTGCATCTTTTGGCTTCAAAATTATGAATATGTGTATCACTACTATCGAGATTCAACAAAAATAGACCACTCTTCAAGGGTGCATGACCATAAAAGATATTACTCATATAAATAGAATAACCATTATTCTTATATTTAAATGAATAACCGTCTCGCATCAAACAAGATCCAGATATAATGTTCATGCTTAACGCTGGCACCAAATAACAATTATTCAGGTCTAAATTTAATCCTGAGGGTAGATGTAGGGATAGCGTGCCGATGACGATCACATCGACTTTGGAACCATTTCCCACACGCATCGTCACTTCGTCCTTAGCCAACCTTCGCTTAATCTGTAGTCCCTGTTTCAAGTTGCAAATATTAATGTAACCAAGATTCAAATACCTGTGCACTGCATGCGAGCATTAGTAAGGTACACATCAATAACATGTATATCACATATACCTTTGTTCACCTTGCCATCCTTCTTATCCGCCAAATACTTGGGGCAGTTCCGCTCAAAGGACCGGTCCCCTTGCGGTAGAAGCATCTGGCCTCGTGCTTAGGGTCCAGATTTGGGCTTCTTCACTTGAGCAAAGAACTTGCTTGCTGTTCTTCTTGAAGGTACCCTTCTTCCCTTTACCCTTCTTCTTGAAACCGGTGGTCTTGCCGACAATCAACACTTGATGCTCCTTCTGATTTCTACCTCCGCAGCCTTTAGCATTGCGAAGAGCTCGGGAATTGTCTTATCCATCCGTTGCATATTATAGTTCATCACAAAGCTTTTGTAGCTTGGTGGCAGTGATTGAAGAACTCTGTCAATGACACTATCAACTGAAGATTAACTCCCAGATGCGTCAAGTGATTATGATACCCAGACATTTTGAGTATATGTTCACTGACAGAACTATTCTCCTCCATTTTACAGCTATAGAACTTATTGGAGACTTCATATCTCTCAATCCGGGCATTTGCTTGAAATATTAACTTCAACTCCTGGAACATCTCATATGCTCAATGATGTTCAAAACGTCGTTGAAGTCCCGATACTAAGCCGTAAAGCATGGCATACTGAACTATCGAGTACTCATCAGCTTTGCTCTGCCAGGCGTTCACAATGTCCGGTGTTGCTCCTGCAGCAGGTCTTGCACCTAGCTGTGCTTCCAGGACATAATTCTTCTGTGCGGCAATGAGGATAATCCTGAAGTTACGGACCGAGTTTGTGTAGTTGCTACCATTATCTTTCAACTTAGCTTTCTCTAGGAACACATTAAAATTCAAAGGAACAATAGCACGGGCCATTGATCTACAACAACATAGACATGCAAAATACTATCAGGTACTAAGTTCATGATAAATTAAAGTTCAATTAATCATATTACTTAAGAACTCCCACTTAGATAGACATCCCTCTAATCATCTAAGTGATCACGTGATCCAAATCAACAAAACCATGCCCGATCATCACGTGAGATGGAGTAGTTTTCAATGGCGAACATCATTATGTTGATCATATATATCTACTATATGATACACGCTCGACCTTTCGGTCTTAGTGTTCCGAGGCCATATCTGCATATGCTAGGCACGTCAAGTTTAACCCGAGTATTCCGCGTGTGCAAAACTGGCTTGCACCCGTTGTATGTGAACGTAGAGCTTATCACACATGATCATCACGTGGTGTCTCTCAAGACGATTTAATCAGAAAGTAACGGCATACTCGTGGAGAACACTTGTACCTTGAAATTTAGTGAGAGATCATCTTATAATGCTACCGCCGAACTAAGCAAAATAAGATGCATAAAGGATAAACATCACATGCAAAATAAGTGATATGATATGGCCATCATCATTTTGTGCCTTTGATCTCCATCTCCAAAGCAATCACATGATCACCATCGCCACCGGGCGCGACACCTTGATCTCCATCGAAGCATCGTTGTCGTCTCGCCAACTATTGCTTCTACGACTATCGCTACCGCTTAGTGATAAAGTAAAGCAATTACATGGCGATTGCATTTCATACAATAAAGCGACAACCATAAGGCTCCTGCCAGTTGCCTATAACTTTTACAAAACATGGTCATCTCATACAACAATTTATATATCATCACGTCTTGAGCATATCACATCACAACATGCCTTGCAAAAACAAGTTAGACGTCCTCTACTTTGTTGTTGCAAGTTTTACGTGGCTAAACAATCAACTTGTGTGTCTATGGGGTGCCCCCTCCCCCATATATAAAGGAGTGGAGGAAGGGAGGGCCGGCCTCATGGGCGCGCCCAAGGGGGGTATTCCTACCCCTCGTAGGTGTAGGTTTCCCCCTTTCCCTACTTGGAGTAGGATAAGACAGACCAGGGAGCGGGAGCGAAGGAAAGCCCCCCCCCCCCCCCCAATTCAGATTGAGCTTGGGGGGCGCGTGCCTCCCACTTGGCCGCCTCCTCCTCTCTTCCACGATGGCCCATTAAGGCCCATCAACTCCCCGGGGAGTTCCAGTAGCCCCCCGGTACTCCGGAAAATGCCCGAACTTATCCAAAACCTTTCCGGTGTCCAAACATAGCCTTCCAATATATCAATCTTTATGTCTCGACCATTTCGAGACTCCTCGTCATGTCCGCGATCACATCCGGGACTCTAACCAACCTTCGGTACATCAAAACATATAAACTCATAATACCGATCGTCACCGAACGTTAAGCGTGCGGACCCTACGGGTTCGAGAACTATGTAGACATGACCGGGACTCATTGATAACCCCCAAGTGCAAGGAATCATCGTAGCACTTTCCAAAGGTGGAAGTGATAAGTATGGAGTGTCGAACCCACAAGGAGCTAAAGGTAAGATCAATATTCTCTCAAGCCCCTATCTCGCCACGACATTTACTCGTGCATCGAACGCTTTTACTTCCAACTAGCAACGGAAATAAAACTACGTTGTGGGTATGAAGAGGATAACTTTGCATGATATCGGAGAGCTAAAACATAAAAGTAGGTGCTGTTATCATAAAGTTAGAATATATTACTAAATATTATAAATAGCGAGTGTGGAATAATGGTGGATCGAAAGCGGAATTTTCCTAGGCAATTGTTAACAAGACCGGTAATCACTATTGCAGTTTCATATGAGGGAGAGGCATAAGCTAACATACTTTCTCTACTTGGATCATATGCACTTATGATTGGAACTCTAGCAAGCATCCACAACTACTAAAGATCATTAAGGTAAAACCCAACCATAGCATTAAAGCATCAAGTCCTCTTTATTCCCATACGCAACAATCCCTCTTACTCGGGTTTGTGTTTCAATACTCACCAACCCACTATAAGCGAATCATGAACGATTGCAACACCCTACAGCGGGAATCCCTCATGCTTGCGTGACACGGAGGGCACCACAGACAGCACCAAAGTAAAACATACAACTCATACCAATCTAGATCATCACTCAACCCAAAGACAAAAGATATCTACTCAAAACATCATAGGATGGCAACACATCATTGGATCATAATATGTGGCATAAAGCACCATGTTCAAGTAGGGATTACAACGGGTGCGGGAGAGTGGACCGTGAAAAGAGATGAGGATGGTGATGTTGATGAAGACGATCACCGCTGGCGATGATTCCTCCCGATGGAACTCCGGCGCCACCGGAAGAGAGGAGGAGAGGTTCTCCCCCTTGTGCTTTCTCCTCCATGGCCTCCACCCTCTGGTCCTTGGCCTTCATGGTGATGATGGCCCCTCCGGGATACTCCTTCATGGCCACAGGTGATGATGGCCCCCTCCGGCAGGGTGCTAGAGAGGGCCTAGATTGATTTCTCGTGGCGACAGAGGCTTGCAGCGGCGGAACTTCCGATCTAGGTTAATTTTCTGAGGTTTCTGTATTTATAGGAATTTTTGGCGTCGGTCTCACGTCAAGGAGGTGCCCGAGCTGTCCACGAGGCAGGCCCACGCGCCTGCACTGTGGTGCGCCCCACCCTCGTGGGCAGCCCGGGACTCTTCTGGCCCAACTCCGATGCTCCGTGGTCTTCTTTTGGTCCATAAAAAATCATCAAAAATTGGCCCGTCAATTGGACTCCGTTTGGTATTCCTTTTCTGCAAAACTCAAAAACAAGGAGAAAACAAAAACTGGCACTGGGCTCTAGGTTAATAGGTTAGTCCCAAAAATCATATAAAATATCATATAAATGCATATCAAACATCCTAGAAGGATAATATAATAGCATGAATACTTCATAAATTATAGATATGTTGGAGACGTATCAAGATCCCCAAGCTTAATTCCTGCTCGTCCTCGAGTAGGTGGATGATAAAAGAAATAATTTATGAAGTGTGAATGCTAGCAAAAGCTTAAGTTTGATCAATGATAATTCCAATCACTTTTCTAGCATCATTATATGTCATAACAATAGCTCATCTCATAAAACTTTTCATGATCAAGTAACAATCTATTCACAATGTCAAGTATGGTTCAGAAACTTCATTGAGAACTAACAAACTATAATCTCAGTCATTGAAGCAATTGCAATTTATCATAACATCAGAAAGATTCATCAATAGAGCTTTTCAGCAAGTTCACATACTCAACTATCTTGTAGTCTTCTATAATTGCTAACACTCATGAAATACTTGTGGTTATGGAGTTTCAGCCGGACACTGAGAAAGATAGGGGCTTACTGTATTGCCTCCCAACGTATTCACCTTTAGGTGATGTCAACAATAATAGCCCATGCTAACTTACATCCAATTGGATATATGTATATATCATGATCTTTCAAACACGAAGAGCTTGCCAAAGGATAAAATGAAAAAGGGAAAGGTGAAGATCACCTTGACTCAAGCATAAAGTAAAACATAAAGTAAAAGATAGGCCCTTCGCAGAGGGAAGCAGAGGTTGTCATGCGCTTTTAGGGTTGGATGCACAAAATCTTAATGCGAAAGAACGTCACTTTATATTGCCCCTTGTGATATGAACCTTTATTGTGCAGTCCGTCGCTTTTATTTCTTCCACATCACAAGATCGTATAAAGCTTATTTCCTCCACACCAATCAATCATACATATTTAGAGAGCAATTTTTATTGCTTGCACCGATGACAACTTACTTGAGGGATCTTACTCAATCCATAGGTAGATATGATGGACTCTCATGGCAAAACTGGTTTAAGGGTTTTGGGAACCACAAGTAGTATCTCTACTTGGTGCAAAGAATTTGGCTAACATGAGGGGGAAAGGCAAGCTCAACATGTTCGGAAGGTCAATGACAATATACTTTAACTGAGATGTGAGAAAACATAAACCATTACGTTGTCTTCCTTGTCCAACGTCAACTCTTTTAGCATGTCATACTTAATGAGTGCTCCCAATCATAAAAGGTGTCCAAGATAATATATTTATATGTGAACCTCTCTTTCCTTATTACTTCCTATTAATTGCAACGATGACCAAAACTAGGTTTGTCAACTCTCAACAACTTTTATGCCTCATACTCTTTATATGTGAAGTCATTACTATCCAAGTTATAAGGATATGAAACATATATAAATTCAGATTTATGACATTCAATTCATTCAACCATTTACTCATAGGATAGACATGAAGCATGTGAGCAAATGACAAACTACTCCAAAAGATATGAGTGAAGAACACTGAGTAGTAAAATTATTAACTAGCCATGGGAGGATTCTTTTTCATTCAATATTTCAGATCCAATGATTTTATTCAAACAGCAAGCAAAACAAAATAAAATGACATTGCAAGAATAGCACAACTCATGTGAAGAAGCAAAAACTTAGGTTCAACCGATACTAACCGATAGTTGTTGAAGAGAAAAGGTGGGATGCCTACCGGGGCATCCCCAAGCTTAGATGCTTGAGACTTCTTGAGATAATGTCTTGGGGTGCCTTGGGCATCCCCAAGCTTGAGCTTTTGTGTCTCCTTAATTCCTTTTATACGTCGGTTTCCTAAATCTCAAAAGCTTCATATACACCAAACTCAACAAGAACTCGTGAGATAGGTTAGTATAAACCAATGCAAAACCTTATCATTTTCTACTGTAACAAATTACTAAAATTATTATTCAATATTGCATACTAAATGCCTCTGCATATTTAACACTCCTATCGTCAAATAGAATCATTAAACAAGCAAACATATGCAAACAATGCAACCATAACAGCAATCTGCCAAAACAGTATAGTCTGTAAAGAATGCAAGATTCATCATACTTCCCTAACTCCAAAAATTATGAAGAAAATTCCCACTGTAGTAAATTTATCAGAGCTTATTATGCAAAAGGTTTCAACATTTTAGCACATTCTGACTTTTCTAAGGAATTTTTGCAACAGCGGTAAACTTTCTGTTTTCAAACAGCAACATGTATACTTGCAAAATAAGCATGGTAAAAGGCTATCCTTGACATTTTTATTGAAAATAAAGATGCAAAACATTATTCTACATAACATCAAGCAAATACTAGCAAAATAAATTGACGCTCCAACCAAAACACATATCATGTGGCGAATAAAAATATAGCTCCGAGTAAGGTATACCGATAGTTTTGAAGACGAAAGAGGGGATGCCTTCCGGGGCATCCCCAAGCTTAGGAGCTTGAGTCTTCCTTTAATATTGCCTTGGGGTGCCTTGGGAATCCCCAAGCTTAGGGTCTTTCCACTCCTTATTCTCCACATATCGATATCTCACCCAAAACTTGAAAACTTCAATCACACAAAACTTAACCAAACTTCGTGAGATAGATTAGTATGATAAAGAGCAAACCATTCACTTTGGTACTGTCAAAGACAAGGTTCATAATTGTTCTCACACAATTCCTACTGTACCATATCATTTATACAATTTATATTGAGGAATATAAGTCATAGAAACTAGAAAACAAGCAAACTATGCAATGAAAACAGAATCTGTCAGAAACAGAACAGTCTGTAATGATCTGAACAATAACCATACTTCTGCTACTCCAAAAATTATGAAATAAATTGGTGGACATGAGTAATTTGTCTATTAATCTTCTTCAAAAAGAATCAACTCAAGAGCACTCTTCTGTAAAAAATGACATCTATTCTCGTGAGCGCGAAGTTTCTGTTTTTTACAGCAAGATCACATTAACTATCACCCAAGTCTTTCCAAAGGTCTTACTTGGCACTTTATTGAAACAAAAGCTATAAAACATGATTACTACAGTAGCTTAATCATGTGAACACACAAAAACAGTAAGGATAAATATTGGGTTGTCTCCCAACAAGCGCTTTTCTTTAATGCCTTTTAGCTAGGCATGATGATTTCAATGATGCTCACATAATAGACAAGAATTGAAGCACAAAGAGAGCATCTTGAAGAATATGACTAGCACATTTAAATATAACCTACTTCCTATGCCTAGGGATTTTGTGAGCACACAATTTATAAGAACAACAATCAACTAGCATAGGAAGGCAAAACAAGTATAACTTCAAAACTTTAAACACATAGAGAGGAAACTTGATATTATTGCAACTCCTACAAGCATGTATTCCTCCTTCATAATAATTTTCAGTAGCATCGTAGATAGTAACTTTGTTATCATACTCAATTGGAACCTCTTCCGAAATAGTGGAATCATTACTAGCTAAAGTTGACACTCTTCCAAATCCACTTTCATAAATACCACACTAAGATTCAACACCTCCAAAATAGTGAGATCACTAATTCCTAAAGTTGACACTCTTCGAAACCCACTTTTAAATGATAGTATTACTCATACTCCAAAGGATATAAGTGAAGTTCATGGAGCATTCTACAACTAACCAATATCCAAGCTCAAAATGTATAAGTGAAGCACATGAAGCATTCTATAAAACCATACTCAAAAGATTTAAGTGAAGCACAAAGAGCAATTCTATAAGATCATACTTAAAATATTTAAGTGAAGCACGTAAAGTATTGTATAAATCAATGAAGGGCTATCTCATGCTAGCATGGTTCTTAAAGGAAAAACAAAAACACAAAGTTCACAAATCATGTGAACAAAGCAAAAACCGAGGTATACCGATATTTGTTGAAGAAGAAAGATGGGATGCCAACCGGGGCATCCCCAAGCTTGAACTCTTGCCTCTCTTTATTCTTCTCATAGTGATAGCTCCTCGACCTTCGAACACTTCATCCACACAAAACTTTAACAAAAACTTGTGAGATCCGTTAGTGTAATAAAGAAAATCACTACCTTTAGGTACTGTAATGAACTCATTCTTTATTTATATTGGTGTTAAACCTACTGTATTCCAACTTCTCTATGGTTCATACCACCCGATACTAGCCATAGATTCATTGAAATAAGCAAACAACACACGTAAAACAGAATCTGTTAAAAACAGAACAGTTTGTAGTAATCTGGAAGTTTGGCAAACTTATGTAACTCCTAAAATTATGAAATAAATATGAAAATTTGAAAAATTTGTACAGAAGTAATGTGCAAAAACTTTCAGACCCATTTGACTTTCCAGTAAAAAATGTAAATTCACGAACTACAGCCAAAGTTTCTGTTTTTGTTCTGCACATAGTAAACAAGCAATCTAATCATCCTAAAACCAAAGCTTGGCACATTTATTTTTATAATACAATGAATATATACAAGGGGATAATTATTTACAGAGAAACTTCCATGAAAAATTCTACATTGTTTCCGTGAGCATGAGCACAAGTGCTCAAGGTCGACCCTCACTTCTTCAATGCAAAACCTTCCAATCACTTCTCTTTGTGAAAACTTTTTAGGCATGAGAGGCAAGTAATATTTTTTGTATTTCAATTTTAAATTTTTTGTATGTTTCACCCACAACTAAACAGAAACAAAAGGAAAAAAACAAAATCTACTTAGTGAAGAAAGCAAACAAGCACACACGAGAATATCAACCCCACGCTTATTGCTCCCAAGAACGGCGCGCTTTAAAAGAGCTTGATAACCCCCAAGTGCAAGGAATCATCGTAGCACTTTCCAAAGGTGGAAGTGATAAGTATGGAGTGTCAAACCCACAAGGAGCTAAAGGTAAGATCAATATTCTCTCAAGCCCTATCTGCCATCGATACGACTCTCACGTAATCGAACGCTTTACTTCCAACTAGCAACGGGAAATAAAACTACGTTGTGGGTATGAAGAGGATAACTTTGCATGATATCGGAGAGCTAAAACATAAAAGTAGGTGCTGTTATCATAAAGTTAGAATATATTAGTAAATATTATAAATAGCGAGTGTGGAATAATGGTGGATCGATTGTGCGAATTTTCCTAGGCAATTGTTAACAAGACCGGTAATCACTATTTGCGCTTCATATGAGGGAGAGGCATAAGCTAACATACTTTCTCTACTTGGATCATATGCACTTATGATTGGAACTCTAGCAAGCATCCGCAACTACTAAAGATCATTAAGGTAAAACCCAACCATAGCATTAAAGCATCAAGTCCTCTTTATTCCCATACGCAATAATCCCTCTTACTCGGGTTTGTGTTTCACCACACACCAACCCACTATAAGTTTAATCATGAACGTATTGCAACACCCTACAGTGGAATCCCTCACGCTTATGCCGACACGGAGGGCACCATAGGACAGCAGCAAAGTAAAACATACAACTCATACCAATCTAGATCATCAATCAACCCAAAGACAAAAGATATCTACTCAAAACATCATAGGATGGCAACACATCATTGGATCATAATATGTGGCATAAAGAACCATGTTCAAGTAGGGATTACAAAGGGTGCGGGAGAGTGGACCGCGTAAAAGAGATGAGGATGGTGATGATGATGGTGATGTTGATGAAGACGATCACCGTGGCGATGATTCCTCCCGATGGCACTCCACAAGAATCGGAAGACAGGAGGAGAGGTTCTCCCCTTGTGCTTCCTCCTCCATGGCCTCCACCTCCTGGTCCTTGGCCTTCATGGTGATGATGGCCCTCCGGATACTCCTCCATGGCCACTGGTGATGATGGCCTCCTCTCGGCGGTGCCGAGAGGGCCTAGATTGATTTCTCGTGGCTACAGAGGCTTGCGGCGGTGGAACTTCTGATCTAGGTTAATTTTCCGAGGTTTCTGTATTTATAGGAATTTTTGGCGCCGGTCTCACGTCAAGGAGGTGCCCGAGGTGTCCACGAGGCAGGCCCACGCGTGCACTGTGGGCGCGCCCCCCACCCTCGTGGGCTGCTCGGGACTCTTCTGGCCCAACTCCGATGCTCCGTGGTCTTCTTTTGGTTCATAGAAAATCATCAAAAATTGGCCCGTCAATTGGACTCCATTTGGTATTCCTTTTTTGCAAAACTCAAAAACAAGGAGAAAATGTAAACCGCATCGGGCTCTAGGTTAATAGGTTAGTCCCAAAAATCATATAAAATATCATATAAATGCATATCAAACATCCTAGAAGGATAATATAATAGCATGAATACTTCATAAATTATAGATACGTTGGAGACGTATCACTCATCTCCGGTCAATAACCAATAGCGGAACCTGGATGCTCATATTGGTTCCCACATATTCTACGAAGATCTTTATCGGTCAAATCGCATAACAACATACGTTGTTCCCTTTGTCATCGGTATGTTACTTGCCCACGATTCGATCATCGGTATCTCAATACCTAGTTCAATCTCGTTACCGGCAAGTCTCTTTACTTGTTTGATAATGCATCATCCCGTAACTAACTCATTAGTCATATTGTTTGCAAGGCTTATAGTGATGTGCATTACCGAGAGGGCCCAGAGATACCTCTCCGACAATTGGAGTGACAAATCCTAATCTCGATCTATGACAACTCAACAAACACCATCGGAGACACCTGTAGAGCATCTTTATAATCACGCAGTTACGTTGTGACGTTTGATAGCATACTAAGTGTTCCTTCGGTATTCGGGAGTTCAATAATCTCATAGTCATAGGAACATGTATAAGTCACGAAGAAAGCAATAGCAACAAACTAAACGATCATCGTGCTAAGCTAACGGATGGGTCATGTCAATCACATCATTCTCTAATGATGTGATCCCGTTAATCAAATGACAACTCATGTCTATGGCTAGGAAACTTAACCATCTTTGATTAACGAGCTAGTCAAGTAAAGGCAAATTAGTGACACTCTGTTTGTCTATGTATTCACACATGTACTAAGTTTCCGGTTAATACAATTCTAACATGAATAATAAACATTTATCATGATATAAGAAAATATAAATAACAACTTTATTATTGCCTCTAGGGCACATTTCCTTCAAAAAGATCATGAATTTTTAAGTGAATTTTTTTCTTTCATGAGAAGCACATAATTGTTTCTCATGGAGGCACATATTTGCTTTCGTGACTGCGCTTCTTGGAATGGAAAAAATATGTGCTTTCACGAGAAACATATAATTGCCTCCCGTGTAGGCATAGATTTGCTTCTGCGGGAAGCACAAGAAAGGGAAAAATCGGTACGCTTACCAGAAGCACGTAATGTGCTTCTCAGAAGAAAAAAATGTGCTTCCATCAAAAGCACAGATTTGCATCTCATGGAGGTAATTGTGCTTTTCAGGAAAAAAATATGCTTCCGCAAGAAGCACAAATTAGCTTCCCCTGAAGGGATAAATTTGCTTCCCCAAGAAGCGCAACTGTGCTTCTCGAAAAGGAAAACAAAAAAAAAATCATGCTTTCGGCTTCGGGTTTTTTCTTTCTGGTTTATTGTAAATAAAGTTCATCAAAACCTATTATCATAGGATTTAGGTTCAAAGATCTCAAGGCAAGAAATCGAACGATAAATGGTTTCGGATTTGGATGCACGATTCAAGATATAAATGTTTTGAATAAAGAAATTTACAAAAAAAACTCCCAGGTTGCAGCAAGTTGCGCACATGCAATGCGCCACTTTGTCCGCGCTTGAGAAAGTGAGATGACCTTAGCAGGGGGTAGCCCTTTAAGTAATGATTTCGGCACTCCTTCCTTTTGAGAGAAAGCCATGTCTCGCTTTTTTTTTGAGACAATCATGCGAAGCTTTATTATATCGTCACCACATTTACAGGGACAGAGGGAAGATTCCTCGGATGACCTAGCCATACATGACGGCCCGGACCCAAACGTAAAGCATGCTTCGCTAGATTGTGAGTCTCGAAATTCGAGCTCCTACTTTCATAAATTATATTACAAGAGATAAAAGCACTAACACCTAATTTAACCTCCTGGATGATTGCACCATAACTTGATCTCCTTCCCTCCTTGATTTCATGCACCACATTCATGCAATCTGAGGCTATATGAATTCTCTCACTGTTTAGATCCGTTGAGAGGGCAATGCCTTCCCTAACCGCCATGGCCTCCAACGTTGCTGGATCACTCACAGAAGGAATGACAACCAAAGAAGCCCCCTCAAAAATTCCACCCCTTCTTCGACTAATAGCAGCTACAGCCCCATATCTGCTGGTGCGACTGACGGCAGCGTCAACATTGACCTTTGCATGGTTCTCTCGTGGTGACGCCCATGCCCTGCCAACTGGAGGAACCCTTGCTGTACCAGGCTCTGGATGTGTGTCCAATGTCCGTAATTCTGCCAGGTAAGAATTTATAAAACCGTTAATTGCATGCGGACTTTGGAAGATACCTTCATGGAGAGCTTTTCGCCTGGCACTCCAGATTGCCCATAGAGATACTGTCAGCCGAATGAACTCGTCCATATCAAGTTTTCCTGCATAACACATCCGTATGGGCTGGCCCAATAGCGTGTTACTCGTTTCGTTCGTTCGTCGCCGTTCGTTGATTGTTTCATTCATTTTTCTTTTATTTTCTTATTATTTCTTCTGCTTTCTTCTTTTCATTGTTATACTTTGTTTTTCCTTTTCTCTTTTGTATATTTCATGGTTTTCATCACTTTTTCTTTTTTTTCTCATTGCCTTCTCTGTTCCTTTGTTTTTTGGTTTCTTTCCTGGTTTTCAAATGATTTTTTGTTTTCCTTTGTTTCTTTATCGGGTTCACTATTTTTCATTACTTTTTGCACTTATTTCTTCGGTTTTCTTTCTTGTTTTCTTTTTACGTTGGTTTCTTTTGTTTCTATTTTAGTTTTCCTTTGTTTCTATTGGTTTTCATTCTAAATTTTTCATATACACCAATTTTTTCTTCTAATACACATTTACCATTTTGGATACAAGTTTACATTTTTTTAATGCACGCTCAATTTTTTTTCAATGCATAGTTTTAACTTTGTTTGAAATACTTGTTTAAATTATTTCAAATATAAGATTAATATTTTTCAAATACATGGTCAATATTTTTTCTATGCACATTTTCATATTTATATTGCTTGATTATCATTTTTATATATAAGATTTTCAATACATGGTCAACAATAATTCTATACATATTTAACATTTTTGAATGCTTGATTAACACTTCTCAAATAATTTTTATTTTCTTTCAAATTCTTGATTAACATTTTCTAAATACATTAATTCTTTTTTCACACATATTTTCTAATTTTTGTATACATGATAAACATTTTTTATACACATTTACATTTTTCGGATGCTTGGTTAACATTTTTTAACACACACTAAATATTTTTTCTGTACACACTTTAACATTTTTCAAATGCTTGATTAATTGTTTTCAAATATAAGACTAATATTTTTCTAATACATGCTTAGAATTTTCTTCTATGCACATTTTGACATTTTTAAATGCTTGATTAACATTTTCAAATACAAGATTAATTATTTTAACAATATGGTTAACAATATTTTTATACTCATTTAACATTTTTCGAATGCATGAGGAACGCATTTTAAATCCTTGTTTAACATTTCTTTAAATACTTGATTAACATTTTCTAAATAGATGAAAACTTTTTTCGCACACATTGTATATATTTTTCGTATACATGAGAAACATTTCCTTTATACACATTTAACATTTTTTTAAAATTCTTGGTTAACATTTGTTGAATACATGACCAACACATTTCTAACATTTTAAAATGCTTGATGAACATTTTTTAAATACAATATTACCTTTTTTATTACATGGTTAACATTTGTTTCCTATGCACATTTTAAAATTTTCAAATTCTTGATTAACACTTTTGAAATACAAGTTTGTCATTTTTTGAATACATGGTCAAAATATATATATACACATTTAATATTTTTAAAATGCCCAATTAACATTTTCAAATAGTTGTTTAACCTTTCTCCGAATGCTTGATTAATATTTTTAAAATAGATGATCGACTTTTCACACACATTGTATACATTTTCTCAGTTCATGAGAATTTTTTTATAAAAAATTAATATTTTTAAATGCTTGGTCAACACTACAAAAATGCCCGTGCGTTGCAACGGAAGAAAAAAATGTTGCGTATACCAAAACATCCACCGGTGTGGCTCGATAGCACACAGGCGATGGCGCCTGATGGCAACGGCAAGGATGCGCACACTGAGGCATGAAAGAAATGCATATCAGTCAGGATTGAAATGTTGCACTTGCCGCATCGGGGACCCTGGATCAAAGATACTAGATCGATACTTTAGAGAGAAAAAATGAATCCGAACAAATACACCATGAAATAAAAACAATATGGATGCACCACTATAAATATTGCCACCTGATTCATCCAATGTTGCATGCAGAATCTCGTTTAATTAGATCCACTGAAATTTGGGTGTCTTTATTTTTTATTTTCATCTGCAGCCCATTACAGCTACGTTCAAAGGTGGTGAGGTACGAAACTTTTTTTTAAATCTGGACAAAGCTCATGCATGCAGGCTACTAGCCGATCGATCAAACTAATGCCCACCCAAAGGACACACCGGCCCGCACGCCACTCGGCATCTGCTCACAACACCACCACATGATTTCAACTCCTCGAGGCTTCAGCTCGAGACAATATTCTTCTTCAGGGATTTCCCACTGCACCATGTTGTTTCATGTCGGCACGCAATTCTTGGCTAAGCCTAGCCGCCAGCTAAACTTCATTGGACCGGCCACATCACACATCAGCCGACCCACCGATGTATTTGCCCTGAGAGCTCTTTCTCGCCTGGACCGTGGCTCTGCCAGATCATAGCCCCGTACGGCCTTGGCACCACCGTCGCACCTCCTCGATACAATCACCATGTCATCTCCAGTCGTCACCCACATGCACCTCCATCCTTCCATTGATTTAAATATCCAAGAAAGCCCGCCTCTTGTCTGCTCTTACAAGTTCTTTTCTTGGACGACTTGCCATAGGAGGCCAGCTGATGTATATAACATGGTACAAATCGGTTTAAAGAAACGAAGTGGTACTATTTAAAATAATAGTCAATTTCTAATTGGTTGCTGCCTTTCAATGTGTCGCTTGGCTCACATCAAGTCACAAGTTACATTTTTTTGCGGGGAAAGTCACAAGTTACATACCTAAGCGAATTAGTTTTAATATAGAAGCATGAGCTAGCTCAGCTGGACCAACGCTGGGATTGTACAATGGGGCCATGGCATGAAACGTTTTTATTAATGTATGTATTGCAGGTTTATTTCTAGAAAAAGAAGGGGTCTTTAAAAAAAATGTGACGGACTAAGAATACCTATTTTCTTCATTAGTAGGTATAGAGGTATAGATATAGATATAGGTACGTCTGTAACCAAATATAAAACGTTTTTGCAGTTTAAATTGAACTATAAAAATGTCTTATATTTGGTTATAGATAGGACAACACCTAATAATTTTCCAAAATATATCTACTCATCAGAAAAATCATTCTTGAATTCCTTCTACATGTTTGAGTCAGAAACTTTAACCACCATAATAATCCAATTCAATGGCCAAGTAGCACAATTTAGCTCGACACATGTCTGTATGAAAAGAATAGTCATAGTTACTCATTAAAGTGCGACATTGTACAAAAATTGCACAAGAAGAGAAAAATGATAATGAATGTATGCAAGATAAGAACGGATGAGAACCCAAACATCAAAAATGACATGGTATATAGTCTATGTTATAATGTTAAATAACAAGCCTTCTATTATCTATAAGCTTCTTTGTGCTACACGAAACGGCAAATAAGATACTTGTAGGTGGCTCATTATAGCAAACATACTTGCCTACAGATTGTTTGTTCTACCTGTGCGTAACCATCGAGTGCATAAATATTCCGGTGGTTCAACACTGATTGAGTTAAGCATATTCCTTGAGAATCCTCATGCCGCTCGCACATAGTACACTGCCTCCATTCTATATCTGCCGCCCTACAGTCAAGACATCATATAAATTCCGATCGGTCCCTCAGCTACGTCGTGGGTGTGCTATTGCTCCAATATATTGCCTCTTTAATCCACCTCGCCGTGATATTCATCTCAGTAAGTTTTGTCCGGCGATTTTTGTAGTTGATTTAATTCGTGAGTAATATATTCCTACAAAGACAGTTCTGAGTCTAGGAACAAAACTACCTACAAATTACTTTGATATGCTTCCAGTTCTATATGATTACAATATTTAGGAACTTACTTGTCGTTGCATGGTGAATTGTTGTCTTTTGGTGCTTGATTGGGTCTGGTTGTTCTGGGGTGTAGCCTGAGCTCCTCAGTGTAAGATCTACGATTCTTTTGAACTCCCCTACAGCCATATGCATGCTGGCATATTGACATGCTTTGTGAGAATGGATGTTTAAATATATATATATATTTTGTACGGGTGTGCAAATAAGATTCTAACCCACTGACCTAACTCAACTTAGACAGGACAACATCAGAGAGGAGGAATGTCAATAATACTGAAGCAACAAAGTAATCATATTATGTTCTGCAACCATTCAGTAGACAAAATCTCTGCCCTCCCTGTTCTTAAACACAATTACATGAAGAAAAGAACATGCTTTAGTTCTATGCACGTGGGTTTGTGGATAAACTAACCAAATCTAAATATGTATTTCTACAAAATAAAACGTTTGTTGCTGAATCACAAATCCTTCCATCCAAGTGCGAGTTTCATTTGTTCAATAAGAAGAAGATCGAACCTGAGATAAAAGAATTTTTTTTGAACTTAAAGGTAGAGCATTTTCTACCTTATGTATTCAAAACGGGCTGGAAGGCCCGGATGACCAAGGTCGAGATAAAAGAAATTGAAAAGGACAAGAACACACATCACTTGCATTGAATCAGTGTAAAGAGCATCACAAATATCACACGACCACGATTGTAATCCTGTGGACTGGCTAGGACATAAACAGTTAGGGGACCCTCAATACCCGACAATTTACAGTTAATTGCATAAACAAAGTGGTATAGCTGGAACTGAACAAATTGGAAGCAAATTTTCAATGGTAAAGACGACAAAAACATGTGAAAGAAGATTAGCCTTTGCATCACCTGCACGTGTGAACTCGATCTTAGTATTTAGATAGAGACAAATCATGTCTATTAGTACATGGGAGAATATCATACGGAAACCAACAGTCAAAGGAAACTTCGTGGAAACCATATTTGAAAGTTTCAAAAATATTTGACAAAAATGTAGGATGTTAAGAGGATGATGTTCTATTGTCATGTGAAATTATAACTTAAAACACATTACATGATGCGAGCTATGAAAAAGACAAAATCAGCAATGAATAGTGATGTTACTGGTCGACGCTATTCAATGCTGATTTTGTTTTTTTTTTCACAGCTCATATCTCGTAATGTGTTTGAACTTGAAATTTTGCAAGGCAATAGAACATCACTCCCTTAACATCCTGTATTTTTTTCTGATTTTTTCGAAACTTCAAATCATCGTTTTCGTATGGTTTTCACCGGTTTCCGTCGAATGTTGGTTTTCATACGATATTTTCCCTTAGTACATCTATCAGGAAGAACACCATAGAGTGCATCCTTTCCACATGCTCGCACTGCAACCTCTGAAACTGGTGAAGGCTGTATGAGAAAATTACATGAACTAATCTAGTCTTAACATTGATCGGACAAAAGGTTCAGAAAATTTGTTTCGAGTGTCGTACAAGAATAATCGATTTCACCTTCCCCATAAAGTCTAGAGAAGCAAACGTTAGAAGCATACAAGATTCAGTTTAGTAAAGCATTGCAGCCCGTGCGTCATACCTCTGAAATTTGAAAAGCCGTCATACATGCGCGTCATTGAACTCCTCGATCTGCTTCATGATTCACCTAGTCCTCCATGAGCACCTGGTCATCCAGTAGTCACCTTATCATCCAGTCAACCCCGGTGGATGTCTCGCCCACCGCCTCCCATGTCTCGCCCGTCAGCTTTCCAGAGACAACTACAGTGCCGCACCGCTGGCCGCCGTCGCATCGCACGCGCCATCAGGTCGTCGTGCCCACAGCGATTCGTAGTGCTGCGCAGATGCATCAGCCACGCCGGATGCACGAGCTCCACCCTGTCCAGAGTGAGACATCGTGAACGTCGCTCTGCCGACTGCCAAGTGCCCGAGCCGCCAATCCGCCATCGCGTCAGATGGGCAAGCGCCGCCACGTTTGCTGGCCGACCACTGCCGCGTCGTCACCCACACTGGGCGGTGGAGAAGTACGTTATGATGGGCAAGGAGGATGTCATGCCACCAAGACCTGGCTGCCGCTAGTAATTGTTGTCGCCGTTCTCGTAGCCCACAGCGGCTCCTGGGGCTTGTGCTTGTCGCCGCCTCCTCACCTCAATGTTACTCTGTGACTCGGCAGGAACTACATGCTACCCTATATTCATAGGCGCCAGCGACCTCACATGTATACATTAGGCAGAATCGACTTCTTGAGGCATGTAATCATCGCCGTTCATGGTAGATGTATAAACTGATGAGATACTGTAGCATGTATCTCAGAACGGGAGAAATTCCGGCGGGCGGCGGAGCACGTGCAGACGGATCTCCGGCGAAATCGATGGCGTACAGGAACGGCGATGTCGGGCAAGAAACTTTCGATGCGATCTAATCCTGGTCCAGGGGTTCCTTCTTATATCATCAATTTCGGTGTACCGGACGGCTCCGTCCTCCTGAACATCTCCTCCTCGGACACAACTCCAAGACGCACGCAACATGGACTCTTCTCCGAGTCTGAGTTCGAGATGTGTGGGGAGCTCGATGACGTTGGGAGGGGCGAGGTTGGGGAGAGACGACGTTGGTCTGCATCCCTGCGACGGAGGTGGCTACGGCGGGCTGGTAAGGCTGCGGCTGCGGGCGGCGGCGGCGATGTTGGACAAGCAGAGAAGAAGAAAGAGCAGACCGAGCCAGAGAAGAAGAAAGAGATCGAGCCGACTGTGCTTTCTTTTTTTAAGGCCCAACAATGGTCAGTTCACGGGAGGCACAAAAACGTAAACATGTCCTGGCCCAATAGATATTCCAGGAGCCCAATAACGAACATAGCGCAGCCGAATAATATTTCCAACGAAAAATTTAGTACCACCTCGGTTATAACATCAACAATAATAATATGGGTGAACGGATTAAAAATTTGGCGAAACGCACCTTGCTTTATTAGTAGGTATAGATAGATATAGATATAGATATAGATATAGATATAGATTTTGCTAATGTTTTGTGTAAGGTGTTTTTTATATTTACTTAGAATATTTGAAAGTATAAACGAAAGTAAGAAAAAGAAATAAAAAACAAAAACAGAAACATCAAATATTTTTTTGAGGCAACAAAAAAAGCATCAAATATATAAGAGGTCGGCGCCTCCCGCGCGCCTGGGTCGGACCATTTAGGAAAGCGTCTGACGTGAGAGCACGCTGGGTCACGCTATAAGAGAGGCATAGGGGAACAACTAACCAAGGGGTAGCCTTTGCGTGAGCCCCGCAAGGGTCATTTTTAGTGGGCTGAGAGCTAGCCACTTGGCATGCTTCGTCCGCCGTCGCGTGCTTGGCACTCCCTCGGGATTATGTTTTTTTATCTTTCTGTATGCATTGTTGTGTTTTAGATGTTTTTTTTGTTTTTTTGGCTTTTCGATTTTTGCCGGGTTTTCCCTAGATTTTGGAGAAAAAATGAATTTTCTTTTTGCTTGAAAAACACGCTTTTTTGCTTCTATGAGAGGCATAGATTTGCTTCTCGTGGAGGCACATATATGATTCTGTGAGAGGCACAATTGCGCCTCTTGGAAAGAAAAAAGCTCTTTTTTTGGCTTCCGCTAGTGGCACGGATTTCCTTCTCGTGGTGGCACAGATTTACTTTCGCGCCGGAAGAAAGAAAAAGCTTTTTTTTTTGCTTCCGCAACAGGCACGAATTTGCTACTCGTGAAGGCACAGGTTAGCTTCGGTGAAACACGTGTTTTTGCTTCCGCGAGAAGCACGGATTTGCTTCTCGTTGAGGCACGAATTTGCTTTTGTGGGAGGACGGTTTGTGCGCACAGTTTGTACCTCTCGAAAAGGGAAACAAGTGGGGGAAAACAGTGCCTCCAGCTCACTTTTTTTCTTTCTTTTTTTGTAAAAAATGGTTTATCAAAATATATTTACATGGGATCTAGTTTCGAAGATCTTGACGCGAGAAATCCATTGGTATTTGGACACACGGATTAAGAGATAAAACAAATCTAAAAAAGGGAAATACACAGGTTGCGACAAGTGAGACATTTGCAGTGCGTCATTTGTCGATACATGGGAAGGTGGGGATATAGTGAAACCAGGCCGGTATTTTCCAAGGGGCGTCGGCGGTGGTGATCAATCATATTAACGATCCGACGACCCTTGAAACATTGGCGATACGAGAGGCACTGGTACTAGCAGAGCATTTATACATTACAAGAATAGCGGTAGCATCGGATAGCAAAGTGGCCGTCGAAACGATTAAGGAAGGAAGTGCAGCATCTTATGCAGCAGTGATACATCAAATCATATATAGATCTTTGAATTCTTGTTTGTTTAGTCATGAATTTAGAACCTCGAATGTCGAGGCCCACAATCTTGCGAAGCATTCATTTTCTCTTGGGTTGGCCACCATATTTGGTTAGGCCAGCCTGAAGACCTTTTATTCGTCCTTATAAACGTTGTGACGTTATAATAAAGCTCGTGAGTTTGCCTATAAAATACAAGCAACCCTCAGAAAGGCAAAAAATCTACAAGAGACCATAGACGCAACCGTAAATCCTATTCGCCGCTTGTACTGCCTTTTCCGTACGCTCACAGCTTTACACCCTCTCGGGAGCTGGTTTACCTTGTGCTTCGGTAGATGTAGGATGTTGAACTGCCAATCCGATTTTGTGAAGATTCTAGAATGTTTCGTGTTTTTTCTTCAGGTTTTCTTTCTGATTTTCTGTTTGTTTTTTCTTTTCTGTTTTCTCAAAGTCATGCATAATTTTCACTACATGCTTTTTTTAAAATATAAGAATAATGTTTCGAATTCATGAAGATTTTTTAGAATTAGTTTTTTTAATTATGACTATTATTTTGCAAAAATCCTATTTTCTAATTTATGGCAACTTCTTAACGTGCTGAACATTTTTTTCAAATTCATGAATATTTGGTAAAAATTATTTGAAATTCATGAACTTTTAGTTGAAATTGTCAATATTTTCCTATTTTAGGAAGGTTTTTGACATTTGTGAACATTTTAAAATTTGAGAAAAATGAAAATTCATGAACAAAATTTTGTATTTATGCCTTTTTAGTTTGAAACATTTTTATAATATGTGAACTTTTTTATTTCGTTTTTTTAAACCGTAGTTTCCTAAGCGCAGCAGCAGCAAGCCGAGTCGATAGAACTTAGTTGAGCCAGGGGAACAATAAAAGACGTACGTTGAGCCGAGCTAGCGACAGAAGGCGAGCGGGAGCTTCCTGGTCCGAGGCCACTGCATGTTTTAGCAAAAGTTTACCGGTAGGGAAACGTTTCCAGTCTGTGCGCCGGCTGAAACGTTCCGCCAGTCACGTCCCACTCTCGTAAGGGCCCACGGCGTAGCACCGCTTAAGTTTTCTTATCCTCTTGCACCGAGCGCTCCTGGCCACTCGTACCACCGCATCTTCTTCCCCATGGCATCCCAAATCACCTTCTCGCCGCCAATGACCTCGTCCATCGTTGCACCAACCTCCTGCTACCTCTTGAGCACTGCGTTGGATTTTCTTGAAGAGGAAAGGGTGATGCAGCACGGTAGCGTAAGTATTTCCTTCAGTTTTTGAGAACCAAGGTATCAATCCAGTAGGAGGCTACGCGCGAGTCCCTCGTACCTGCACAAAGCAAATAACTCCTCGCAACCAACACGATAAGGGGTTGTCAATCCCTTCACGGTCACTTACGAGTGAGATCCGATAGATATGATAGGATAATATTTTTGGTATTTTTGTGATAAAGATGCAAAGTAAAATAAAAGCAAAGTAAAAAGCAAAGGAAATAACTAAGTGTTGGAAGATTAATATGATGAAGATAGACCGGGGCCATAGGTTTCACTAGTGGCTTCTCTCAAGAGCATAAATATTTTACGATGGGTGAGCAATTACTTTGTTGAGCAATTGATGTAATTGAGCATAGTTATGAGAGTATCTAGGTATGATCATGTATATAGGCATCACGTCCGAGACAAGTAGACCGACTCCTGCACCGCATCTACTACTATTACTCCACTCATCGACCGCTAACCAAAGATGCATCTAGAGTATTAAGTTCATAAAAAAGCAGTAACGCCTTAAGCAAGATGACATGATGTAGAGGGATAAATTCATGCAATATGATAAAACCCCATCTTGTTATCCTCGATGGCAACAATACAATACGTGCCTTGCTGCCCCTCATCACTTTGGGAAAGGACACCGCAAGATTGAATCCAAAGCTAAGCACTTCTCCCATTGCAAGAAAAACCAATCTAGTATGCCGAACCAAACTGATAATTCGAAGAGACTTGCAAAGATAACCAATCATACATAAAAGAATTCAGAGAAGATTCAAATATTGTTCATAGATAATCTTGATCATAAACCCACAATTCATCGGTCTCAACAAACACACCGCAAAAAGAAGATTACATCGAATAGATCTCCACAAGAGAGGGGGAGAACATTGTATTGAGATCCAAAAAGAGAGAAGAAGCCAACTAGCTACTAACTATGGACCCGAAGGTCTGAGGTAAACTACTCACACTTCATCGGAGAGGCTATGGTGTTGATGTAGAAGCCATCCGTGATGGGTGCCCTCTCCGTGAGCTCGAACAGGCCCCAAGATGGGATCTCGTGGATCTGAGAAGGTTGCGGCCGGTGGAATTAGGTTTTGGCTCCGATGTCGATCGTTTGGGGAATGCGTAGGTATATATAAGAGGAAGGAGTACGTCGGTGGAGCAAGAGGGGGCCCACGAGGGTGGAGGGCGCGCCCCCTACCGCGTGCCTTCCTCCTTTCTTTCTTGACGTAGGGCCCAAGTCTCTTGGATCACATTCGGTGAGAAAATGACGTTCCCGAAGGTTTCATTCCGTTTGGACTCCGTTTGATATTCCTTTTCTTCGAAACTCTGAAATAGGCAAACAACAGCAATTCTGGGCTGGGCCTCCGGTTAATAGGTTAGTCCCAAAAATAATATATAAGTGGATAATAAAGCCCAATAGTGTCCAAAATAGTAGATAATATAGCATGGAGCAATAAAAAATTATAGATACGTTGGAGACGTATCAAGCATCCCCAAGCTTAATTCATGCTCGTCCTCGAGTAGGTAAATGATAAAAAAGATAATTTTTGATGCGGAGTGCTACTTGGCATAATTTCAAAGTGTAATTCTTCTTAATTGTGGTATGAATATTCAGATCCAAAGATTCAAGACAAAAGTTCATATTGACATGAAAATGATAACACTTCAAGCATACTAACTAAGCAATTATGTCTTCTCAAAATAACATGGCCAAAGAAAGTTCATCCCTACAAAATCATATAGTTTAGTCATGCTCCATTTTCGTCACACAAGAATGCTCTCATCATGCACAACCCCGATGACAAGCCAAGCAATTTTTTCATACTTAAGTAATCTCAAACTCATAAACCTTCACGCAATATATGAGCGCGAGCCATGGACATAACACTATGGGTGGAATAGAATATGATGGTGGGGGTTATGTGGAGAAGACAAAAAAGGAGAAAGTCTCACACCAACGAGGCTAATCAATGAGCTATGGAAATGCCCATCGATTGATGTTGATGCAAGGAGTAGGGATTGCCATGCAACGGATGCACTAGAGCTATAAATGTATGAAAGCTCAACAAAAGAAACTAAGTGGGTGTGCATCCAACTTTCTTGCTCACGAAGACCTAGGGCACTTGAGGAGGCCCATTGTTGGCATATACAAGCCAAGTTCTATAATGAAAAATTCCCACTAGTATATGGATGTGATAAAACAAGAGACTCTCTATCATGAAGATTATGGTGCTACTTTGAAGCACAAGTGTGGCAAAGGATAGTAGCATTGTCCCTTCTCTCTTTTTCTCTCATTTTTTTGGGCCTTCTCTTTTTTTTATGGCCTTTCCCTCTTTTTTTTATTCCTCACTTGGGACAATGCTCTAGAAAATGATGATCGTCACACTTCTATTTATTTACAACTCAATGATTACAACTCGATACTAGAACAAAGTATGAATCTATATGAATTCCTCCAGCGGTGTACCGGGATATGCAATGAACCAAGAGTGACATGTATGAAAGAATTATGAACGGTGGCTTTGCCACAAATACTATGTCAACTACATGATCATGCTAGCAATATGGCAATGATGAATTTGTCATGATAAACGGAATGGTGGAAAGTTGCATGGCAATATATCTCGGAATGGCTATGGAAATGCCATAATAGGTAGGTATGGTGGCTGTTTTGAGGAAGATATAAAGAGGTTTATGTGTGAAAGAGCGTATCATATCACGGGGTTTGGATGCACCGTGAAGTTTGCACCAACTCTCAATGTGAGAAAGGGCAATGCACTGCATCGAATAGGCTAGCAATGATGAAAAGGTGAGAGTGTGTATAATCCATGGACTCAACATTAGTCATAAAGAACTCACATACTTATTGCAAAAATCTACAATTCATCAAAAACCAAGCATTACGGGCATGCTTTTAGGGGGATATATTGGTAGGAAAAGACCATCGCTCGTCCCCGACCGCCACTCATAAGGAGGACAATTAGAGAACACCTCATGTTTCAAATTTGTTACATAACGTTTACCATACGTGCATGCTACGGGATTTGCAAACTTCAACACAAGCATTTCTCAAATTCACAACTACTCAACTAGCACGACTTTGATATTATTACCATCTTCATATCTCAAAACAATCATCAAGCATCAAACTTCTCTTAGTATTCAAAACACTCATAAGAAGGTTTTTACTATTCTTAAATACCTAGCATATTAAGATTATGTAAGCAAATTACCATGATATTTAAGACTCTCAAAATAATCTAAGTGAAGCATGAGAGATCAATAGTTTCTATAAAAAAACTCCACCACCGTGCTCTAAAAGATATAAGTGAAGCACTAGAGCAAAACTATATAACTCAAAAGATATAAGTGAAGCACAAGGAGTATTCTAATAATTTCCATATCATGTATGGCTCTCTCAAAAGGTGTGTACAGCAAGGATGATTGTGGTAAACTAAAAAGAAAAGACTCAAATCCTACAAGACGCTCCAAGCAAAACACATATCATGTGGTGAATAAAATATAGCTCCAAGTAAAGTTACCGATGGAAGTAGACGAAAGAGGGGATGCCTTCCGGGGCATCCCCAAGCTTTGGCTTTTGGTGTCCTTAGATTATCTTGGGGGTGCCATGGGCATCCCCAAGCTTAGGCTCTTGCCACTCCTTGTTCCATAATCCATCAAAAATCTTTCACCCAAAACTTCACAACACAAAACTCAACAGAAATCTCGTGAGCTCCGTTAGCGAAAGAAAACAAAAGACCACTTCAAGGTACTGTAATGAACTCATTATTTATTTATATTGGTGTTAAACCTACTGTATTCCAACTTCTCTATGGTTTATAAACTATTTTACTAGCCATAGATTCATCAAAATAAGCAAACAACACACGAAAAATAGAATCATCAAAAGCAAGAGCGATGCAGAGTAATCAGAACTAGCATAAACTTCGAACTCCAAAAATCAGCCAAAATAGTACGACCTAGGAATTTTATCACGTTCTGGTGATATTTAACAATTGTTTTCGTGAACAGAAAGTTTCTGGAAATTACAGCAAGATCAAATAACTACCATCCAAGAAGATCCTATAGGTTTAGCTTTGCACAAACACTAATAAAAACACATCTAACCAGAGGCTAGAACAAATATTTACTCCTAAACAGAAGCAAAAAGCAAAAAACAAAAAATAAAAATTGGGTTGCCTCCCAACAAGCGCTATCGTTTAACGCCCCTAGCTTGGCATAAAAACAAGGATAGATCTAGGTATTGCCATCTTTGGTAGGCAATCCATAAGTGGCTCTCATGATAGATTCATATGGTAATTTTATTTTCTTTCTAGGGAAGTGTTCCATGCCTTTCTTTAATGGAAATTGGAATCTAATATTCCCTTCCTTCATATCAATAATTGCACCAATCGTTCTAAGGAAAGGTCTACCAAGAATAATAGGACATGAAGGATTGCAATCTATATCAAGAACGATAAAATCTACGGGCACATAATTCCTATTTGAAACAATAAGAACATCATTAATTCTTCCCATAGGTTTCTTAATAGTGGAATCCGCAAGGTGCAAGTTTAGAGAGCAATCATCAAAATCACGGAAATCTAGCAAATCGCACAAAGTTTTGGGGATAGTGGAAACACTAGCACCCAAATCACATAAATCATTAAACTCATGATCCTTAATCTTAATTTTAATAGTTGGTTCCCACTCATCATAAAGTTTTCTAGGGATAGAAACTTCCAACTCAAGCTTTTCTTCATAAGATTGCATCAAGGCATCAACGATATGTTTAATAAATGCTTTATTTTGACTATAAGCATGAGGAGAATTTAGCACGGATTGCAACAAGGAAATACAATCAATCAAAGAGCAACTTTCATAATTAAATTCCTTGAAATCCAAAATAGTGGGTTTAGCAGTTTTGATGTCTTTAATCCCACTTTTATCAATTTCAGCATCAAGATCTAAAAACTCCGAATTTTTGGAACGCCTTCTAGGTAAAGGTGGATCATATTCAGTCCCATCATTATCAAGATTCATATTGCAAAACAAAGATTTAATAGGGGACACGTCAATAACTTTTAGATCTTCATCTTTATTTTCATAGGAACTAAAAGAACACGCTTTAATAAAGGCATCTTTCGTAGCACGCATCCTAGCGGTTCTTTCTTTGCACTCATCAATTGAAATTCTCATTGCTTTGAGAGACTCATTGATATCATGCTTAGGAGGAATAGATCTAAGCTTTAGAGAATCAACATCAAGAGAAATTCTATCAACGTTCCTAGCCAATTCATCAACTTTAAGCAATTTTTCCTCAAGCAAAGCATTGAAATTCTTTTGTGAATTCATAAACTCTTTAACACTAGTCTCAAATACAGAGGGCATCTTATTAAAATTTCCATAAGAGTTTTTGTAGGAATTTCCATAATAATAAGAGGAAATACAATGAAAAGGCCTGGGAATAAAGTTTCCTCTATCTGGCGTTGTTACCAAAATTATTCCTACCAACAAAATTCACATCCATAGATTCAATATTATTATCAATCAAGGTAGACAAAGGCATATCATTAGGATCAGAAGAAACACTCTTAGTAGCAAATAATTTCATAAGTTCATCCATCTTTCCACTCAAAACATTAATTTCGTCTATCGCGTGCACTTTTTTATTAGTAGATCTTTCAAGGTGCCATTGAGAATAATTAACCATAATATTATCTAGGAGTTTAGTAGCTTCTCCTAAAGTGATTTCCATAAAAGTGCCTCCCGGCCGAATCTAAAAAGATTTCTAGAAGCAAAATTCAATCCGGCATAAATTTTTTGTATAATCATCCACAAATTCAAACCATGAGTAGGGCAATTACGTATCATTAATTTCATCCTCTCCCAAGCTTGTGCAACATGTTCATGATCAAGTTGCTTAAAATTCATAATATCGTTTCTAAGAGAGATGATCTTAGCGGGAGGAAAATACTTAGAGATAAAAGCATCCTTGCACTTGTTCCAAGAATTAATACTATTTTTAGGCAAAGACGAAAACCAAGAATTTAGCACGATCTCTAAGCGAAAAAGGAAATAGCTTCAATTTAACAATATCATTATCAACATCTTTCTTCTTTTGCATATCACACAAATCAACGAAGCTATTTAGATGAGTAGCGGCAACTTCACTAGGAAGGCGGCGAATTGATCTTTCATGACAAGATTCAACAAAGCAGCATTGATTTCACAAGATTCAAGATGTCTGTAAGAGGAGCAATTGGAGTGCTAAGGAAATCGTTATTGTTGGTATTGGTAAAGTCACATAATTTGGTATTATCTTGAGCCATCGTGACAAGCAAGCAATCCAACACACGAGCAAACAAAAGGCAAGCGAAAAAGAGGCGCACGGAAAAAGAGAGGGCGAATAAAACGGCAAGGATGAAGTGGGGGAGAGGAAAACGAGAGGCAAATGGCAAATAATGTAATGCGGGAGATAAGGGATTGTGATAGGTACTTGGTATGTTGACTTTTGCGTAGACTCCCCGGCAACGGTGCCAGAAATCTTCTCTGCTACCTCTTGAGCACTGCATTGGATTTGCTTGAATAGGAAAGGGTGATGTAGCATAGTAGCGTAAGTATTTCCCTCAGTTTTTGAGAACCAAGGTATCAATCCAGTAGGAGGCTACGCGCGAGTCCCTCATACCTGCACAAAGCAAATAACTCCTCGCAACCAACACGATAAGGGGTTGTCAATCCCTTCACGGTCACTTACGAGAGTGAGATCTGATAGATATGATAGGATAATATTTTGGTATTTTTGTGATAAAGATGCAAAGTAAAATAAAAGCAAAGTAAAAAAGCAAAGGAAATAACTAAGTGTTGGAAGATTATTATGATGAAGATAGACCCGGGGGCCATAGGTTTCACTAGTGGCTTCTCTCAAGAGCATAAATATTTTACGGTGGGTGAACGAATTACTGTTGAGCAATTGACAGAATTGAGCATAGTTATCACTACAAAAAAAGACACATACGTGACATTTTGGGCCGAACGAATTTTTTTTTTTGTCATACATATGACACTTCTATGAAGATAATTGTGACAAAACCCGGTATCATCATAGATGTGGTGGGCTCCTACTTCTATGATAAAAATTCATGACAGAAAATGGGCTTTTCGTCCTGGGCGGGCCGGAGACGCAGCTGCATGACATTCTTTGGGCCGTCCTTGATAGAAAAAACCATGGTAGAAGCGAGGGGGAGGAAAATTTCCGTGAGTTCCCGTTTACGATGGGAGGTCGGGGGCCGAGCGATGCGCGTTTCTATCATACATGTACGCTGCAGTGTGCGAGGCGTTGGCTCTAATCGAACCCGAAGCGAGGCGTTGGGCTCTAATCGAACCCGGCGATTGCTGCGCAGTTACGCATCGAACCCGAGCGATCGATCGATGGTCGTTAATCGAACCCGATCGAAGCGATTCGCCGCTTCGCTATCGCTAATCAAGCTGATCGATGCTGCCTCTGGGATGAAGCAGTGAGTGTTGCGGGGAGTTTGGATGAATAAAGGAGCGGCGTTTGCCTCTGGATGAACAGGACCCCGTGGTGTGGAGGGCTGGATGAACAGTAGATGGTGGAGGGGTGCCTGTGGAGGGGTGGTTGAACATGACCCCGTGGTGTGGAGGGCTGGATGAACAGTAGATGGTGGAAGGGTGGTTGAACAGTAGCCGGTGGAGTAGCGCGCGGTGGAGGCTGGATGAACAGGAGCCCATGGAGGCTGGAGGAGGTCGACGGTGGCCGTGGAGGCTGGAGGAGGTCGACGGTGGAGATGAACAGTATCCCGTGGAGTCCGTTTTGTGGTACGCCACACCTCCCGATGAACAGGACCCCGTTCGACCGTGGCGCTCCAACACAAGTCCGCTTTCGTCTGCTTTACGGTATGCCACACCCTCCCGATCATGAGGACCCTGTTTCGGACCGTAGGGAGGTCCGTTTAAATCCGCTTTGTGGTACGCCACACCCTCCCGATCAACAGACCCCGTTTTCGACCATAGGAGGTCCGTTTCCTCCGCTTACAGACGCCACACCCTCCCGATCAACAGGACCCTGCTCGAGCGTAGGAGGTCCGTTTCCTCCGTTGTTCGGTGACGCCAGCCTCGCTTCCATCGCCTGTTCGTCCAAGCCCTCCCGATGAACACGACCACACATTCCGTTCCGACCCGGCGGTTGGCTCCAGCGTTCCGTTGCCTCCCGATGAACACGACGCATTCTGTTGCCTCCCCATGAACACGACGCACTCCGTTGCCTCCCCATGAACATGACGACGACGCTGCTTCTCCGTTCCGACCCAGCCATGTACACGAGCCCTGGCCGTACGTATGCACGAGTAGGCGTCACGAGACCCGCCCGATGTACACATACGTGGCCGTATTTTCTTTCTTGCACCGGCGGCAGACGTGCGTGTACATGCTACGACGCGCCTCTACTACGACACGGTCGCGCCTCTGCTACAGCGACCGGTATATGCGTACGCGTTCGCGACTGCATGACAACGCCACGCACGCTTCGACCAGGTGGGTCCCGACTGCCGCACTTCCTTGCGTCGCGAAGATGTAGCTGATGGGTCCCAGCGATCGGGGGCGAATCGTTTTGCCGGACGCACTTCCTTGCGTATGCGAACATGTAGCCGGTGGGTCCCAGCGGGGGCGTAAACGCTTTGCTGGACGCACTTCCTTGCGTGCGAAGGTGTAGCTGGTGGGTCCCAGTAGTCAAGGAGGCGAATCGTTTTTTTTTTGCCCGGACGCACTTCCTTGCGTGCGAAGATGAAGTTGGTGGGTCCGAGCAGTCAGGGGGAAACATTTTTTTCCGCGAAATACAGTGGCCCGTCCGGTGGGTCCCCGCTGTCAGGTGGAGGAATCATTATTTTCTGCGTAATAAGGAGGCACTTCCTTGCTGCTGCCGTGGACCTAGCTGTCGACCTCTCCACGTCTGATCCACGTCCGATGGAAGCCATTCCTTGACCACGTTGACCACGCCGCGCCGAGAGCACCGAGCGGTGGACGACGGCAGCGAGCCTAGGAAGGGGACGACGCGAGCCGGGAAGACGCGGTAGTGGATGCCCACGCGTAGGAGTATGAGGGTTCACTCATTCGGCTGCGATGTGAGGCTGCCGTCGCCGCGCATAATAACAGAGGGTGTGGGTGCGTAGAGGATGGCTCGCCAACGGTGGGAGTAGTAGGGGCGGTGAAGGCCTCAGCGGCATCACAATGGCCGACCATGGGCGGCAGGCGAGCGACGACCGCTGCTTTGGGCGGCCGGAGCAAGAAGACAAGAGGTTGAAGAAGCACTACGGCCGTTGGATGGACATCGTACGGTCACTGGAGCTAGATGCATTCATATATTGACTAAAGTTGACAAAGGCATCCGTCCCAGTCAACTTAGTAGCCCCACAAGTCAGCCTCCCACCAAGGTGGGTCCCAGCTAGGTGGGGTATTCATTTGTTGTGCGTAATAAGGAGGCACTTCCGGTGGGTTCGAGTGACAGCCGGGGAATGTTTTTCCACGAAATCGGTGGCCCCTCCTGTGGGTCCCAAAGTCGGGGCAAACGTTTTTTTCGCGAAATCTTGGTGGCCCGTCCGTGGGTCCCTCATTGTCGGTGGAGGAATAATTATTTTCGGCGTAATAAGGAGGCACTTCCTTGCGGTTGCCGTGGACCCAGTTGTCGACCTCTCCATGTATGTGATTTCTTCCGATGGAAGTCGATTCAATTGACCACATTGGCCATGCCACGCCGAGAACACCACGATGGTGGACGACGGCGAGGCCTAGGAAGGGACGACGCGAGCCGGGGAAGACGCCAGCGGCAGGAAGCCCGCAGGAGGAGTACGAGGTTCACCCTGTTCGGCTCCATGTGTGTGAGGCCGTCGCCGCCAGTAATAACAGGGTGTGGGTGAGTAGAGGGATCCCTGCCTGCGGTGGGAGTAGTAGGGGCGTTGAGGCCTGCGGCAGCACACAGCCGCCACGGAGGCGGGAAGCGGCGGTCCGCCGGCCGCTGCTTTGGCCGGAGCAAGAAGATCGAGATTGAAGAAACCACGATAGCCGTTGGATTGACATCCAACGGTTACGTCTACTAGAATAAAGCTTGTTGGCGTATATAATAACTAAAAAAATCTTGCATACTGGCCAACTAAGCGGGCCCACAAGTCAGACCACTCCCTCTTTTTTTAATAATTTATATATAGCTCATGGCAACTTCTTATGCAATTTATTGCGATGCTTTTTTTGGTTGGCGAGGCCAATTTCACATATTTTGTGGGTTCCAAACTATTTTTAATACCGAAATGTCGAGCAGATTTAAAGTACTTTGAAGATATATTTAAATTAGGTTAATGCTCAGTGAAATAGGAATCTGAAAATGTGAAAAAATTAAGAAATTATAAAGTAATTGCCAATTTGTCATCTGCTTTTACATTTACAACCCATTTCATATTACTTTCAAGATTTGCAGGCGTCTTGAAAGAGTTGCGCACATCGAGGCGTAGAAAATAAGTAGGCCTGGATTGGGTATTCTTCAGGAGAAAAAAAACTGGGCTCATTTTTACAAAGAAAAAAATAGCTGGGCTGGTCACATGGTGAACATAAAATATAAGCCTGGGCTAGATGGGCCACAACCCAATTCAAACCCTGCTCCGTCTCAACAATACCACACAAAAAAAAATACTGCTCGAGTAGCTACGTCCCATGTGTGAGGCTGTTCTCTTGTCTATTGACTATATACGCTCACAATGTCGTGGGTCCCAGATGTCAGGAAAACACTAGGAAGAAGCATTTTATTTTTCCATACTGGCGGCGTGGTGGGCCCTCCTCTTGTCATCCTCTCCACGTACTTCTGCCGATTCCTGTTGTTTGTTGACCATGTTGACAACGCGAGAGGGCGGTGCCGCGGCAAGCGCACCAAAGCGCGCGGAGGACGTCGGCGTTAACGAATTAGGAGACGGTGGGGCGACGATGTGTGCGCTGAGGCGCAGCCAGCCGTGGGAGGCGGAAGCAGGCGGCCCCGCCGGCACTGGTTTGGTTTTGGCGGCTAGAGGAAGACAGGACTAAAGAAACACGACAGACTATAAAAGCAGCAGGAGTACTTAACACACTACAAAAAAATACACTTCCGTGATGATACGTGTTTTTCACAGTAGGTCACGTTTTTTGTCATGCATGTACATCCATGACGATTTTACGACAGAATCAAGATAGTCATACCTGTGCTATCATAGAAGTGTTCCATGACATTACCAAAATTATCATCACGGAAGTGTCCACTTCCATGACGATAAATCGCGGCGTCCTGAAGTGCTTTCGTCTAGGGTGACCGAAACCGCGTGGCATCCACCGTAGCAGAACGCCCGTTAAGCTATCGGGTCGGGTTTTGGATCCGATAACCCGTTAACAACCCCCCACCAATGGGGATTTTCCACGTGTAAAATCATCATTGGTCGGAGAAAACTGCGTGTCGGCTCATCATTGGGATGAGATGTCATCCACTCAGCGGGCCGAAGGCGCCTATGATACGTCGAAGCGTTAGCACGCCCAATAGTGGCCCATTCACGTGAAAAGGCCGCCCGTTTGACTTGGTCAAAAGCTGGTAGGCGGGCGGCCCATGGAAAGCTCATTAGCGGCCTGTTAGCATATAGCCCATTTACGACTGCTAACCCAAGGTCCGTTATGCCCTATGCGAATTAGGTCCAAGAGCGTCATCTAGGCCATCCAATATGATTCCAAATTTCGCTTTTCATACTTCCCATGTATGGCCCATGACGCCTTTCGGCCCATATGAGGCCCTTTTTAACTCTTGGCCCATTAGCGGCCCATCTTTGAAATCAGCCCGTAATGAGCGGTGTATTACTTTACAACCATTAACGGCCCGCGGTGGAAACGGCCCCATAATGAATAGTGTAACACTTTATACCCATTAACGTGCCGTTATTCCGTTGGGTCGTTTCCAATAAAGTTAACTTTGACGCTTCGAGGGCCATTTATTCTTGGGCTCATTTGCGACTGATTCGTTACTCACGGCCCGTTCTTTGTCATTTTACGCTTGTGGGCCAAATTTAGCCCGCGTCGTTATAGTCGGCCCGTTTGTGGTCCGTTAGTCTGTTGGGCCATTTTCATAGCATCACCAACTGACCTATTAACGGCCGTTATGGTCACCCATAAAACGTACGATTTCCATTATAGGCCCGTCTATGGCCCATTAAAGGCCCGTACAAGACCCATAAATGAGTCGGCGGCCCATGGATCCTACGTGACGTAGAAGGCCCATGGATCCTACGAGACGTAGAAGGCCCATGGATCCTACGAGACGTAGAAGGCCCATGGATCCTACGAGACGTAGAAGGCCCATGGATCCGACGGCCCGTGAAGGGCCATGGTCGGGCGAGTTGGCCCCGTTTGAGCGATATAGCATATTCAAAGAATTATCCTACTCAATACTATCACCTCTAAAAAGCATACACTATACAACAAAGAGATCAAGGCATAGAAAGGTTGAATAATCCTACACTATACAATAAAGAAATTACAGCCGATTATACTCACTTTGGGCATTATGGTTCGTACGGTGATAATAAAGCATACACAAACAAAGCAAATTACATACACTGGCAAATACTGACTCATACATCATGGGCCACGCATCAACTTAACTCCACTTGAACTATAATCTCTTCAGAAAATAGGATTGGCGGATTCGGATAGCACAAATTTCAGTCTTGCAAAATCTCCAATTACTTCATGGTTACCTCGGTGTCTTGTTTCATTTTTTGATTCACTGCATCTAATACCTGCTTGTCCAGCCTCAACTTGTTGATTATACGTTGACAATCATGTACACGTTGTCTTGCCACCTCTAGTTGATGCTCGAGAACATCAGCACATTCCAATTCAATCCATAATCATTGATGCTAACACCATGGCGCACTACTCATAGATTTTTGTGTTGATGTCACTTCATCACGAAATGTTTACGTAAGTACACATGACTAGGGCAAAAATATAGTTACAACGATTAGGCGAACAAGACACTATTTTTGTACTACATGGCAAAACATGACTAACAATAATGTTACACGTCACTTTTCACAAAAAATGTTACACGTCATGAAGCATAAGCAGGTGATATTTTAAAAATTATAAAAGATAGTCTAGGCAGCCTGCATAGAGAAGTCCCTCTTAGCTCACAAGAGGAGCATGATGTTGGGGCCCAATCGAAAACACAGGACAAGTTACAAATTTAGACAGCGGCACGTTAGCGTATAAGTAAGCAAGCGAGTTGGCCATTATGTACCTCAATTAAAGTCTTAGGGAGCATAATGAACAGCAGAGGGTTTCATACAAACATACTACAGTAGGCAAAACTATGCAATCATTAGCGTAGTATAAACTAGATTGTGAGCCTCATGCAATAATAGTTGGTTAATAGACTTCAAAGCTTCAGGCACACTTCTAAGCAGGAAAGTAATTAAATGGTAAGGCCTTTAATTATGTCAACTAATAGTGATACAAGTACCGAACATCGTGCATGATTATTTGGGCATCTCATTAACCGAGGACAAATAAAAGCAATTGAAAAGAGAAAATTAACTATGCCAGAAACAAACAAGGAATTGAACTGTTGAGTTGCATCATTGACTTACCTTAGCAGGTTGAAGAGGCTTAGCGCAGCTCCTACTTCTCTTGCAAGGCTCTTTCCTAACATCTTGTACTTGGAAATCCTCAATCTTATCTTCATTGCACCCCCTACGCAGGTGACACAAACTAGTTACTCGTCTCCTTGGAAGATAAATATGCATACTATCGATGCTGTGAACACAAAAGGATGAGATTATAACAAAACAACACCACATAATGAAACATGCCGCATCTCTTGCACTTGCACACAATGAAATGAGCATTTACTATATGCGCACTATGTAAAAACTAGGCATACCTTCGAACTGGATCTCCGTGTACTCTTGGAGAGCCCTCAGAAGCGCATACCAAACCTTTATGTCACCTATGAGTTAGAGAAGGCCCCACTACAGCAGCCCTTAGTGTTTAAATCGTTGACAAGCTCTGCTAGAGTGTTAGGTCAAGAACAACAAGTAATCAAAGCAAATAGTCCTAGTATGGCTGGCTGATGTAAACAAGTTATTAAACAGATGTGTGAGCAAATCTTACCACTACAAAAAAAAGACACATCCCTGACATTTGGGCCGAACGAATTTTTTTTCTGTCATACATATGACACTTCTATGACGATAATTGTGACAAAACCCGGTATCATCATAGATGTGGTGGGCTCCTACTTCTATGACAAAAATCATGACGAGAAAAATGGGCTTTTTCGTCACAGGCGGGCGAGACGCAGCTACGCATGACATTCTTTGGGCTGGCCCATGACGGAAAAACCGTGGTAGAAGCGAGGAGGAAAATTTGGGAGTTCCGGTTACGGTGGGAGGTCGGGGGCGAGCAATGCAGTTTCTCTTGTACACGTCGCTGCTGCGTGTGTGCGGCGTTGGCTCCTAACGGAACCCGAAGCGAGGCGTTGGGCTCTAATCGAACCGGCGATTGCACTACAGACTACAGCGTTCTTGAACCCGAGCGATCGATCGATGGTACGAATGGCGAACCCGATCGAAGCGATTCGCCATCTCTGCGCTAACTGAAGCCAATCGACGCTGCCTCTGGGATGAACAGTGAGCGTTCTTGTGGGGGGGTTGGATGAACAATGAGCGGTGGAGTTGCCTCTAGATGAACAGGACCCGTGGTGTGGTGGAGGCTGGATGAGCAAGTGAGGCGGTGGAGGGGTGCCCGTGGAGGGTGGTTGAACAGGACCCGTAGTGTGGAGGGCTGGATGAGCAGTAGACGGTGGAGGGGTGCACTGTGGAGTGGTGGTTGAACAGAGCCGGTGGAGTAAGCAGCAGTGGAGGCTGGATGAACAGGAGCCCGTGGAGGCTGGAGGAGGTCGACGGTAGCCCGTGGAGGCTGGATGAGGTCGACGGTGGAGATGAACAATATCTCGTGGAGTCCCATTTTGCGGTACGCGACACCCCTTCCGATGAACAGGACCCCCATTTCGACCGTAGCGCTCCAACACAAGTCCGTTTCGTCCGTTTTGCGGTACGCCACACCCCTCTACCCCCGTTTCGACTTTAGGAGGTCCATTTCGTCCGTTTTGCGGTATGCCACACCCCTCCCGATCAACGGGACCCCGTTTGACCGTGGGAGGTCCGCTTTCCTGCGTGACAGATGCGCCACACCCCTCCCGATCAACAGGACCCCGTTCCGAACGTAGGAGGTCCGTTTCCTCCGTTGTGCGGTATGCTAGGCCTCGTTTCCATCGCCTGTTCCGTCCAAGCCCTCCCGATGAACACGACCACGCATTCCGTTCCGACCCAGCCGGTTGGCTCCCACGCGTTCCGTTGCCTCCCGATGAACACGACGCATTCCGTTGCCTCCCCATGAACACGACGCACTCCGTTGCCTCCCCATGAACACGACGACGACTCTGTTTATCCGTTCCGACCCAGCCATGTACCACGAGCCCCGCACGTCACGTGTCTGCAGTAGGCATTCGAGACCCGCCCGGTATGTACACATACGTGGCGTATTTTCTTTCTTGCACCCTGGCGCTATAATGTGCGTGTACATGCCACGTGCGGCGCCTCTACTACGACATGTGCGGCGCCTCTACAACGACCAGTATGTACGCATATCGTTGGCGACCAGAATGACAACGCTTCGTGCGCTTCGACCGTGGGTCCGGTATCGTCAGCACTTCCTTGCGTGCGAAGATGTAGTGGTGGGTCCCAGCGGTGGGGACGAATTGTTTTTTTGCCCGGACGGACTTACCTTGCGTCGAAGATGTAGCCGGGTGGGTCCCAGGCAATGGGGCGAATCGTTTGTTTTTTGCCCGGACGCACTTCCTTGCGTCGCGAAGGTGTAGCTGGTGGGTCCCAGCAATGTCGGAAACGTTTTTCGCGCGAAATACGATGGCCCGTCCGGTGGGTCCTCATTGTCGGTGGAGGAATAATTATTTTGCGGTGTAATAAGGAGGCACTTCCTTGCCGCGGCCGTGGACCCGGTATCGGCGTCTCCACGCGATTACTCTTCCGATGGAAGTCGGTCGTTGACCACATTGACCATGCCGTGCCGAGAGCACCACGGCGGTGGACGACTGCGAGGCCTAGGAAGGGGACGACACGGATGTAGGGAAGACGCGGCAGTTGTTTCCCACGGAGGGGAATGCAGGACCGCACGAGGGTTTCTTGGTTTGTCTGCCGTCGCCCGGAGAATATCAGCCAGTGTGGGTGAGTAGAGGGATGGCTAGCCCAGCGATGGGAATACGGTGGGGCGGTGAGGGCCTGCTTGTGTAGCACACCCGGCCTCGGGGAGGAAGGCGAGCAGTCCATGCTGCGCTTGTTTGAGCGGCTGGAACAAGAAGAGCAGAGATTGAAGAAGCACGACGGCATTGGATGGCCATTCAGATCCCTTGCTTGTCGTCAACCTTTTTAGGAAAGCCTCAAATCTGTGGAAAAGCGACATACAGCCCATCCGCCATTATTTCTAATAATTTACAGCCCATTTGCTAATTTTAAGGTTTTTTGGAGCCCATATTCTTTTATTAGCATTACATCCCATATTGTGGCCACGGTTAAAAATTATACGAATTTTGCATATTTCAAAAGCGGTCCGAACTATTTTTAATCCCGAAATTTGAGTCACATTCAAACTGATTTTAAAAATAAATGTATATCAATATAAAATCCAACAAATTCTCCACGCATAAAATTAATGTAATTTAAAATCTCAAAATGAAAAAAGATATTTGAAACTAATTGCGGTTTGATGTGTTTTAAAATGTACAGCCCATTTCTCATTCTTGATGGGCCATTTTCTCGGCCAGCCGAATGAAAGCTCTCCTCGTCTTGAAAGATTTGCAGCCCAACAGGCCTGACAAAGCGACTTACTTGGCAAATCACAAAAAAACTGGCTGTGGCCATGGACCCAGCTATCAGCCTCTCCACGTACACTACTCTTCCGATGGAATGTCGTTGACCACATTGACCACGCCACACGCCCGAGCACCAAGGCGGTGGACGCAGCGCGAGCCTAGGAAGGGGACGACGCGGAGCAGGAAGACGCGGCGGTGGATGCCCACGCGAGAGGAGTACGAGGTTCACCGTTGGTTGGCCGAGGTGTGAGGCTGCCCGTCGCCAGAGACCTGGCTAGCGGTGGGAGTAGTAAAGCGATGAGGCCTCAACGGCAAGACAACCGCCTTTGGAGGCGTGGAGCGGCGGTCTTCCAAGGCTGGTTTGGGCGGTGGTGCAAGAAGAGCAGCGATTGAAGAAGCGGCAGGACCGTTCGATTCAAATCCAACGATTCTTCTTTGCTAGAATCGCTTGTTGACTAAGTTGATAAGCCTGCGTGCGGCGTCAACATAGTAGGTCCATTGGTCACCTCCCAACCGGTGCGCCCCAGATGTCGATGGGAGGAATCATTTTTTCGGCGTAATAAGGAGGCGGTTGATTGCGTGCGGCCAGCCGGCGGAGGGAGTAGGGTGGGCGGGGAAGCTGTGCCGGCATCACAATGAGCCAAAAGAGGAGGGAGCAGGCAGTCCGCGGCGCTAGTTTAGGCGGTGGAGCAGGAAGATCGAGATTGAAGAAGACGCCGGCCGTTGGATGGACATCCAACGATCCTTCTTTGCTAGAATTGTGAGTTCACTAACAAAGCATTGCGTAAACAAGACAGCCATTTGCTATTATTCTTATAATTTTTACTCATATTCTAATTCATATGGAATTTATTGCAGCCCGATTTCCATATTTAGAATTGATGGCCATTTTCTCGTCAAGACCAAAGGTCAAAAAATTAACTAAATATGTGGGAAATTTTGAAAATTCGCAAATTTTTTTGAGGAACGAAATATTCTTAATCCAAAAAATTCATAGCCATAATTTAAAAAATAAATTAGTACTATGTCATGTTAAATCCAATGAAATACGATAAGATATCGGTGAAGAACAAAAACAAAAAAACTAATATCCCATTTGCTATAGTATTTTGGAATTTTCAACACCTTTTGATATTACTTTTAACAGACATTGACCATACTCTTTGGCAGAGACGGAATGCATCCCTCCTCGTCTTGAAAGATTTACTGATCAATTGAGGAAAACAAATAGGCCTAGCTTGGGTATTCTTCAAAAAGAAATCTTGGGCTACCTATTTTCCCAAAGAAGCTGGTGCATGAGCATTTAGCTTTATTTATTTATTTACTTATTTATGTTTAGGGGACCATGAGCATGTACTTGGGCTGGATTCATGTGAGAGCCTCCTTCCAGTTAATTATGGGCTTCTCTATTGGGCCTTCATCGATTGGGCTGCATCTTATCAACAAGTGGAAAATGTGTTCGTATGAAAAATAGTATGAGCTACGTGATGCAGGGCACTAAAGGATCGAACCGTGCAACGACTTCCAAAACATTGTGTTTGTCGTCCTAACAACACATTTATTCAACCAACAGACGAAATATACTATTGATTGTACATTGAAAATAGCAGCAGCAACAACCAGGGCTGGGGTACTGTGAAGCGATAAGCAGGCGGAAGAGTGAAGACGCAGCTCTCTTCCAAACCAAACATCAGCCATCATTACAAAGGGCTACAAAAAAGAAAAAGTGTATGCATCAAACTAAATAAAGATCCTACTACACCAAGTGTATGCGCATCTAACTAAGCGGCTCGCTTAGGCGTTACTATTTATTAAGGCAGGAGATTGGTGTGGCTTGAACGAGATGGGTGCACGATGGGGAAACTCCAGCCATCAGTCGAAGTCTCGATACTTCGACCCTCTCTCCTACTTTGGGCTGCGGGCGTGGCGGCACATATCGGGGTATGGTGCATGCATAGACGCATGGTACCTGTGTACACAGTTTTGCCTCATGAACGAAACCGCGCTGCCATCATGATCCTTGCCGTCGGTTATCTCCCCTGTTAATCGGGTAATTCAGTCCGACAAGCAGAGAGGATGCACCAAGGCTACTTACCGACCTCCGGTCAAAAATTCCTGAAGGCCCGGAGAAGCTGGGATCCTGCTCAAAGACCTTGCGTTGACCGTGATTGTATTCCATGAAACAACACGTCCGTATGTCTGACGATCATCAATCTTTTCGCCGTCGATACGTCGAGCCAGAACCACCGCAACTGCCATGCCGCTTTTCTTTAAAGGTTCGGGATTAGGAAGGGTAGGGACACCGTGCAGCCTACAACATCACATCAAGTTGGAGTCAAATAAAAAGGGCTCTTGATTTAGTCAATCTTAAGAACAACATGTTATGAGCAAGAATATATTTTCGATAAATGTTGGCTGATAATATAAGCAAGCCATCATGATATCATAGGAAAGTAACATCTTCTTTGTAACAGCCATTTGTAGCGATGATGGAGTAGGCCGACAATACGATCAACCATAGAAGGAGTCGACGGCAGTAAATGAAGCCCTTGTGTTCAATGGCATCAGAGAACCATGAAGGATGTATGATCCTGCGAGTGGACGTGCAGATTTATCCACTTACCGCGGTGACACATCGAGATAAGCGAGACCGCGGTTGAAGAACGCATAGTGCTGAAGTCTTTATAATTGCAGATCTTGTGGGCACTTGGCGATTACAACCTTGAGCAAATCAAACTTGGTATCATGTTGGCTACTTTGTAGATTCCGAGTATTTTGGGCAGCGGTGCCAAAGCAAAGGCGGTGTTAATCAAGGAAGGGGATCAATCGCGGTGTAGACCTCCACGAGCATCCGGCAACGCGGCCACCGTCGGCGAGCACCATCCAAGACGTGTTCATGCCGACCAAAGACATACCGTTAATGTAGCCGAGGCTGACGGGATCGGATCGCGATGAAGGGGTTGATGCTGCGCCACCTCACGATCATTATGCTTGCGTGACCACGCCGTTTCGAAGATCGGTGACATCGGCAAGCAAGGAGCTGGCTTAAAAGCTCCGGCTGAGGGCTTTGAGTAAACGGCACAACCACGCAGGCACTTGGCGGCCATATGGTAATCTTGAGATTGTCCACACGCCAAACAATGAGCTTGATTACCTCTGTGGGGAGGCGAATTCCAGCCACTCTTTTCGGCGGACGCTGCTTTCGGTTCTGCCATTGTTAGTGCTTGGGTTTGGACGAGGGGGGCGCCTTAGCTTCGGCAGAGGATGGAAGCTTGGGCGAGATTATGTGCGGACAAAGATGGAGAAGCGAATATGTGCTGCGGGAAGTGGACAGTGATGATGACTACAAGACGCCGCTTGACTTCTGAGACACATACCAAAGCAGCGTAGGGTCATATCGATGCGGACAACTTGCTTGAGTGATCACAGTCTGGTACTCCCTCACGGTACCTACTACGTTACTATGCCTAGCTTGCTAGAGTAGAGTAGTAGAGTAGGACTCTGCTCTACTACTAGCACCGTGAGGAAGTAGTACTATATTCTAATCTAAAATAGTTACAAACTTCAATGCCCGAGGGGTGGAACGACTACGAACCATGCTCAAAGACCGTGTCTATGTGGTGTTTGGACTTATATGCAAAAAAATAGTAAGATGCCCGTGCATTGCACCACACACCATCATCACCAACTCGGTTTTTCTCTACTCCTACTCCTATAAAAGACTCGGTTGGTGATGATGGAGGCGAGGAGAAAGCGTGTTGACGGGCGTGCAGCAGACGGCGCAACACTATTCGATTTGTTATAAAAAACAAAGAAGTGTAGTAGAGATAGAGACATAGGGAGGAGCACGAGGTTGTGGGAGATAAGGATGAGCGAGGCAAGGCCTTATACGTAAATATGGAGAGAGAGGTGCGGGTATCTTTTGTAAAATTGTCATAGTTGGCTTTCTATCCATCAGGATATAGATCGGACGGTCTATATTACAAGATGGCAGGCATACCATCATCACCAACTCGGTTTTCTATAAGAGTATATATATATATATATATATATATATATATATATATATATATATATATATATATATATATATATATATATATATATATATACACACAGATAGATAGAGACTAGGGAGTACTAGTAAGGACACCATCTCTTGCCGTGTGCTACTCCTGCGCTCCATTCGGTGGCCCATAGCGTCCCCTCAGCCACCTCCTCCGCTCCATTTGGCGAGGTATTTGCTGAAATCTGAGGAGCGCACTCTCGCATGACTGGCAGCCACTGACTTCACCGGCAGCGACTTCTTCCCCGACCTCGGCAACCTCTTCCTCAATTACATGGGCGACAACCTCAAGCGCCAATGCGGTGCTGCTCCCGTTGCACCGTATGTGTTCTGTCCTTCTTGTTGAAATCGTGATAGAATTCATGTTTCTACTCTGTATCCTACTACTATGCTAGTCCACATGATTAGTTTCATCTACTGTTATAGCCGTCATGATTTATTTTGTGCTTATTCAGATTAAATCTCGTATTAAATTGCTCATATATTCAAGCGGCGCCGCGTCCCCTACAGCCACTCCCGTTTCATGGACGGCACTGGTCGATGCCTCCAAGGAGCCCTTCATCCTTGCTATGAGTGCCCGATGCCGTTTGTGGCTCGCCCGGCGGACATGGTGCATCACCTCACGGATGCGTGCAGCGGTCACTTCTTGGCCCTTGGCGGAGAACATCAAGTACGCCACGTGCTACCGGTTCACCATGCCGAGTCGCTGGAGGATCACCGCCGCCTGCTAGTCTCGGAGGAGGACGGCAGCGTCTTCCTCTTGATCGTGAGCACCGGCGAGGCCCGCGAGCCGCCGCCTGCCCGTCTGTAATGTGCGCCATGGCGTCGCCGCTGGCCATTTCTTGACACGAGGCAGATGTGCGGGTGCGTGGTCACTGTTACATTACCCCTCACGGGTCGGCGTGGGCGGCGACACCGGCCTCATCGGACGGACTTGGACTCCGGGGAGCTGGGACTATCCTGCCAATGTGGACTTGGAAAACCCATGGCATCCATTCCATCCTTTACCCACTGACGCGGTGCACAGGGACTCCAAGGAGGTTCACCTGGACATACGCATTATCAAGTGCACTTAGAAAACATGTAGTGTGTGTGGGCGCTTATGGCCCGTGTCTTTGCTGCTTTTGATTCTATAAGCTTGTCGTTAAACTTGAGTGGCTTTTGCCGCAGTCCTTCCTTTGAACTGCTCCTCTCAGTGAGTTGATGTAAGACACTTTGGGTTTCATTTGATAATGGAACCGGGAAGGAGCCTCCCTGCTCTTCTAATAAAAAATTACACATTATCAAGTTAAATGTTGATCATTAGTCTTCGCTCAATGTAATCCGCTGTCTAAGCATGTGGAGACTTCCATGCGAGGATCTTGCTCTATTGGAGTATCGCGCATGAATAAAAGTGTATCCGTTTATGGTTTAGTCTAGAATCTTCCATGTATGAATATTTACTACAGTCAAGTGAAAGACTTACGATGAACCATTTCTTACATCTCCTCTCATTGCCCCTTGCAAGTCATCCTGATTTAATCCCTCCGTCTAGGTGTATAAGGGCATGGTTAATATTACTTAATAGTATAGCCAACTGTTGACTATAAGAAAGTGCCATGTCATACGTAGCCAACATGTATAACAATCGATACTCAAAAACTAATTCTTAAAGATCATTTCTTGCAAAGCACAATAAGTGTTATTTCTTCACAAGTTTTGGATGCGGGTTGAGCAGTTGAACGCTTTTTGTTTGCAAAAGATACCTTTTATCTACTTCACCGGATGTTTGTGTGCTCTAGAGATGAGATAATATCCGAAGAAACCTATCGATACCGTTACACATGAGATGACCCCCACATCCTTTGTCAAAATAAACAACTCCTCGATCAATGCATTTCACTCTTGGTATAGCATACGCAGGCACCTTACTACTATAGATTAGTATGACCAAAAATTGAACTAACATTATATATAGTGCGATAAATCTTGATGCATGTCACCTAAAATTATATCATTCAAAACTATGTTCAAATACTGAATCCAACGATATAGTTTTTGTTGACATATACTAACATTTTGTCGATTAAATCTTGATCAAATTCAATGGGGACTAATAAACCATGACGATGTAGTACAAGTGTAGAGGGTGGCGCTGCAGTAGTCTCACCTCTCACCCGCTTCGTGGCGGCGATAAAAGTCATCATATCACAAAACCCAACCACTCCCAGTAATAAGTGGTCTGGTAAAATAAACGGACAAGCAACCATCACATCCCCCCGTCTTTTTTGCATTTCATCTCTGTGCATTTACTTCCTCGGTTCATCTCGCACACTCGATCCCTAGCTACTACTCCTAGGGCCAGTTCTTTGGGCGGCTTCCCCAGCTTTTCCCACAAGACTAGTCACAGTGGAGAGTAACAATAAGGCGCCTCACTCATTTATTTGGGCTTCTAAACTACTACTCCGTCTGGTTTATTCCTCACCATTGTAATTTGTGCTAAATTTTGACCAAAGATTTAAGCGATAAATGTTACTCCCTCCGCCTAGGTGTGTAAGTCATCTTATTTAAAACCAAATAATCCCAAAACACTTAGGCGGTGCATTAACTTCTACCTCGCTTTCTTGTTTCTTGACATATCAACCAATAAGAGATAAAAGAGTGTGCATGCTTTTAATGACTTGAGATATCAAAACACCACATGCACGTTGGTTAGTTCATTGCATGCAATATCTATTAATTAGCAAATAAACGTTAACGCTTTCTCGCTTCTCCTCCTCCTTGGTCACGGTGCAGCCTAAGATGACTTACTCACCTAGACGGATGGAGTAGTGCATGTGACATGCACTAACATTTCATTAGTTAAATTTATGATCAAAATTTGACCACAGTTACAATGGGGACCAATAAACTAGACCCTGAAGGTACTCCCTCCGTTCGAATTACTTGTCTTAGATTTGTCTAGAATACGGATGTATCTAGCACTAAAATGAGTCTAGATACATCGTATCTAGACAAATCAAGAACAAGTAATTTAGAACGGAGGGAGTATCAGATATGGGATTACTAATCTAGAAGCCTAAAAGAATTGGCCCTTGGTACTCCTACTAGTAGTAGTACTCAAGTTGGAATTCAATTGCAGCACAACTTGTTAGGCAAAAATTCGATACGAGGTGTAGGAAGCGGTTTGGGAATTTGCATGCCTTTCCAACCAGATGAGATACTCCGTACAAAGTACGACAGAGAAATAACGACAGAGAAGGAAGCTAAAATTAAACAATCAAACGAGCATTTTTGCATTTGTTTTGCATTGAATCGTTTCACAAGCTTGACTAGTGCTATTTTTCCACTTTTACAAAAACCGCATCGTAATGTTAACATGTGCATTTGCAAATACATAAGTAATAGTAGTACTCCCTCCATCTAGGTGTACAAGTCTTCCCTCCTTGGTCACGGTGCACAACCAAAGATGACTTATTGACTGGATGGAGGGAGTAGCAATCTGCAAGCATATATCGAGAGGCGTGTAGTGCGATAGTATATAGTAAAGTTTGTGCTATATGCACGTACTTGCAAAATCAGAAAGAATACACAAGGATTCCAAACTTTCCCTATTACATACTTTAATTAAGGGACGCTAAAAATTCCTGAGCGTTAAGGATTTATCATTTCGTCCCAAAACTAATGAGATCTTCGAAACAAAAATTATACTCCTCCTAAAAGCCACGCTACTTGAGGGCGCTTGGCGCCGCCACGAGTGCCCTGCAGTGCGTGGCCGTTTCCCAGTAGCGCCGACACAACGCCTCTTCCTCAGCCTCGCAACTTCGCGAGGTGCTGATTAGCGACTTGTGCCAGGCGGCGATCTCACCGGTGTGGTGATCCGGCGCCAACAGGTACTCGCCTCGCTGCAAGCATGCACCGGTCCACGACCGCCTTAAGCGTAGATGAGGCGCTTGGGCCCGGACTGCACACAGGCGTTAGACAGGCGTCCTCCTCCACACCCTCACGGCCCTCGTGACGAGCCTTCTACTCGCCAAAGAGCCAATTGCTTGACTCTCTGGACGCGACATAGGCCTCCTAGGCAGCTTGTTCCATGATGCGCTTCTCTTCCTCGGCCTTCTTCTCGCCTCTATTTTGGCGCTCTACTGAGGCAAAGCCTCCCTGGCGACATCCATTTCTTTCAAAGCTCCTCAAGGCTGGGGGCTCGGCCCGGCGCGGCGTTCTCCTCATAGCGGGGAGCCGACGTGTCCTCGGACAGCGTCTTGCTGGCGTAGATTAGGAACACCAACGCGCGTCCACCTCGGACGCCACGCAGGGCGGAACATCAAGCGCCGCCCCTCTCGGACTAGTGGCGCGGCGAGGAACGCCGATGCGCCCTCTACTAGTGGCGGCGAGGAACGGAACGCGAGGCCCGTGATAGCAAAGCAAGGAGTGGAACACCGGCAGCCGTCTCCTCGACTAGTGGTGGCGAGGAACGGAGCGGCCGGGCGTGAGCGTCCGCTAGCGGTGCAGCGAGGCTCCTAGGGCTTGGGAGGCGATGCCATGGTGGTCGACGTGAGAGGGAGGGAGGAGATAGCGATGAGCGTGAGCGTGAGGGGAGGAGATAAGCGATGTCGTCGGAGGCGCGGTATTTATAGCGAGCAATGGCACACCTACGTAAGATATGGACTGAGCTGCCTTGACTTAGCTGCGGGTCGATTAAATCAGCGACATGTGGGCGAACACTGTTGGGCCCATATGTCGATGACCCAATGCACCTGCAGTTAAGTAACAACTACGTGGGCATATTTGTTGGAGTAAATTACGGGGAAGCGAATGGGTGGAAATATTGTTGGTCACAACGGATTGGACGGCGTGGGGAGGAGAGTCATGCATGCAGATTTTTCACACGGGGTGGAGTGGTGGGACCGGCCGGAGGAGAAGGAGAGTTTGGCGGGCATATTGTTTCCACACATGGAGAGGAAAAGATTTGGAGACGAACGGGCTTCTGCAGGTATGGGGAGCGATGCATAATAAGTCATCTTGCATGCGGTCTAGGTATAGTCTCAAGTCATTAAAAATACCATACGCCCGCACATGTTCATATTTCAAGGTGCACTAAATTATTGCATGGATGATTAAGGATAGCCATAATGGTGGTATCTTAGCTGGTATCATGCACACGGGAATACTAGCAAACATGCCGATGTGGCAAAAGAATTAAAGAAGAGAGAGGGGGGTTAGAGTAACTAGTGTTCATGCATGCATTGGTAAACACATTTTGTGTGAAGAATGACAACACTAGTTGAGTACTTCTGTAGACTTCAAAAACTATTCCACCGCCTCTACTATCTTGCTAAGAGTAGGTGAAATTTTTGAATCGAGCCCTTTAAACTAGAAGGGAGGTAGTGGTACTCTAATAGCTAACCTTGTTGTGATGACAAGATAGGACATGGCACGCACACAGACGGAGGAACTAGTGCGCATTGTGCATTTAAGTTTTTAAAGTCAATGTACCTCTACTTTCACCAGACTTATAGAAAAATGTATCAACATTCACAATGTCAAATCAATATTTTTACACTCATTATAAAATGTAGTTCTTATACTCATTATAATCGGTATTGTAGATATTGATATTTTTAGTATAAATTTGGTCGTGGGATTTCATTGATACTGTCAAAGCATGGAGGAAGCCGGAGCTTAGGGCTTGTACATTGCCGGTCTCTACATAGGTATTTCTCTTCATAATCCTGTAATTTTAGAGACTGATTGCACTTTTGTGGTAGCGTCTCATGCATCGAGGGACTATAGCCAGTGCGCTATCGTGACACGAAGATGAAAGTGTTGAGCATCTCGAAGTTGATCAACAATCTTCAATTGTCAAAGATTAGCCGTTCGACAATAAGGTGGCACACTTAATCGCTAAGTATAGCTTTGACAATAGATTAGATGGTATTCTTGTAAATAATGTACATACTGTGTGGTGAATATTATGTCGAATGAGTGTCTTGGTGTGGCTGGTTAATTAATATAAGGTGGTGTTCAAAAAAGTATAAATTTGGTCAAACACTTTGCAAATGGTTGGCCAGGGAATAAAAAAGGACTAGAGGGAGTATCATGCATGCGGAGTAGGCAAAAAATTGCTCATTTATAGCGTTGGCGAAGTCTCAAAGGGCCCGACCGTGCGAGGGAGAGCAAAAAGGTCATGGGAGGCGCGGTTGGCGGAATTAAGTGAAGTTACATCCACGCTACCGGCATGGCGTCTTGACGAGCGAAGCTATCGTCGAGCCTACGATATGGATCTAGTAGACATGACATCTAGTGGGTCCCGCATAGTTCTCGAGAACTCTTTGGGGGCTTGCAGCCGTTTATCCACCGGGCAAGCTAGCAACCCCACGTCGTTCGCACGCCCTACTCATCCCCGTCTTCTACTACCTTACAACAGTTCGCTCCCAGTCGTCCCGTCCTTTCACATTAGTTTGCTCCCAGTTTTTGCGGGGTACCACAGTTCAACTTCTCCTAACCCTCCTCGAAAATCCATGGCCTCCCAAATCTCCATAGTGTGGCCGTTGAGTACCGAGTTAGAGCCATCACCGGCGATCAATTCATCGTCATCTACACCGTGGATCCATGACGGTGAAAGCATGGCTTGCTACGCTTCCTACGCATGTTCAACAGTTCAATGGATGAGTGGGTCGTTGGGCTAGATGTTGAGTACACCACAATCACAGGGGAGAGAAGGATCTAAAGGACAAAGAGAGTAAGAAGCCCGCCGTGATCCGAGTTTGCGTACATAACGTTTGCTTGGTCTACCACATATGCCATGCCGACGTTGAGTGCCGAGGATTTTAAGAACTTCCTCAAGGACAAAAGAGTGAAATTAGATTCTTGTAGGCTTTAAGAGCAGCGAGGATGTCCTGCGTCGGATATGTCTCGTTGTAGGCCAGCCCTTTGATCTCTAGAAGGCAAGCCTGGTGTCCTCCTCTCAACCTTCAATGCTCACCCTAGCAGCAGCCATGATTGATCCTTCAAATGCGCTAAACTGAAGAAACCTCATCACGAGTTTCATCATGCATGGAGTCGAAGACATTAGATGAAGATCACATCACATGTGAGCAATGGATGCCTACCTTTGTTTAAATATCTACAAGGGTTGGATGAAGAAGCGAGCCAAAGGTCCGGCTCAAGCAAAGAAGCGTCGGTGACGAGGAAGAGGAAGAGGGACAAGGGCGAAGTCGAGGGCGTGGACTCGGACTCAGTAGGTGGCGGATCGTCGCTCATCTTTGGTTCTCTCTTGCAGTGTCAAGCGGACTAGTTGCTTAGTTAATTTTCAAGGGTGTGTTGTCTTTGAGGCCCAGCAGTAACTATGTTTAGTATGTTCTTTCTCGCTATTTGAACTCTTTAGTACGTACAGTAGTACTAGTACTATGTCTTACTCATTGTTCTTCTTGCGCTTGGTACTCTTGCTCGTCAGATCTTCGTGTTCCTACCTTTGTACTTAATACGTTACGTACTAGTATTAGTAGTATAATTTGGGTCGGTCGATTTGTGAAAGAAGTTCACGGAGGCGAAGGAAGAAAGACGGCGGAAAGAGGTGGAAGAAGCCCTTCTAGCCATCCATGTTGCATCAAAGCGGCTCACATGAGTCGATGACCCAAATTGCTCCTTCAGATTGCAGGATCCACGTGGCATTCAAGGTCTCGAAAGGTAGATTCGCGTCCGCACTCCGGTTTCTTGCGGGCTCGACGCTACAAGGCGACCGGCTTCCACGCGACAGTTACCATATGCACGCCTCCTCCGCTAGCGGCGAGACGACAATAATGACACGCTAGTTCCTCTCGCCGGCATCTTTGGAGCACGCGTCATCCTTCTCTTCATGTCGCTGCGTGCATAGACTAGGCTCCACCCTGCTCGCGTGCTTGGCAGCGGCAAGCATCGCGAGAGGGATCGAGAGGACGTGGAGCGGGCGAGCCTTCGGCTTCGGCACAGGATGGCGGCGTATGGCGGTGATGGGCGGAAATTGTTGGCGGAGGCGGGTGCGGCATGCTGCACGGCGGCGGCATATTGATGAGTGCGCGTGTGGGAGCTTACTTTAGTTTTATATAAGGTTGGTCAAACTTAAAAGAAAACCGTACTAGTACACGTAAACATTAGACTTAGGCAGCGCTTTTATTAGTTAGTACCACAACCACGATACGGAATCCTGTGCAAGCGCGTGAACCCTGACGCCATGGATCCATCGAGCAGTGCGTCACCGCGTGTCGCTACGAAGGACATCCACCGAACCTTTTGTGTGTGTGAAAACAATCCTCGAATATTACTCAACTTTTTTTTCCCCGGAAAGTTCTTGACGCTGCAATATTTCCATATATTTGAATTTAGCTCCAGATTCGTGTTTATTTGGATTTGGACGTTTTAGGTGCGCCCTAGTTTTTAATACTGATTTTGTGTGTGTGGTAGAGAGAACGTGTGTATGTGTCCATATGTGTGTTGTGGCGGAAGGGCAATGTGGAGACGGTGTGCGTGTGATACAGACATAGAGAGGTGTGAATGTGCAAATGATCATGCATGAGTGAGACATAGATAGATATGCCGATACGTTGTGTATACATGAGAGAACGGTCTTCTAGTTTACTTGTGTGTGTGTGTGTGTGTGTGAGAGAGAGAGAGAGAGAGGGAGAGAGACAGAGAGAGAGAGGAGCATCCGTAACACAACAACCATCTCTCGATTCGTCCGTCCCTCGCACGATCGCATGCAACACATGCATCAACGCGCACATTTTGCCACCCTCACCCGGCCCCTGCCCACCTCAAGGCCCGCACAATCTCTTTGTGAATACCCATTTCTCTCCTTAGGTTTGTTTTCTCTCAATCTCTCTCTCTCTCTCTCTCTCTCACACACACAGACACACGCAGCACAACACACACACACACACACACTCCCCGAGCACACAATTCATCCCCATCCAAGGTTATATTTACGACCACTCTCGCTTGTGCTTCTTTGCACCCCAACATGCACAACACCTCAATCTTCAAAGAGGGCATCGAGCAGATCAAGGCGGCGACCACACCGCTTAGAGAATCTTGCAGGTCATTTGGAAATAGGGTGATGTGACAACGGTGGATCGACTCCTCCCCCACCCCTCTCTCTCTCTCTTGCACAAAATTACCAATCCCTCTCTCCCCGCACAAAATTGTCAATCCCTCAACCCACGTCGAGATCCTTCCCCTCATCGTCCATGTTTTTCCAGCTCTCTCATCAAACATGTTGTCTCTTCTCCTTCCACGATATCTGAGAATCTGGATGCTACGCATCTCACGTGATATTACATGTCTCCATCTTTCTCACGCACCTAACTTCTTCCTCTCTCTTTCTCTCTCTATCTCTCTCCCTCTTGTCTCGTTAGGTTTGTCTCCTACTCTCTCGTCCACATACATACAATCTTTCCCGCCCTATCTGCTCCATCTTCAAAAGCTCTCTCTACACGTTTCATTCACACATTGAGATATGTCAAAATGTTGCTTCTATAATGGCCCTGTTTGGATCATGGGGTTAGAGCTAGTTTGGGTTAGTTGGGGGCTCAAATAACCCAAAAGTATCCAAACAGGGAGGGTTAGAGTGGGTTAGTTCCATCTAACCCAACTATCCCGATGGAGAGGTGCTTATTTGGGTTAGAGTGGGTTATAAAATAACTCTAACTCTAAGCGTGTTAGAGTATCCAAACAGTAGCCGATGTAGAGTTATGGTTGTTTTGTTGCATCCTACAAAGTAATAACAATGAAATGCATTTAGATTCTCATTTGACTGGGATTATGTGAGTTTGAGCATGTTGTGAAGTACTATAGACCTTGTATACATCTTTGGGATTAGACAATGATTGTAACTATTGAATTGTATAGACCATTACATTCAAATTCAATAGCCTAATATATTTATTTCACAATTTCAACAAATGATTAGTTCACTACAAACTAAGAAAACAAATGTGTACTCCCTCCGTTTTTATTTAAGTCCGCGTATTAGCATTGCTCAAAGTCAAGTTTTGTAAACTCTCAGAAAGCTTATAGCAAAAAATATTAACATATACAATAACAAATAGATACCATTAGATTCATTATTGAATGTACTTTCACATCATACATATTTGTTATGGTAAATGTTTATATTTTCTGTAAACTTGGTCAAACTTTAGGAAGTTTGACTTCGATCAAACCTAATATGCGAGTTTACTACTACTACTCGCTAGTTGCTTAGCCGAATCACTCAACATGCCACACGGGAGTCCGGTGTCACAAAATTTTGAGGTCGGCGGGAAAATCTCCGCGACCCTGATTCGAGCAATGGGAAGTTACCATCATAGCCTTGGAATAGGCCCTACGGATGACGCTTGGTAGGGGCTGTTTTCGTAACCGAGTTCACCCTACCCAGCCAACCCCACCCCGCACCCAGTAGTACACCTGAATACTCCCCATTTTCTTTCCCGCCAGAAATGGACTTCTCCACGGCACCGCAGCCTTCGCCGTGCTCCTCCCTTTACATCGGTGCACTCGTCCACCGCAGCTGCGATCTCGCCCCATCGACGACCTCATACGCCCAGCCTTGCGCAGCGATCCACCGTCGGAGCCTCTTCCCCGGCATCGTCTTCCACGGTCTCGGATCTGCTTCCCGGAAGCCGACGCCAAGCGCAGAAGTACCACCGCCGTTGACAATGAATTGACTCCCGTTGCCGACCATGACTCACCGAGGCCGCCGCGACCATCGTTCTCCTCCTCGATTGGTAATGTGTGTATTGAATCACTTAGCAGTACATGTGCAGTTCCAATTTTGTTCATACCTACCCTTCAAATTTCACAGGTGCTATTGTTCCCGTAAAATTAATTGGTTATAGCCTCCATTGTCCAACAGAATATCAGCTTGTAATTGTGCGTTGCTCTGTGTCGCTACCGTGTTTGGGTAGGTTTTTCATCCGCAACCAGATGGTGTGGCAAATGATGGAAATGTTTTTAGAACTAACCAAGATGCACATGCGTTGTACGCATCAAGATGCATTTGTATGAGTAGTTTATCTTGTGGGAGAAAAGGATGAGCGAGGGAAGGCCTTATTTGCAACTGGAGAGAGGGTATGGGTATCTTTTTGCAAAATTCCCATTTGTTTCCTTCCTATACATGCCGATATAAATCGGACAACCTTATATTACCAAGAAAAAAAAGTATAGAGAAAAAAAAGTAGACAGTAAAGGAAGTAGATATAAATATTAAATATTAAATATTAAATAAATATAACAGTAGAGAAGAGAGTAGAGATAGCAGAGACGTCGGGAAAGGATCGCGCGCGCTCGGGAAAAAGCGGCCGGGTGTGCGCTAGTTTTGGCGCGCGGCGTCCGGCGCGCTTATAAAATCCAACGCCCTCCCACCGCTCTATGCCTTGCCACCGCTCTCTCCCCGCTCATTTTCGCCTGCTTCGCCGCGTATAGGAAACTTAGGGATACCACGCTGTCCATGGCGCCCTCCGCGGCTTCTCCGTCGAGATCCGGTTCCATGGATGCGCCTCGGCCTCGGCAATTTCGACACCGCTAACGAGGCCGCCAGCAGCGTCTGGCCAGCGTGCGGCGCCTCCGGTGGCCTCATAGAACATTAAACTTCCCCAACATGCCGACGCTGGAGCGGTGCAGGAGCTTCAGCGCCTACTGCCGCGCTTAGCACCGACGAGATCGTCGCGACAACCGGAGGCGGGAGCACCGTCTCGGCATCGCCGAGATGGACGAGGAAGCCATGGCGCCGTGGGCGCCAACACTTCCCGCAGGACATCATCAACGAGCGCGAAGTTCTCACGCGCAAAGGAGGGCGGAGAGGGATAAGAGGAGGCGGAGCGAGCCGCCTAACGCGAGGACAAGCGTGGGCGAAAGCAGACGCTCAATTCAACATGAGGCTAGGAGCAGCGTCATACAGGAATCCGGCGACGATCGGTATCTTCACGCCCCTACAATCGGACATCGGAGGAGGACATCACCGAGGAGGTCGGACGACGAGGAGTAGTTGAATTATCTTTTTATCTATCTATGCCGAGAACTATCCTCTACTCTATCTACTTCTCAATCTCAGCATCAGAACGCTTTTTTAAAAGCTCCGCACGTTGCGATTCTGTTGGAGATGCTCTAACATGGCAAACGAGTGCTTTAATGTTGCCCACAAGATGCGCGAGTATTACTAGTAGTATATTTTTCTTGCCATGTTGAGATTTTAAAACCACGAGTGTGAACATGCAGAGGAGCAATGAAGACAAAACACGGGATATTCGAGACATCTTCAAGGAGCGTGGCAAGTTAAAGAGGAGCTGCACCAACACAGAAACCGAGCTTTGGTAAGTAACACCCTTTCAATTACTTTCGTAGCCTCGTGTTCTTCGATGTGTATATGTTGTAGTTTCGCTTCTCTTAAGCGTGGTGTTCTTCAATGTGTAATAAGAAGAGTCTTAATCGTCCTAATGCTTTTCGTTTTAGCTTGATGTAGGAAGTGGGTGTTCTCACCTTGTAGTCTATTTTTTATATTTTTCCTTTTGAATTCACTTCTCCGAAGTTACGCTTATTTGGCTTCTACTAAATGGATCTAGGTTGCTCGAGTATTGATCTAAAAAGAAGTAACTTCATGTCGATGCACGTTCCTGCGAGGAGGAAGTATGGTCAACCTCGAGATCATGTTTCCAAAATGAGGCTGGATTACACACAAGGTTCCGGTTCCCTAATGATCTTTGGATTAGCCACTTGCAAATTCGAGATGATCTGCCGGATTACACACAAGCCGTGGAGTCGTCGACTGTTCGTGTCCTCGTGGCATTAGTAAAGGCTGAAAGAAAGCGTGCAGAGCCCTTGAGAATGTAGCTGAGTTCTGAAGAAGCGAAAAGAGCAATCAGATGCTCTCTTCACCCAAGCCAAAGAAGAGATGGAAGAAGCGAGAAATAAGCTAGCAGAGGCAGAAGCAGGCTAGGCGTCTCCTGCTATCTAAAACTGTTGTCAATACAAAATTTCCTTCATAATAGCTAGGTTCAAATGTTTATCCGATTCGGCATGTCTGTTGTGATGTCCGTGCATCTCTTGATGTGGCACAAAATGTTTTTTCGCGGGTCATGTAATAACAGCAATTACTTACCAAACAATAACAGACGAAGCATTCGACATGGTATAGTTCACGCGCAAGCCCGACAATCCAAGTTCAACTTCCACATCAAACTCATGTTCAAAGATATCTGCACATTTCATACATAATGTCCACAACCATGATTCATTTCAAAGCCAAAAAAAATGTGAGGAGAGTTATAAATAAAGAAAAACCTCTACTAGTTCCTCGCTACGCACGAGCACAACAAGTCAAGACCATGCGTAAATTAATTATATTTTAGTCACTTTTGTGTTCTAAAATGACTGCCGGCTCGCAGAAGGACGTGTTGCCGGCACACGCGCGGATTCAATGAAGGCAGGCGGGGCAGTCTTAAGCTGGTTTCACGCGGCGAGGAGGAGTGCTCGGCCTCTGCAGCGAAGTGCGGCCCTCTTGGCCGGGCGCTACCGGCTCAATGCCTCACGCTTATGAGAGGTCGCGTCTGTGTCAGAGCAATCACTCCTCCGATCCTTTTTTGTTTGGGTATAACAAAATCTCGCTTTCCATTCACATTTTACAAGTAAAATTGTGGACAAACTTTGACCCAAAATACGATGGGGACTAGTAAACCAGAATGGAGGTAGTAGTTTTTTTAATCAAAGAAGGGTTTCCCCTTCCGATTTTCATTCTTGAAAACCAGCATCTAAATCTAAACCATAGTATTTGCCCTAGAACTACCGGGTTCAACATCTCGCAACATAAACCCATACACCCTCCATCGCACAAAAAACCATACAACCATACGCCCAGGAGGTACTTAGTACTATGAATTCCATTTTCGCTCCATCCCACTCGGTCTGAAAACTACTTACTACTTATAGCGCATACCATTGAAAATCGGAACTCTTAACCCCGCTAGAAAAATGATATTTTAAACGTGGCTACTGGGACCGTGGCAACTGGCGAAGCCACCAGCCTCAAGTCGTTTCACCACCTGCGGGTCCCGCCATCAACTCCTATGGATCAAATTATCACACGAAATGACTATTCCTACAAAGGTGCTCCACCACGTACCCGTGCATCTGAATGCAGCAGCAATCGTGCACCTAGGGTTTTAGGGTTTATTTATTAACGTCGCTTTTACGTAACACTCATGTGTGCGGTGCGATACGAGGTCAATCAAGGCCATTGCGTCGCCTCTTCTCTTCGTATATGTACTCCACCGTTTGTCCTGGTGTCCAAAAAATTATAATAACTACTAGCAATGTGCCAATGCGCCGTTGCCACCACGATCAAAGTAGATTATTACATATTCACCGATTTGATAGAAAAAAGTCTAGTTTTGAAATACGTATATCACTAAAAATATGTTATGTTTCACTCAAAATATATTCCTTTGGCGTTTTGATGATATAAGGGAGGAATGTTGTTGGTTTCAAGATTCGGTAGAAGTGGTATATGCCTAATTTCTACTCTTACTAGTAAGATGCCCGTGCGTTGCACGGAACATCAAGATCTTGTGGGAGAAAAGGATGAGCAAGGGAAGGCCTTATCTCGCAAATGTGGTGCAGTCTTGGGTAAATTGCCATATTTTCCTTCCTATCCGTCGAGATATAAATCGGACGACCTACATCGCAGATGGCAGGCCCACCATCATCACAAACTCTATTTTTTTATCCATCCTCTTATAAAAAGCATAGTCGTTGATGATCGTGTGCCTGCCATCCTGCAATATAGGCCGTCGATCTATATCTCGACGGATAGGAAGGAAACTATGGCAATTTTGCAAAAAGATACCCACACCTCTCCACATTTGCAAATAAGGCCTTCCCTCGTTCATCCTTTTCCCCCACAAGATAAACTACTCATACAAATGCATCTTGATGTTCCGTACAACGCTTGGGCATCTTGCTAGTTGTTGCAAAAACCCCATGTGTGCGTGAGAGAGAGAGAGGGAGAGTGGAGGAGGACGGAGTGCATGTGTGACAAAGACATAAGGAGTGTGTGTGCGATAGGTATCAGCTTAAAATGAGGCGATAGTGCGTGTGTGAAAGATGAGAGGGCGTGTCTCGAGAAGGGAAGAAAAAACTACATAGATACAAGGAGCAGGAGAGATACATGTATGCGATGGTGGAAGCACGAGTGTGCGGGTGTATAAACCTATCTAGAGGCTAGCTAGTCGATAAATGTTTGTGAGAGAAGTATGAGTCGGGGTGCGAAAGCAAGAGTTTTGTGTGTGTGAGAGGCAGGGGCGATGGTCGGGAAGGGAGTGGAAGCATGAGTTGTGTGTGTGTGTCTGTGAGAGAGAGAGAGGAGACGGTAGTCGGGGTTGTCTGATTGGTAAACAAATGAATAATGTCGATGCAGGATGGAGCGAAAATGAGACAGCTACAAATGTTGTGTCTATAGGAGAGAGAGAGAGAGAGAGAGAGAGAGAGAGAGAGAGAGGAGAGAGAGTAATTTTAGTGGTATGAGTCATATGTAGAGACATATAGGGTGTGTGAGAGAATCCCATAGATAGAAAGACAAAGTGAAAGACGAGTGGAGACTGTGTGTGTGGCGTTGAAAAGAAAGCTTAGGTACCGAGTACCGTGAGAAAGATGAAGACGTGAGAGATAATGAAAACCGTGTAATGTATAATGATAGGGAGAGTGTGACACTTCTCAAGGGAGACGTCGAGAGACCATGTTTGCGAGGATAGGAGAAACATGAAGTGAGCGTCTTGGTGAGCCGGAGAAAAGAGAGTGATAGCTACCGAAGGAGCATGCATGCGAGAGAGATGGGTGTGAAAGGAGTGAACAAAAAGGGATTCAAATATTTGAATTCGATATGATGATACATGTAATCCATACTCAACCAAAATTGATCTATCAAACATGCATACTCATATGAATTCACGCACATCTATGTTATTTAATATGTAGGTATTACTGATCCATACATTTTAGTAGAACATAGTTTGGTTAAATTTTTTGAATTCAACCTTAAGATTTCGAGATCGTTGTATTTGTAAATCATATTATACATATAAAGGAGCAGAATTCTTTGTTGTGCTTTTGAAAGTATATATAAAAATGATGTATATAGAATGTAATTCCAATTGAAATGGATCCCGCCTCGGAAAAAATAGAATACAAACGGGATTTGAATTGAGTTGGCACAAAGAACGTGCACTCGCAAAATTTGAACGGAGCGGGAAAGTCGCAAGAATCACTTTCGAAACCAAAATCTGCGAGATGGAAATCACTACTGCCTATCCCTGCCACGCAAAGCCTATCTACTGGATTTCTATAGGTTTCGATAGGGGTAGGTTTGTAATTTCACCCAAACGTGACGTAACCGCCTATCACTCAGATTCATACATGGTGGGCACCAAAACACAGTGTGTTCTCGGCCAAAATCGACTCCCTCCCCGAGTCATATTCATAGACGGTGGGCGCCAAAAACAAACTCTCGTCGGCAAATATTCGGTGTATGCGAGATTACCGTCCTATCCCCAACCGACTAATGTTGCCGGTGATGTAGTAGAAATTTGAAGCAGGGGCTAAGTTTGTGAATTTCCTCGCATTTGAGACAAGCGCCCTGAATACATGGTTCCCCCCTTCCTCTCTACCTCCCTTTTCCCCATTCGTACTCCGTGGGCGCCAAAACACCCTCTCCACCCACCCTCCTCCGTCCGCCGCCGTCCGCCACCCCATCCACCGCCGTCCTCCTCCACCATGCCGGAGCTGATACCCCGACGCCGCCGTCCATTACAAGAGATCGACCTCTCTCATCACGCCTTTGGACCGGGATCCTTGCATCCCGTCCTCTCGCTTCATTCCCGCCGTCGTCCACCTTGCCGGCGCCCGCTTCCTACGACCGTCTTCGCCCACCGCGCTTCGCCGCCACCGTCTACCCTCCTAGATATGCTTCCACGCCGCCGACAGCCATCGCTACCGCAAAGCACCGTCAAATTCTCAAGATAGATGCAGACATCGCGCCCGCACTGTAGGTGGTACACTTTTCGTGTCTGCTCAACTTATTTATCGCAGCAAGAAAATAGATCGCCACTGCTTTACTATGATTTCTTGTCTTGGTTGCGAAGTTGCCTTTGTCCGGTTTGCACCTTCAGATCTGCCATGGCACGCTCAACACAATACTCCCAATGCTTATGGTTTCACCTTTTATATTCCACACTAGTTAAATCACGATGAGACTAAATTTCAAAATTGGGTCATTGATTTTTCAGAGCTCGTCGGAGTTCGCCAAGTGCGATCGAAGGGGCTCGGGTGGTTGTGGGGCCTCACCGAACGTAAGAAAAACTCGGCGGGTGGGGGTTGGCGCAGGTGGGGTGGGGTGGCGGAGGAACACAAAGTGTGGGGGCGGTGGTCTGCATGCGGCCCGTGCAAAGGTTCTCAGATGGGAAGAATCAGAGACCGGGAAGAAGAAGGGTTAGGAGACGTAGGATCTTCATCCAACACTTTGAAATGGTCGAGACACCGGGAGTTGCATTCTTAATGCGCTCACAGTTCATCATGTGGGCAACCTTGCGCAACCAACATTTTATTATCCAAAATCTACTTGCTCTTCTTTACCATGTTCCTCTTCCGTTCTTTCTTTAATATGTACTCTCTCTCATCCCTAAATACAAGTCTTTGTATAGATTCCACCATGGACTACATATGGAGCAAAATGAGTGAATCTACACTCTAAAATGTATCTAGATACATCTTATCTTAAATATTCTCCATTTTTTCGTATATTATCACATCTAGATTTACTCTTAACAAAATGTAGAATAAAGGCAATGCTTTTGAAGAAGATTCTGTGGTAAACTTCTTGAATTGCCCCCCATCGGCATGGACAAGGCCTTTATAGAGCCTCGCCTTCACCAATAATGTAAGTTTGTCCATCTCAAGCCTTCAAACTTTGTTGTATATATTTGGTTAGGCATGACTGCAATGAATTTGTTTATTTTTGGTGTTTGCATCAAATTGCTTATTTAAAGTTTATTATGTAGTTCATAAACAAAAGTTTGTCCTTTCTCAATTTAAGTTTTCAGTTGTACAACCAAGTTCCTTCTTCATACCATGTAAATTAAACTATACAGAGCAAGTGATCTTCTTTTTGCACGCATGTATGTCATTGTTCTTCATCCGTAATCCGGTGATGTGGTGAACCTACCCACTACAAAGACAATGTCATATTCTACAATGTCTTAACTATGAACAATGTCATATCATTCTACTATTATTTAAAGCTGTCTCTTTGTTTGCCAATCTGAAATGGTATAAATTGACAAAGACACTAACCATTGATACTTATGAGTTCTTGATCTGTAATCCAGTGTTGTCGTGAAGCTGCCAACTCCTTCACAATGTCATTTCTTGCCATGTCTTGACCTCAACAATACCATATTGTGTTAATGCAATTTTAAATTGTGTCACTTTATTCGTCAGTAAGAAATGTGATGAATTGTCAGCACTGATGCTTTTACGTGCAAAACCTATCATCCATGCTTGTTTATCTATCAGAGTTAGTAAGATATAAGTGTTGAAAAAGCGCATCTCATCATCTTGCTTTCAGCTTGCTTTTGCGGCTCCCAATGAGGGCTAACCTTTCTTGAACTCTATTGAAGTGATGTCGGTTTTGTATATTATTTTGTCAGCGTGTTAGCACTGGTGGCGATCTTTGATGCCCAGTGTATGTAATCTATTGTCTGCTTGTGCTTTATTATCATAGTGGCGAACTTTGATGCCCAGTGGATGTAATATGCCGTAATTTCTTTATTGTGTAGTCTAGGTTTTTTCTTATTCACGATGCTGCAGTTATTTTACTATATATATATATCCCATCTTCATAGTAAACCGCCAAACCGTAAAATTACGGTACATAATCGGCCGTCATGCAATCACGATGTGTAGGTTGGGCCCGAACGTCGTGACAGCTCACTTCAGTCAGCAAAGAGTCTTCGAAATGAACCCCGCCCATGATTGTGCGAATCAAATCACGGGCTTTTAACAGCCAAAATTGTCTCGGTCCTTGTTTGGCCCAATCGGATATCGGCATGCAGTAGGCGGATGCAAATCGAGGCGATGGTTAGGCCCAATTATATGACGGGCTTTTAACAGGCCAAAATTAATATAGGGCGAAATGTTAAATCGGCCCTTAACAGCCAAAACTAATATCAGGCGAATTACTAAGTGGGCCTTTAGCAAGTGGGCCCAAAAGCATAGTGTCCAGTTGGCGGGCGAATTTGATATGGGGCATAATTGAGCCCAAAGCCTCTTAAAGGGCGGACTGATCTGGGCCGTAATTTGGCCCGTAACGTGGTAGGCTTATAACGGTCGGATCTCATATGGGCCACTTTTAGGCCCGAACGTGGCAGGCCATTAATGGACGGATCAAATATGGTAGGCATTTGGCCCCAAAACATGCAAGGTTAATGGGCGGCCTACCGAGTCCTCAAAATCTTGTGGGCCCTCACAATTTGGTGCCGCCCATTAATGTTCGGTGAAATCTCGTGGGCCTTTAGGTGGGCGACCCATTATGATCCGCAAGAATCTTGTGGGCCTTTACCGGCTTGCCCATTATGGCACACAAAATCTTGTGGGCCTTTAGTTGGGCTACCATTATGGCCCGCAAAATCTTGTGGGCCTTTACAGGGCGGCCCATTATGGCCCGCAAAATCTCGTGGGCCTTTAGTCGGGCCGGCCCATTATGGTCTGCCAAAATCTTGTGGGCCTTTAAATTTTGGGCTTACCATTATGGTCCGCAAAACTTGTGGGCCTTTAATTGGGCCGGCCCAATTAAACTTGATGGGCGGTCCACGTGTCAACATATCATAGGCATCGCCTCGCCCATTGGATGAGTGACACAATGCCAACGCGGACCGACACGTGTCTCCTCCGACCCAATGATGATTTTACACGTGGAAAATCCCCATTGGTCGGGTCATTAACGGGTTATCGGATCCAAAACCCGACCCGATAGCTTAACGGCGTTCATTACGGTGGATGCCACGTGTCGGTCACCCCTTGACGAAAGCACTTCGCGGACGCGCGATTTATCGTCATGGAAGTGGACACTTCCGTGATGATAATTTTATTAATGTCATGGAACACTTCTCTGACAAAGACAGTATGACTATCTTGATTCTGTCATAAATTTGTCATGGATGTACATGCATGACAAAAAACGCGACCTACTATGACAAACACGTATCATCACGGAAGTGTATTTTTTTTGTAGTGCTAGTGATAATGTTAATGATGATGTTCATGTTGATGCTCAACCTAGCAATAACAATGATGTAGAAATTGAACCTACTGTTGATCTTGATAACCCACAATCAAAGAATCAACGTTATGATAAGAGAGACTTTGTTGCTAGGAAGCATGGTAAAGAAAGAGAACCATGGGTTCAGAAACCCATGCCTTTTCCTCCTAAACCATCCAAGAAAAAGGATGATGAGGATTTTGAGCGCGTTGCTGTAATGATTAGACCTATCTTTTTACGTATGCGTTTAACTGATATGCTTAAAATGAATCCTTATGCTAAGTATATGAAGGAAATTGTTACAAATAAAAGAAAGATACCGGAAGCTGAAATTTCCACCATGCTTGCTAATTATACTTTTAAAGGTGGAATACCAAAGAAACTTGGAGATCCACAAGTACCTACTATATCATGCTCCATTAAAAGAAACTATGTTAGAACTGCTTTATGTGATCTTGGAGCCGGTGTTAGTGTTATGCCTCTCTCTTTATATCATAGACTTGATTTGAATAAGTCGACACCTCTTGAAATATATTTGCAAATGGCCGATAAATCAACCGCTATACCTGTCAATATTTGTGAGGATGTGCCTGTTGTGGTTGCAAACGTTACTATTTTAACGGATTTTGTTATTCTTGATATTCCCGAGGATGATAGTATGTCGATTATCCTTGGTAGACCATTTTTGAATACTGCATGGGCTGTTATTGATGGCAACAAAGGCAATGTCACTTTTCATGTTAATGGTAATGAGCATACAGTACACTTTCCGAGGAAACAACCTCAAGTCCACAGTATCAATTCTATTGGGAAAATTCCATCAATTATTATTGGAGGTTTCGAATTTCCTCTTCCTACTTTCAAGAAGAAATATGATATTCTTATTGTTGGGGATGTGCATATCCCCGTTGAGGTAACATAGTCTTATTCGAAAATTCTCCGGTTTCATGTTATTCGGAAAGAGCTTGTTAACAAGACTTGATCAACCTTGTTGGTGGATTCCTTTTGATGAGCATGAGATGGATGAATTTAGAAAACACAACTCTCTGTACCCTCCTTTTAATTTTTGTTATTTAGATTAAATAAAGCAAAAATAGTATTTTCTGTCAGTTTTCTGAATTATCCTTGCAATAAAAAAAATACCCCAAAAATAAAAGTTCTCCAAATGCCCCGAAAACGAAATATGATTTTTTTTCTAGAATATTTAAGAATTATTGGCACTGAGAACACATCAGGGGGAGCAGCCACCTAGCCACGAGGGTGCAGGGCGCGTCCTACCTCCTGGGCGCGCCCCCTGCCTCGTGGGCCCCTCGTGGCCCCCCTCCACTTATTCCTGCACCCACACACTTCGTCTTCCTCCAGAAAAAATCACCCACCAGCTCAAGCACGAGTTCTAGCTCGTTTTGCTGCGATTTTCGATCTCCTTACTCAAAGCTCCACTCACAAAACTGCTTTGGGGGATTGTTCTTCGGTATGTGACTCCTCCAATGGTCTAATTAGTTTTTGTTCTAGTGCTTTATTCATTGCAAATTTTTGTCATTGAGGTGACCTCGTTCTTGAGCTTGCATGTCAAATTTATTTGGTCCCAAGTAGTTTTAATGCATGATATAGTCTCTAGGCACTTGTGGGAGTAGTTGCTATCAATTTTTTTGAGTTTGGTTCACTTTTATTTTGAGTTACTAAAAATTTCAGAAATTTTTCAGAGGAAGAAGTATGTTTAGGAAAATGTACCAAGGTGGTTCTTCAAGGAAGCAAGGACCCAGGCCCGCAATACGTGAGCCAGACCATGAACTACCAAGAGAAGCTCAAGTGCGGCCTTGTGAATGGCCTTCAGAAAATTTCATGGTCCAAGTAGGAATTAAGGAGGAATTTGACGCATATGTGTGTAATGCTGAACTCGAGGGCTTCATGTTAGATAAGTGCCCCCAATATTACCACCTAACTGATTCCTTTGTGAGAAGGTTTAAATTTACATCTTCACGCAATTCTCACACCGTCCTATTTGATATCTATAATAAATCTTATACCATGGACTTAGAAGATTTCAATATTGCTTGTAAACTCCCGCAATGGGGTAGTGCTAGTGAACCTCGCAAATCTGAGTTTAAAGATTTTCTTGATATTATCACTGTGGGGGAATCTAGAGAAATAACACAAGCTACCATAGGGAGCATTCATTTTCCTGCTATACATTACTTTGCTCTCTTTATAGGTAGATGCATAAACGATAAGGATGAGGCATGTCACATGTGTGTTCCAGATCTTAGTGTTCTCAAGAGTGTTGTGTTAGGAGATAAACAATATAACTTGGGGGCCATTGTTGCATATAGGTTGCATAATAATAGTATTAGTGGAAATTTGTTTGGTGGAATTTATGCAACCCGTGTAGCTAGTTATCTTGAGATACCCATACATGAAAATGATATGGAACTGCCTCCTGCTTATTTAGATTATAATGCTATGGTTCGTCTTCAGTTTGTTGAGAGGAACAAACAGTTCCTCCAATACCGACTAATCTTTGACAAGCGTCGCATTGTCCATGTTGCTCTCCCTGCTCCTGGTTTCTTTGACTTTCAAGCAAAAAGGAGATATATTATAACCAGGGAGGAGGCGAACGAGTATGAGAGGAGGACGGAGGCAGCTCGCCTCCAAGCTGCAGCTCATGAAGCAATAGTCTTTGCATCTCAAGACGACCCAGCTACAACTTTGATCCATGGGCATAGACCAACTTAGGCCAAAAGCCTAAGCTTGGGGGAGTACGTATTTCTCACTGACATTACATTCATGTTCGCACACTCATGCCAGTTGTCGGTGCTCATACTTTTTCATTGTACTATCCATGCTAGTTTATTTTCCTTTTTCTCGCTTTCTTCTTGTGTGTTTGACAAACCTTAAAAAAATAGTTGTAGCTTTTAGCTAGTTTACTTTCCATGCCTGTAGTAGTAGTAATTAAAAGAAAACCCAAAAATATTTCTTGTTCTTCTTTTACTCGTTGGGAGCTTTCCCGTGTAAATAGTTTTATTTCTTTTCTTTTCCTTGGGGGTCGAGAGGAGAAGACCATAATGAAAATGTTGAAGTGGCTCTTATATGGACGTGGAGTTATTGAGCGCGAGCTCAAATGAGCTCTTTATCGTGGGCATTGACTTCTGTGTGAAGATCTGTGCCATTTCTTTATACGGGAGGGCATGGGCTGCTGGAAAAGGTGCACTGTTCAGTAATACGCATGCACTGCAGGTGGATGGTGGGCCATAAATTAACCAGAGAGCGGACGGCCGTTGGGGTGAGACGATGCGAGTCGTGGCCCAGAATAGTCGTTGACGTTTGATCCGTGACCCAGGGCGTTGCTTTTTCCTGTCAGTGGGGTCATGGGGTCAGATGGATGTAATACTATTCTAGTGCCTTCTCCAAACTTTGGGTGCTTGGGTAGTGAGTCGTCGAGACAGGACGCCGCGGTGGCGGCGACAAGCGATGCAGCCGATACGCGGGTTCGTAAAATCTCTCCTTTTCTCGTGGTTGACTTCTTGGATTAGGTTCGTGGATTAATAGTTTGGAACGGATTTCATTCGTCATCCATTAGATCTACTTTCCTGGAGGAGGTCGGCGAGAGTATGGTCTTGGCTCTGCTGGCCGTAACATGGTCTTGATGGGCGGGCGAGGCGATTGGGGATGTAAAGGTGCCGAGCAGCAGCAATTGGTAGGAGCGGTGAAGTGGAGCAGAGCGGCGGTGGGGGGATTCTGGCGGCCGAACAAAGCGTGATGGCGGATTTCATGGCGACGGAAGCAGGTTGTTGAGGAGGCAGCAACGGTGGCTCAGCGGCGAGAAGAGGGAGAGCTCTCCTGCGGCTTCGAGTCATCAATGGGAAGATGAACCCCCGGGCTCCTGGATGGAACAAAAGGTTAGTGTTTTCTGAGCTAGTAATGCTGATCAATTGGGACAGTAATGTTCTGGCACAGATGAGCTGAATTGGCTGAATTAGTGTGTGCATTTGTGGCCCTAACAAAACACATGTATGCGTATGTATCCAATGATTTGTATGGTTACCATCAGTTAAGTATCGAGACTTTCAGAGAAATGATTCTGTGGATTATAATGAGTACATAATTTATATTCACTTGCTGCAGGCAAAAAAGATTCTTGCGAAACCAGTGAATTGCATGCATCTAGTTAGTGTGAATTATGTTTGCTTAAGCTGAAAAAATGTATCGGGACTTGGAAAAATAAATGTACATGATTACATGAACTTGCTGGCAGTAAAAATGTTGCTTGCTGGATTAGGACACCACAGAACAACATGGTTAGTTCCTGTAGGGTAAAATGATGAGTGCAAACAAGTCAATTAAAAAAATCGTATCTAGTTAGTGTTGACTGATGGTTGTTGAACCTTTGTAAGCTAATATCATACTTGCTATTTTTGCAAAAAGGCTACGCATTGGAGCTGCAGCCCCTAGCAGAGCACCTTGCCCAAACCGCGTTAGTGCATTTGAGAAGGCTGTCAGGAGTACAGTAGCATAGGAGGTTTCTTTGGGTCGATGGGAAATAGTTTGCGGTTGCTCGGTGAGTATGAAATTTTGCTACTATTAATGTTTCAACAATTTAGTTTGGTTGATCGGGTTATGAAGAATTACTAAGTGACTAAAATTGGTAAACATTTTGCAGGGGAAAGCTGATGTCGAGAACACAAGGTCTTGCCGCTGCAAATGTCCTGCTCTCATAATGCTTCTACGAGCAGAAGACAATGGTTGGTACATTGCGGAGCATAGGGAGACTCACAACCACTCGCTTTCACCTAACTTTGGTGAGACAATCCACTGGCCATCACACAAGCACATAGATGTTTAGACCAGGGATCTTGTGAAGAAGTTTAGCAGAACAATGTGAACCTCGCTAAGGTGTACAGTATCATAGGAAGTTTGTTTGGATCGATGGAAAATGTTCCATTCACAAAGAGGTCTTTGCGTAATCTATGTGGGAAGATAAAAAGGGATCATGCAGATGATGATGTGAAGAAACGATGGATGTGTTTGCGTAGATTAGAGCTGAAGATCCACACTTTACATACGGTGGTTCAGCCGATGCTAAGGGAGGATCAAGAAATCTGAGAAAGTGGGAGCAACAGGCTACGGTACCCCTTCGTTGGGGCTGTCATAACATTCGACACGACATGCAGGACCAACCTATATGACATGCCCTTTGGCCTTTTTGGTGGGGTTAACAATCACTTTCAGAGCATGATTGGCTCGTGTTCTTGTTCGCGATGAGACCCAAGAGAGTTTTGAGTGTTTTTTTTTTCAAAATTCCTAAGAATGATAGGTGGTTCTCCACCCATGACCATACTTAAAGGTATTATTTATGTTTGGAAACTGATCAATTGTCCTACAGTTGTTAGCTGATGTATATCTTATCATCGTACAGAGTGGTGATTGTATACATTTTGTTCACTTGTTTTGTAGATCGAAACAGTGCCATGGAGCTGGCTATCAAAAACATTATGCCGGGGACAACACACAGATGGTGCAAATGGCACGTCCTGAATAAAGCAGAAGAGTCATTGGGTGCTCCGTACACAAAGAAGAGCGATTTCAGGGCTGAATTTTATAAAGTGATAAACCATATGCTGAAAGAAGATGAATTTGAGCAAGGGTGGGAAATGTTGCTGGACAAATACAAGCTAAGGGCACACCCATACATGACTAAGTTGTTTGAGATTTAGAAGAAATGGGCTAAACCTTAGTTTAAGGGTATTTTTGTGCAAAGATGACCAGCACAGAGGGAGTGAGAGTGCGAACCATATGCTTTGAAAAATTATGTGCCTCCTGAGTGCCCAATGCACATGTTTGTGCAGAAGTACACAAGGCTACAATTCGGACCAGAATCGAGAGGAGAACTATGAACAAAAAGAATGTGAATTGTAAGTGTTTTTTTATAATGTGTTCTCTAGTTACAACATTGTGATACTTGTTGCATAGAAATTTTACTTTATGTGGTGGTGTTCAATAAAATGTGCAGGGAGGCCACTTGATGTCTACTACACGACCTTCTTCTTGTAGACGTTGTTGGGCCTCCAAGTGCAGAGGTTTGTAGGACAGTAGCAAATTTCGCTCAAGTGGATGACCTAAGGTTTATCAATTCGTGGGAGGCATAGGTTGAAGATGGTCTCTTTCAAGCAACCCTGCAACCAAATAACAAAGAGTCTCTTGTGTCCCCAACACACCCAATACAATGGTAAATTGTATAGGTGCACTAGTTCGGCGAAGAGATGGTGATACAAGTGCAATATGGACGGTAGATATAGGTTTTTGTAATCTGAAAATATAAAAACAGGAAGGTAAATAATGATAAAAGTGAGCACAAACGGTATTGCAATGCTAGTAAACAAGGCCTAGGGTTCATCCTTTCACTGCTGCAAGTTCTCTCAACAATAATAACATAATTGGATCATATAACTATCCCTCAACATGCAACAAAGAGTCACTCCAAAGTCACTAATAGCGGAGAACAAGCGAAGAGATTATGGTAGGTGCGAAACCACCTCGAAGTTATCCTTTCTGATCGATCTATTCAAGAGTCCGTAGTAAAATAACATGAAGCTATTCTTTCCGTTCGATCTATCATAGAGTTCGTACTAGAATAACTCCTTAAGACACAAATCAACCAAAACCCTAATGTCACCTAGATACTCCAATGTCACCTCAAGTATCCGTGGGTATGATTATACGATATGCATCACACAATCTCAGATTCATCTATTCAAACCAATACAAAGAACTTCAAAGAGTGCGCCAAAGTTTCTACCGGAGAGTCAAGACAAAAACGTGTGCCAACCCCTATGCATAGGTTCATGGGCGGAACCCGCAAGTTGATCACCAAAACATACATCAAGTGGATCACGTGATATCCCATTGTCACCACAGTAAGCACGGCAAGACATACATCAAGTTTTCTCAAATCCTTAAAGACTCAATCCTATAAGATAACTTCAAAGTGAAAACTCAATCCATTACAAGAGAGTAGAGGGGGAGAAACATCATAAGATCCAACTATAATAGCAAAGCTCGCGATACATCAAGATTGTATCACCTCAAGAACACGAGAGAGAGAGAGAGAGAGAGAGAGAGAGAGAGAGAGAGAGAGAGAGATCAAACACATAGCTACCGGGTACATACCCTCAGCGGCCAGGGTGAACTACCCCCTCCTCGTCATGGAGAGCGCCGATGATGAAGATGGCCACCGTGATGGATCCCCCCCTCCGTGAGTGCGGAATAGGGTCCCATTGGTTTTGTGGCTCTGAGAGGCTTGCGGGCGGAACTCCCGATCTAGGTTATTTTCTGGAGGTTTCAGTATTCATAGGATTTTTTGGCGTAGGTCTCACGTCAGGGGGTCTCCGGGTTGTCCACGAGGCAGGGGCCCATGCCCAGGGGGGTGGGCGCACCCCCCACCCTCGTGGGCAGCCCGAGACTCTCCTGGACCAACTCTTTTACTCGGAGGGCTTCTTTTGGTCCAGAAAAAATTATCAAAAATTGGCACGTCAATTGGACTCCATTTGGTATTCCTTTTCTGTAAAACTCAAAAACAAGGAAAAAAACAGAAAGCGGCCTTTGGGCTCTAGGTTAATAGGTTAGTCCCAAAAATCATATAAAATAGCATATAAATGCATAAGAAACATCCTAGATGGATAATATAATATCATGAATAATTCATAAATTATAGATACGTTGGAGACGACGGCATCCCCAAGCTTAATTCCTGCTCGTCCTCGAGTAGGTAAATAATAAAAGAAATAATTTATGAAGTGTGAATGCTAGCAAGTGCATAAGTTTGATCAATGATAGTTCCAATCACTTTTTCTAGCATCGTTATATATCATAACAGTAGCTCATATCATAAAGCTTCTCATGATCAAGTAACAAGTTATTCACATGTTAAAGCATAGACCATAAACTTTCTTGAAAACTAACAAACTATGTTCTCAGTCATCAAACAATTGCAATTCATCTTATTTTCAGGAAGTGTCTATGTAAGAGCTTTGATTTAGCAAATCCCACATAATCAACTATCATATATCCTTCCATGATTGCTACCACTCAAAGCATATTTTTAGAACAAATAGTATTCATCAAACACAGAGAAAGATAGGGGCTTAATGTTTCGCCTACGAACCTTTTACCACCAGGGTAATGTCAACAATAATAATTCATGCTCAAATATATTTGAATGGCCATATATGCTTAGATCTTCCATCACATGATGCTTGCCAACTAAAGAGTAGGTTGTAATGAGAAGGAATACTCTGACTCTTGCATAAAAGTAAAAGATAGGCCCTTCGCAGAGGGAAGCGAGGATTTGCAGAGGTGCGAGCTCGAAGCTAAAGCAGAGATGAAAATAATTTTGAGAGGTATGCTTTCATTGTCAACATAACGACCAAGAGTTCCCAATATCTTCCATACTACATACATTATAGGCGGTTCCCACACGTAAAGGTAAAGTTTTACTCCCCTCCACCAACATTCACACTCCACGGCTTGTCGAAAACAATGGGTGCCGCCCAACTATCAACATTCCCGGGGAGTTTGTTTAAATTATTTGTGATTTTGTTTTGATCTTTTGATCATAGGACTGGGCATCCCAGTTACCAGCCATTTTCTCGTGAATGATGAGCGGAGTCCACTCATCGTGAGAATAACCCACCTAGCATGGAAGATACTGACAGCCCCTAGTTGCTACATGTGCAATTCGGGCATACAAAACAATTTATTATTTGAAGGTTTAGAGTTTGGCACATGCAAATTTACTTGGAACGGCAGATAAATACCGCATATAGGTAGATATGGTGGACACTCATGGAAGGAACTTGGTTTAAGGAATTTGTATGCACAAGCAGTATTCCCACTTAGTATAGATATTTTGGCTAGCAAAGGATTCTAAATAGCAAGCACCAGATGTTAGAGGATCCATAAAAATATAACTTGTATAAAAATATACCCAAGCATAACTCATTATGTTGTCTTCCTTGTCTAACTTCAACTAATTTGCTTAGGTTTGAAAATAATTAATGGGGCTCACAATCATAGAAGATGTCCAAGATAGTATATTTATATGTGAAATCTCTCTTCCTTCAATATTCTTTCATGAATTGTTCAAGTGACCAATACAATGTTTGCTAACCTTCAATAAATTTACCACCTCTATTTCTTATATGTGAAGTCATTAATCCCCATGGGATAAGCATATGAAACATATATAATTTCAGATTTATGATATTCAAATCATTCAACCATTTACTCATAGGATATAACTGAAGCACACGAGTAAATGACAAACTACTCCAAAAAGATATAAGTAAAGATCAATGAGTAGTCAAATAATTATGTAGCTGTGTGAAGACTCTCTCTCATTTAAGAATTTTAGATCTTGGTATTTTATTCAAACAGCAAGCAAAACAAAAGAAAATAAAATGACTCTCCAAGCAAAACACATATCATGTGATGAATAAAAATATAGCTCCAAGTAGAGTTACCGATGAATGAAGACGAAAGAGGGGATGCCATCCGGGGCATCCCCAAGCTTAGGCTCTTGGTTATCCTTGAATATTACCTTGGTGTGCCTTGGGAATCCCCAAGCTTAGGCTCTTTCCACTCCTTATTCTGTAGTCCATCGAATCTTTACCCAAAACTTGAAAACTTCACAACAGAAAACTCAACAGAAAACTCGTAAGCTCCGTTAGTATAAGAAAATAAATCACCACTTAGGTACGGTTGTGAACTCATTCTAAATTCATTTTGTTGTAATATCTACTGTATTCCAACTTCTCTATGGTTCATACCCTCCGATATTACACATAGATTCATCAAAATAAACAAACAACACATAGAAAACAAAATCTGTCAAAAACTAAACAGTCTGTAGTAATCTGTATCAAACGTATACTTCTGGAACTCCAAAAATTCTAAAATAAATTGGTGGACCTGAGAAATTTGTGTAGTAATCATCTGCAAAAATAATCAACTAAATAGCACTCTCCAGCAAAAAGTTTTAGCTAATCTCGTGAGCACTAAAGTTTCTGTTTTTTACAGCATGATCATAAAGACTTCACCCAAGTCTTCCCAAAGGTTCTACTTGGCACAAACACTAATTAAAACACAAAACCACATCTAAACAGAAGCTATGTGAATTATTTATTCCTAAACAGAACCAAAAAGCAAGAAACTAAAATAAAATTGGGTTGCCTCCCAACAAGCGCTAACGTTTAACGCCCCTAGCTAGGCATGATGATTTCAATGATGCTCTCATAAAAGATAAGAACTGAAACATAAAGAGAGCATCATGAAGAATATGACTAGCACATTTAAGCCTAACCCACTTCCTATGCATCGGGATTTTGTGAGCAAACAACCTATGGTAACAATAATCAACTAGCATAGGAAGGCAAAACAAGTATAACTTCAAAACTTTTAACACATAGAGAGGAAACTTGATATTATTGCAATTCCTACAAGCATATGTTCCTCCCTCATAATAATTTTCAGTAGCATCATGAATGAATTCAACAATATAACTATCACATAAAGCATTCTTTTCATGATCTACTTGCATAGAAAATTTACTACTCTTCACATAAGCAAAATTCTTCTCATTCGGAATAGTGAGAGTATCATAAGAGACTCGAATACTATAAATTGTTTCCACATTAAATGAGTAATGTTCAGAAAAAGGGTAATCATAATAATGACAAGTTTTATAAATATAATCATCACTACTTTTTATAGCATAAGTTTCATCACAATAATCATCATAAGTAGCAACTTTGTTCTCATCATAATCAATTGAAACCTCTTCCAAGATAGTGGAATCATTACTAAATAAATTCATGACCTCTCCAAATCCACTTTCATAATTATCATAATAAGATTCAACATCCCCCAAAATAGTGGGATCATTACTTCCTAAAGTTGACACTCTTCCAAACCCACTTTCATCAATATAATCATCATAAGTAGGAGGCATGCTATCATCATAACAAATTTGCATATCAAAACTTGGGAGGATAAAAATATCATCTTCATTAAACGTCGCATCCCCAAGCTTGGGACAAACATTAATTTCGGCAAATATATTCTCAAATGTGTCATCCTCATCAAACATAGCATCCCCAAGCTTGGGCCTTTTCATATCATAAGCATAATCACTCTCATTATTAATAGTATGGATAGCACCAATAGTATAGCAATTATCATCATCACAATGAGTAGTAGGAGCAACATCATTTGGGAGGGATACCTTTTTACCTTTGCTTCTCCGTTTTTTCTTTTTCTTCTTCACATCATGTGCGGGTTTATCCCTCTTTTTTGAGCTCCTTATTGATGAGATTGGTTGAATAGAAAGCTCCTCCTCGTTACCTGATTCATCATAAGAAATAATAGGAGGATATAGGGAAGTCTCTTCCCTTTCATTAGTATTCTCTTCATCTTCTATTTGCTTTCTTTTCTTTATGTAATTGGCAATATAAGGATTTTCAATGCAATTCACCTGCACAATACATATAAATTTCCTCTAGATCAAAATCAAGAAGTTTATCACGGCAACATACTTTGGAAGATAGTTAGTTATACGTCTCATTTCTTCATAACCCATAAGCAAACTAAGTTCATTATGATGTGCAAGGTAAATCAAGTCATCACAATTTTTGGAAACGATTAGATCATGAAACAATTTGCATCGGATAGTTAAATGACCATGTTCATTGCAAAGTTCACAAGTATGGCTAAGAAAATTTAAATTTTCAGCACAAACATCTAGCCTTTCTTGCAACCATTTAGTTTCTAAGTACTTATGCCTCTTGCAAAATCTATCTTCCCTTTTGGTATGTATTTGCAAACTCTATGCACTCCACGTAAATCGACATGCTTATAGGAAACATTTTCATCATGAATAGTGCAATCATCATTAGTACCATGGATATTCAAAGAGTTCATACTAACAACATTGCAATCATGCTCATCACTCAAAGATTTAGTGCCAAACATTTTATAGACTTCTTCTTCTAGCACTTGAGCACAATTTTCCTTTTCATCATACTTACAAAAGATATTAAAAAGATGAAGCGTATGAGACAAACTCAATTACATTTGTTTTGGTACTTTTCTTTTATAAACTAAACTAGTGCTAAAACAAGAAACAAAAAGATTCGATTGCAAGATCTAAAGATATACCTTCAAGCACTCACCTCCCGACAGCGGCGCCGAGGAAAAGAGCTTGATGTCTACTACACGACCTTCTTCTTGTAGACGTTGTTGGGCCTCCAAGTGCAGAGGTTTATAGGACAGTAGCAAATTTCCCTCAAGTGGATGACCTAAGGTTTATCAATCTGTGGGAGGCGTAGGTTGAAGATGGTCTCTTTCAAGCAACCCTGCAACCAAATAACAAAGAGTCTCTTGTGTCCCCAACACACCCAATACAATGGCAAATTGTATAGGTGCACTAGTTCGGCGAAGAGATGGTGATACAAGTGCAATATGGATGGTAGATATAGGTTTTGTAATCTAAAAACATAAAAACAGCAAGGTAACTAATGATAAAGTGAGCACAAATGGTATTGCAATGCTAAGAAACAAGGCCTAGGGTTCATACTTTCACTAGTGCAAGTTCTCTCAACAATAATAACATAATTGGATCATATAACTATCCCTCAACATGCAACAAAGAGTCACTCCAAAGTCACTAATAGCGGAGAACAAATGAAGAGATTATGGTAGGGTACGAAACCACCTCAAAGTTATCCTTTCGATCGATCTATTCAAGAGTCCGTAGTAAAATAACATGAAGCTATTCTTTCCGTTCGATCTATCATAGAGTTCGTACTAGAATAACACCTTAAGACACAAATCAACCAAAACCCTAATGTCACATAGATACTCCAATGTCACCTCTAGTATCCGTGGGTATGATTATATGATATGCATTACACAATCTCAGATTCATCTATTCAAACCAACACAAAGAACTTCAAAGAGTGCGTCAAAGTTTCTACCGGAGAGTCAAGACGAAAATGTGTGCCAACCCCTATGCATGGGTTCATGGGCGGAACCCGCAAGTTGATCACCAAAACATACATCAAGTGGATCACGTGAGATCCCATTGTCACCACATATAAGCACCAAGACATACATCAAGTGTTCTCAAATCCTTAAAGACTCAATCAGATAAGATAACTTCAAAGGAAAACTCAATCCATTACAAGAGAGTAGAGGGAAGAAACAACATAAGATCCAACTATAATAGCAAAGCTCGCGATACATCAAGATCAGTATCACCTCAAGAACACGAGAGAGAGAGAGAGAGAGAGAGATATCAAACACATAGCTCTTGGTACATACCCTCAGCCCCGAGGGTGAACTACTCCTCCTCGTCATGGAAAGCGCCGGATGATGAAGATGGCCACGGTGATGGATCCCCCCCTCCGTGAGTCTTTAACAGGTCCCGATTGGGTTTTAGTGGCTACTGAGAGGCTTGCGGCGGCGGAACTCCCGATCTATGTTATTTTTGGAGGTTTCAGATTTATAGGATTTTTGGCGTAGGTCTCACGTCAGGGGTCTCCGGGTTGTCCCACGAGGCAGGCCCACACCGGGGGTGGCGCCTCCCTCCTGTGGGCAGCCCGGACCTCTCTGGCCCAACTCTTTACTCAGGGGCTTCTTTTGGTCCGTAAAAAATCATCAAAAATTGGCACGTCAATTGGACTCTGTTTGGTATTTCTTTTACGTAAAACTCAAAAACAAGGAAAAAGCAAACTGCACTTTGGGCTCTAGGTTAATAGGTTAGTCCCAAAATCATATAAAATAGCATATGAATGCATATAAAACATCCTAGATGGATAATATAATATCATGAATACTTCATAAATTATAGATACGTTGGAGACGTATCACCACTCATGAGGGCAAACCTGGCAGTGGAGAGGCATGCTAGCAAGATATATACAAGGGCCATGTTCCAACAGTTTGGGCATATATTGTACAATGTGGAGCTTATCAGGTGGAAGAGGTCGAGAAACACAAGACATATCTTGCAATCCATAGTGAAGCAGAAAAGAGAGAGAAGTGGTGCAGATGTCATACAAGGTAACTACACGATGTGCAGATGAAGGGCTGGGAAGATCCCTCTGAGATGTTTTGGCTGTGCTACCACCACCGGACGGAGCTGCTAGAACGGATATTTTGCTGTGTTCCTCGGCGATGACTGCTCCGCGGCGGAGTGCTTGGAACGGGCGTAGCACACAGTGGAGTGGTGACATAACTACATGATGTGTGTAGTGGCATGAGGGCCAGCAAAAAAACATTTGAAAATTAAGCGGCACTACCATGAGATATGGCCGGCACTTACCGATGTGCCACTGTAAGATGTGACCGGCTTTCCAACATCAGTAGCCATGGTTGTCATCCTCCGCATTGAGTCTTGATCAAACAAATTTACCCTCAGCAACTCGGAATGTTGCTTGTTGGACATCCCAAGGGCGAGGTTGTCCAGCAGAAATATCTGTGAGTGCAACAATTTGTTAGCTCCCAAAAAAATGAAAGTAACTAGTGTCATGAATTTGGGGCCTACATACACAGTATTGCTTGGAGAAACAAGTAGCATCCAACTAAGTTGGTGGCGGGGTTCCCTGACCGGATATTATTCTTTAGCCTCCTAACACCAGCGAGCAGGCATTGAATCACATACTCACACCAGTTGAACTGCTTAATCGTCTCAGTATTAGCCAGTGTTCCCCAGAAATCAATAGTGGCATATCCATGCTTTCTGAAAATTCCAGTATCTTGTTCTCTGCCAGGACAATGGTGCGGCGGGTGGTGCTTACCTTGCTCATTGTCCATGCACTGAATTTCAGGTTTAGTTTCTGCAGCATTTGAAGGACAAGCATACAACCAAACCCAATGCTCGTAACAAGAAATCGCTTGAACTCATTGAATGTCTAGATGACATCAACGGCGGGCTTGACAGATATACGAGAGGTTGGTGCTGGGGGCACGGCTGGGTCACCGCTCTGTCCTGAATCTTGGCTAGCTGCCTGCAGGTTCTCATCGCCCATCTCTCCCTCACAGCTGCCTTCAACTGACATATTACCCTGCAGCATTGGTGGGGAAAAATAAGCCTGGTATTGTGGACTAAAAAAATAAAAACTTGGGATTCAGACTTTCAGAGAATTCAAAAAACATATTGCCTTTTCTCTGATATACAGTTATCAAATGGATCCTATATAAAATTCTGGTGCTTTCCACAACTGAATCCAATACACAATGCATGTGTAGACAGTGTGGATTTGAAAGTTCTGAAACTTTTTATTCCTAGAGACTGAAACTAGAAATATAGTTCTGAACTGAAGTTTTAGACTGAATCTATGTGGCCCGATGCATGTAAGGTAAAATGGATCATGTAGGACAGTGTTGCTGCATTGCAAAAACTGGATGTAATATACTATGAATCAATAAAACATTATGGACCTGTAATGATTTTCATGCCTTGGATCATATAATCCATGAATGAATGCATGCATTTTTTGTTGCTAAAGAAAAATGAATCTGGGAACCTATGAATCTATAAACAATCTTAATGGCAAACTGGACCATTCAATCTGTGAAGCTAAATACTCCCTATGTCCCATAATGTAAGACATTTTTTGACACTAGTGTAGTGTCAAAAAACGTCTTACATTATGGGACGGAGGGAGTAGCTTTTGATCTGCAAAAGAAGTGCATCTGCAAAAATTCCATGAATGGAAATCACCTTGGACAGGCGGATTGAAAATAAGATGGAGAGGGGAAACCTGGAAGGCGGGCGTCTCCGGGTGCGCCAAGAAGAGTGGCCGCCGACAGAAATTGACAAATACGTGGGGAGCATGGGTATTTAACAAAATAATCTTACTAAAATAATTCATAGATAACTATGATTGCATAAAAAATGGACTAACAAGGATCAGATGATTGGAGATAACAGAAAAGAGAACACTAGTAGTTGACAGTGATTGCCAGGTTACAGATGACTCCGGATTACAAACTGGGATTATGAAATTAACCAGCACACCAAACTAGATGACTATCCCTATTACAAGCCTCCTGCACAGGAAACTAGCTGCTCCACTGCATGAAGATTAAGAAGAGCAGACCCAGGACAAGGATAAAGTTCGTTCCGGCGAACAGCACCGCCATGCGTTGGCTATCGGTGGAGCTGCGCAGCGGTGCGGCGGCGCAGGGAGGGCTAGCTTGCTGCATCTGCGGCTGGATGCGTGCTTACACTGCTTGGATCTCAGCCTGAGTGTCGTCCACGAACTGGCGGTCTCGCCTGGATCTATGCTGAAGGGAAGCAGCATGTACGGCTGGGTCAAGCCGTGGCGACTAAGCTCAGGCGGGTAGGTGTTCCGTCGATCTCAAAAACTTGCATATACCAGCCTGCAGGAAGAGTGATTTGATCCTGAGATAAAAGGGATAGGCATTTGATTTTTCTTAGCATGGAGTACTTACATCTTTCCGACGCACTTGTAGAAGCGTTGCCAGCTCGGGATACAAAGGTGACCACCTTGCCGCCACAAGCTGGGCAAGGTATCAGCGGAGCACCTCGTCGGCCTGCGAGGAAGAGCAGGAGGCCGCCATCGTTTCTGATCTGGTTGTTCCTGACGAGGATGAAGGGGATAAGGGAATGGGCGAGCAGGGGTGGTAGAGGAATCTGGCAGTGGAAGGATGCAGTAGCTAAATTAATGGGAGCTATGGGACGAGGGACGACGTCCGTTTGCTGGCTAATGACTGAGCCGTGGCCTACTACGCAACACTCCATCTGAGTCGTGGCTGCGAGGATGACGACAGTTACATTGAATGCGGTAGTTGGGTGGGCCACATGCTGTGAAAAAGCCATGCATACTGCTCCAAATATAGAGTAAAATACTAGCGGTGGTGTGAATCTTGACGCTAGACAACGGCTGAGATAAAGGGCACATCTGAGCTCGAGCTCAGAATAGCACTTCCCTCTTATATGCATTATTGTTGATTTAACAAAGAGCCAATATTACCTTGTCTTCTCCTTTGTATCAAATGCTTGCGGATTCGACTTAGTCCAATACACGCGGTAATCGCTTTTTATTATCCACACCGCTTGTTCGTGCAAGTGGAAAGGCAATAATGACGATATATGATGGACTGATTGAGATGAGAAAAGTGGTATGAACTCGACCTCTCTTGTTTTTGTAAATGTGATTAGTTCATCATTCTGATTGACCTATTATGAATGAAACATGTTTGCAATGACAATTAGAGATTATAGTTGCTTATGCCATGCTTAATTAGCTAGGAGTTTATAATGGTTTACCTTGCGTGCCAACATGCTATTAAAATGGTTGTGATGTGGTATGATAGGATGGTATCCTCCTTTGAACGATTCAAGTGACTTGACTTGGCACATGTTCACGCATGTAGTTGAAACAAAATCAACATAGCCTCCGCGATATTTATGTTCATGGTGGATTATATCCTACTCATGCTTGCACTCAATGTTTATTAATTTTAATGCATGTTCATGACTGTTGTCGCTCTCTAGTTGGTTGCTTCCCAGTCTTTTTCTAGACTTCACTTGTACTAAGCGGGAATACTGCTTGTGCATCCACTTCCATAAACCCCAAAGTTATTCCATATGAGTCCACTATACCTTCCTATATGCGGTATCTACCTGCTATTCTAAGTAAATTTGTATGTGCCAAACTCTAAACCTTCAAATGAAATTCTGTTTTGTATGCTCGAATAGCTCATATTGTTGGGGAACGTTGCAGAAAATTAAAAATTTTCCTACGTTTTCACCAAGATCCATCTATGAGTTCATCTAAGCAACGAGTCAAGGGGTGAGTTTGCATCTACATACCACTTGTAGATCGCGTCGTGAAGCTTTTCGAGGGGATGGTGATGATGGAGTCGTACTTTCGGACCACCAGATGACCAAGTCTTTGAGCAGACGGCACCTCCGCGTTCAACGCACGTGCAGTGAGCAACGTCTCCTCCGTCTTGATCCGGCCAAGGAGGAAGGAGAGGTTGAGGAAGATGGCTCCAATGAAGCAACACGACACAGTGATGATGATGGAGGATTCCCAGCCCGTGAGGCTTAAGCCCAGCGCCGCAGGAGGAGAGGTGTTGGGAGGGAGGGCCGCGCCTTCAAGTTGTGTATGCAGCCCTCCCTCACCCCTCTATTTATAGGGGAAGGGAGGAGGGGGCCGGCCCCTCTAGATGCATCTAGAGAGGGGGCGGCGGCCAAGGGAGGGGGCTTGCCCCTGCAAGCAAGGGGCGCCTCATCTAGGGTTCCCCCTCAACCCCTAGGCGCAAGGGCCCAAGGAAGTGCGCCCAGCCCACCAGGGGCTGGGCCCTTCCCACGCAGCCCAAGTGGCCCCGAGAGGTGGCCCCTCCGGTGGTCCTCCCGGAACCTTTCCTGTCCCCCAGACATCAACCGATATGACCCAAACTTTTCCTGTCCGCTTGACAACTTCCCATATATAAATCTTTACCTCCGGACCCTTCCGGAACTCCTCGTGACGTCCGGATCTCATTCGGGACTCGAACAACATTCGGTAATCACATACTAGTCTTCCTAATAACCCTAGCGTCACCGAACCTTAAGTGTGTAGACCCTACGGTTCGGGAGACATGCGCACATGACCGAGACGCTCTCAAGTCAATAACCAACAGCGGTATGTCTGGATACCCATGTTGGCTCCCACATGCTCCTTGATGATGTCATCGGATGAACCACGATGTCGAGGATTCAAGCAACCCGTATACTATTCCCTTTGTCGATCGGTATGTTACTTGCCCGAGACTCGATCGTCAGTATCCCAATACCTCGTTTAGTCGTTACCCACGGCAAGTCACTTTACTCGTGCCGTAATGCATGATCCCGTGACCGGACACTTGGTCACTTTGAGCTCATTATGGTGATGCACTACCGAGTGGGCCCGGTGATACCTCTCCGCCATGCGGGTGACAAATCCTGTCTCGATCCGTGTCAACACAGCAGACACTTTCGGAGATACCGTAGTGCACCTTTATAGTCACCCAGATTACGTTGTGACGTTTGGTACACCCAAAGCACTCCTACGGTATCCAGGAGTTACACGATCTCAAGGTCTAAGGAAGAGATACTTGACATTTGGAAAAGCTCTAGCAAAACGAACTACACGATCTTGTGCTATGCTTAGGATTGGGTCTTGTCCATCACGTCATTCTCCTAATGACGTGATCCCGTTGTCAATGACATCTGATGTCCATAGTCAGGAAACCATGACTATCTGTTGACCAATGAGCTAGTCAACTAGAGGCTTACTAGGGACGTATTGTAGTCTATGTATTCACACATGTATTACGATTTCCGGATAATACAATTATAGCATGAATAAAAGGCAATTATCACGAACAAGGAAATATAATAATAATGCTTTTTATTATTGCCTCTAGGCATATTTCCAACAATCTCCCACTTGCACTAGAGTCAATAATCTAGTTACATTGTGATGAATCGAACACCCATAGAGTTACGGTGTTGATCATGTTTTGCCCGCGAGAGAAAGTTTAGTCAGCGGATCTCATGCGACATCTGAGATCCGTATGCACTTTACAAATTTCTATGTCTCCATCTTGAACATTTTCACGGATGGAGTTGAAGCGACGCTTGATGTGCACGGTCTTCTTGTGAAACACTGGCTCCTTGGCGAGTGCAATAGCTCCAAAGTGTTGTCACGGAAAGAGTTTGATCGGCCCCGACGCATTGGGTATGACTCCTAGGTCGGTGATGAACTCCTTCACCCAAATTGCTTCATGCGCTGCCTCCGAGGCTGCCATGTACTCCGCTTCACATGTAGATCCCGCCACGACGCTGCCTTGCCGCATTTGCAAACGCCATCGCTTCCACCATTCAACATATACACGATCCGGTTTGTGACTTAGAGTCATCGTGACTGGTGTCAAGCTAGCGTCGACGTAACCCTTTACTGACGAGCTCTTCGTCACCTCCATAAACGAGAAACATGTCCTTTGTCCTTTTCGTGTACTTCAGGATATTCTTGACCGCTGTCCAGTTGTTCCTTGCGGGATTACTTTGGTACCTTCCTACCAAACTTATGGCAAGGTTTACATCAGTCCGGTACACTGACATGGCATACATAATAGATCCTATGGTTGAAGCATGGGGATGACACTCATCTCTTCTTTATCTTTTGCCGTGGTCGGGCATTGAGCCGAGCTCAATCTCACACCTTTGCAACATGTGCAAGAACCCCTTCTTGGACCGATCCATTTTGAACTTCTTCAAAATCTTATCAAGGTATGTGCTTTGTGAAAGACCTATGAGGCGCCTCGATCTATCTCTATAGATCTTGATGCCTAATATATAAGCAGCTTCTCCAAGGTCCTTCATTGAAAAACACTTATTCAAGTAGGCCTTAATGTTGTCCAAGAATTCTATATCATTTCCCATCAAAAGTATGTCATCTACATATAGTATGAGAAATGCTACAAGAGCTCCCACTCACTTTCTCTTGTAAACGCAGGCTTCTCCATAAGTCTCGCATAAACCCAAACGCTTTGATCATCTCATCAAAGCGAATGTTCCAACTCCGAGATGCTTGCACCAGCCCATAAATGGATCATTTGGAGCTTGCATACTTTGTTAGCATTCTTAGGATCGACAAAACCTTCCTATTGCATCATATCTGGCTCTTCCTTAAGATAACCGCTAAGGAACGCTGTTTTGACGTCCATCTCGCCATATCTCATAATCATAGTATGCGTAATTGCTAACATGATTCGGATGGACTTAAGCTTCGCTACAGAGAGAAAAGTCTCATCGTAGTCAATCCCTTGAACTTGCCGATAACCCTTAGCGACAAGTCGAGCTTTATAGATGGTGACATTACCATCCGCGTCCGTCTTCTTCTTAAAGATCCATTTATTTTCTATCGCCGCCGATCATCGGGCAAGTCTCACAAAGTCCATACTTTGTTTTCATACATGGATCCTATCTCGGATTGCATGGCTTCGAGCCATTTGTTGGAATCCGGGCCCGCCATCGCTTTCTTCATAGTTCGAAGGTCCACCGCTGTCTAACAACATGATTTCCGAGGGCAGGGGTTGCCGTACCACTGCAGTGCGGAACGTGTCCTAGTGGACCTACGGGTTCGTGAGCAACTTGATCCGAAGTACCTTGATCACCATCATTAATTTTCCTCTTCGGTTGGTGTAGGCATCACAGAACATTTTCCCGAGCCGCACTACTATCCCGCTCAAGAGGTAGTACTTCATCGAAGTTCTACTTTCCTCCCACTTACTTCTTTCGAGAGAAACTCTTTTCCGTAAAGGATCCGTTCTTGGCAACAAAGATCTTGCCCTCGGATCTTAAGTAGAAGGTATACCCAATGGTTTCCTTTAGGGTATCCTATGAAGACGCATTTTTCCAACTTGGGTTCGAGCTTTTCTGTTGAAGTTCCTTGACATAAGCATCGCATCCCCAAACTTTTAGAAAGCAGCGACTTAGGTTTCTTCCCAAACCATAATTCATACGGTGTCGCCTCAACGGATTTAGACGGTGCCCTATTTAAAGTGAATGTAGTCATCTCTAGAGCGATCCCCAAAATGATAGCGGTAAATCGGTAAGAGACATCATAGATCGCACCATATCCAATAGAGTGCGATTCTGACGTTCGGACACACCCATTCTGTTGAGGTGTTCCAGCGGCGTGAGTTGTGAAACGATTCCACATTTCCTTAAGTGTGTACCAAATTCGGTGACTTAAATATTCTCCTCCACGATCCGATCGTAAGAATTTTATCTTCCGGTCACGTTGATTCTCTACCTCATTCTGAAATTCCTTGAACTTTTCAAAGGTCTCAGACTTGTGTTTCATCAAGTAGACATACCCATATCTACTCAAGTCATCAGTGAGAGTGAGAACATAACGATATCCTCCGCGAGCCTCAACATTCATTGGACCGCACACATCGGTATGTATGATTTCCAACAAGTTGGTTGCTCGCTCCATTGTTCCGGAGAACGGAGTCTTGGTCATCTTGCCCATGAGGCATGGTTCGCATGTGTCAAATGATTCATAATCGAGAGACTCCAAAAGTCCATCAACATGGAGCTTCTTCATGCGCTTTGACACCAATGTGACCATAAGGCGGCGATTACACAAGTATGTGGGACTATCGTTATCAACTTTACATCTTTTGGTATTCACGCTATGAATATGTGTAACATTACATTCGAGATTCATTAGGAATAAACCATTGACCATCGGAGCATGACCATAAAACATATCTCTCATATAAATAGAACAACCATTATTCTCGGATTTAAATGAGTAGCCATCTCGTATTAAACGAGATCCAGATACAATGTTCATGCTCAAACTTGGCACCAAATAACAATTATTAAGGTTCAAAACTAATCCCGTAGGTAAATGTAGAGGTAGCGTGCTGACGGCGATCACATCGACTGGAACCATTCCCGACGCCAAGATCGTCACCTCGCCCTTCGCCAGCCTCCGCTTATTCCGTAGCTCACTGTGAGTTACAAATATGAGCAACGGCACGGTATCAAATACCCAGGAGTTACTACGAGTAATCGGTAAGGTACACATCAATTACATGTATATCAAATATACCTTTGGTGTTCTTTGGCCTTCTTATCCGCTAAGTATTTGGGGCGGTTCCGCTTCCAAAGGACCCTTCCCTTGCAATAAAAGCACCTTTCCCTCTGTGCTTGGGTCCATTCTTTGACTTCTTCCCAAGAATCGGCTTCTTTAGATGCGGCAACATCCTTGCCGTCCTTCTTGAAGTTCTTCTTACCCTTGCCCTTCTTGAACTTAGTGGTCTTATTGACCATCAACACTTCATGTTCTTTCTTGATTTCAACCTCTGCTGACTTCAGCATTGCGAATACTTTGGGAATGGTCTTCACCATCCCCTGCATATTGTAGTTCATCACAAAGCTCTTGTAGCTTGGTGGGAGCGATCAAGGATTCTGCTAATGACCGCCTCATCCGGAGGTTTATGTCCACCGACATGCGGTGATGCAACCTGCATATCTTGAGTATGTGCTCACCTTGTGAACTGTTTTCCTCCATCTTACAACTATAGAACTTGCTCTGGAGACTTCATATCTCTCGACCGCATGAGCTTGAAAAACTAGTTTCAGCCTCGAACATCTCATATGCTCCGTGTCGCTCAAAACGCTTTTGGAGCCCGGTTCTAAGTCAGAAGCATGCCGCCTTTGAACGAGGGAGTAATCATCAAGACGAGATCGCCAAGCATTCATAATGTCTTGGTTCTGCACGGGACGGAGCGTCACCTAGCGGTCCTTCTAGGACATATTGTTTCCTGGCAGCTATGAGGATGATCCTCGTGTTAGGACCCAAATCCGTATAGTTGCTGCCATCATCTTTCAAAGCTTGGTTTTCTCTAGGAACGCGTTGAAGTTCATGTTGACATGAGCGCTGGCCATTTGATCTACAAGACATATTATGCAAAAGTTTTAGACTAAGTTCATGATAATTAAGTTCATCTAATCAAATTAAAATGAACTCCCACTCAGATTAGACATCCTCTAGTCATCTAAGTGTTACACGATCCGAGTCGACTAGGTGTCGTGTCCGATCATCACGCGGAGACGGACTAGTCATCGTCGGTGAACATTCTCATGTTGATCGTATCTTCCATAATGACTCATGTTCGACCTTTCGGTCTCCGTGTTCTCGAGGCCATGTCCAGACATGCTAGGCTCGCTAAGTTAACCCTAAGTGTTTTGCGTGTGTAAATCTATCTTACAATTCGCTGTATGTGAACGTAAGAATCCATCACACCCGATCATCACGTGGTGCTTAGAAGCGAAGAACTTTAGCAACGGTGCACGCTTAGGGAGAACACTTCTTGAAATTGTTGTAAGGATCATCTTATTTACTACCGTCGCTCTAAGTAAACAAGATGCATAAACATAATAAACATCACATGCAATTATATAGTAGTGACATGATATGGCCAACATCATATAAGCTCCATTGATCTCCATCTTCGGGCTCCATGATCATCTTGTCACCGCATGACACCATGATCTCCATCATCATGATCTCCATCATTGTGTCTTCGTGAAGTTGTCACGCCAACGACTACTTCTACTTCTATGGCTAACGCGTTTAGCAATAAAGTAAAGTAATTTACATGGCGTTCTTCAATGACACGCAGGTCATACAAAAAATAAAGACAACTCCTATGGCTCCTAGGTTGTCATACTCATCGACATGCAAGTCGTGATTCCTATTACAAGAACATGATCTCATACATCACAATATGTCATTCATCATTCATCACAACTTGGCCATATCACATCACATGACAATTCTTTGCCAAAAACAAGTTAGACGTCCTCTAATTGTTGTTGCATCTTTTACGTGGCTGCAATTGGGTTCTAGCAAGAACACCTACGAATAACCACAACGCGATCTTGTCAACTTCTATTTACCCTTCATAAGGACCCTTTTCATCGAATCCGCTCCAACTAAAGTGGGAGAGACAGACACCCGCCAGACCACCTTATGCAACTAGTGCATGTTAGTCGGTGGAACTGGTCTCACGTGAAGCGTGCGTGTAAGGTTGGTCCCGCCGCTTCATCCCACAATACCGCTGAAGCAAGATACGACTAGTAACGGCAAGCAAGTTTGACAAGATCTCGCCCACAATAAAATTGTGTTCTACTCGATGCAATAGAGAACTACGCATAGACCTAGCTCATGATGCCACCGTTGGGGAACGTTGCGAAAATTAAAAATTTTCCCTACGGTTTCACCAAGATCCATCTATGAGTTCATCTAAGCAACGAGTCAAGGGAGTGAGTTTGCATCTACATACCACTTGTAGATCGCGTGCGGAAGCTTTCGAGGATGGTGATGATGGAGTCGCACTCGGACCACCGATGACCAAGTGTTGAACGACAGCACCTCCGCGTTCAACACACGTGCAGATGCAGGCAACATCTCCTCCGCCTTGATCCGGCAAGGAGGAAGGAGAGGTTGAGGAAGATGGCTCCAGCAGCAACACGACGGCGTGATGATGATGGAGTGACAGTTCTCCCACAGGCTTCGCCTAAGCGCACGCTGGAGGAGGAGAGGTGTTGGGAGGGAGGGTTGCGCCTTCAAGTTGTGTATGCAGCCCTCCCTCACCCCTCTATTTATAGGGGAAGGGAGGGGCCGGCCCTCTAGATGCATCTAGAGGGGGCGGCTGACCAAGGGAGGGGGCTTGCCCCTGCCAAGGGGCGCCCCATCTAGGGTTCCTTCAACCCTAGGCGCAAGGGCCCAAGGGGAGGGGGTGCGCCCAGCCCACCAGGGGCTGGCCCCTTCCCACGCAGCCCAAGTGGCCCCCGAGAGGGGTGGCCCCTCCCGGTGGTCCTCCGGAACCTTTCCGGTGTCCCCGGTACAATACCGATATGACCCGAAACTTTTCCGGTGTCCGTTTGACAACTTCCCATATATAAATCTTTACCTCCGGACCCTTCCGGAACTCCTCGTGACGTCCGGGATCTCATCCGGACTCAACAACATTCGGTACTCACATACTAGTCTTCCTAATAACCCTAAGCGCCACCGAACTTTAAGTGTGTAGACCCTACGGGTTCGGGAGACATGCGCATATTGACCGAGACGCTCTCAAGTCAATAACCAACAGCCGATCTGGATACCCATGTTGGCTCCCACATGCTCCTCGATGATGTCATCGGATGAACCACGGCGATGTCGAGGATTCAAGCAACCCCGTATACTATTCCCTTTGTCAATCGGTATGTTACTTGCCCGAGACTCGATCATTGGTATCCCAATACCTCGCTTAGTCTCATTACCGCAAGTCACTTTACTCGCATCTGCATAATGCATGATCCCGTGACCGGACACTTGGTCACTTTGAGCTCATTATGATGATGCACTACCGAGTGGGCCCAAAGGATACCTCTCCGCCATGCAGAGTGACAAATCCTCGCCTCGATCCGTGTCAACCCAACAGACACTTTCGGAGATACCTGTAGTGCACCTTTATAGTCACCCAGCCATTCGTTGTGACGTTTGGTACACCCAAAGCACTCCTCACGGTATCCGGAGTTACAAGATCTCAAGGTCTAAGGAAGAGATACTTGACATTTGGAAAAGCTCTAGCAAAACGAACTACACGATCTTGTGCTATGCTTAGGATTGGGTCTTGTCCATCACGTCATTCTCCTAATGACGTGATCCCGCTTGTCAATGACATCCGATGTCCATAGTCGAGAAACCATGACTATCCGTCAATTCAACGAGCTAGTCAACTAGAGGCTTACTAGAGACGTATTGTAGTCTATGTATTCACACATGTATTACAATTTCCGGATAATACAATTATAGCATGAATAAAAGACAATTATCATGAACAAGGAAATATAACAATAATGCTTTTATTATTGCCTCTAGGGCATATTTCCAACACATATATCAACTAGGGTTGTCTGTATCTTCCATGCTAGGCGGGTTATTATCAAGAGGAGTGGACTCCATCCTCACTCACGAGAAAATGGCTGGTCAACCGATACCCAAATTCCATGCTCAAATCAAAATAATTGCAAACAAAACTCTCCTGTGACTGTTGTTAGTTGGAGGCACCCGTTGTTTCGGGCCAGCCATGGATTGATGCTTGTTGGTGGTGGGGGAGTATAAAATTTACCATTCTGCTTGGGAACCGCCTATAATGTGTGTAGCATGGAAGATATCGGGATCTCTCAGTTGTTATGTTGACAATGAAAGTATGCCGCTCAAAATATTATTTATCTATGCTTCAAAATCGAGCTCTAGCACCTCTACAAATCCCTGCTTCCCTCTGTGAAGGGCCTATCTATTTGCTTTTATGCTGAGTCATCATTCTCTTGTTAAAAAGCACCAGTTGGAGAGCACCGCTGTCATTTGCATCCATTACTATTAATTTATATTAAGTATGACTATGACTGGATCTCTTTTACCATGAATTACAATGTTTAGTCAGTCCTCGATCTTCAGAGGTGATCTGCATTTATGTTTTGCGGTCTCAAAAAGGGCTAGCGAGATACCATCTTGTTATATCATATTATGATCGTTTTGAGAAAGTGTTGTCATCCGAGATTTATTATTATTACTCGCTAGTTGATTATGCCATTGATATGAGTAAAATGAGACCTAAATGTTATTGTGAATATGGTTAGTTCATAATCTTTCTTTGAAAACTTGAATGCTGGCTTTACATATTTACAACAAGAGCAAACAGAGTTTGTAAAAGTTTTTCTTTATCATTTCAGGTTTTGTCAACTGAATTGCTTGAGGACAAGCAAAGGTTTAAGCTTGGGGAGTTGATACGTCTCCATCGTATCTACTTTTCCAAACACGCTTTGCCCTTGTTTTGGACTCTAACTTGCATGATTTGAATGGAACTAACCCTTGACCGACGTTGTTTTCAAAGTAGAATTGCCATGGTGTTATTTTGTGGAGAAATAAAAGTTCTCGGAATGACCTGAAACTTGACGGAGAATATTTTTGGAATTAACAAAAATACTGGCGAAACAATCAAGGCCAGGGGCCCACACCGCCCACGAGGGTGGAGGCCTACCCCCCCCAGGCGCGCCCCCTACCTCGTGGGCCCCCGGTGCTCCACCTGACCTCAACTCCAACTCTATATATTCATGTTGGGGAGAAAAAATCGAGAGAAGGATTCATCGTGTTTTATGATACGGAGCCACCGCCAAGCCCTAATCTCTCTCGGGAGGGCTGATCTGGAGTCCGTTCGGGGCTCCGGAGAGGGGAATCCGTCGCCATCGCCATCGTTAACCTTCCTCCATCACCAATTTCATGATGCTCACCGCCATGCGTGAGTAATTCCATCGTAGGCTTGCTTGACGGTGATGGGTTGGATGAGATTTACCATGTAATTGAGTTAGTTTTGTTAGGGTTTGATCCCTAGTATCCACTATGTTCTGAGATTGATGTTGCTATGACTTTGCTATGCTTAATGCTTGTCACTAGGCCCGAGTGCCATGATTTCAGATCTGAACCTATTATGTTTTCATGAATATATGTGAGTTCTTGATCATATCTTGCAAGTCTATAGTCACCTATTATGTGTTATGATCCGTTAACCCCAAGTGACAATAATCGGGATACTTACCGTGATGACCATAGTTTGAGGAGTTCATGTATTCACTAAGTGTTAATGCTTTGGTCCGCAGACTCTATAAAAAGGAGGCCTTAATATCCCTTAGTTTCCAATAGGACCCCGGCTGCCACGGGAGGGTAGGACAAAAGATGCCATGCAAGTTCTTTTCCATAAGCACGTATGACTATATTTTCAGAATACATGCCTACATTACATTGATGAACTGGAGCTAGTTCTATGTCACCCTATGTTATAACTATTGCATGAGAAATCGCATCCGACATAATTCTCCACCACTGATCCAATGCCTATGAGCTTTTCACACATTGTTCTTTGCTTAGTTACTTTACTGTTGACACTGTTAGAATTACTACAAAACTGCTACTGTTACTTTTGCCACCGTTACCGTTACTTCCATACTACTTTGCTACTAATTACTTTGTTGCAGATATTAAGTTTTCCAGGTGTGGTTGAATTGACAACTCAACTGCTAATACTTGAGAATATTCTTTGGCTCCCCTTGTGTCGAATCAATAAATTTGGGTTGAATACTCTACCCTCGAAAACTGTTGCGATCCCCTATACTTGTGGGTTATCATGCGCCTAACCCAATAAGGCCAGGACGCCTCCCCTCAGCCCATGCCAGCCCTTGAGTCATGGTGGACCCACTTGTGGACTTCCAAATCCCTCCGGAATCCTTCGGAACCTTCTAGAAGCTTCACGGTACAATACCCAAAAAGCCGCACCTTTTTCGAAACCCAAAATATTACTTCCCATATAAATCTTTACCTCTCGACCATTTCGAGACTCGTCGTGACGTCCGGGATCTCATCCGGGACTCCGAATAACATTCGGTTACCAATCGTCAAATATCCCAATACTACTCTAGCGTCAACGAACGTTAAGCGTGCGACCCTGCGGGTTCAGGAATCATATAGTCATGACCAAGACACATCTCCGGTCAATAACCAATAGCGAGACATGGATGCCTATGTTGATTCCTACATATTTTATGAAGATCTTTTATTGGTTCAACCACGATGTCAAGGATTCGGTTAATCCCGTATGCAATTCCCTTTGTCCGGTGATATGTTACTTGCCCAAGATTCGATCGTCGGTATCTCCATACCTAGTTCAATCCCGTCACCGGCAAGTCTCTTTACTCATTTCATATTACAAGATCACGTGACTAATTCATTAGTCACATTGCTTGCAAGCTCTTTAAGATCTTGTATTACCTAGAGGGCCCAGAGATATCTCTCCATCATGCGAACTAACAAATCCCTATCTTGATCTATGCCAACCCAACAGATACCTTCGGAGATACCTGTAGAGCATCTTTATGATCATCCACTTACGAAGTGAAGTTTGATAGCACACAAGGTATTCCTCCGGTATCCGGGAGTTGCATGATCTCATGGTCGAAGGAACGAATACTCAACATGAAGAAAGCTATAGCAAATAACTTCAACGATCTGATGCTAAGCTTACGGTTGGGTCCATTCCATCACGTCATTCTCCTAATGATGTGATCCCCTTATCAAATGACAACTCATGTCTATGGTTAGGAAACCTTAACCATCTTTGACCAACGAGCTAGTCGAGTAGAGGCTTACTAAGGACATGGTATATTTTATGTATCCATACATGTATTTAAGTTTTTGGTCAATACAATTCTAGCATGAATAATAATCATTTATCATGAAGAAGAAATATGATAATAACTATTTTATTATTGCCTCTAGGGCATATTTCCAACAGTGTTGCTTACTAGTTGGAAGCTTCAGACTTCTTTCCCATCAAGGCAGCTGGTCGTGGAGGTGTCTTTGGTGTGCAACGCGACGGTGGGAGAGGATAGAAGGGGATAGGGTCCGGCGCTATACCGACACCAACCAGACCTGAAATTCAAAGAAAATGTTTTATGTGTTTTTGAAAGAAAAAATGTTGATTATGTATTTAAGAAATGTTTAATGTGTATCGAAAAAATCTTACACATGTACAACATGTATGAAGAAGTCAACATGTATTTGGAAATAAAATTTAAAATTTAAAAATAAAAGGAAAAAAACCCAAGAAGACCAAAAGAAAAATGAAAGAAAAGCAATAAAAAACGCACACAAAGAAAATACAAAGAATGTTCTAAAAACCCAAACCGTTCAGGTTAGTAAAACCTTCTCAAAACTGCTCTACCGGGATGACCCACTAAGGTGAGCCACAGCAGAGCACCAAAGGTGAGGATATCGTGAAAAAATACAGATGCACCAATTCTTCCTATTGAGCACTTCGATTTTTATAAAAAAAACTCTCAGGCTTTATTACGGAGTCACAACATTTAGAAGGACCAATAAAAGTTTATTGGGTCGACTTAACCAAATATGACAGCCAATCTCTAATGAAAGTGTGTGCTTTGCGAGATTAGGGCCTCGGCATTCGAGGTTCTAAACTCATGACTAAAAAACCAAGAACTAGAAGAACCGGCTCTATCTATGATTTCATGCATAACTGCTCCATACATTGCTTCGCTTCCCTCCTTGATTGCATCGACCACCTTGCAATCCGATGCCACTGCGGGCCTAGAGATATATAGATCCTCTGCCAATGCTAGCGCCTCTCTCGCCGCTAGTGCTTCAAGTGTTTGTTGGATCACCTGTTCATGGCCAAATCTCCCAAGTATGATCCATATTGGTCCGTGCATATAGCGGCTATAGACCCATGACTTCCTGACCTGGCTAGCATCGCGTCCACATTCACCTTCGCATGGTCCTCGGGTGGAGGAAGCCAATGCCTTGGTCTAAGTGCTCACGAAGTGGCCGTCGCCATAGCTACCAGTTTTCTGAAGCACTTTGATCCCATCCAAGAACGAATTGATGAAGCATTGGCCGAGTTGCATAGGGAGTCTGGTACTCTCGTATATGTCTTTGTGGATGACTTTCCAACGTGCTGCCCATATTGCCCATAAGATCACAATCATACTTGTATAATCTTCTGGCTATTGCGCACTTTTTTTTAGAAAAGGAGGATGACCCCCGGCCTCTGCATCTGGGAGATGTATACGGTCACTTTATTAATTATTTTCGAGGACCTTACAAAGTATTACAAACAATATACCTGAATCCACCATCTTGACAACATATGCCGCTACTCTTATCCATATGATGAAGGGATGCTAGCTGGGCCACTACCCAAACCACTCATCTAAACCTAACATCAAAAGCCGGAAGCCCCAGCGAGCCACATACCGGTGCAGGGCACAATCCGCCGACGACTCTTTGCGTCACGCTGCCGCCGCCATCTTCCACCAGTCTGTCTTCAAATTATATTGAGTCTTCTACCTTGTGAAGGCCATACGCCATCGACGCCACCATGACGCCAGACAGCTACCTCCTCCCACGCGAGTCCATCTCCGCGCGCCGGACGCCGAGCCTCCACGGCGCCATGTCACGATCTCCGCCGCCATCAATGAGTGAGATGGAGTACCGCTCCACCACGGAAAGTACAAGGTGAGGAAGGGCGAGGTCACCATCGGAGACACGGCCGGAAGATAAGCACCGCAGCCACGAGAACTGCCCGGAGCTGCGACGCGGTAGATCAGACGGGCCGCCACCAAGAACCAGACAAGCTCGCCATGCACAGCCAGCATCCCCATGCCCAAGTCGGCGCCTTCAAGAAGGTGACGACGCTGTGGCGCCGCCTCCACATAGCCACCGGGGCTAGGGTTTTCACCCGGGCGCAGGGGAGGTTTAGCCTCGGCGCCGCCACCAAGGAGGGAATGGCGTCCGGGACGCCATCGACGCCGTGACCACCACCGACAGCCAAGGGTTTCCGCCGGCCAAGCACCCTGCCGCCACCTCCGAACCAGCCACAACATCAGCAGACGCATGCACGCCGGAGATCCAGGCCGGCCGGAGGTCATGCTTCACGAGCGGACCAGATCGCCTCTGATCTGACGAGGGGAGCCCGGGGCCTTCCAGCGCCATGACCAGCGCCACCGGGACCTCACGCGCTGCCAGCGGCCGAGGATCCGGCCTACTTCACCGACGAGCACTCACGGAGGAGCGCCGTCCGCACTGCGAGCCGCGCCTCATCGCGCCATGGATTTGACCAAAACAAGCTCCGCCCGCTGAAGAACGCCACAGCACACCGGCCCCGGCGCTCCACCTGACGATACCGGCCACTGCGAAAGCCGCTACCGCCCAAGACCGACACCACCACACAAGGCCACCCGACGCCCGGCTGCCGAGCTGAAGCCTGGCCAGGCCGAGGAAAGCAGCCCCGCTGCCCCTGTTCGGCGAGGGCAAGCGAGATCCCTTGCCGGCCTTCCGCACGGGCTGGGTTTTGGCGGCGCACCAGCGGCGGAGGAGAGGAAGGAGGGGCCGGGTTCGGCGACGACTAAGGTTATGCCTGGCCGCCTGCATGGGGGCAACACGGGGCTAGGAGAGGCTATTGCGCACTTAGGTTGGTAGTACACACCAAACACACACGCCCATACAGGAGTGGGCCGACTCACCATAGTTTTTTGGGAAACGTTTCTACCCGGCGCACCGGCCGAAACTTTCGGCCGGTCCCACGCGAGCCACGCGATCGAGGCCATCGTACGCCTCGCGTGACCCACCTGCTCCTGCCTTATATTCTTCCTCCCGGTCCCCTTCTTCCTCGCTACCTTCATCCTCCCAATCCCCTTCTTCCTCCTAAATTCTCTCTCAGCCGCGTCCAAGCATGGGGGTGGCCACGCCCCTCCTCTTCCTCCTTCAGATCTCACCGCCAGCTAGCCCCAATCCCACGCAGGTCCATACCTTCAACGTCAACGCCATGCCCACTTCTCTCCGTTGCTCAAGGCTGCAGGTTCTTCCGCCCGGCGAGCCGGAGTTGAAAGCCGCCATCGAAGCCATCCGAGAGCTGCTTTGGGACCGTCCACCGAGATGCTACCAGACGGGCGGCGCGACCTCCTCTCCCTCACGCCGCAACCATCTTCTTCCAAACGAAATTGAAAGCATCTTGCTCCTCCACCGATGTTGCAACCGACGACCAAAAAGCTACAACCTGCTCGATTCGAAAGATTCAACCAGTGGTATATAAAGCTGCAACAAGACATCATGCCTTTGAAAAAAAGCTACAATCGTTCACATGAAAGCTTCAACTATAGTTTGAAAAAGCTTCAACGGACCCCGTACAACTAAAAAAAGCTTCAATAGTTCATGTGGAAGCTTCAACCCATATTTGAAAAGGCTTCAAACGGTGGAGTAGAGAAGTTTCAACCCACCACTATGAAATAAAAAAATCTACAGCCATCATTTTGGAAAGCTTCAACCGTTGAATTGAAAAGCTTCAACCGGTTTTATAAAAAGCTTCAACTGGCTTTATAGGAAGCTTCAACCCGCAAGTACACAACGAAAAAGTTACAATCATTGACATGAAAAGCTTCAACCCTACTTTTGAAAAGCTTCAACCCGGCAACAAAAAGCTAGAACTGGCACCTCACCGTTGATGCAATGGCGGCACTCCTTCACGGAGTCATGCGACCTTCACCGTAGGAGCTGCATGCGATTTTGTGCTGCAATCAATAATGAAAAGCTACAAACCGGTGCCACGCCTTGCTACTCCCGGCAAAACCGACGAAGGTTGAAGCAAATCATGGTCGCCGCTGCGGATCGTTTATTATGAATGGTTGTAGCGATTCGCCACCGATCGTAGCAAAAAATGAACCATGGTTGAAGCAAAATATATCTCGCACGTGGATGATGAAGGAGAAAGGAATGGTTGGGCGTGGCCATGGCGATGTGGTCAGCGGGGCGGCGAGTCGCAACTCGAGCTTCACCCGTCATTGCCGAGAGCTACAACCGCAGTGCAAATTGCTTCATGGGTCAAGGCGGCGCATTTAGGGACGGATGGCGGTGGGGACCAGCTGAGGACGGCCGGCGAGGATGGGGACTGCCACGAGGACGGCCGTTAGGTAAAGGGACCGGGACCCATGACGAGGTCAGCCTAACCTAGGGAGAGGATGCGCCCACCGAGCGGGAGATGTGATTCCAATGAGAGGAAGAAGAAGTCATGAGCAAACCCCTTTTTCCGCCAGATC